>CM061065.1:205083408-206283408 GCA_030762895.1 Sophora flavescens | reverse complement strand
CGCGAGCGACATCCCTAAGAGAGAGGGGGAAAAGTCGCAAGCGAAACTCATCCTGTGAGACTCCTCTTGTCTTCTGTAAGTCACAGGCTTCAAGGAAGCGAGTGATGTGTCTATGCGGATCTTGTTTGCCACTGCCATCAAATTGATTCTCGCGGATCTGGGCTGTGACACACCCTTCCACTCTGAAGGAGTCTGTATTCAAGTTGCCCCTCACAATAGAAGAAGCACAATCCTCCAAGTTTGGTAGATCGTACTCGAAGAGAGGCTTGTAACGAGGAGGAGGAGGAGGATTTTCTTCAGCCATGCCCTCTATTTTAATTCCTTCAATTCTTTTCCGTTCCCTGGCTTCTTTCCTTAACTGCCGCTCGGTCCTGGTGATCTCGGAATCAAATAGCAAGTCCTCTTGTAGGAGGGTACCTCGCATACAAAAACAGGCAAAGACCAAGTGGAATCAAAGAAGCAGAGAAAAAATAATAACAATTAAATAAAAGAAAATAAAACTAAAAGTCAGCTTAACCAAATAGCCGAATTTTCCTAAAAATTAGGAAAATTGGTTGTGCCAATCCCCGGCAACGGCGCCAAAAACTTGTTGTGACTCCGGCAAGTGTACCGGGTCGTCGCAAGTAATAAAAACACGGTAAGATTCTACCGAGGTCGAACACAAGGATTGGGTTACCAATTCGACTAAATTGTCAAGAAATCCGATACGTTGGTTAAGCAATAGAAGGTGGTTGAGAGAAAGAGATTGAGATCGCGATTCCAAGAATCAAAACAAATAACGCTACGGGTGATTAAGTTCAGAAATAAAAGCATCTAAGGTTTCGAATCCACCTACCCAATCATGTAAAGTACCCAAGTGATGATATTCTCCTCCCTAAGTTCAATTTTAATGTCAACCGGGACCCCTAAATTCTCCTAAATCCACTTCCGTGCTCATTAGGACGTATTCGATGATTTGAGTTAATTACTTGCTAGGTCTCTTAACCCTAATCTCGAATTCTATTAATTCTTGTTCCCTAATGGTTGCATCGATCTCCTACTCACTTTCGTGCAATACTCGACCGATGTTCCCAATTCAAGTTCTAAAACGCGAATCGCCGCTAGGCCTCAACACGCTTAACTAGTCGATCACGCTAGCATATAATCGACACAATAAAAACAGAATTGGAAAATCATAATTGAATTAAAGGAGAGAGAATTACATTACATGAATACTATGCCGCCATAGGTGGCTTCATCGATCCCTTAGACAAGAGGATTAGTTCCTCATGTCCGTAACAACAACGTACGTACAATCGGAATTCATCCTAAGCCTATGAATTAAGAGAAAAGAAGAGAAGAAATCCCAGAATAAGGGTTACAAAAGGTCTCTGCAAATTCTGATCCAAAAAAGTCCCTTTTCTGTTCTGATCTGCTCTATTTATAAGGAGGCCACGCGTCACGGCCGTGATGGCCATCACGGCCAGGCCGTGACGGCTTCTGCTTCGGCGCGCTTCGAGATTTGAACATTCGCGGCGAAGGATGTCTCTGCGACGCGAGTCTTCTTGTCACGGCCCGTGATGTCAATCACGGCCAGGCCGTGATGTTCTCTCGCCTTGTGTGGATTTTAGGTCACGGCCGTGATATACATCACGGCTAGGCCGTGATGGTCTCGACTTGTATGGCTTTTAGGTCACGGCGTGATATACATCACGGCTGGCCGTGATGGTCTCTGATTCTGGTACTTTCCTGGAGTTCACACACTCGCGACGCGAAGGACGTCTCGCGACGCGAACTTTCCTGTCACGGCCCGTGATGTCAATCACGGCTAGGCCGTGATGGTCTCTGTCTTCCCAGATCTTCAAATTATCGCGGGGCGAGCCTCCTCTCGCGGGGCGAGAATCCCCAGAATGGCAATCTCCACTATTTGTTGACTTTCCTTAGTTCTTAGAGCCTCACTTATGGACCTGAAAACAACACAAGCAACCACAAGCGTAATTCTCTCCAAAATAACCTAAAAACTACACAAAAGACGCAAAATGAGTCAACGTCCAACTTAGGAACAAAACAAGGCAAATTTGGGCGAAAACGAGAGTAAACTCGAATAAATTGGCACATAAACCCTAGTTTGTCTAGTCTTAAAACTAGATAAGCCAGAGGCTTATCAGACACCCACCCCAATCAGCATCTGTATAAGAAAGGAGAATGGATGTGAAAGAAGGATAAAGATGCAAGCCATAATCAAGAGTTCACTGAATGTAGCGCACAATACGCTTGAGCGCGTGCATGTGTTCTTCCCGCGAGTCATGCATGAAAAACACACCTGTTGCACAGCATAAGCAATATCGGGTCTCGTGAAAATGAGATACTGAAGAGCCCCTGCAAGGCTTCGATAATGAGATGGATCTGCATATGGTGTGCCGGAATTAGCACTGAGCTTCGTTTTAGTGTCACATGGAGTAGGAGATGGCTTACAAGATGACATGTCGGCCCGTTCAATGATCTCTGATGCATACTTCCTCTGAGATAAGAATAAACCACCTGTATGACGAGTTACAGCTATACCCAAGAAATAACTCAACGGCCCCAGGTCCTTCATAGCAAATTTCGAGCTAAGAAAGGATATGATAGACTTGTGAATAGCATCAGAGGAAGCTGTCAATAAAATATCATCCACATACAAAAGAATGTAAGCCATAGCTGTACCTTGCCGGTAAATGAAGAGAGAATGATCAGAAGTACTGTGAGAAAACCCAATAGTAGAAACATAATCAGAAAATCTCTTGTACCAAGCTCGATGGGTCTGTTTGAGCCCATATAGAGATTTCTTCAACAAATATACATGATTAGGATGATCCGGGTCCCTAAAGCCCATGGGGTGATGCATGTACACAGTCTCTTTGAGTTCTCCATGCAAGAAAGCATTCTTCACGTCAAGTTGGTGAATGGGCCATGCTTTAGATAGGGCTAAACTGAGAACAATGCAAATAGTTTCCGGTTTGACTACCGGGCTAAAAGTCTCACCATAATCCACGCCAACCTGTTGAGTTTTGCCATCACCTACAAGACGGGCCTTATGCCTCTCAAAAACACAATCAGATTTTTCTTTATGAGTAAAAATCCACATAGACCGAATCCCATTAACATCAGGTGGACGGGGCACCAACTCCCACGTCTTATTTTTAATAAGAGCGTTAAATTCATCATCCATAGCCATTTTCCAATTCGGGTCATGAAGGGCAGACATGGGGTTACGTGGCAGGGGGGATTTAGTGACATTAGTGTTAAGATTTAATTGTCGTTTGGGTTTGAAAATCCCATGCTAACTACGTGTAACGGGTCTCAGAGTCGAAAGAGGAGTGGGTTGATATGGAAGTGAAGGTGCAGGCGCTGGGCTGGCTGAGGGTGGGCTGGTTGGAGGTTGCGGGTTGGGCACAACCTGCTGGGCCAGTTGGTTTGGGCCTAGCTGTGAGGTCGAATGGTGGGTCACGTAAGGGGAGGGTCCATCGTCCATAAAACCATAAGTGTGAGGTTGTGGATTGTGCAACTTAGCAAATGGGAATTGGGTTTCATAAAAAAATGACATGGCGACTTAGTATGATTTTACGAGAGGACAAATCATAACACTTGTAACCAAGATGATTAGATGGGTACCCCAAAAAGACACACGGGGTGGAATAGGCTTAAAGTTTGTTTATGGTAGTAGAAGGTAATAGAGGATAGCATAAACACCCAAAAACCCGAAGATAAGAGTAGAAAGGGTCCTTTTGATAAAGAACCTGGAGAGACGACTGATAGGATAATTGTTTACTTGGAAGAATGTTGAGGAGATAGGTTGCCATTTGTAAAGCATGATGCCAAAATGAAGGTGGTAAAGATGCATGGACTAGAAGAGTACGAATAATGTTTTTAATGGTACATATTTTTCTCTCGCCTTTCCTATTTTGTGATAATGTATGTGGACAAGAGAGGCGAAAAGCTAACCCATTTAATTTACAAAATATCCAAAAGGGCCCATTATCAAATTCTCCACCATTATCACATTGAAAGTTCTATACTTTACGTTAAAATTGATTGCGGATGAAAGCTCTAAAAGATAGAAATGTGGAAAAAAACTTGAGACTTCTTAGACAATGGAAATGTCCACAAAAAATTAGAGTAATCATCCAATAATAAAACATAATATTGGTGGCCCGAAGAGCTCAAAATGGGAGATGTCCAAATATCACCATGGATAATATCAAAAGGCATCACAGTGCAAGAAGTAGAAGAATCAAATGGCAACTTAACATGTTTTCCAAGAGAACAAGAATGGAAAACATGAGAACCACGAGTTTGATTACACTCAATAAATTTATTTAGCCTAAGTGAGCCAAAAACAGGTGCTCCCGGATGTCCCAAACAAGCATGCCATAACGATGGTGCTAAAGCTGCAAAAATAGAAGGTGAAGTGGCTTGATTGGTGGTGATGGTGGTTGTGATGGGATAAAGGTCGCCCCGAGTCTCACATCTCATTAGACGCATCCCCGTCTGGCAATCCTTCACAGAAAAACCAAAAGGGTCAAATTCAACAGAAACCGAGTTATCAGTTGTAAACTTTCCAACCGACACTAAGTTTTTAATAAGTTGAGGGGCATGAAGAACATTTTTCAAGGCTAAGGGAGGATTCGGGGGAGACAAATTGGTGTGACCATAACCATGAATTGGAATTGAATGACCTTTACCAACAATTATACCACGATTATTGCTCAAATTAAAATAAGACGAGAGATTACCTTGTTCTGATGTCATGTGAGAGGTGGCACCAGTGTCCATATACCAATTTGCATCCGAAGGATTAAGCCCAAGAGTGTGCATCGCTGCTTCGATGTCTGTCGGAGTGGGTGGATCTGCTGCTGCCGTGTAGGCCTGTGGCGGTTTCGGCCCAAGGATGCCTGGATGGCGCTACTGGGCTTGCTGCAAACTGGGCCTGGCCCAAGATAAGGAGGGGTATGGGCACGGTGGAAGAGCCCAAGGCATCCACGACCACTGCCACTGTCCGGCAGGACACTCTTGGTCTGCCGCGATTCTTTGCTGGCCGGATTGCTTCTGCCGATCACCATTGCGGCCTCCACCGCGGCCACCATCGCCGCCGCTCTTGCCGCCACCGTGATGCCCACCATTGTTTTTGCCACTGTTGTTACGATTTTGACCCTTTTTACCACCATGATGAAGCCGATTTTGATGCTAATTCTTGGAGAGGGAGTGAGAGTCATCAGTTTCGCAAGCCACCATGGCTGCACCCATGCCTGTTGCGACCTTCTTCACGAGACCGGCTTCTTCCAACATGAGCATAGAGCAGGCTTGATAGAACAGTGGAAGAGGATCGCTTTGGAAAATGAGCGTGGCAACCCCATTGTAAGCCTCGGTGAGGCCGACCACCATTTGAAGAACAAGACGATTGTTAGAGACCGGTGCGCCTACGTTCTTGAGTTGATCCGACAATTCCTTGAGCCGTTGACAATATGCAGAGGCATTTGGGAAATCCTCCATGTTGGTATGGGAAAATTCGTGCTCAAGAGTTACAGCCCGAGAATTCTTATTGTCTTGGAATATATCACGCAACCTATTCCATGCCTCAATTGCCGTTGCGTCGGGTTCAAGAATAGTATGCAATAGGTCATGTGAGATTGTTGCATAAATCCATTGAAGGACCGTAGCATCAAGGGTCGACCACGGTTCCTTTTCTTCGTCGGTTTTAAACACCTTCTCCTTGCCTTTCTCCGGTGGGATGATGTGGTGGAGGACCTTGTGAGAACGTGCGTGAATCTTGAACAGTTCCGCCCATGTCGCATATTGGACGTTTTCCATCTCCAGGGTGATGGATATATGGTTCTTGATGTTGGAGACAGCAAGAGCCGGGTGGAATTTGTTGGAGTCAGTCATGGTGGCTGACGTGAGAAGAGAGATGGAGGCTAGAAGGAGAAGAAGAGAAGCTAGGGCGCGACGGAAGCAGGAGAGGAACCAACCCTAGTCTCTTGATACCATGAAAGAATATAATTCCCTACTGATTTCATTAGCATAATTGTGGTTATATACAACCATTACAAGAGAGATCCTAGGCTATAATTAAGGAAACTAATTATACACATTAGTATAATTGTGGTTATATACAACCATTACAAGAGAGATCCTATGCTATAATTAAGGAAACTAATTATACACAAGATCATTAACATTATGGCTAGATACAAAATATATTTACATATATGCTATCACCCGTCTACTTTTTGGAATATGCTATCACCCGTCTAGTTTTGGACTGCATGATCACCCGTCTACTTTTGGAATGCCTTTCACCCATCTAAATTTCCAACACTGCTATGATGTTAGTTTGTCAGAAATGAAGTCCAAGTCACCTTATTCAAATTAGATGCCTTCCTTAAGGATATCGAAAAACTTTGGACAATAGCTCAAAGGACAAAAAATAAAGAACGGTCGTTTCAAGGTTTTAAGGAATAAACACGCAATCTACGTACCCACAAGCAGTAACTTTTTAGCTGTTTTAGTACAAAGTAAAAAATGCTTTCTAGAAAGTGAACTGACTGTTGCACTGAAAGAGAAAAGCTCTCTGCTACAAGTACAAGAAGCCTGCTGCTGCATACTCCGAAACAACAGCTACTCAGAATAAAGTGTACTTTTGGACAACCTTGTCAAAGCTCAACGTTCCCAAGCATTTAATGTTTATACAGAACGACTCTTTGGCATTAATGGTGTCTCCGAAGAACACACTTTCTGAAGCTGTGTCTAAACGAATCTCTTGATTGAAGTCTTTAAATAGATCAAACAATGAAGATGCAGACAAGAAGTTGAATATCATTAAGAACACTGTGCAGAAGCATTTACTCTCTTCATTAACTTCTTCATCCTTTCATTGAATACACTTTCAATCATTTGATTTTAATTCATAGTCTTTCATACTTCATATTTATTCCACTCTTTAAGTGTGATCTGAAAGACTTGCACGTTGTATTAATTACACAAAACCTTTTTATTCCTTACTATGTTGAACCTGAAGAGGCTAGGTGAGCAAAGAATACTTGTTTGAGTGCTGAGCCTGAAGAGGCTACGTGTGCAAAGAATACTTGTACTGTAATTTACTCAGTTATAGTGGAAACTTGGTGCTGCCAAGAAACTGGACGTAACCCAGTGGATTTTGGGGTGAACCAGTATAAAACTCTTGAGTGATATTCCTCTTCCCTTATCTCTTTATTTTGCTTAAGTATTATTCTGTTTAAGCTTTTAACTTGGGGAGTTAATAATGTGAATATCAAACTCTGTTTTACTCATCTCTATTTACTTGCGTGTTCTGTCTCGAATATTAGACGTATCACTCGTCTGATTTTCTCTAATCTAAGTTCTGTTTATTGTGCCTGTGAAAATCTTTTTAAGTAACCCAAAAAGTTGGTAAACACAATTCAACCCCCCTTCTTGTGTTAACTTTGGTTATTTCAGTTGGTATCAGAGCTCAGCCTCTGGGTTGAGCACTTAACAGTGTAGAGGAAAAGATCTTGGAGATGGTAGGAGAAGCTAGCACAAGCAAGAACCATGCTAGAGAAGGATCCTCAATGTCGAGACCTCCTTACTTCAATGGAGAGGATTACATCTACTGGAAAGAAAAGATGAAATGGTTTTTACAATCCACTAACTTTGAACTTTGGGATGTCATTGAAGTAGGACCGTTTGTTCCTAAAGATGAAGCAGGAACTGTTGATCCAAAAGCAAACATGACCGCTGATCAAAAAACTAAATGTCAGTTTAATGCCAAAGCAAGATATGTAATCATGTGTGCTTTGAGCAGAGAAGAATTTGAAAAAGTATGTGCTTGTGAATCTGCAAAAGAAATGTGGGATTCACTAGCTATTGCTCATGAAGGAACCAGCAAGGTCAAAGAGACCCAAGTCAGCATGTTAGTCAGAAAGTATGAGCTGTTCAAAATGGAAGAAGGAGAGACTATTGGTCAAATGTATGGAAGATTTCAAACTATAGCCAATGGATTGAAATCTCTGCGAAAAGTTTACCAGACTGAGGAACATATTCAAAAGATTCTCAGAAGTCTTCCAAAACAATAGAGACCACTTGTAACTGTTGTATCTTAGGCCAAGACTTAACAATAATGAAGCTAGATGAGCTTCTTGGCACTCTTCAAATCCATGAACAAGAGCTGACTGAAGAAAACACTGGAAAGAAAAACAAATCCATTGCCCTTAAAGCTGACAAGAAATCATCTAGAGGAACCACTTCAAAAGCTCTCAAAGTTGATGAATCTTCAGAGGAATCTGAGGAATCAAATGAAGATGATTCTGATGATGAAGATGAAGATGATGAGCTTTCTCTTTTCACCAAAAAGATGAAAAAGCTTTGGAAGAAAAGAAACTTCAGAAAGGACAAACCTTTCAAGCATTTCAACAAAGAAAAATTCAACAAAGATGGTGGATCTAATGACAGGAATACCATTGTGTGCTATGAATTTAAGAAGCCTGGTCATATCAATGCAGAATGCCCTCAACTCAAGAAGCAATCTCCCAAGAAGATATTCAACAAAAATAAGAAAGGAATGATGGCCACGTGGGAAGATCTTGATGAAAGCTCCACTGAAAGTGAAGGAGAGGAGCTTGAAGCAAATCTCTGTCTTATGACAGATACTGATCCTGAATCAGACACTGAGGTACATTCTGAACTTGAGAAATTGAATGATGCCAATGATGAACTATTGGAGGAATCCAACTATATGTCTAAAGCTTTCAAATCCCTCAAGATATAGTATGTTAAACTCTCAAATGAGTATACACAGAAATCTCAAGAGTGTGAAAAGTTAGCTGAAGAAATTAGTGTGCTTAAGACTGAAAAGTCTAAAGTTGAGATCTCAGTTGAAACTCTATCTTCTGAGGAAGTTAGTAAACTTCAACAGAAAGTAGAAGAGCTCACCTTAGATCTTGCCAAGTTTATTAATGGTAGAGATAATCTGACTAAACTTTTGAGAAGTCAGAGGAACTCCCTTAACAAAGAATGTATAGGATATTCCAGTCAAGAACATCATAAAGGATCAATAAAGTTCTAAAAAATAACTGTCAAATCTGTGTCAGTTAGTTTAAATAAACCTATATGCACATACTGTGGAAAAGCTGGACATATCATGTCCAAGTGTATCCACAAAAGGAGAAAGAAGTCTTCACAGACTCCTTATACTAACAAAAGGAACCAAGAAAATATGGGTACCTAAGTCCATGATCATTCATGTTGCAAACTTACTTAACAAAACAAAAGAAACACCTGTTATGGTACCTGGACAGTGGATGCTCGCGACATATGACAGGAGAAAGGTCTATGTTCCTAGACCTCCAACCTAAGAAAGGTGGACAAGTAACTTTTGGTGGCAACCAGAAAGAAAAAGTTGTTGGTGTAGGTAAAATTTGTGTAAACCTCCCTTGCCTATTATCTGTTATGTTTTATATGTGAAAGTGTTAAAACATAATCTGCTTAACATAAGTCAATTATGTGATAGTGTATTTTCTGTATCCTTTTCTAAGGATGCATGCATAGTCAATGACAGTAGTGGAAAGACTCTCTTTTCTGCCAAAAAGGCAAAACAATCTGTATAAGATTGACCTGTCTGAACTTTCAGATCAAAGTGTAACATGCTTTATGTCTAAAGAGGATGAAAAGTGGCTATGGCATAAGAAACTAGACATGTTAGTATAAAACAAATTTCTAAATTGAAGAGGCATAAACTTGAAAGAGGATTGCCTGATATCTCCTTTAAGAAAGATATTTTGTGTGATGCATGTCAGAGAGGTAAACAAGTAAAATCAAGTTTCAAATCAAATAAAGAAGTCACCTTCTCTAGACCTTTGCAATTGTTACACATGAATCTATTTGGACCAGTCAGTGTAGCTAGCTTAGGTGGACAGAAATATGGCTTTGTCATAGTTGATGACTATTCTAGATTTACATGGGTACTCTTCTTAACCCACAAGGATTATAAGATCTATACAATATTTAGTAAAAGAGTACAAAATGAGCATGTGGGAGAATTCGAAAATGAGCAATTCAAACTATTCTGTGAGAAAAATGGTATTTCTCACAATTTCTCTGCACCTAGAACTTCACAACAAAATGGAGTGGTTGAGAGAATGAACAGATCTCTTCAAGAGATGGGAAGAACAATGCTTAATGAAAATAATCTTCCTAAGTACTTCTGGGCGCAAGCCTTTAACACTGCTTGTTATGTGAAAAACAGAATACTGATTAGACCTATCCTAAACAAGAAAACTCCTTATGAATTGTGGAAAGGTAGAAAACCCAACATATCATATTTTCATGCATTTGGATGTGAATGTTATATTCTTAATACAAATGATCATCTTGGTAAATTTGACTCTAAAGTAGATAAAGGCATATTTATTGGATATTCTGAAATGTCTAAAGCATTTAGAATTTTTAATTCTAGAACTTCTGTTGTAGAAGAATCAATTCATGAAAAGTTTAATGATGGTTTGAAGATTGATAGGGAACTATTATATCTAGAGGATGATGTTGCAGGTATTGAACTTAATCCTACAGTGGAAGAATCTTCAGACAAGTCAAAAGTAGATGTGTCTGAAATTCAGACAAGTGCTGATGCGTCTGAAACTCGGAATTTGAAGAAAGATTGGAAATTCAAGACCTATCATCCAGAAGATTTTATCATTGGAAGTCCATCTCAAGGAGTTAGAAGCAGATATGCTCTCAATGAAAACAACAACATGGTCTTCATATCAAATTTGGAACCCAAAAAGATTGAAGAAGCCTTGCAAGATGAAAGCTGGATTCTAGCCATGCAAGAAGAACTAAATCAGTTCAAGAGAAATGATGTTTGGACTCTAGTTTCTAAACCCAAAGAGAAACTGTTATTGGAACCAGATGGGTGTTTAGAAACAAAGTGGATGAAGATGGAAAAGTGGTAAGAAACAAAGCAAGACTAGTTGCTCAAGGGTATAGTCAACAGGAAGATATTGATTTCACTAAAACCTTACCTGTAGCTAGATTAGAAGCAATTAGAGTTCTCATGTCATATGCTGCACAACATGATATAACTCTTTATCAAATTGATGTTAAAAGTACATTTCTAAATGGAATAATTGAGGATGAAGTTTATGTCAAGCAACCTCCTGGGTTTGAGGATTCTGAAAATCCTCACCATGTCTATAAGCTTAAGAAAACTTTATATGGACTCAAACAAGCTCCTAGAGCTTGGTAT
Source organism: Sophora flavescens (assembly GCA_030762895.1). Lineage (NCBI taxonomy): Eukaryota > Viridiplantae > Streptophyta > Magnoliopsida > Fabales > Fabaceae > Sophora > Sophora flavescens. Next base: position 206,272,151 of record CM061065.1, on the reverse strand, counting down.
GATAGGCTACCCACATATCTAATGGAAAATATTTTCATCAGAGGAAAAGTATACACTATACTTTTCAAGAAATGCTCAAAGAAAGATTTCATAGTAGTACATATTTATGTTGATGATATTATATTTGGTGCTGCTAATGAAAGGCTATGCAAAGTGTAACACCCAGGTGCCGACGAGGGCGGGGAGTGGTCGCTGGTACAAGAAGGCACGAACAAGGAGTGGCTCCTGGCAGGCTTCTAGGCGGAGGGACACATGAATGAAACGATAACACACCCGAATGAGAGGGATCATGAGACTGTGTAGGTATGGGACTATACAGTTGAGGAAAGCTTATAAGAATTGATTGGTATTACCTATACTAACAAGATGCATCCTCTTTTCGGTAGCTCATCACTTAAGAACTCCACAGTTAAGTGTGCTTGACTTGGAGCAATTATGAGATGGGTGACCTCCTGGGAAGTTTTCCCAGGAAGCGTGTGAGTGAGGACAAAGCACGCTGAAAAGACCCGTGTTGGTTTGTGGGGATAGTTGTCAATCCATAAAGCAGTCAGGGATGTTACAATGGTATCAGAGTGGCACCTCTCCCAGTACGGTGTGGTTCGGGGACGAACCAAGCGGAAGCTGGTGGGCATGTAATATCCGGGTGCCGACGAGGGCGAGGAGTGGTCGCCGGTGCAAGAAGGCACGGACAAGGAACGGCTCCTGGCAGACTTCTAGGCGGAGGGACACATGAATGAACCGATTACACGCCCGAATGAGAGGGATCCTGAGACTGTGTAGGTAAGTAACATCCTAAAATTCTAACATAATTAATTTTAAAAAAATAATAAAATAAAATAAAAAAATAATAATAATATTAAGTTATTAAAAAGTATAGTGCAAATAAAATATAAATAAGAGATTTAGTGTAAAGGAGTGATAATATAAGGATTTAATGAAATTTATTAACTTTTATAAAGAATGCAAATATATATATATATATATATATATATATATATATATATAAATAAATAAATATATATGACAAAAAAAAAGAGAAAGAAGGATACTTTGGGCGTTAAAAGCCCAAGCAGCCATTGCCTTTGGCTAAAGTGAAGTTTTAAAAACCTAAAAAAAAAAATCCCGACGCCTGCTGCTATGTATATAACAATATATATATAATGGTCACTGTGCTGAGGGGGAGCTAGCACCGCACAGTGCGTTAGAATAGTGAGGGAGGGACTTCCATTCCTTGCCAGTACAATAGTAACAACACAGATCCCAGAACGCCACCCAACGGGAGAGGAATTTTTAGGGAAGCGTAAATCCTTATCATACGTAGTTTTTAGAGCACATTGGAGGTCTACAAAAGGTGAGTAAAAATATTTTTTTCCTCACACTTTCATGATTTTAGAAGCTTTGTCATATAGATTTGTTAATCTCAAAAATTAAGATTTTAGAGTGCATGATTTTTATTTGAAATTGTGAAATATTTTCATGTCACTTGATGAATTGATTTAGTGGGTGTAATTTTCTTGTTATTCTGTTTATGTTTGATGGCAATAAAATAATAGAAATAAAGAAAATAAATAGATATATAAATACCCAAATTCGCACTGTGCGTAACCTTGCAGTGGCATAATATTTTTCTGCATCATGTGTTTCTTTCATGGATTCATTTATTTATGTACTTATGATTGTTCCAATTTTGATAATAGATTTCTATAATACATATATGCCATGCCCCTGTTAGTTAATACATGTACTATAACAAGCATAAATTATATTAAGGACTTATATGTTATGGTTGTGTTTGTGTTTTAAATCCTGTTATAGTGCCTATGTAATTGATGCATGGAGGTTGAGAAAATATTTGGTAGTCATCTGGGATGGCATATTGCATAGTGTATATGAGTTGGTCATCACCTTCCGGGAAGGGATGACGGTATACATTCTATTCTGGGAATAGGATGAGAGATATCACCATCTGGGATGGGATATCAATCTATTAAAATATTCACATCTGGGATGGAATATTAGATACCCCCATCTGGGATGGAGGAGGCAGTGGGACGCAATTGCATGGATATGAGCTCATATACCTTAGTGGATCTGGGATTCACACCGGTTCTGGGAACCAAAGAGTAAAGTTAAGTGATTCTGGGAATCACCGAGTCATGTTCGTGGAGTTGCATTGTGTAGAGTTTGCATGGTGAATGTGATTAAATGCAATGAGATGTGACCGTTGCTGAGTTTATGAGTTTGTGCTTTAAATGCTTGACATTAATTTTATTTATATATATTTATTATTTTGGAAGTTTATTATATTCAGTATTGTAAAAATTAGCGGGTACCATGAATGTTTTTCCGGCTACCGCGCCGGCTGAGAACAACACTATTTACGAACTCTTTCATTAAATGATTTTTATTCACTGGGATTATGTCTCATTAAAAGTGTTGTTTTCAGAGCACGAGAATGACGTCACTGAAACTGAAGAGGATTGAAGACCTAGCGAATTTTCTTAGTTATTATTCCTAGCTTGGTTAGTATTGTCTTAAATAAGGAGCCGTATGTGGCTAGACATTTTTATTTATTTATCGTTGGGTTTATTAGTGGACGCCCGGTTTTTGAGGCTTAGAGTTTTTATTTGGATTTATGGATTTATTATTATATTATCGCTTGGATACTTTATATCTATTTTAATTAATATGAGATATTTTCAGACCCGATTAAGTCGCGAAATTTTTATGACATGTATGTTTAATTTAAAACTATTTAAAGGATTTTTCATTGATTTTGTTTTGGGTTACTAATGTAACGAAGGGCGTTACATTTATGGTATCAGAGCGACACCTCTCCCAGTACGGTGTGGTTCGGGGACGAACCAAGCGGAAGCTGGTGGGCATGTAACACCCGGGTGTCGACGAGGGCGGGGAGTGGTCGCCGGTGCAAGAAGGCACGGACAAGGAGCGGCTCTTGGCAGGCTTCTAGGCGGAGGGACACATGAATGAACCGATTACACACCCGAATGAGAGGGATCCTGAGACTGTGTAGGTATGGGACTATACAGTTGAGGATGGCTCATAATTGGTACTACCTATACAAATAAGATGCATCTTCTTTTCGATAGCCCATCACTTAAGAACTACACAGTTAAGCGAGCTTGACTTGGAGCAATTCTGGGATGGGTGACCTCCTGGGAAGTTTTCCCGGGAAGCGTGTGAGTGAGGACAATGCACGCTGAAAAGACCCGCGTTGGTTTGTGGGAACAGTCGTCAATCCATAAAGCAGTCAGGGAAGTTACACAAAGAGTTATCTGAGTTGATGTAGAATGAATTTGAGATGAGCATGATGGGAGAATTGAAGTTCTTCCTTGGTCTTCAAATAAAACAGTCTAGTGATGGAATCTATATCCATCAACAGAAGTACACCAAGGAGCTTCTGAAAAAGTAAAAAATGGAAAATTCAAAGCCTACGAGTACTCCTATGCATCCAACAGTTAATCTAAATAAGGATGGGGAAGGTAAAAAGGTAGATCAAACTGTCTACCGAGGTATGATTGGATCTTTTCTATACTTAACTGCTAGCAAACCTGATATTCAATTCAGTGTTTGTCTTTGTGCTAGATTTCAATAAGATCCTAAAGAATCTCATCATAAGGCTGTTAAAAGAATTTTCAGATATTTGATTGGAACCACTAACCTTGGTTTATTATATAAGAAAACTGAAGATTTCAGGTTAGCTGGATTTTGTGATGCTGATTTTGCTGGAGATAGAATCGATAGAAAAAGTACCAGTGGAGGGTGTCACTTTATTAGAGCAAATATGATCTGCTGGTCAAGCAAGAGGTATAGTACCATTACTCTATCAACTGTTGAAGCTGAATATATATCTGCAGCTAGTTGTTGTTCACAACTGCTTTGGGTAAAATATCAACTTGAAGATTATTCAATGTTTGAGCACAATATACCTGTTTGGTGTGATAATACTAGTGCTATTAATCTGTCTAAGAATCCCATACAACATTCAAGAGCAAAGCATATAGAAATAAAGCATCATTTTATTAGAGATTATGTTCAGAAAGGTGTTTTTGAAATTAAGTTTGTAAAAACGGATTATCAATGGGCAAACATTTTTACTAAACCTCTAAGTGAAGATCGATTTGTTTTTATTAGAAGGAATCTTAATATGCATAATGTGTCTGAATGAGTGTTTGCTGATATGTCTGAAAATTTACTTGTCTAAATTCTATATCCGCTTGACTCGTCTATTTTCTCTATGCTTCATTCGTCTACTTTAGCCAAGCATCTGATGACGTGGCTAAAAGCACTTAGTTCTAAACCCCGACTGAGACACGTGTACATTGCATTTTCCCTCATTTTCTGAAAACGTTTCATTATATTAACAACTGTCTTTTCAAAATTGATTGATTGCTATTTATGGCGACTTTCTCTCTCCTTGTTCCCAACGCAAAAAGCACTCAAGCGCTTTAACAAAAGCAACCCGTGTCATTTCAAAACTACCCACTCACAATTTCTCGCTCACAATCTCTCTCTGAATTCTCTTCGTTTTCATTCTCTCGAAACCGTTCCTTTCCAAACCCTAAAAATCTTCTCTTCTGAAACGATGGCACCCAAAAGCTTTCTTGAAGAAGTTACTGAAAAATCCAGACTTTCTCTAACAGAACTGAAGAAAGTACACCCTGGAAGGGTCCCTAACTTCACTGAGCTGAAGAACAAAGGACAGGATGTTAAGCCTGAAATTACTCATGCTGGGTGGCTACCATTCTTCCAAATTATCGAAGATGTCTTTCCTTCCTTGGTTAGGGATTTCTGGAAAAACTCTATAGTCACCAAGGACAACACAACCGTCATGATTTCTGGAGATGTAGATGAGGACCACGCCTTCATTACTCATGAGTCACTCGCTGAAGTGATCAAGTGCCCTAGAGAAGGAGCTGGGTACGACAAGAGCTGGATGAAAAATCAAGGTGGCGAGATGGCTGTAAACCTCATACTGTATGGAGTTCCTGAGCCAAAGGACTTTGATTCAAAGTACCTAACACCTACGGCAATATTTCTTCATGTACTTTTAATAAACTGTGTGATACCTAAAATTGGCTCTAGGGGTCATGTGAGTAAGATAGAAAAATTTGCTATTTATCACTTAGTCCAAAGAATCAAAATAGATATCATAGATTTAATTTTTAGACACATGGAGAAGACTGTGAAAGGAAAATGCAAGGGTGGATATCCCTATGGCATGCTTATGACAAGAGTCTTCAGGGTTAATTCTTTGAAAAACATGTCAAAAGCCTTCCATGCTGATATCTGCACAGAGATAACTTCAAAGACACTATCTTTGATGAAGGTACAACTTCAACCTATAATTGGACCTTCTACTACTGAAGCATCATCATCTGCTGCACCTGCTAGTGAAAGGCTCAGTGTTCCAGTTATTAAGGCTGAACCTTTTGAGGAACCAGTTGAAGAAGAAAAGTCTCAACTTCATAGGAATAGGAGGAAAGTTACTCAGTCAACTGCTGAAGCTTCTTTTTTTCAAGATGCTGGTGAAGCCTCTCAGGTTGTTGAACTTATTACTGAATCTTCTGAGCAAGCTGCTGCTTATGTTCCTATTTCACCTAGTATAACAAAAGTCTTCAAGAGGAAGAGAGTTGTGCAAGCTGAGGGGGAGTCTCAACCAAAAGAGACTATGATCCCTAAGAAAAATAGAACTACTGTGGCAAAGAGGAAGATTGTCTTGCTTCCTACTCCCTCACCATCACCCTCACCTCAAAGAGAATCATCTTCTCAACCTCAACAAACAGCCACAACAACTTCTATTCCACAACCTTCATCACCATTGCCTGATATGTCACCACAAAAGCACCAACACCACCACTACAAAGAACGGCATCACCTCAACCACAACAAAAAATCCCCACTCCACCTACCTCACCAAAAATTCCAACTCCATTACACACATCACCTATCCATCAAACTTCTGTTTCTGACCCTATCCATCACACTTCTGAACCCAACCCTACCATCTCAGAAACTCACATGTCTGAAACTCACTCATCAAAATCTTCTACACCACAAACATCTCACCATACCGACACTCTTCTCACTGAGGATGTAAATGACTTCGCATATTTTGACAATCTCGCTCACCCTCCACCTTCACCCAAAATACTAACCATTGATCACATCAGAAACCAGTGCCAAGTCCCTCTGAGAGTAGTCTTTCCAGACTTATTCTCTGAAACCAGACACAACCTTATCCCCTTAGCCACTATATCTCCCTATCACCTATCTTCCAGAACCACTCTATTCTCTGTCACGGATGAATCTTTCTCCAACTACTTAAATGACAAAGACTTGGATGTGATTGCCTCATTTGAAGTTGAAAGGCAGCTTGTAAAGCTGGATAGAAAATATAAGCCTGTTGGAAAATGGCTTTTCAATCCACATATCTTCATGAAGCCTTCAACTGACATCAAAGTAATGCCTGACTCCATGACCTTGAAAGGAAAGCAAAAGATCATTGACTTGCCTGGAGATCAACAATTCCGTCTCATCAAGATCAATGACAACAAATGCAAGTACAGGAAGAAGCTTCTGACCACTGAGACTCATCATCAGTTTCTGAAAGTCATACATTTATTGGAGATGTGGCTCTAGCTCAGGATTGAAGGAAGAATAAAAAGTCTCCATTCCAACCAGAGGTAGCCAAGCCTATGCTCTTTATCCTTTTTCACATTCCATTTACACAATCCCTCCATTCTTCATGGTTTTCCCCTTATTTTTGCTAAACTTCCCTAAATCTACTCTCCTTACTAACATAAATCTCATTATGAGATCTTATGAATTTCTTCTTTCTGTAGTAGATTCTCTTCTTCACCATGAACAAATACATCCTTTCTAGAGGAATTCTATCCAAATAATGATTTTGTGGTAACTCTGTCAACCTGTGTTTTTCTAGACCCTCAGCCTGAGGATGACATTCTTGTTGAAGAGTTACCTCCTACCCCTCCTCCTTGTCCACCTCCTCCATCAGCATCTGCAACTACACTGGCCACAACAGATTCTACTGCTCCAGTAGTTGCTTATGATCCTGCTGCTCCAGTAGCCAAGGAGGCCCTAGTTCTTAGATCTTAGGACTTAGTCTTTTTCATTTCCTTCTTGAGTCAAGCAATGTACTAGTCAGTGATGTCTATCACTTGTAACACTTCTGACTCTAGTTATATGAAATGAATTGTTATTTTGGTATTTCTTTTGGCTATCTGTCTTAATATATCTGTTTTACTTATTTTTTGATTGATGCCAAAAGGGGGAGGAAATATAACAGAAAAATAAGAAAATTATTTCTGACCTTATGTCTTTCTTTTCCAAAAGTTATGTTTGCTCTGATAAAATTTGATTAAATATATTTATCTGCTATGATACCTTGTTTTTGCTCTAAATAAACTTTTATCTGATGCATAAACCGGGGGGGGGGGGGGGGGACATAACATACTGTGAACAATTATATCTGTTTGGAAATTTTCTCTTATCCTTTTTTTTTATGTTCGATAAAATCAGAAAAGTTATTTCTCTTATATGTTTTTGCTCTAAATAAACTTTTATCTGATGCATAAACTAAGGGGGGCATAACATACTGTGAATAATTATATCTGTTTAAAATTTTCTCTTATCCTTGTTTTTGTATGTTCAATAAAATCAGAAAAGTTATTTGTCATCATCAAAAAGGGGGAGAAGGTTGAGACCTCATAAGTCTGAGACACATTCTATGTGTAGATTCTCTAAGTTTTGATGATTCCAAATAGATTAAGTATGGTAATATTGAACCATGTGAAATTACTAACATATTTGATAAGTGTGCAGGAAAATAGACTTAAGGTCACTCGTCTATTTTTATGACTCGTATACTTTTTAGTAGAGCTCAGTTTTTAGACTCGTCTGAAAACCACTCGTCCGAAATTCAGTCAAAGACCAAGTCAACGCTCAGTCAATATCAGAGTTTACTTGATGATGTGGCAAGAAGCATCTGTCTGAAACAGACTCGGTGGATCACCCGTCTAGTTTTTGGAATACGCTATCACCCGTCTAGTTTTGGACTGCATGATCACCCGTCTACCTTTTGGATTGTCTTTCACCCATCTAAATTTCCAACACTGCTATGATGTCAGTTTGTCAGAAATGAAGTCCAAGTCACCTTATTCAAATTAGATGCCTTCCTTAAGGTTCTCAAAGACCTCTGGACAATAGCTCAAAGGACAAAAAATAAAGAACGGTCGTTTCAAGATTTTAAGGAATAAACACGCAATCTCTGTACCACAGCAGTAACTTTTTAGCTGTTTTAGTGCAAAGTAAAAAGTGCTTTCTGGAAAGTGAACTGACTTTTGCCTTTGAAAGAGGAAAGCTCTCTGCTACAAGTACAAGAAGCCTGCTGCTGCATACTCTGAAACAACAGCTACTCAAAATAAAGTGCACTCTTGGACATCCTTGTCAAAGCTCAACGTTCAAGCATTTAATGTTTATACAGAACGACTATTTGGCATTAATGGTGTCTTAAGCTCAAATCAGAAGAACACACTTTCTGAAGCTGTGTCTAAACGGATCTCTTGATTGAAGTTTTTAAATAGATCAAAATATGAAGATGCAAACAAGAAGTTGAATATCATTAAGAACATTGCGCAGAAGCATTTACTCTCTTCATTAACTTCTTCATCCTTTCATTGAATACACTTTCAATCATTGATATTAATTCGCAGTCTTTCATAATTCATATTTATTCCACTCTTTGAGTGTGATCTGAAAGACTTGCACATTGTATTAATTACACAAAACCTTTTTATTCCTTACTGTGTTGAGCCTGAAGAGGCTAGGTGAGCAAATAATACTTGTTTGAGTGTTGAGCCTGAAGAGGCCAGGTGTGCAAAGAATACTTGTACTGTAATTTACTCAGTTATAGTGGAAACTTGGTGCTGCCAAGAAACTGGACGTAGCCCTATGGATTTTGGGGTGAACCAATATAAAACTCTTGAGTGATATTTCTCTTCCCTTATCACTTTATTTTGCTTAAGTATTATTCTGTTTAAGCTTTTAACTTGGGGAGTTAATATTGTGAATATCAAACTCCGTTTTACTCTTCTCTGTTTGCTTTCGTGTTCTGTCTGAATATTAGACGCATCACTCGTCTGATTTTCTCTAATCTAAGTTCTGCTTTTTGTAGTTGCGAAAATCTTTTTAAGTAACCCAAAAAGTTGGTAAACACAATTCAACCCCACTTCTTGTGTTAACTTTGGTTATTTCAGAGAAGAGTTTGCAAAAAGATAGAAGAGATTGAAATGAAGGAGGTTGACAAATCGTAAAAGCTAAAAATCAAAAAATAATTGCCAAAAGCCCAAAACACGGCACCCCTGACTCTGAGGTCTTTAAGCAGCTTAAACATGGTACCTTTACAGTAAACACGACACCTCTATAGCAGCTTCCGATACACGCCATCTCTTAATATAAAAAAAATCAAGAGATGTGCTATGATTAGAGTGTTCTATGTGTGTCAGACCTTAAAATGATGGTTAATAGGTTAGTTAAGCTATCACCTTCAACAAATGACCAATAAAAAACTAATATCCCCCTAAATCCGGTTAAGTTGCCATGTCAGCAAATAGTAAAAGTAAAACATTGAGCAATATTAAAGTTATGATGATTTATAAGATTTATTCATAATTGGTAACTTTTTTTTATAGAAATAATTGATGATTGATAGAGTCATAATTGATATTGATAAGTAGATAACTATTAATGTTCAATGAATGAATTTCCTGTTTCAGTTGGGAAATATTCAATGACACTACAAAAAAAGGTCATTTAGCGATCGAAAATAGTGACTGATTTTTTTGGTTGCTGTTTGCGACCGAAATGACGACCGATTATAGGATCTAAATCAAACACTGATTAGAGTTGATATTGCGACCGAAATAGAGCGTAGCAGAGGTATCGGTCTCTATTTCGGTCGCAAAATAAAGGAAAACAAAAGTAAAAAATTTATGAATTTTTAGTGACCGAAATGGCGACCGAGTTAAATGCAACGGTTAAAATTTATTTATAGTTGCGACCGATATTAAATCGGTCGCTAAACGGCGTGTAAAAAATTTAAAAAGAGCGTGTTAGCGACCAAATTTTAAATCGGTCGCTAAATTTATGAATTCAAATTTCAAATTAACCCATATAGCGACCGAATAATTTGGTCGCTAAAATTAAAATCCCTAAATCGCGAGCCCTTCCCCTTTCTTCCCCATTTCTCTCATTTCTTGTTTTTTCTTCTCTCTCTCTCGCACGATCTGCTCCTCCCTGCCACCGTACCACGCGATGTCTGTGCTCCGGTCACCACCAGGCCACCTCCGGTGAGTGATTCCACCTTCCCCCTCTCTCTCTCTCTTTCTGATGTCTCTATCTTTGTCCCTGTAGCACACCTGAGCCGCCTCCCTTGAGCCACCACTGTCCGCAGCTCCGGTGACACCACCACCACCAAGGGTAAGCTACCTTGTCTTCTCTCCTCTTCTCTCATTCTCTGTTTCTCGCATGCATCTGATATCAATTTTTTTCTTTGTTTCCCAGTCCCTGCTCCCAACTTCGGCTACCATTACGTGCTCACTGCCATTGCCACTCCCAATCTCCGGTCACCAGTACCACTGCTCACTGGTAATTTTGTAGTTTGGTACCTCAGAACCTTAAATTTGACGTTGCCATCATTGAAACTGACATTGATTTAGATGAACCGATTCTAATTTTTCTTGTTATCTAAACATTGTAAACCTTAGGTTGTTTTGATTTTGTGCACATTAGGAATTAAATAAAGATGCATTATAAATGGAGTGAAAATAGGAAACACCGTAAAAACTGTGTATTTTGATTTGTTATGTATTTTTTTAATTTTAATGCACCTTCTTTGTTCTTTGTTAACAGAGGCACATGATTGTTTAATGTTAAGTGAGTGACTTAAGGTCATAATGATTTATTAATTGAAGCATAGACAAAAAAACATTAGATTGGGCAACTATTCCTATGGAGGGGGATAGATGGGTATAGAGGTGTACTTTGGAAAAAGTTAAACAAACACGGTGAGGTGATATTTCTATATGTTACGTTTATTTTGGGAAGTAAGGGATTACTAAAGAAAAAAAGGAATCACTTGATTCTGACTTTATGCTAAAGCAAAAATGATGCATGTATGTATATGGTTATGATGTAGGAGACATTTCTGGGTATATTTGTATTATTAATTTGCCAACTATTGCACCAATTCACTGAACGCGCTGTCGCCACGTGCCAAAAAGAACGAGCGTTTACAAAATAATGTAGATAGGGAGCGACAACTCGAGTATCGTCTCTCAAGGACTCTTAGGTTGCTATTATTGACAGAAAATCAGTTTTGGGGGGTTGGTTGGATTGAAATAAAACAAAGAAAACAAGCAGAAAACAGAGCAATGAAAACAAAGCAGTTGAAAAAGATTAACAATAAACTAAAGCGATTAACCTACTGTTCTCGGTTTTCCACTATCATTGGTTCATGTAAATTCCAAGCCCTAAGCAGATTCTAATCCCCTCCCGGTTGTAGCAACAATTTACAAACGAAATCACTACTACGGATGTATGTTCCTATTCCCGAAATAACAAACGGGGTTAAGCCTTCATGAACTAAACAAACATGAATGAACACACGCGAAATAACAAACGCGATTAAGTATAGAAACATAACATCACCGAAATGAATCAACACAACACTATACACTCCTGAAATAACAAACAGAAATATATAGCATCGCATTGAAAAGAGAATAGCAAATGAAAACAGGAATTACAGAACCTCAAGTGTAAATGGAAACCAATCACAGTAGATTAATCTAGGAGACTAGTTCTCCATTACAGACTTAAACACAAAAGAGAAGAAATAAACTACTGAAAACTACTACTACTGTCTAACTAGCCACTCTGATTAACTCTTCAGTTCTGCCTAAAACAGGCTTATATACTACTTCTGGATTCCGCGGACTCGCGAGGCGAACAATGCCTCGCGAGGCGAATCTCTGCAGCGTTTGGTATTCTCGCGATGCGAAGCACGGCTCGCACGACGAGGAATGGAAAGGTCATGACTTCTGGTCTTCACTCTCGCGAGGCGAGGATTGGATTCGCGGGACGACACAGAAAGGATGCAAATTTTCTGGCACAGTCACCTTTAGGATCGCGAGGCGAATGCCTGCTCGCGGGGCGAACACTCCAGATTTATTTCTTTTTATTAACCTGAAAACAGAAAATAGCATAAGTGCTTTATTTAACTCTAAATCAACTAAATTAACCTAAAAATACTTTATGGACTCAAAATGCTGCTTAAAGACAATCTAGTCTAATTTGGGCGAAAATGATATAAAATTAGCACAAAACCACGGTCATACTAGCCATAAAACTAGATGAGCCAGCGGCTGATCAAAATACCCCAAACTTAAACTTTGCTTGTCCCCAAGCAAACTAAAACTCAAAAACTCAAAAAGACTCAAGACATGGCAAAACATGGCAAGCTTAAAAGATTCAATCAACTTTGCACAGATTTCAAGCAATACATCAAAACAGTTTTCTTCAATGTTCCCCCCCCCCCCTTTCAAACAAAGTAATCCCCACAATCATTTATTCTAAACAATTGAGAATTTCATCATTCAAACAATCATTAATCTAAGCAGGGGATCCAAGTTACACACAAGAGGGAGATCACCAAATTCAAACAACTGCCTTCCTCACAAGGGCATTTAGTGTTCACTCAATCGCTCAGTTTGTGTCAGGCTAACAACATTGCACTCAATTTCACTTTTAAGAGCACTTCCCATAAATTTGATTTTCATCTCCAAATGATTCCCACAGAAAACATGCAAGCAACATCAAAAGGTCTTTTATGGGTTGTAATGAGGCCTGGCTAAGGGTAGGATATACAAAGGTACTAGGCTGAAGACCCTAGGAACTAAGAGAGCATGAAACACTTCAACACAATGAATTTCCACTCAAGTTCCTTTTATCATTCATCTTTTTGCCTTGGGTGACTACAGCCATTTCTAATACTTATATATATATATATATATATATTTTTTTTTTCTTTTTTTTTTCTTTCTTTTTCTTTTCTACAATCCCAAATAACACATTGCACCTTGTAGCCACCCCAAACTTAGTTTCTTGCACCCTTTTTCTTTCTAAGATTCCATGCTCTCCTAATCCTAAGATCGGGTTAACATGGTTTTCCAGATTTTTTTTTTGGGCTTATAACATTAGGTTATCAAGAATTAACATGCTAATTAGGCTCAATGGGGCTAACTAGGGAACATGCATCAGGAATTGGTTCTTTTTAGGCTAAGTAGTTATTTACAAAGAAAATGCCTAAATCATTTGAAGCAAACACATAATCATGCAAACCATAAAGAGATTCGAGCAAATTCAGGAAAGTGCAACTTGAAAGTGATTTCACACAGTTTAAAACATGTTGGAGGCTCAAAACCTCACCTGGACATTTTTTTGCACATTGTTTGACAGAGATTCTATCCCTAGTGTGTGCTTCCTATCACCCCAAACTTATCATAAATCATGCCATCATAACAAAATCTCAAAGTTCAGTTTTCAATCATATGGGGATCAAATTTTCAAAAATTTCATATCCTAGGGGAATATAGTCAACTCATGCAATCCATCTATGCAAAAATTAATCAAATCCAGCAAACTTGCCAACATAAGACTCAACACAACTCCTGAGCTTCTCAAATTATTCAGGAGCTTTATTGAAAACAAAACAGAAATAACGCAAGGAAAAGAAAATTAAAAGAGCAAGGTTCAGAAAAACTCATTGAAGGGCGGTTCCACCAGGATCCCATTGCTTGTAACATAAGGCCCAAGTGATAGCCAAAGGGTGGGAGTTCATTCCATGCTTCCATAACTTGCAGCCATGATATGGGAGTGAGTGCTTGACAGTTACGGTGACTCCTTCCAGTGCGGCGGACTTCTCACTCCCTCTTGGGTCAAAGATGACCGCTTTCTCAACAAAATCCTCCCAATAAAATTGGGGTTCAACCCCTTGGACTGGCCATGGTGCAAAATCCAAAGGCTTAAACTCCATCACTGGTGGCTCCTCAGGGGGAGGTGGCAAACAGTTAGCTGGGGTTACTGGTGCTGCTTCAACTTCTGCAAGATCTTCATTCACTGTGCTATCAAATTTATCACCTGCTATACATGCATAAATCTCAGCACACACCACACAAAGGTTAGTGTTAGTAGAGTCAGTACATATATCACAATAAACTGAATCAGTAAAGTTCTGAATGTCTGGAAATTCAGCAATTAGTTCATCCATCCCATCACTCTCAACACATGCATATGAGTTAATTGAATCATCTACTTCCAAAGGTTCTTCATCCATTGTGCTAACAAATCCATCATCTGTTAAACCTGCAAAAATCTTAGCACACACCACACAAAGGTTAGTGTTAGTACAGTCAGTAGATAGGGGACAATAAAATGAATCAGCAAGGGTCTGACTGTCTGGAGATTCAACACACAGTTCATCAACAGAAGTATTATCAAAATCATCCTCAGAGGTATTGTCAGGAATAACTACTTGTGAATCTGTATGTTCTTCAAGGGGATGTGGAGTTAGCAGTGCAGCCGAGTTGGCGACAATTTGATCAATTAGAATGGACAACTTCTGAGATTCAGCTTCACTCCTCTTATGGTTTTCAAGACTTTGTTCCTCCATCCGTTGATTGTTTTCTGCCATTTGTTGTATCATTCCTTCCATTTGTGCGCTTATCTCAGGCAGTCATTTGCTTGAACAGGTCCTCGAGTGAAGGTCCGGAAGGTGCAGAGGTGGTCACTTGGCTAGGATAATTGTTCACTCCAAACATGTCAAAATCATTACTAAACTCATAACCTCCAACAAAATTAGGATAATTCGTGCATGGTGGTGGTTCACTAAAATCAGGATAATACATGCATGGTTGCTCATAATAAACATTAGGCACATAATTTTGCATATAATTATCCATGGGGCGTACTAAAATTAACAACCAGACAAGCAGACAAAAACTAATTCAGCAAAACAAAAGTTTTTTTTTCCTGCTAATAACACAACAAGAGTCCCCGGCAACGGCGCCAATTTTTGAACGCGCTGTCGCCACGCGCCAAAAAGAACGAGCATTTACAAAATAATGTAGATAGGGAGCGACAACTCGAGTATCGTCTCTCAAGGACTCTTAGGTCGCTATTATTGACAGAAAATCAGTTTTGGGGGGTTGGTTGGATTGAAATAAAACAAAGAAAACAAGCAGAAAACAGAGCAATGAAAACAAAGCAGTTGAAAAAGATTAACAATAAACTAAAGCGATTAACCTACTGTTCTCGGTTTCCCACTATCATTGGTTCATGTAAATTCCAAGCCCTAAGCAGATTCTAATCCCCTCCCGGTTGTAGCAACAATTTACAAACGAAATCACTACTACGGATGTATGTTCCTATTCCCGAAATAACAAACGGGGTTAAGCCCTCATGAACTAAACAAACATGAATGAACACACGCGAAATAACAAACGCGATTAAGTATAGAAACATAACATCACCGAAATGAATCAACACAACACTATACACTCCTGAAATAACAAACAGAAATATATAGCATCGCATTGAAAAGAGAATAGCAAATGAAAACAGGAATTACAGAACCTCAAGTGTAAATGGAAACCAATCACAGTAGATTAATCTAGGAGACTAGTTCTCCATTACAGACTTAAACACAAAAGAAAAGAAATAAACTACTGAAAACTACTACTACTGTCTAACTAGCCACTCTGATTAACTCTTCAGTTCTGCCTAAAACAGGCTTATATACTACTTCTGGATTCCGCGGACTCGCGAGACGAATCTCTGCAGCGTTTTGTATTCTCGCGAGGCGAAGCATGGCTCGCGTGGCGAGGAATGGAAAGGTCATGACTTCTGGTCTTCACTCTCGCGAGGCGAGGATTGGATTCGCCGGGCAAAACAGAAAGGATGCAAATTTTCTGGCATAGTCACCTTCAGGTTTGCGATGCGAATGCCTGCTCGCGGGGCGAACACTCCAGATTTATTTCTTTTTATTAACCTGAAAACAGAAAATAGCATAAGTGCTTTATTTAACTCTAAATCAACTAAATTAACCTAAAAATACTTTATGGACTCAAAATGCTGCTTAAAGACAATCTAGTCTAATTTGGGCGAAAATGATATAAAATTAGCACAAAACCACGATCATACTAGCCATAAAACTAGATGAGCCAGCGGCTGATCATTCACCAACTCATGTAAGTTTTCTCCCATGTATATATACCTGTGAAGCATTCTGTCATAAAATCATTTTGAGTTGTCTTTGAAAGAACACTCAGTTTTGGGAAAATCAAGTTGAGGCCTATTCTCATGTTCATTGCTTATGTGATGAAGATTAAAATCACCTGCAATTCACATGCTTGTCCTATAAATATAATGGAGTTTAGTTTCGTTGGTTCAATTCTAAAATTCATTTATGTAAAGCTAAATTTCAATTTTCAACTTCAACTTTTCATAAGCCACTACCTGACCGATTTGACTGCTCCATCTATTTTTGCACTTTGTGATCTTAAGAGCCTATTCTTCTTATTTGGCATGCAATTGGGTTACAGTGATGCTCTGATTGGGGGAGGCTTCTCTCACTGGTGCAGAAAAGGGATTCCACATCGGTTATTTTTTGCTTTACACATCGGTTTTAAAACTGATGTTGAAACGACCGATGTGGTTTATTGCCACTTTACACATCGGTTTTAAAAACGATGTTTATAATATTTTATACAGCGGTTACCTCTTAACCGATGTGGAAAATTAATTTATCAATTGGTATCCTATTGGGAAATTTCACTTTCCACATCGGTTTTAATGAAAACCGATGTGTAAAGTGAAATTTCCACATCGGTTTTAATAAAACCGATGTGTAAAGTGTCATTTTTTTTTCCGGTTATTTACATTTGTATCATTCCTTTCCCCCTGTTTCAGTAATGCAGATCAATATATACCAGAATAACATACTGTAAATATTCTCAACACAACTAATATATATTGAATTTATTGCGAACAATACATATATATATATATATATATATATATATATATACGTTCAATTACATTCAGACAACAAAAATATTTAGAAACCAAAAAGCTACATGATATATTATAGATTTCATATCAAAATACATATGATCAGTCAAAAGTAATAGCTAGTACATGATAAGTTTTTAAACTAACTACATATATACAAACTATGGTTGGTACACTTCAAGAAAGAAAGTTGCCCAACGCCTCTTTATGTTGTTGATGTCGGAATCAGATAATGGAGTTGGATTGTTGAATATCTGCAAGTTTAATTGGACAAAAATTATATCTTTTAAGTAATAAACTAACATAAAACATATAACGAATCTATACTATTACTTCTAATTGTGTCAATTAACATTTACCTCATGCCATCTTTCAGTGATCCTGGAGGAGATAATTTCCAACATCCACTGCATCACAT
Organism: Sophora flavescens; assembly: GCA_030762895.1. Lineage (NCBI taxonomy): Eukaryota > Viridiplantae > Streptophyta > Magnoliopsida > Fabales > Fabaceae > Sophora > Sophora flavescens. The sequence goes on along the minus strand of CM061065.1, from coordinate 206,254,561 downwards.
AGGAGCCACATTCCCATGATCCACGTTGTATACGTGACTACGTACAAATGAAACCCAATTAGAATATGAGGAATTAAATAGAATAGAAATCAATTATTGTACCCAATGCATTTGATGCATTTGAACTAATAAATATCTTACGCTGGGAATAATCCATCTGATAGCCCGAATACGCCTTTCACCACGCAACATGTGGGTTGCATTAATAGACCTATCATGACAAAAACATTAATTAAAGTATATCTAATAGATTTCAGATAATTAAAACAACTGCATTACTGATTATAAAGTATTTTAATGCTTACGTTTCGATGATCGTCTTCAGTTGATTCGCCGGCTTATTTCCCAATGAGCAGAAGAAGACCATGACGTTCATCCTAGTGTACATTACCAACAGTTGCCAATGCTTGCTGTATTTGCGGAACAGTTAGTGACTAAGTCATATATAGTTATACTTAAATAACCGGTACTTACTTATTGAGATAAGGCGCAAGATAGAATTGATGATCGTCTCGGGCAAGTATATCACGTATGGTAGTGACCGGGTCTTCTAATGCTAGGAGAACATCACCCTGAATGAACATGGGGTCAATGAACCCATAAAGGGCGAGGTTACCCTGATCGACTAACATACAATGCAGATACCTAATATATTGGAAAAACATGTTAATTATCATAGTATTTAAAAATTAATTACTTAACTTATAAATAAAATGTACTTACGTGCACCATAACGATATGTGTGCAGAACTAGCCATTTCTTTATTGAGTACCATCTCCATAAGTTCCTTCTTTGGGAAATACAGTTCATCACCAGGGCTGGCATCATGTTCCAACCTTACCAAGGCTGCGTCATTCTCCATGGTGGTAACCTGTATAGCTAGAACTTTAAAAACATCACCATGGCCAGGTGCCCCTTTGTCGATCCCCTAAACAACATAGATATATATTAGTAATCACGGATAATTAAGTTATTTAATTCGTTATTTACTAAATGGTCAAATGAATACCTTGGCAGGAGCAGACATCTCTGGTCTTCCTAGATCCGACCTTTTAGGCACAATATCATTTCCAACATCCTATAACGAATAAAAATAAAGCATTATCTTTAAACAATAATAAATTATTTCAACTATGAATATAGAAAAACACAACTAACCGAATACCTCAGATGCAACAAGAAAGCTGACCAGTCTTCTTGGCCAGAGGATGAAGTTGCCGGGGGCCTGACCCACTGTTTGAACCTCCTCAGTGGGCACAGGGACTCGAGCATCAGCATCTCGAATAATCTCAACAATGACCCTCAGCTGATCATCCGGTAATAAACGATGGTGTATGGTATTACCTAAGTTATTATGTGCCCTACCCAATGCCACTAAGCGGCAATGATGATGATCATCAACATACAGCTCACACCTATTAGGGTCGTCGTCATCATCATCATCATCATCATCATCATCATCATCATCATCATCATCATCAGGATGATGAGGAGGATCACATGAGCCCTTAGTGCTCACATGGACAGAGGGTTGGACAGAGGGTTGGACACCGGCTGTCATCTGCTGGGACATAGAAGTCAATATTGCCATCTGCTGGGCAAACTGCTCGGCCATCTCCTGTCGAAGCTCAGCTGCAAGCTCCTGTTTTAGTCGTGCTCTATCTACTTCAACATCCCTGTGGCATTGGTGTGAAGATGAACCATGGTATTGGCGAATGCTGACTCCCCATCCAACACCAATGACACGGCCCGGGTGGTCTGGTTTACCGATGGCATCAGATAAGATATCATCGCGTCCTCTAGGAACAAAGGTTCCTTGGGTTAGCTGATCATCCAAGGCATCCTATCACATAAAATATCAGGTCACATTACAATTCGGTAACAATCTTAAAATGACAATTACAACAAACTATACTTACAATCTTCTCGGCTACTTGGCGGGCCTCCTCAGATGTATATTGTCCCGTTTTTCTTTATCGGGCCCTCTTCCATTTACGATGGCGTGGGGGTGGAGGTGGATCAACAACCTCTGGACGATTTTCAGCATTAGGATCAGCCTGAGATGCTGCTTCCTGACGTGCTTTCTTTTCCTCTTCAACCATTTTCTGAACAAGCTTTTTATATCCCCCACGAGACATGACATGGGGGTAGACATTCTTGCTTTGGTTTTTCTGCCCCTTTTTCCTCTTCTCCTGTTATAAATAAAAGACAATTAAATTACATAAGTAAATAAAATTAATGCAATTACATAAATTTAGAGACAAATCAAATAAGTTAACCTGAAAGCTGGGATCATGTCGGCTCTGAACAAAGCGATCCCACGCCGCCTTGTCAAGAAACGGATACACCTCAAGTGGGTTCTTTTTACTTTTTGGATTGAATACATAGTATCTGCCCAGGTCGGCCTTAAAAGCCCTCCAACGCTCTCCAGCATACTTTAGCAAATGCTTCTTCATAACGTACGTATCCGGTATGTCAAAGGTCAACTACATTAAGACCAAAAGAATCAACGAATTACTGTATGATATTATTAAGATAAAAATAAAGTAGATACAGACAAACACAGGACGTAGAAGTATAGATACCAGAATACTCTCCCATATCTGATCCTTCACGTCCGCCGGTACATCTTTCCACCTATCAATGAGTATACTAGGCCTGTTCCTAGCAAGGGTCGCCACAAAACTGTTAATCTGGTCTGCAATTGGCCCAATAGGATTGAGGTTATTATCAAAGTCTACTCTTATCCTTTGATTTGAACCACGGTTGGCAGTCAAATTCCTCATTCGCGTGGCACGTCTACCCTTTCTACCAGTAGACGGGGTCTCCGACCCGCTGCATGAAGGAGGGATATCCTCACGATCAGTCATGTATACCTGTTTAAACAAAAAAAAAACTTGTTAGTATTTCAGGATAAATATCAAACATAACTTATAAATATCGATCAACGTACATAAACATAACTTATAAATATCAACGTAAACATACAATATGCCAAACTTGATGGTAATATCAAACTAAACTTACTTTATAGTCAATTAGTAAATTTCTCCCATAACCCTTCTTGGTGATCATTACGAGTAGCATGTACATCATCCACTTCATTTTCCTCATTGAAATTAGGCACTCGTGTTGAGAAAGAAGGAGTATCAGAAATATCAAGAGTTGAATCGTGATTTCCCTCACTACCATTATACATGTTTTTTCCCTGGAGAACCACTAACCACCTTTTGTTAGAAGGATCACGGATATAAAACACTTGTTTTGCTTGGGATGCCATGATGAAAGGTTCCTCTTTATTACCTACCTTATTAAGGTCCACCAATTTGAATCCTAACTCATCGGTTTTCACACCATTGTTACTGTCGACCCACTGACATTTAAAAACAGGTACTCTAAACTTCGTGTAATCAACCTCCCATATCTCTTCAATGATTCCAAAGTATGAAACTGATGCCATAACAGGGTTTTTATCTTTCGAAGTAGAGAAATGCATGGACTCGGCGACGACCATAACCCCACTGTTTTGTATAGTACTTTTGTCATCCTGGGACTTTGTATAGAAGGAAAACTTATTGATATCGTACCCACTCCAGCATATGACATCAAAGTTAGGCCCCTGTGCTAGCCATTTTAATGTATCAGAAGCAATACCATCCTTTGCAATTTTTTCTTTAAACCAGTTCAAGAAAGTCTTGTTATGCTTGTTCAAACACCATTTTTCATTCATTCTAGGGTAAGTTTCATTGATGATGCTTTTATGCTCACATAAGTATGGTTCAACCTCATCAGTGTTATTCAATATATACAAATGTGCTTGAAGCACTTCCTCCCGATCCATGCTCTTAACAGTGATACCTCGTGTACCCTTACCATCATATCTTCCTTCGTGACGAGACTTCGGAAGCCCTACGAGTTTCCGCTTCTGACATGTAGTCTGTACAAAACTCAATAGCTTCTTCTGCAACATACCTTTCAACAATAGATGCTTTGGGACGGTGTGGATTTTTCATATATCCTTTCAAGATCTTCATGTATCGCTCAACCGGGTACATCCACCTTAAATAAACGGGGCCGCACAATCTAATCTCCCTCACTAGATGAACAATCAAATGAATCATGATGTCAAAAAATGAAGGTGGAAAATACATATCCAATTGGCACAAGACAATGACTGCCTCATTTTCCAACTCATCCAAATTTTTAGTGTCAATGACCTTGCTACATATAGCATTGAAGAATAAGCATAACCTAGTAATGGCATGTCTGACTTTTTTAGGCAATATGTCACGAATGGCCACCGGTAGTAGTTGTTGCATCAAGACATGACAATCATGAGACTTTAAGCCAACTAATTTGAGATCTTTCATTGAGACAAGTCTTCTGATATTTGAAGAGTAACCCTGTGGTACTTTGACTCCCCGTAGACATTCACAGAAACTTCTTTTCTCTTTTTTTGATAAAGTATGACATGCTGGGGGCAAATAAGTCTTCTTATCCCCCACTTTAAGTGGAGCTAACTGCTCTCGTATACCCATCGCAACTAAATCCAGACGAGCATTCACACTATCCTTTGTCTTGCCTTGAATGTTGAGAAGCGTTCCGATTAAACTGTCACACACATTTTTCTCTACATGCATCACATCAATACAATGTCTTACATCAAGCTTGCACCAGTATGAAAGATCAAAGAAGATCGACCTCTTCTTCCATATTTTCTTCTCGGTAGCCTTCTTCTGGGTCTTCCCATAGATAACATTAGTGTTGTTCACCCTTTCATAAACTTGCTCTCCAGTCAAGGTCACCGGAGCAATTTCATTCTCCGGAAGTCCATTGAAAGCTTTTCTCAATCTACGATAAGGATGATTACGTCGGAGAAATCTCCGATGCCCAAGGTAAACCGTCTTCCTTCCATGTTGCAGTTGATGGTAACATGTGCCTTCTTCACATATTGGACATGCTTTATGCCCCTTAACACTATACCCACACAGGTTCCCGTGATCTTTGAAAGTCATTGATGGTGCAAAATAACATGGCACGCAATCTGAATGTCTCACGGCAATACCCGTCGATCACATCAACGCCTTCATCCCACAACATTCTCAAGTCTTCAATCAAGGGACTCAGATAAATATCAATATCATTTCCTGGTTGTTTAGGACCCGAAATCATCATAGTTAACATAATGTATTTGCGCTTCATGCACAACCAAGGAGATAGGTTGTAAATTACAAGGAGAACAGGCCATGAACTATGAATACTACTTAAGTTTCCATATGGATTCATTCCATCGGTAGCAAGTCCAAGCCTGAGGTTTCTGGGCTCATTGCCGAAATCCGGAAACAAACTATCAATTCTCTTCCATTGCAAATAATCGACCGGATGGCGAAGCTGTCCATCACACTTCTTCTCATCTGCATGCCATCCTTCACTTTGTAGCGTGATACCCCACACCTGGGGCACTCGTGCATCTCTTCAAACTCTTTCCTGTACAATATGCAATCATTGGGGTAAGCGTGTATTTTCTTATACTCCATACCCATCGGACACAATATCTTCTTCGCCTCATAGTTTCAAGATGGCAATGTGTTGCCTTCTGGAAGCATTTCTTTCAACAACTCAAGTAATTCAGTAAAGCTTTTATTGCTCCACCCATTTCTCGCCTTCACATTGAACAATCTTAACACCGCTGACAACAGTGTGAAATTAGTGCACCCCGGATACAAAGCCACTCGGCCTGTCTAACGATTCACCATGACATATCCATGTTGTATAACTCTTGCAAATCCCCTCACAAATAAGATGATCACGTATCTCCTCAGCTTCTAGTCGTCTCTCATTCAAACAGTTAACACAAGGACAATAAAACCTTCCGTTACCACTATCAGGAGCATTTGTTTTTGCAAACTGTAGAAAATCTTCCACTCCAGTCTCATACTCATCACTTGTCCGTCTAGCATTCATCCAACCGCGATCGATGACTAAACCAATACTTTCGTACTTAGTCCAACATATTCATCAACCACTTCTTATGACAGGGTATGGCCCTATCCCATTCGAGAAGAAACTTTTTCAACATTCAGTTAACAGTTAGTCCTTAACTCTCATGCTCATACTACCTGTGTTTTTGGCAAAGATTTCCCTGCGGTCTCCGATGTACACTACTTGAACGCGATGACATCCACCACGATAAAGTATGCACCCGGAGAACGAAAGGAAATGTATCAATCCGAACTTTCATCAAGTATATAACATTAGAATCAATGAATAACTATTTTAACTGAATTAAGAAAAAGTTTTTTCCCAAACTGTCCAACTTTGGACAATTCAAGATCCAACACAATGAGCGGTACATTAAGCACATACACGTACGCTCATTAGTATTGCATCTCAAACGGGAAACTAAGGCTTTACTAATTATTGTGGGCATATTCTCGAATCAAATAAATTTTCAAGAAAATACATTAAAACTCCAATGAAAGATTTTCAGCCAAAACGTACCTTCTGAGAGACACGTCTAGTTGTTATTGTGCAAGGACAGCAGAGAGAAGTGAAGAAACCAGAGGCAGTAGCACTATGCAATGAAGTGTAGATCACCCTGCAGCAAAATGAACATCTAAGAATTCTAATGAAAACCATAAAATTGACAGACACTATAAGGTCTTTTTAAAGTCACTTACCAAAACACAGAGAGGAAAAGGGTAAAAACAAGATCGAAGAGTTTGACAAGTCGTTGTTTCTTTTCCCCAGTGAGAGCAAGTTGAATATCTCAAGAAAATCAATCAAATGATTTCCTTGTCTATACCGATCAACGGAATAAAATAGGCAATTAGCAGGACCATGTTAAGCACATTCCAGTATATTAAGATACCAAGCTTATTTCTAAAAAACAGAAAGCAAACAATTCATCTCCTTTGATCCTCTAACTAGTAAGCAACCATCTACGAACCAAAGAAAAACTAGTGACAGACAAGAATTGCCATAATAGGGCAGCTGTAAGATATATAAACAACAACTATTTGACTATGTTGAATGGAAACTAATCCTGAACTTTCCAACGGGTCCTGCTTGTTACAATTAAACACAATAATGATGTTCTGTGTGTATGAGTGTGTGCATATATATTGTTTGATTTGACCTGCAGCTCCAAAAAGATAATCAAACCATAGTACCAGGTCAAACCAAACTATTCAGTGGAAAAATGAATTCTTCTGAACACAGTAACTGGGTTTTATAAGGGATTGCAAAATCCAATACGCCTAAGTATTCATCCCAGTTTTAAACAGTTTGTCTTCAGATGAAACGCAATTGATTGTCAAATAATCAACACCAACCTAATTCCAAAATGTTTTTCATAATGATCTTGAAATGCACCAATTCAAAACCAAACAAGTCTAATGTTATATTACATCAGTATAACATGCTTCCACTAAAACAGGAAAAATACCATAGAAATTAAGCAGAACCTATATGACATCAGAAAAAAGGTACACTCAGAAGAAAGAAACCAAATATTAGATATATTTTCCTGTAAAAATCCAACTATAGAAGACAACTTCACCAGCCTTGGTCTCAATTTATAAAATTAAAAATGGTGTAAACTGTAAACACGGGATAAATAGTCATAAGTCAAATACTAGTTTACATAAAATGAAAAACAATTTGTCATGTAATCACAAAATCAACACCGCCTTTATATACATGAATCTGAACATGAGCCAGATACATATTATTAATTTTGTTTCCCTCTAACATGTTAACTAACATAATACTTCCATTAAAAACACATTTCCTTTACATTTCAGAATGTTTTGAAGCTTGACATGAATTCCAAAATAGTTGTTTTCATGTACCAATACCAAAAGCAGAATGTATTCCAACATCCACAGCAGGAAAAAAAAACCTGTGAGTGCCTTTTGTCAATGTATCAATCCATTTGGCAACATTTACTATCTTTGAGAATATTTTGCTTATTTAACCAAATACAATTTCAACTAATTTTCTCTCATGTCAGCTATCATAAAAGAATAATAGCACATGGTATTTCATAACCAACAGATGGAAATATCAGCAATAAGAAGAAACTCATAATGGTGGATATAACAACCATGATTGCCAATTAGAAGAAAGATATTTCTCAAAAGCAGCAAGAATGAATTGTATAAATCATATACACATGTGGTGAAATGTCATCACATCAAGAAATGTTGCATGGGTATGTATCTAGGAATTGCAAAGTCGATAAAGTGTTCAGGTGGGCTAGGTGTTCTGTCAAGCCTTGGAAGAGCTAGTATTTAACAGTGGAAATTGTTCAGGTGGGCGAGGTGTTTTAGCAAATACCTCAAATGCATCATTTATCTTCTTCACTCAGTGCTTACTCAGAATTTTGGCAGAACACGAAAACGATTTTTTGCAACCAAATGTAGAGATGGAAAATGAGGAGGAGTGAACCATGAATGACGGAGGCAGTTGGCAGTCGGGAGGAGTGAACCATGAATGACGGAAGCTAGCTAGAACATAGTAAAAGGAAATGCACAAGGAAGAGAGAGAGAAAGAGAGAGAGAGAGAGAGAGACGCATACCTGAGGGAGGAGGAGGGTAGCTCGCGGATGGCCGTTCTCTGGCTCGCAGTGGTTCTCTGGCCGTTCTCTGGCTCGCAGTGTATAGGCTAGGGTTAGAGGTCAGCACTTTCATGGTAAGCTAGGGAGGGAGAGTGAGCTCAGATGAAAAGGTCTCAGCGCGAAAATGAAAAGGGAGGAAGAGGGAATTAAAAATGTAGATAACAATACACATCGGTTAAAAGAAAACCGATGTTTTAAACTTTCACACATCGATTATATATAACCGATGTTTAAAATTATATTATTTATTTCCTTCTTTTTTTTATTTGTTTTTCCACATCGGTTTTAGAAAAAACCGATGTGTAAACATACACAGTTACACATCGGTTACCATAAAACCGATGTGTTAAAGTATGCATTTTTTATTTTTTTATTTTTGGTTCAATTTTCAACATCGGTTTAAAATAAACCGATGTTTAAAACTTTACAACATCGGTTATGAGGAAACCCGATGTTTAAAATTTTCGATTTAATTTCAAAAATGCCACCGCCTTCTTTTCCACATCGGTTTACTTAAAACCGATCTTAAAACGCCGATGTAAAAGGTATATTTTGCACTAGTGTCTTTCAAGAATACTAATGCGACACAAACTTGTGGATATGATAATTCCATTGTTGTAGAAATGTAAAATCATGTTTATAGATATAGCTACAATAGTAAATGGTTGTTTCAAGTAGTACTTTGGACTAAATATAGACGTTTTTTTAACTACTTGAATTACATTAACTTGAATTGACAAGAATAAATTACTGAATTTGTTTGTTATTCCGGTTTCTATTTATAATTGTTTCCTGGTCTCACTTGATTGGTATGGTGATGGGCCTCTTAATAATGGGCCTTCGATTCATGTATACCGTATACAGGTGAGGGTGAATAAGGGTAGAATGGGAAGTGTAGTGGAGGAGGTTGATATGCAAGAGAAAGATGGCTCTAACAGAATGGATATTTGGTAGCAGGGTAAGGGAATTAATGTATAAGGTGGTGTAGTCATGGAAGGGAATGAGAATATAAAGAAAATGGAGGATGTTGGAAGGGGTATGAGATCATTTTAAGTAAAGAGGGGTGGCTAAAGCCATGGGGCAGAGATAGTTGCTTTCTCTGGTATTTTTTTAATTTTTCTATACTCTTTTCTGCATTCATAGCTTCTGTTCTCTACAATTGGAGTTTGTTGCTTATCATTGTTTTACTATTTCTCTTATTACTACCAGTTCCTATCATAACGTCAGTACTCACTCTTAGATCTTTTCTATTTGTTGTATAAATATGTATGTTACCATGTAAAAATACTGGATAAGTAGAATAACCAACAACCGAACCACGATCTATGATGATGCATTAATGGAGCACTCGAGAGTCAAAAGTACTTGCTAAAATATGATCGAGTTTAATTAATTGATGGAGGAGGTTGATATGCAAGAAGGAGAAATGATTTAAATATCCATTTTCATTGTCGAGTTTAAGTCCCTATTCTTGCCTAAATCTGTCATGAATGCAGTGTATATATAGTGTAGAGTGGAGCTCTTTGGTTGAGGAAATCTTTGCTCAGGTTAAGATCATAAAATTTGTACTAGTGAGGGGGTCATACTAGATGTTTTTTTCCTCTGGTGTCCTGGGAATTGGTTGCTAGATCTGTGCTGTAGCAGGTTTTCAAGAGTTGGGTGTGCCTTTGAGTTATAGTTTTGGTGTTTTTTTCATAATTTTCTTATATGGTTTCTGATATATGTTCTATTTTATTTATATTAGTCTTGGCTTTGTTTTGTAAGTCGTGTGGAGTTTCTCCTGCTGGTCCTGGTTTGCTGCTATATGTTGTGTGTGGCTAGTAGATATTTGGTAATTGTGGCCTTGCTGTGTTCACCGGCACTACAACTTGATAGAAAAGTTGATTTTCTAATGTCTTGTCCTTTTTTTTGTGCTTCTCTACTTGAGAATGTTCCAAAAAAAATTTAGAGGGGAGTTAATATACTGAACATTATTTGCTAATTGTAGAGTGGATGGTGAGGTTCTTCTGTGCTTTGTTCTTAAAGTATTTGTTTCTGTGCTTCTCAATTTTACCTGTTTGGATGCTAAGTTAATCTTCACCAGTGTTTTTGTTAAGAGAATAGTAATGTAATTGGGAGGACCTTTCATCAAGAAGATTGAACTCAATTCTCTTTCCTGTTATACCTTCATGTTGATAATCCTCTAAATTTCCATGTTCGGAGACAACACCAATAGCATCTGTAGTAATAGCATATATATGAATGTTAAAAGCATAAATGAATGTATTAAGTCCAAATGTTGTCATTTCAACTCTGACATGATTATTTTTATTTATGCATTATAGGTCCTTGTATGATCTTTGTTGTTCGCGGCTCCTCCCTTATCCTTACTTGGTTTTGCTTTGTCAAATAGGTAAGTTCTTTCAATACTCTCTTTTAAGGTTTTGCTTTGTCTAATAGGTACTGATATGTGTGGTTCTTCTAATGTATTATCTGAATTATCGTGTTGTTTGGTAGTGGAGACCTGAGCTCAATAGGATGTGATCTTGTCTGATTGTATGCTGATAATTTAATGTTTATGCATGTGTTTGTCAATATGTGTTGTTTGTTAGTGGAGAACGGAGCTCAATAGGATGTGATCCTGTCCGAAAGGCGGGATGCTGGTTGTGTGTTGATAATTTAGAAATTATGCATGTGTTTGACAATTAACTGCTACTTGTTAGTGGAGAGCGGAGCTCAATAGGATGTTTGCTATAATATTTTATCTAAGTTTGTATTTATTTACGCTGCAATTTATATAAGCTCAACAATGTTGCAATATTTATAGGTTAATGGTTTTATTTTCTGTTAGAGTTAATAATTAATTTACGAAAGCCTTAGTTTCCTATTTGAGATTCAATATTAATGAGCACTCATAACTTATCAAGGTATGCATGCTCATTGTATTGAATCTTGAATTGTCCAAGTGGGACAGTTTGGGAAAAAACTTTTTCACACTCGTACAATAATCATTTCCATGTTCAAATGCCTTATATATATATACTTGTTGAAATCTCGGTCTGATGCATTTCCTTTTGTTCTCCTGGTGCATACTTGATCGCGGTGATGCTCACCATGCTCGAGTCGTGTACTTGGAGACCGATAGGAAATGCTGTCAAAATTTTGTTAAGCATAAGGTATTTGAACAAGGGAATACTATTATTAGCCGAGTGTGGTAAAGGTTTATTCTCGAATGGGATATGTTCATACCTTGTCATAAAAACGAGATTGATGGAGTTATTGGAATGCACCGTAATATATAAGTGTTAATTTTTTTTTGGTCAGGCTATTTAATTGCCAAAGAATGGATATTCCGAGAATCGAAAATGGATGTATCGTAGGTTGGATCAGAATAAACGTCTTTGGGAAGAGTATAGAGTTGGAGTGGGTGAGTTTATAGAGTTTGTTGTTAGCCAGGAGAGATTTATACAGCTGGGCAGTGATCATTTGAGGTGTCCTTGCAAAAGATGCAAGTGTCAATCTTTCAAAAGCGTGGATGGAGTTGTAGCCGATCTTTATGAGAAGGGCTTCATGCCTGATTACTATTGGTGGAGTAACCATGGTGAGACGTTGCCTGATTTAAACCCGATTGTGTTTGAAGGTTCGTACTATGGAAGTGGTGATCGGAGGGAAGAATTGAATCCATACGAGCAGATGATAATGGATCATCTTTGGACCATCGGTTGGTGTTGTACTAGAAGAAGATGGGGAGAAGATGGTGGAATGGGTTCCCAATACATAGAGGAGAATCCGAATCCCGAAGCTCAAAGATTCTATGATATCTTTGAGTGCTGCACGATCTCCATTGTGGGAAGGATGTTGGGAGTACACGGAGTTGTCGATGTGCATGTAATGGTTGAGTATCAAATCTGACTACAATATGCAAGAAGGCTGTTTTAATCGCCTCACCAGGTCAGTGTCCAAGGCGTTGCCAGAAGACAATCGGATGCCTGCTAGTTTTTATCATGCTAAGAAGTCTGTGGAAAATTTGGGTCTGGGGTGTTTGAAAATTGATTGTTGCCTGAATGGATGTATGTTTTGATCGTCCTAAGTAATAAAACACGGTAAGTAATTACCGAGGTCGGACACAGGGATTGGGCTACCAATTCTACCAATTCGCAAGAAATTCGATACGTTTGGTCAAGCAAGGCAAGTGGTTGAGGAGAGAGAGAATATGATCGCAATTCAAATTAACAAATCAAATAAAGATATAATATTAAAATCTGGAATTAAAACATCTAAGTTCACAAATCCACCTACCCAATCATGCATAGTACCCAAGTGATGATGATTCCTTCCCTAAGTTCAATTACAATGTCAACCAAGACCCCCAAATTCTCCTAATGACACAGTCGTACTCAATAGGACGTATTCAACGATTGAGTTAATTACTTACTAGGTCTCATAACCCAATCATCAAACTCTATTAAATCTGGTTCCTATAAGGTTGCACTGATCTCCTACTCACTCTCGTGCAATATTCAATCAGTGGTCCCAATTCAAGTTCTAAACGTGAATTGCCTACTAAGCCTCAACACGTTAACTAGTCAATCACGCATGCATATGATCAATGCAATAAATTCATAATTGGAAAACAAGAATTAAAGTAAGGAAGGAAACATACATCACATTGAACGCTACACCGCCATGGGTGGTTTCATTGATCCCTTAGACAAGGGGATTAGCTCCTCATGCTTGTAACAACACACAAACAATCGGAGTTCATCGTAATCATAAAAAAGAAAAAGAAAATAAGGAGACGCAGCTCCTGAGAACAAGGAGGGGAGGGGGGGGGGGGGGTTGGATTTAGCTAAAAAACGATCAACCTACTGTTCTCGGTTTCCCACTATCATCGATTTATATAATTCCATGCCCTAAGCAGATTCTACTCTCTTTTCGATTGTAACATCAATTAACAAGCGAAACCAATGCTACGTGACATATTATAGATTTCAATCTACGCGCGCTCGCGAGGCGAGTAGCCTCTCGTGACGCGAATATTAAAAGTGGCGCGCTTTCAAAATTGGATTCTTTCGAGGCGAGATGATGTTCGCGAGGCGAGACAGAGAGGATGACATTTCTGGCACAGTCAGACCTTCAGAGTCACGAGGCGAGATGGTGATTCGCGAGGCGAGACAGAGAGGGTGACAATTGTTGTTCAGGCTGGTCTTCAGGCTCGCGAGGCGAGCTCCTTTTTCGCGAGGCAAAACCTCAAGAATTGCTTTTCCACTGTTTTCTTCATTTTCCTTGACTCTAAGAGCTTCACTTTTAACCTGAAACAATAAAAGAAAACGAAAAGCGTAATTCTATTCAAAATAAACTAAAAACTTCAAAAAATGCATAAAACGAGTCAAAGTCTAACTTAGGAACAAAACAAGGCTAATTTGGGAGATTAGCGAGGGTGACTCGCCCAATTAGGCACAAAATATACCCCTTTTCTAGATGGAAACTAGATGAGCCAGAGACTTATCAAAACACCCCAAACTTAAACAAGCTTAAAGGATTCAATCAATTTCGCACAAATTTCATGCAATCTTAACAAAACAGTTTTTTTTCAATGATTTCCCCCCTTGCATCAATGTAATCCCCACATTCATTTACTTTAAACAATTGAGAACTTCATCATTCATGCAGTCATTAATCTAAGTTGAGGATCAAAGTTACACACAAAAAGGGAGATCACCAATTCCAAACAATTGCCTTCCTCACAAGGGCATTTAGTATTTCACTCATTCGCTCAATTTGTCTAGGCTATCAACTTTTCACTCAAATTCCTTTTTCCATTTTTCTTTTCGCCTTGGGTGACTACAGCCTTTTCCTTGCTAAGCTTTTTGTTTTGCCCCTTTTCTTTTAGCAATTTTTTTTTCCTTTTTTCTTTTTGCCTTGGGTTTCAACCTTTATTTTTTTTTCTTTTTATCAACCCATAATGACATATCAAACCTTGTAGCCACCCCAAACTTAGTTTCTTACAACCCTTCTCTTGCTAAGTTTCCATGCTCTCCTAATCCTAAGATTGGGTTAACATGGTTTTTTTCCAGATTTTTGGCTTATAACATAAGGTCATCAAGAAACAATAGGCCAATTAGGCTCAATGTGGCTAACTAGGGAACATGCATTAGGGATGGTTCTCTTTAGGACAAGTAGCTATTTCAAAGAAAATTTCCTAAATCATTTGATGCAACACATAAACACGCAAACCACGAAGAGATTCAAGCAAATCCGGAAAAGTGCAACTTAAAAGTGATTCACACAATCAAAAACAATGTTGGAGGCTTAAATCCTCACCTGGACATTAAGGAAGCAAAGTTACATGGAATGAAGAGTCATGATTGCCACGTGTTCATGCAACGGTTGCTTCCAAATGCGTTCGACGCATTACCGAAGCAAATTTGGAACCCACTTGTTGAGCTTAGCCACTTTTTCAGGGAGCTTACATCGACAACACTAAATGTGAATCAATTAAAGGATATGGAAGTCAAGATACCCGTTTTGTTATGTAAGCTGGGAGCAAATCTTCCTGCCGAGTTTCTTTGATTCCATGGAACACCTGCCAGTTCATCTACCTTACGAAGCAAGAGTTGGTGGCCCAGTCCAATACTGCTGGATGTATCCATTTGAGAGGTAAACAACATCAACTATTTTACTTAATACATATGAAATTCACAAACACGAGATCGTAGTTTAGCTTTCCCTAAAACTAGTAATTATTTGTATGTATCCATCTTTAATAGGTTACTGCACTCCCTTAAACACAAAGTCAAGAACAAGGCACGAGTGGAGGGTTCCATTTGTGAAGCATACTTAGTAGAGGAGACTTCCACTTTTGCCTCTTATTACTATCCGGACGAAGTTAACACAAGAAGGACAAGGATTCCTAGAAACGTTGATTCGGGTGAAGGAAGTTCAACTAGTCCTCCTATATTAATATTCAACTATCCGGGCAGATTTAGTGGCAAATCAAAAGGATATTTCTTGGAGTAGCGTGACATTAATGCTGCTCATCTGTATATCCTTCAAAATTGTGAAGAGGTGGCGCCATTGATGCGGTGTATTTTTAGAAATATAATTAAAGGCAAGTGCACCTCGTCGCAAACAAGTAATAAAACGGTGAGACCGGTTATCGTATCCACAGGGATTGGTTGTCAATTACCAATTCGCAAATTCAACAACTATCTAGACTTAACTAAAGTGTGAGGGATTAAAACAGAAAATAAAATGTTTTTGGTCTTTTAGAATTTTTAACAAACACTTGGTATGCAAACAGGGATGTGGCTAGAATTGTCAGGGTTAGACTACACTAATCCTCCCTTAGTTGCAATGAAATGGCTTCTAACACAAGTCCTAATTCAATTATGCCAATCAAGCCTTTTCTAAATTACTCAAGCCTAATGTCTTAGGTGCATTGAGCCTAAAACCCCAAATTAAACCCTAATGTCTTAGGTGGAATAAAATGAGATTTTGCATTAAGTTAAGACTTATAAGATTGCAAGCAGCCAACACCTATGTCTAGATTCTTGACCTACTTGGCATATGATTCATGAGCATGCCTTAATACCAACCTTCCAGTCATCTATCAAAGCAACAAATCATTCCTATGGGTAGCTAATCCAAGGAAAGCATTAAACACAGAATCACATACTCATACGAAATAGAAACTTGTATTAAAATACCAAATCAATTACAACAAGTTCAGAAAAGTTACATCTAACCCCAACAATGGGGATTTAACTACTCATGATAAGGAAATACAAAAAGGAAAAAGAGAAGGGATGAAGAACACTCATAGACAAGCTTCCTCCAATCTTCTCTCCATCCAAGAGCAGAGAAAATGCCCCCCTTTTTGGGTAGAAATCCTCTCCAGCCACCAGCCTCAGCCTGCCTCCAAGTGCAGCTTATTTTAGGTCAAAAGTTCCTTTTTTTCTGTTCAGTGCAGGTTCATTTATAGGTCCGTCGCCCGTCACGGCCGTGACAGCCATCACGGCCAGGTCGTGATGGTCTCTGACTTGGGCGCCTCTTCATTCACTTATTCATCACGGCCGTGATAGTCATCACGGCCAGGCCGTGATCGTTTCTGACTTTTCCAACTAGCAGGTCACGGCCGTGATAGCCATCACGGCCAGGTGAGCCTTCGACTTTTGGCTCAATCTTTCTTCAGCTACTGCTCCCTCACGGCCGTGAGGGCCATCACGGCCAGGCCGTGATACTCTCTGCTTGGCTCATAATCTTCACTTCTAATCTCTTTTTTCATCCAAGCTCCACCAAGGCTGATTCCTGGGCATTTTTCCATTAAATCCTGCAAAACAACACCAGAAACCACCTCATCCGTTCCAAAGGAAAAACTATACAAAATCAACACTAAATTGGCCTAACTATATGCAAATGCATGCAGAAATGTACATGAAAAATGAGGTAAAATCACACTCATCAAAGCCATCTTTAGAGTAAGCTTTTACAATGTCTTTTATAAGTTCAATTGACATTTATGATTATTAATCGTCCTGCTGTTAATCTCCCATATGTAGGATGTAGGCAATTTTCTAAGGGATCTCCAACCTGACATTTCAAACGATCAGGTTGATCGAGAAATTACTTCTTACTTTGCTACGTGGTTCAGTAAATATGTAGGTTAAGCATCTTCATTTGTTGCTATACATTTTATTTCCTTAAATATATAGCATGTATAAAAATAATATAATATTTGATTTTTTAGGTACTAGATCCAGAAAACAATGTTCAAAATCCATTGTTGACAAATTTGGCATGGGGGCCTAACAGATGGTTTACATTATGGAATACTTATATTGTAAATGGATATAAATTTAACACAAAAACATGGAATGAAGGAATGCAGTCGTGTAACTATGGTGTTTGTGTGCGAGCCACTAATGGCAATGTAGAGGATGATTTCTATGGGGTTCTAACTGACATCCTTGAACTCGATTATATCGGTTTCCCCGTGATGAAGTTAGTTTTCTTCAAGTGTGATTGGTTTGATCCTACTCTTGACGTAGGGACAAAAATCGATAAAAAATATGGTATTGTTCAAGTTAGGTTGTCTCGAAGGTATAATAAGGCGTACGACCCATTCATTTTTTCACAACAGGTAGATCAGGTTTATTACTCGCCATATCCCGAAGGACATCAAGGCTGGTTGGGTGTTATTAAGATAAAGGCTCGCAGTATAATTACTGATAATGTAATCAACCAGCCTGAAAAAGATGCTCCGTACCAAGATGATGAGTTTTCAAGACCCCACGTACCGTTGCAAATTACGTCGGACATTATTGTTAATTCTCTGGCGGACATTTCCGGAAATGGGGAAGAAGTTGAAAGAGAGTTATTGGATCAATCCGAGTTGGACGCATCTAGCGAAGGCACATTCTGATCAAGTGAGACTGATGAGAGTGAGGGTGAATTTAGTGACGGAGATTCTACTTAGGTAATTTATTTATGTCATAATTCATTGTGTAAATGTCATTCTACTTAGTTTTTTGTATTATTTATAGTGTTGTGTAATCATCTTTTCATTTTTTACACAGATGGCAGATGCCTCTAGAGGTAGGGGTCGTCGTGGAGGTCGTGGCAGAGGTCGTGTTGCGAGAGTCCCTTCGTCGGCCGACCCACAGCCTTCAGATCGAGACCACCCTACCAGCACCTCTGTGGACGGGACACCTCAGGGTGATGGAGTTGCACCCCCTACCCAGCCTCATGTGGTCGGGACACGGGCTGCACCCTCATCATCCACACCTACGACAGGACCATCAACATCATCGGGATAGGAGAGTCGTGGTTCATCCGACAGGAGGATTCTTCTTATCCCCATAGGGGATAACGAGTAAGATAATTTAATTTTTTTAATATATATAAAGTATCGTTAATTTCTATTTACTTGTTTTTTCAATTTATTTATAACATTTATTAATGCTCTAATTTTGCTGCAACTTTCTACCCGCGAAGGGCCCTTCTGATTCGATATCGAAGATCCTGCGACGCAAGTTTGATGGTCCATGGCCTACATGGAAGGCCATCCCAGGGGGTCCATAGGATCAGTTGTTTCTAGAGTTTAAGGTAACCATTTATTAAGTTATTTAAATTAAATTTACATTATATATATATATATATATACACACACACACACGAATTTCCTAACAACTGTACGTTGCAGAAAGAGTATAGGTGGGACGTAGCTTTAGAGGGTCTCGTCAGGGACATATTTGAGCATAAAGGCTCACTGGTTATGAATAATCTGACGAACAAGCTGAGGAAGGGTAAGAATAAGGGGAAGTGGGTGGATCATGAGATCAGAAGGCAGCTGGACCAGTACTGGGCTACTGAGAAGTTCCAGGAGAACCAGGCCACAACTCGGGGTAATCGAGCTTCTGATGGTGGCGCATGTGCTTGGACCGGCGGGTATAAATCAGTCGTCGCCCACTACGACGAGCTGGTAATACATTTAACTTTTGACTTATTATACTATTTAATTAATTAGTTTTCATTTTTAATTATTCTTATGAATTTAAGATTATATTTTTCTCATGCGAAAGCACAGAAACAACTGGCCCCCACTGCTATGGAGTTGGTGGAGAGGATGAAGAAGTTGAAGTCGGGGACATGGGTCAACGACAAGGCCTGTAACTATGTTGTAAGCAAAAAAACAATTTAGTGTTTACTTGTAATTTATTATAAATGATTTCTTAATATTGATTATAATTTTAACTAAATCTCTTCAACTATACTTTGTAGGTGGGCTTCAACGAGAAGAAGGACGATGCCATATCACGTGCCTTGACTGGTGATGGGCCCAGCTCTCCTATCTCCGTCGACGATAATGCCATTTATTTGGAGGTCGTCCGGGGCAGGAACAAGAAGGGGCACGTGTATGGCCTCGGACACCTAGGAGGCGAGTTTATCGCTTCATCATCCGGCACGCCTGCTCCTTCCTACGCCGATACCGTCCCTCAGGAGCAGTTCAACCAAATGCAAGACACCATCACGCAGCTGAACGCGGAGCTTCGGGAGAAGAGCGAGAGAGAGCAGCAGATGGCGAACCAGATTGCACAGTTGACTCAGGCACACCAAATAGTTGATGCGATGCAGCATCGAGCGAGGCGGTTCATCATGCGGCTGGTGTTGGAGCAGATGATGATCCGACTCCTATTGCTCGGGTGATGCTCGACGGTTGTGCCGCTGCTCGTTGCCGCTCCTCCGGTTCCACCGCCACCATCGATGTCTGCTATCGCGAGAAGACGATTAGATAGCAGACGTCAGTGGTACGGACGCTGAGGATGATTGGATTCCTCCACCTCCCCCTCATCATGACTATTTTTTTCCCATATTTTTGACTTTAAACGATTCTTGTACGACACTGTGGATTATTTTATATATATATATATTCATTATTTCTTATGATTGTATATTTCATTACTAATTTGGTGTGTTTTATTAGTAATTTTGCTAAACTTTAAAGAAAAACAGAAAAAATTTATTATTTTAAAAATTAAATTTAACAAAAAATTAATAAAAACCAGTTTAGTGACCGAATTAGAAACCAATAATTTGGTCGCTAAACTTTAAATAACATTAACAGATTGTGGTCTAGCGACCGAAAATCCGTCGCTAATATAGGTTAACAGTAACCAACATTGACGACCGAACTAACGACCGATTTTCGGTCGCTAAAAATGGTTACCCAAACAATGCGACCAACCGTGTAGCGACCGTTTTTTATTATTTAGCGACCGAAATTACGGTCGCCAGTTAGCGACCGAATTATTACTTCGGTCTCTAAAAGCTTAACGACCAGGTTATTAGCCACCACCCTGAATCGGTCGCTAACTTAAATAGCGACCAAATTAGAATGTTTAACGACCGAATATGCCGGTCGCTAAACAGTTCTTTTTTTGTAGTGTGAGTCAATTTTAAATAATAATGATAAATGATTAAACAAATTAAATTATATAATATTGATAATTTGATTTTTTCCAATGATTTCAGTTTCAAAAAAATTATTGATACCACTGTCCATTTCAACTGATTCAATGCGATTCTCTTACTTCATGCATTTTCTTCTTACCCTATTTTCCAACCCTTATCCATCCTTTCATGAAACAAAAAGCAAAATAGAAAAGCTTCCATTGTAACATGTTGGACGATTTTTATATTAATAGTCATTTTTTTTTCGAAGCAAATATTAATAGTCATTTTAAAACCTTTATGTTTCCAATTATTTATAGCATTTTTGAAGCTTTAGTTCTCATTCATACATTCTTATTTAGACTGCATTGTGAGCATTTTGTTTTGAACTAAAGCATTCAAAATATTGTTGTTGTGGTCCTAAATAGTATATTAATTCTCTAAACAAGTTATTCGCTAATTTTAACACAAATTCGTACGAAAATGAAAATAAGAGATCAATGAAAAACACCAAACATTAATTGGATTATCTAAATCAAACTCATTATATTTGGGCAAATTTTTTTTATATTAATGTACTACCATTCCTTTTATTTTTTAAGACAATGTACTACTATTCCTGTTAATGAATTAATATGTTTAGGTCTTATAAACCAATATGAAACTCTATCTAACCAAGCATCTCGGCACAATGGTTGTAAGGCTTGCCCTAGGACACTCTAGGGGTCGACTCGGTTTGCTCCCGGGTTCGATTCCTGACAGCATTAAAATAATGCTTGGCCGGCAGAAGCCACGCCCCGCGAACAGTGATTAGTCCTTCGTTGATAGCGTTGGGATATACTGGGTTTAGACACACAAAAAGATGAGACTCAATTTGAGATGCAGTTGGAAATTTATTTTGGGTCTGTAATCCTTTAACTAGCTACCTTTAGCATTTGGGAATCTCGTGACGATATCTATGTTTTTTTTTTGAACTTACTATGGAAACTGTAGTTTTGGACCCTAATTTAATATCGCTTACATGCTTTGTTGTTTTTATATTATATCATTTTTTATGTAGGAGATCCTATATCAGATTTTTACTAACATCTTTATACATTATATCCTATATCAGAAAGTGTATTATCCATTTTTTATTTCATTTTTCTAATTAACTTGCTAGGGAAGAAATGAGAAACAAATCAAATTGATTTTCAAGAGGTAAGAAAACAAAATCCGATAGATAAATATATTTTCTAAACAAAGTTAACTTATACGGGGAAAAAGGAGAAACAAATCCTATATGTTTTCAGGAGAAGGAAAAAAAACTAATATGATAGTTAAATATATTTTCTAAAAAAAGGTTAATTGTTACAGGAAAAAGAAGATAAAAAATCAAATAGATTTCCAAAAGAGAATAAAAAAAATTGATAATAAATAAATTTTCTAAAAATGGTTAACTCATACGAGAAAAGAGGAGAAAAAACCAAATAAGTTTTACAGAAAGAACACTAACAATATGAATAATAATATTTTCAAGTACTTACTTTTACTATCTAATCTTTTTTTATGAATAATCTTTATTGAACGTAATATATATATATATATATATATATATATATATATATATATATATATATATATATATTCTCTCAACATATATTAATACTGTATAATTTTTATTATTTAAATTTATATGGGTAGAGTGAAACAATATAAATAATATTTAATTTACACCCAATCAGAATAACATGTATATTTTTAATTTGATATAACTATTTTTTTTAAAAATTATATTTCTCATATAGAATATATTGTGCCACGACATCACAGCATCATTCATCTTATAACCCCATGCAAGGCACTGGCAAAAACACCAGTTAGTTCATAGATTAATTAGTATTTTAGCCTTTAGGAGTAGCAAATACCAAATTAAACTCAATATTTAAATTCAGTAATTACAAACTGTTAGACAACCATGATAAAGGAAAATTGTAGAAATCTCATTTTCTACAAAGTCCCAGCTCCATCATCCATGTACAAACCTTTTGTGCTTCTAAAAGTTGTTAAAAACTTGGTGTAATCATCCCACGAAAGCCTTCATCTACGAGCACGTTTATGAGAGTTTGATTATCATAGGAAGTGTCATCTTCGCAATCCTCAGTAGATGATGAAAGCGTCATAACAGCAACAACTATAGATCTCATGTTAGGGCGTAGTAGTGGATTATCTCTTGTGCATGCTCTCCCAAGTTGGGCAATCTGCAGCTCAAACAATCACCATACCTTAACCTCTTTTCACATGATAAAAATGTTACACCAAAAACTATAAAATCATAAACCCATAATACAAATATAGCTAGAAACATAACTATGCTCATGTACTATATATTGGTTTTGAAAAGCTATTCAATATTCACATGTAGAGTTCTTTTTTTATGATGGGTTTAGAAAGAGTATGAGATGAGAAAAATGAAACTAATAGAGTAGAAGATAGTTCAAATTATTTTCAAATAAAAGTGCTTCCACCTTGAGAACTGATTCAATTGGATAGTTATCACCAAGTCTAGGGTCCACCAGTTTGCGAAGAGCTTCTAAAGGATTACTCTGATTAAGTGCTTCCTCAAACTGCAACGCAAAACAAGTCAAGTTTAAATTTGTTCTAGATTTAAGCAGATGCATTAAATATGCATGGGGGTATCTAGACTCACCAAAGCTACTAGGCCCTTTGATTCAGCAACGGTTTCACCTGTCTTCAGAACAGCATTCTTTGCAGAAATAAGTTCATAAAGAACAACTCCAAAAGCATATACATCTATTTTTGGAGAAACGTCACCATATTGGGCATACCTGCACAAAATTCAAGTATTCATTAAGCCAAGTCATGTGCATACAAAACAAAAACTGAAGAACCAGAAGTTGAACATGAGATTGAATACAAAAACTGCTGCAACAAAAATGTTCTAATTTAATAATGATAAATAATGAAATGAAGTAAGTAATATTATTCACTCCATGATATGTTCATAGCACCCCACATTTCCATAAAAATCAAAGATTCATTTAAGGGTCAATTTGGTATCACTTAATACAACAAGCCAACAACAAAACAAATCATACTCTGGTGGCATGTATCCAAATGTTCCCACAAGACGAGTGTGAAGTGAGGAGCTTCCTACTTCAATAAGTTTGGTTAAGCCAAAATCTGCTACCTGAATATAAAAGCTTATATAGTTTAAGCTTAAGATAATCAACCTCAAAGAAGAAATGGAAAATCAGGATTTTGGAAACAATGGAACCTTTCCGTGGAAGTTCTTGTCTATTAATATATTTGCAGATTTTACGTCGCGGTGGATATACAAAGGCACAGTGTGCTCATGAATATACTCAAGACCTCTTGCTGAATCCAGAGCAATTTGCAATCGGGTAGACCATGGCAAGGGGTCTTTCCCTGGAATCATGTTATTATCATTATTAATTCTATGAAAATAATGTAGCATCACAGGAAAATATCATCACTGTATGATATAGGTTGTTCTCACCTGTACCAAGCAAATATTGGCCTAAGTTTCCATTGTCAATGTGTTCGTATACAAGGAAAAGAGATCCCTCAACGCAATATCCAATCAAGCGCACCTATGTTGTTCATATAAGGTGGGGGCATGCAGAAGATAATTTAGAACTTATTTGAATTAGTTCGTGTGCTTAAAATTTTATTGACAAGCACAATAATACACAAAGAGAAAAGGAGGAAAATAACATATATCAGGAGCCCCAATTGGAAATTGATGGCTATGCACTTAATCCACAACTAAGAGGGGTCAAAAGTTTCTTTGTATTTTTGTTGAATTCTTGTTTTAGTGAAGACGTTATTGAGTGTATTCTTTCAAATATTTAGTAAATTTAAAGGAAATCATATACAAAAGAAGTTACTAGTTATGTTTTGCAAGTATTTTCACTTAAAGTAATGCTGATCTCATGTTAATTTAGTAGGGTTATTATGTGGATCTGCATAAATAATTTTGCAAGATATTTATTGACTTTTCTGTTCATAAAACCATGCATGGAAATGATTAATAATTATCCTTTCCAGATCTATACATGCTTTAAATTGTTTGAAGGGTGTGTTTACCAGATTCAAGTGATGAACGTGTGTTAAGACCTTCAACTCAGAAAGAAATTCCGTTGATGCTTGAACATCCATCTTCTTAATTGCTGTTTTCTGCATAGAATAAATTACTTGAGAGGAAATCCAGGAATAGAGTGTAAAAAGTAAATGGTTTACTCGAAGTGGCTATAAAATACAGAAACTGGCCTATCCACCCTTAAGATTCTAAAAACATTGTCAAATATGTAATTAAATGCTATATCATTCTGTACAATGAAAATACTTATAGTTAAGAAGAGCACGAGATATACTGCATTTTCTCTATAATCATTTATCCCTTATAAAATGACTAACAATTCAACTTTAACCTCCTAGTCATTTCCTCTTATCATGTTTGGTTGCTGATAGTCTACTATGCTAGTACAGTATTCCAATAAAATCAACTCATTGACCAAAAAAAATCAACTCAGAACTAATTAAGTAGCTTATTTACATTTATTAAGGAAATGAGAATCTGTGAAGTCATTTTAAGAGTCCATATATGCGAATTGCAGAGTGTTGGGTGGGTTCCCTCCTAAATGGGGCCCACTAGATAAAAAGTAAAAATAAAGAAACAAAAAAAAGGTTAATAATGGGCTCAAGCCCATGTGGCACATGAAGAAGAGATTTAAATAGGTTGGAGAAAAATTAAAACAGAGGCTGCACATATAGACACAGACGAGAAGAAAAGAAAAGAGAAGAAGAAAGAGGGTTCAGGTGGTGGAAGGTGGTACAGCAAACTTGCTCCGTTTTTGCTGAAATTTCAGTATGTCATTCCTACCAATGAGCTCGTCAGTTTGATGATATATTTTATTTGTTGTTTTGCCTTCTCTTTGAGCTGAGTTGTTATACTCATTGTTGTGGGGTTTTTGCTTGCTTGTATCCACCTTTTGGGTGATGTCTTCACTGATTTGGTGTTCCCTAGTATTTCTAGGAAGACTTGGTGTACCCATTATTATTTATAGTGGAAGTTTTTGCTGGACTTGGTCCCGTGGTTTTTATCCCTACACTAGGGAGTTTTCCACGTTAAAAATTGTGGTGTCATTGCTATTTATTTTTCTGCCATTGATATTATCCTGTGGAAGAATATTTTTGTTGTGCCTATTTATTTGCACAGGTGAAGGGAAAAATATTTACTTCATTAGAGATTGTTATCTCTGGCTTTTTTCCCAACAAAGTGGTATCCAGAGCTTAGGTTGTTCTGTACCGTGCATTTAAATGGAGGAAAATCAAGAGCCAAATATGATTAAGCTGAACTCTACAAATTATACACTTTGGAAGACCCTCATGGAAGATATGTTATACAGCAAAGACTTGTATGATCCCATTGAGGGGGACACTGCCCGACCCAAGGATAAAAATGAAAGTGATTGGAAGAAGATGAATAGAAAGGCAGTTGCTTTGATTAGGCAGTGGCTAGATTTGAGTGTATATCCTCATGTAGACACAGAAACAGATGCCCAGAAAATGTGGAAGAAGTTGGCCGAGCTATATGAGCGGAAGAATGTGCAAAATCAAGCATTTCCGATCCGGAAGCTGGTGAATATGAAATACAAAGAAGGGGATTCAATGGCAGAGCATATGAGTATTTTTCAGAATACTGTGAATCAGTTGACAGCAGCAGATATTAAATTAGATGATGAGTTGCAAGCCTTGTTGTTGCTTAGTTCCTTGCCTGACACTTGGGAAGTTCTGGTTGTGACATTGACTAATTCAGCTCCTAATGGGAAGTTGACAATGTCAATGGTAAAAGAGATCATGTTGAATGAAGAAGCCAGAAGAAAGGAGCGTGGTTTGAATGGTACCTCCACTCAGTCAGAAGCACTAGTTGCAGAGTCACGGGGGAGAAGTCAAACCAGACATTTCCATAAGCATGAAAAATCTGACAGTCATAGCAAGTCAAGAAGCAAGTCCAGGACCAGAAAAGAAGTGAAATGTTATCATTGTGGCAAGGTGGGACACATCAAAAAACAATTCAGGTTCCTAAAGAGAGAGAAGTCAAGAGAAAGAGATTAAGACAAAGAGAAGAAAAATGATAAATACACAACTGCAGTTGCATCTGATAGTGATGTTTACATTGTCTGTGATGATAATTCTATAAATCTAGCATGCCATGATTCCAGTTGGATTGTTGATTCTAAAGCCTCATACCATGTCACTCCTAGGCATGATTTCTTCTCATCTTATACTGCTGGTGATTTTGGCACAGTTAAAATGGGAAATGAAAGGGTATGTAAAATTGTTGGTATGGGAGATGTTTGGATTGAAACCAGCATTGGGTGCAAGCTGCAATTGAAGAATGTCAGACATGTTCCAGATATCCGTCTCAACTTGATTTCTATTAAAGCCTTGGACATTGAGGGTTATCATACTTACTTTGGTGGTGGCATATGCAAGCTCACCAAAGGGTCACTAGTGGTGGCAAAAGAAGAAAGCTTCACTACTCTCTATAGGATGCCTGGAAAGTTAAGCAAGGAGGAAGTGAATGCAGTTGAAGATGCTTCTTCTGATTTGTGGCATATGCGCCTTGGTCACTTGAGTGAGAAAGGACGCAACATCCTTGCCAGGAAAAATTCTTTTCCTATGAAAGGTACACCTTTAAATACTTGCTCTCATTGTTTTGTTGGAAAACAACATAGAATTTCATTTCGTAGTTCTGGTCCTCAAAGGAGGCCAAATGTTCTTGATTTAGTTCATACTGATGTTTGCACTATGGATTGTAAGTCTCTTGGTGGTGCTTCATACTTTGTTACTTTTATTGATGATCACTCTAGAAAAGTGTGGGCTTTTGCTTTGAAATCTAAAGACCAGGTACTTGGTGTCTTCAAGCACTTTCATGCAAGTGTTGAAAGAGAAAAAGGAAGCAAGTTGAAATGTGTCCGAGCAGATAATGGTGGTGAATACAGGGGTACGTTTGAAGAATATTGCAAAGAACATGGAATCAGGCTTGAGAAGACAGTTCCAAAAACCGTACCATTAATAACAGAATCAGGTGTATGCTCTCTCATGCAAAATTACCCAAATCCTTTTGGGGTGAAGCAATGAGAACTGCAGTGGATTTGATCAACCTTTCTCCTTCTGTGCCACTAGACGGTGATGATCCAAACAGAGTATGGACAGGGAAAGATGTCTCTTATAGTCATTTGAGAGTGTTTGGCTGCAGGACTTTTGTTCACATTCCAAGAGATGAGAGGTCAAAGCTTGATGGAAAATCTAAACAATGTGTCTTCTTGGGTTATGGTCATGAAGAGTTTGGTTATAGACTTTGGGATCCATCTGACAGAAAAATTATCAGAAGTCGGGATGTGATATTTCTTGAAGACCAAACCATTGAAGATTTTGAGAAAGCTGAGAAACAGAAACCGGTTGCCAGAAGTTATATTGATGTTGTGCCTAAACCCCCTACTGGAACTCTTGTTGAAGGGGGAGATATACAGGTAGATGATGGGAATGCAAATGACGACCCTACACCTCACCATGATAAACCGGTTGAAGAGGTTCCATTTGAGCCACCAGTTGAGCCTCAGTTGAGAAGATCTACTAGAGAGCGTCATACTTCCCAAAGATACACTCCACATGAGTATGTGATGATCACTGATGGTGGAGAGCCAGAAAGTTATGAAGAGACTATTGTAAATCTGCACAAGGAAGAGTGGTTGAAGGCCATGCAAGAAGAAATCAATTCCTTGCATGAAAATCACACATTTGAATTGGTGAAGTTGCCTAAAGGTAGGAAAGCACTCAAGAACAAGTGGGTGTTCAAGATGAAATCAGAAGAGAATAGCTCCCAACCAAGGTACAAAGCAAGATTGGTTGTGAAAGGCTTCAATCAGAGGAAAGGTATTGACTTTGAAGAAATTTTCTCACCTGTGGTGAAGATGTCCTCTATTCGAGTTGTGCTTGGATTAGCAGCTAGCTTGAACCTAGAGGTTGAACAAGTTGATGTGAAGACATCATTCCTTCATGGTGATATGGAGGAGGAAATTTATATGGAGAAACCTAAAGGCTTCAAGGTCAAAGGAAAAGAGCAGCTTGTGTGCAAGTTGAAGAAAAGTTTGTATGGACTCAAGCAAGCACCAAGACAATGGTACAAGAAATTTGATTCTTTCATGGAGAAACATGGTTATAGTAAAACCACTTCAGATCACTGTGTGTTTGTGAAGAAATTCCTTGATGATGATTTTATTATCCTCTTGCTATATGTGGATGACATGTTGATTGTTGGTCATGACACAAAGAAGATTGATTGTCTGAAGAAAGATTTGAGCAAGGCCTTTGCTATGAAGGATTTGGGTCCTGCAAAGCAAATCCTTGGCATGAGAATTACTCGTGATAGGAAGAATGGTAAATTGTGGTTGTCTCAACATAAGTATATTGAGAAGGTATTAGAGAGGCTTAACATGAACAATTCGAAACCTGTTAGTACTCCACTTGCAAGTCATTTCAAGTTGAGCTCTCAACAATGCCCTACAAGTGAGAAATGTTAAGTCTCTAAAATGTTTGATATGCATTTCCCTAAGTTTTGATGAAAAATAAACATTGGTTAATGATTTAATTAACCTTCATATTGGTAACTAACCTATTTATTGAGTGTGCAGATTAATAAAAATATAGAATCAGACGTCCAACAAAGTGAAACAAGCATACGTCCAACAAAGTGTAACAATCAGACGTCCAACAAAGTGTACAAGCAGACGTCCAACAAAGTGTAACAAGCAGACGTCCAACAAAGTGTAACAAGCAGACGTCCAACACTGTAGTAGCGCACGTCCAAAACACAAGAGAAAGAAACCCGCATCTAATAAAAATATCAGAAGGCCGCGTCTACTAAAAAGTATCAGAAGACCGCATCTAATAAAAATATCAGAAGGCCGCGTCCACCAAAAAGTATCAGAAGGCCGCGTCTACTCAAAGTATCAGAAAAACCCGTCCAGTGAGGTATCAAAATTATCCGTCCAATGACGTGGCACTTGGAGCGCGTCCATCAAAATATCAGAAAAGACCGTCCAGTGAGGTATCAAAATGGTCCGTTCAATAACGTGGCATATGTAGCTCGTCCATTAAGGAAGCAGATGGAGCTCGTCCATTAAGGTCATAATGTATCCGTCCACTGAAGAACAAAAGACTCTCGTCCAGTAGAATGACTGAGACTCTCGTCCACCAGAGTAATTGACACTCTCATCCAGTAAAATAACTGAGACTCTCGTCCACCAGACTAACAGAGGCTCTCGTCCACTAAAGGTGACAGAAGCTCTCGTCCACTAAAGGTGACAGAAGCTCTCGTCCACTAAAAGTAACATAAGTGCTCGTCCACTAAAGGTGACAGAAGCGCTCGTCCACTAGTCTTTGGACTTGCTGAGTCCTTAATATGGAGCTCGTCTACTAGCCCGAATGAAAACTCAAATGACTAGATAGACGTGATTATTTTCAAGATGGAAGCACTTATCTTATGATCGCGAATTCTTTAAGGATTATCAGAATCTTGGTTCAAGAACCAGAAAGAGACTTGAAGCCTTCTCTCCTACTCAGTTTCACTATTATCAAGAAAAGTCAGAAGCTACTCTCTCAAGCAACCTTGGATAATCAGAACCAAAGACCAGTTAAAGAATGCTTCCAACATGCTTTATTCCCTAGTACCTCTGGTCCTTACACAAAAAGGGAAGTGTACTCAGCAAAGTACAAAAAGCTCTCTGCTCAACTTTGATATGGCTGTATCACGATGAATAAAGCCATGATCCTTCATGTTAGAATACAACCAATGACTCTATTGCATTAATGTCTGCCCAGAACGACTCTATTGCATTAATGACTACTCAGAATGACTCTATTGCAATTAATGAAGTCCTGCTTGAAGCCAACATCTGAGAGGATGTCTCTAACGGATCCTAAATGCTTGAAGACCATAAATACAGAAGCCATTGAAGATGAAGAAATAGAATACACATTGCACTAAAACGCCATTACTCTGAGCATTTATTTCTTCATTCTTTTATTCTTTATTCTTCAATCATTTTGAAGTTATTACGCAGACTTTCCTGAGCCTTACATTTAAACCACTCTCTGAGTGTTAGTGAAAGATCTGCCTGTGAGAAATTGTATTTATTACAAACCAAATCTCTCAAACAAACCCAAGTGAGCCTGAAGAGGCTAGGTGTGAAAACAATACTTGTCTTGAGCCTGAAGAGGCTAGGTGTGCAAATAATACTTGTCTTGAGCCTGAAGAGGCTAGGTGTGAAAATAATACTTGAGTCTGTAACCTTATCAGTTATAGTGGATAAATCTTGGTGCTGCCAAGGACTGGACGTAGCTCTTTGATTTGAAGAGTGAACCAGGATAAATCACCGTGTCAATCTCTCTTCCCTTAAGCTCTTTAATTGCTTTAGTTTTTCTTGCATCTGTCAAGTGGTGTGTGTGCAATAGTCACCCGTCCATCCTGTATTCTTCCACTCGTCCAAAGCTAGCTTTCTGTTTGCGAAAAGATTTCAGCTTTGCTTAAATTCTGATAAACACAATTCAACCCCCCTTCTCGTGTTTATAGTTGTCTATTTCAGTTGGTATCAGAGCTCAGCCTCTGGGTTGAGCATCTAACAGTGTATAGGTAAAAGGTCCTGAAGAATAGACATGATGGCTGGAGCTAGTACAAGTGGAAGTCATCAGACTGAAGAAGCCTCCCTAACCAGACCTCCTTACTTCAATGGAGAAAATTACAACTACTGGAAAGATAGATTTCAGTGGTTTATTATATCCACAAACTCTGATCCTTGGGATGTCATCACAGATGGTCCATTCGTTCCCAAGAATGATGATAACACTGACAAACCAAAAGCTCAGTGGACTGCTGCAGAAAAATCAAAATGGGAGCTGAACCACAAAGCCAGATACAACATCATTTGTGCTCTCAGTCCGGAGGAGTTTGAGAAGGTATGTGCCTGTGACTCTGCAAAAGAAATATGGGACACCTTAGCTGTCACACATGAAGGAACAACAAAGGTCAAAGAGCCAAAGATTGCCATACTTGTTAGAAAGTATGAACTATTCATCATGGAGGAAGGAGAATCTGTTGCTCAGATGATAGGAAGATTTCAAACTATCATCAACAGTTTAAAATCTCTTGGCAAAGTCTATACCAATGCTGAGAAGGTTAGTAAGATTCTGAGAAGTCTACCCAAACAGTGGAGACCTTTGGTCACTGCTATCTCCCAAGCCAAGGATCTCACTACCTTGACTATGGATGAACTTCTTGGAACACTCACCGTGCATGACCAAGAACTTGGAGATGAAGCTGCACCAAAGAAGGGCAAGTCAATTGCTCTGAAAGCTGATCAAAAGTCAGTAAAAGGTTCCAAGGCTCTGAAGGCAGATGAGTCATCCAGTGATGCTGACCTATCAGAACTCGAGGATTATGAGAGTGATGAAGAGTTGTCTCTCCTGACCAGGAAGATAAAGCTTCTCCTACAGAAAAAGAAATTCAGGAGGGATAGGCCATTCAGAAGGTCCAACAAGGACAAGAACTTTAAAGAATCCACCTCAACAGACAAAAGTCCAATTGTTTGCTATGAGTGCAAAAAGCCTGGTCACTTCAAGGCTGAATGTCCTCAACTCAAGAAGGCCCCTTTTAAGAAATTCTTCAAGAAGAAGAAGAAAGGAATGATGGCTACTTGGGAGGATCTGGATTCAACATCTTCTGATGAAGAAACTGAGGAAGAAGCCAATCTCTGTTTGATGGCCAACACTGAATCAGACTCTGATGATGAGGTACATCCTGACTATGAGGAATTACTTGATGCTTATGAGGAGTTGTTGGAGGAATCCAACTGCTTATCTAAAGCCTTCGAATCCCTCAAGAGAAAGTATGTAAAGCTCACTAGTGAACATAAACAGAAATCTCAAGAGTGCGAGAAGTCTAAAGAGAACAAAGGAGTCAAGACCGAAAAGTCTAATGAAGCTAAGATCTCAAGTGAAACATCACCATCTGAAGAAGTTGAAAAACTTCAACAGAAAGTGGAAGAGCTCACTTCTGATCTTGCCAAATTTGTTAATGGTAGAGACAATCTGACTAAGCTACTTGGCATTCGGAAGCACTCTCTTAACAAAGAAGGTATTGGATATGTCCATCAGACACATCATAAAGTATCAACTAAAGCTTCTAAAGTATCTGTTAAGTCAATTGTAATAAAATCAACACCTATTTGTAACTTCTGTGGAAAAACTGGGCATGTTATGTCTAAGTGTATCCATAAGAAGAGAAGGAAGTCTTTACAGACTCCTAGAACTAACAGAAAAGGACCCAGAAAAATATGGGTACCTAAAGATCAAATAATTTTTGTTGCAGATGTCCTCAACAGGACAAAGAAAACACCACTGCTGGTACCTGGACAGTGGCTGCTCGCGACATATGACAGGAGAAAGGTCTATGTTCCTAGACCTCCAACTTAAGAAAGGAGGACACGTTGCCTTCGGAGGAAATCAGAAAGGGAAGGTTATAGGTATTGGTACTATTGGTGGTAAACCCCCTCTTCACTCTATATCTAATGTTCTTATGGTTAAAGGATTAAGATGCAATTTGTTTAGCCTAAGTCAATTATGTGATAGTGGTTTTGATGTTTCCTTTACCAAGGATGTATGCATAGTTAAAGACTGTAGTGGCAAAACCTTCTTTTCAGCTAAAAGGCAACAAAATCTTTATAAGATTGAACTTTCTGATCTCTCAGATCAAAGTGTAACCTGTCTGATGTCTAAAGAGAATTGATGAGCCTCTGTTTGACTGGTTTTATAACTAGTAAAAACCTTGGCTTTGTGCTAATTTTATATCATTTGCGCCCAAATTAGACTTGATTGTCCTTAAGTAATATTTAGAGTCTGTAAATTGTTTTTAAGTTAATTTAGTTGATTTAGAGTGAATAAAGTATTTACTTTTATTTTCTATTTTCAGGTTAATAAAAGGGAATAAATCTGGAGCTTTCGCCCCGCGAGAAGGCTGTTCGCCACGCGAACCAGAAGGTGACTGTTCCTGAAATTGCAAAACTTTCTGTCTCACCCCGCGAAGACCGTACTCGCCTCGCGAGTAATGCTACCTTGGAAAAGTCAGAGACAATCACGGTTTGGGCATGTTGAAGGCCACGGGCGTTACAGTTTGGAAGCTGAAGAGTTTGCCTCGCGAAGATATGCTCGCCTCGCGAGAAGACCAAGAGTTGCAGACCTTTCGCATAATTCGCCTCGCGAGCAGTGCTTCGCCTCGCGAGGACTTGGATTCCAGAAACATGTATATAAGTAGTCTTAGGCAGAACTGAAAGGGGGGGGTCAGAATTAGCCAGTTTTGGCTAGTTTCTGAGCTTGTTAGTCTTTTGTTTTTCTCTTAGTTTAATGTTTACTTCTGTAATGGAGAGCTAGTCTCCAAGATTAATCTACTGTAATTAGTTTCTGTTAACACTTGAGGTTCTGTATTCCATGTTTAGCTGCTTTTCTCTTTTCAATACCATGCTGTATGTTTCTGTTTGTTATTTCAGGAATGTATAGTGTGGTATTGTTTCATTTCGGTGATGTAATGTTCCTATATATAATCGCGTTTGTTATTTCGCGTGTGTTCATTCATGTTCGTTTGTTCATGAGAGCTTAACCCCGTTTGTTATTTCGGGAATAGGAACATACATCTGTAGTAGCGGTTTTCGTTTGTTAATTGTTGCTACAACCGGGAGGGGATTAGTATCTGCTTAGGATTTGCATGAACCAATGATAGTGGGAAACCAAGAACAGTAGGTTAATCGTCTTTTGTTTATTTGTTATTCTCTTTAACTACTTTGTTTTCATTATTTTGTTTTCTTAATTTAGTTTCAAATCTCAAAACCCCCAGTTCTAACTTTTACTAATTTTCTGTTAATAATAACAACAACTAAAGAGTCCTTGAGAGACGATCCGAGTTGTCGCTCTATACTGCATTATTTTTATAATCGCTCGTTCTTTTTGGTGTGTGGCGACAGCGCGATCAAAAATTGGCGCCGTTGCCGGGGACTCTGGTTTGTTGTTATTAGCAGAAATAAAAAAAAAAAAATTTCTTTGCTAATTTTGTCTGCTTTGTCTGGAATTTTGCCCCATGGATAATTATATGCGAAATTATGTGCCTAATGTTTATTATGAGCAACCATGCATGTATTATCCTAATTTTAGTGAGCCACCACCATACTATCCTAGCCAAGTGACCACCTCTGCACCTTCCGAACCTTCCCTAGAGGACTGCAGGCAAATGATGATGACCGCACGAATAAGTGCACATATGGAAGGAATGAGGCAACAAATGGCCGAGCAAACTCAACGGATGATAGAGGAATTTCAACAGAAGATGGAGGCTGAGTACCAGAGGGACCAAGTTGAATCTCGGAAGTTGTGGGCTCTAATTGATCAAGTTACCACCAACTCAGCTGCAATGCTAAATCCACAGCCCATTGAAGAACATAAAGATTCACAAGTCATTCTTGAAAATATTTTTGATGATGATTTTGATAATGTTTCTGTTGATGATGAATTATGTGTTGAATCCCCTGATCCTAATGCTTGTTATTGTGATGGAACTGCTTTGTGTGTAGAATGTTTTACAGGTTTATACTTTTCAGGAAAAATAGAAAATGCAGATCGTTTTGCAGGTTTATTTTTTTCAGGAAACTTGGAAAAGGAGGATCAAGAGGGCATCTGCTCCCCCGTGCCTGAAGATAAAGAAGAACCTTTGGGAGTAGATGATTCAAGTAAAACAATTGCATGTATTGAAAGTAATGGGGTGGATGCACTGTGTGAAGAATTCCCAGACATTCTAACTTTTTCTGATTCATTTTCTTGTAATATATGTACTAACTCTAACCTTTGTGTGGTGTGTGCTGAAATCTCTGCATGTATAGCAGGTGAAAAATTTGTTAGTGCAAGTGGATGAAGACCTTGCGTGAAGTTGCAAAGCAACACCGGAAACACCAGTAACCCCAGCCAACTGTTTGCCACCTCCCCCTGTGGAACCCAAAGTTCTGGACTTTGCACCTTTGGATTTTGCATCATGGTCGGTCCAAGAGGTTGAGCCCCACTTCTATTGGGGAGACTTTGTAGATAAAGAGGTCAGCTGTGACCCGAAGGGGAGTGAGAAGTCCGCCGCACTTGGCGAGGTCGTCATAATTGTCAAACGCTCACCCCCACATCAAAGCTGCAAGTTAGGGAGGCTTGGAATGAATTTCAGTCCTTTGGCTACCACGTGGGCCTTATGCTACAAGCAATGGGATCCTGGTGGAACCGCCCTTCAATGAGTTTTCTTAACCCTTATCTCTTTTAATTTTCTTTTTCTTGCTTTACTTCTGTTTTATTTTCAATAAAGCTCCTGAATAATTTGAGAAGCTCAGGAGTTGTGTTTGTGTCTTGGTTATGGCAAGTTTGATGGATTTAGTTGAATTTGCATAGATGGATTGCATGATAGTATTGACTGTTTTCTCCCTAGATTTTGAAAATTTTGAAAATTTGATCCCCATAAGATTGAAAACTGAACTTTGAGATTTTATTATGATGGCATGATTTATGATAAGTTTGGGGTGATAGGAAACACACACTAGGGATAGAATCTCTTTCAAATAATTTGCAATAAATGTCCAGGTGAGGTTTTTGAGCCTCCAACATGTTTTAAATTGTGTGAAAATCACTTTTTAAGTTGCACTTTCCTGAATTTGCTTGAATCTCTTTTTGGTTTGCATGATTATATGTGTGTAGCAAATGATTTAGGCATTTTCTTTGTAAATAGCTACTTAGCCTAAAAATAACCAATTCTTAATGCATGTTCCCTAGTTAGCCCCATTGAGCCTATTAGCCTGTTAATTCTTGATAACCTAATGTTATAAGCCCAAAAATCTGGAAAACCATGTTAACCCGATCTTAGGATTAGGAGAGCATGTAATCTTAGAATGGGTGCAAGAAACTAAAGTTTGGGGTGGCTACAAGGTGTAATATGTTGTTGAGATTAAAAAAAAAAAAAAGAAGAAGAGAAAAAAATATACAATAAAAAGGATGGAGCCAAAGGCTTGTAAAAAAAAAATTGAAAAAAAAAAAGAAAAGTGGAAAAATGCCAAAAAGGCTGTTTGAATAAAAAGGCTGTAGCCACCCAGAAGCATAAAGAAAGAAAAATGAAAAAGGAACTTGAGTTAAATTCAAAGTGTAAAAATGTTTCATGCTCTCTTAGTTCCTAGGGTCTTCAGCCTAGTTCCTTTGTATATCCTACCCTTAGCCAGGCCCCATTACAACCCATAAAAGACCTTTTGATGTTGCTTGCATGTTTTCTGTGGGAACCATTAGGAGATGAAAATCAAATTTTTGGGAAGTGCTTCTGAAAAGTGAAATTGAGTGAATTGTTGATAACCTGACAAAAACTGAGCGATTGAGTGAAACACAAATTTCCCTTGTGAGGAAGGCAGTTGTTTGATTTTGGTGATCTCCCTTTTTGTGTGTAACTTAGATCCCCTGCTTAGATTGATGATTGCCTGAATAATGAAATTCTCAACTGTTTAGAATAAATGAATGTGGGGATTACTTTGCTTGAAAGGGGGGAACATTGAAAAAAAAAATTGTTTTGATAAACTGCTTGAAATTTGTGTGAAAGTTAATTGAGTCCTTAAGAATGAAAGATGGTTATGGCATAAGAAACTAGGACATGCTAGCATGAAACTAATTTTTGAATTAAAAAGGAATAATCTCGTGAGAGGATTGCCTGATATTAGCTTTAAGAAAGATGTCTTGTGTGATGCATGTCAGAGAGGTAAACAGATAAAATCAAATTTCAAATCTAAAAACCAAGTATCAACCTCTAGACCTCTTTAGTTGTTACACATGAATCTGTTTGGACCAGTTAGTGTTGCCAGTCTGGCTGGAAGAAAATATGGATTTGTCATAGTTGATGACTATTCTAGATACACATGGGTACTCTTCCTAACACACAAGGATGAGTCTTTTAAGGTTTTCTCGGTATTCTGCAAAAGAGTACAAAATGAGCAGGGTTTCTGTATTTCTACCCTTAGAAGTGATCATGGGGGAGAATTTGAAAATGAGCAGTTTAGACAGTTCTGTGAGGAGAATGGAATCTCTCACAAGTTCTCTGCACCTAGAACTCCACAGCAAAATGGAGTGGTTGAGAGAAAGAACAGATCTCTGCAAGAGATGGCTAGATCTATGATTAATGAAAATAATCTCCCTAAGTACTTCTGGGCAGAAGCTGTAAACACTGCTTGCTATGTACAAAACAGAATACTTATTAGGCCTTTTCTAAAAAGGACTCCTTATGAACTGTGGAAAGGAAAAAGCCCCAACATATCTTATTTTCATGCTTTTGGATGTGAATGTTTTATTCTGAATACCAAAGATAATCTTGGAAAATTTGATTCTAAGGTAGATAAAGGTATTTTCGTAGGTTATTCTGAAAAGTCCAAGGCTTTTAGAGTTTACAATTCAAGAACTTGTATTATTGAAGAATCTGTTCATGTTAAATTCAATGATGGTTTAAAGACTGATAAAGAACTATCAGATCTAGAAGATGATCTTGCAGGTCTTGATATAAACAAGCCAGAAAGTCAACAACCAGATCTAACCAAAACAGAACATGTGCCTGAGGCTGAAAGACAAGTGGAACAGACCAGTCAGCAGACAAGTCAAGATCTTCATGATGATCTCAAAAGGGATTGGAATTTCAACACTCATCATCCTAAGGATCTTATTATTGGAAATCCTTCTGAAGGAGTAAGAACCAGATCCACATTAAGAGAATCAAGCAATGTGACCTTTATTTCAGATTTGGAGCCTAAACGCATTGAAGAAGCTCTTGAGGATGAAAGCTGGATTCTTGCTATGCAAGAAGAACTTAACCAGTTCACCAGAAATGATGTCTGGACTCTTGTCTCTAAGCCTAAAAACAAGTCAGCTATTGGAACAAGATGGGTCTTCAGAAACAAATTAGATGAAGATGGTAAAGTTGTCGGAAATAAAGCAAGGTTAGTAGCTCAAGGCTATAACCAACAAGAAGGTATTGATTATACTGAAACCTTTGCACCTGTAGCTAGAATAGAAGCCATACGCATTTTAATGTCATATGCTGCACAACACCAAATTACCCTATTTCAAATGGATGTAAAAAGTGTTTTTCTAAATGGTATAATTGAAGAAGAAGTGTATGTTAAACAACCCCCTGGTTTTGAGGATACTGATAAACCAGATCACGTTTTCAAACTTAAAAAGGCATTT
Organism: Sophora flavescens; assembly: GCA_030762895.1. Taxonomy (NCBI): domain Eukaryota; kingdom Viridiplantae; phylum Streptophyta; class Magnoliopsida; order Fabales; family Fabaceae; genus Sophora; species Sophora flavescens. The sequence goes on along the minus strand of CM061065.1, from coordinate 206,215,637 downwards.
TATGGTTTGAAACAAGCACCTAGAGCATGGTATGATAGACTCGGTTCTTTTCTCATGCATAATAGTTTTACTAGAGGACAAGTAGACACTACTCTGTTCAAAAAATGCTCTAAAGAGAACTTTATTATAGTTCAAATATATGTTGATGATATTATTTTTGGAGCAACTAATGAAAAGTTATGCAAAGAATTTTCAAATCTAATGCAAGCTGAATTTGAGATAAGCATGATGGGAGAATTGAAGTTCTTCCTTGGATTACAAATCAAGCAGACAAGTGATGGAATTTACATTCATCAACAAAAATATACCAAGGAGATACTCAAGAAATACAAAATGGAAAATGCAAGGCTCATGAAAACCCCTATGCAACCCAATGCAAAACTAAGCAAAGATGATGAAGGTAAAAAGGTAGATCAAACTATCTACAGAGAATACAGATTAGTGGGATATTGTGATGCTGATTTTACTGGAGACAGAATAGAAAGAAAAAGCACCAGTGGAGGTTGTCATTTCATTGGAGCAAGTTTAGTCTCATGGTCAAGCAAGAGGCAAACAACCATTCCCTTGTCTACTGCTGAAGCAGAATACATCTCTGCTGCTAGTTGCTGCTCTCAACTCTTATGGGTAAAACATCAACTTGAGGATTACACTATTTATGAACATAGCATATCTGTATGGTGTGATAATTCCAGTGCTATGTGCTTAACTAAAAATCCAATTCAGCACTCTAAGGCTAAGCATATTGAAATTAAACATCATTTCATTAGGGATTATGTTCAGAAAGACATCTTTGATATTAAGTTTGTTAAAACTGAAAATCAATGGGCTGATATTTTCACTAAACCTCTCGCAGAAGAAAGGTTTTTATTTATTAGAGATAATCTAAACATGCATTGCATTGTTGAATGACATGTCTGAATGTTAAAACTGTCTATGATAAATCTGTCATTACTCCTATATACATGTTCTTTCAACTAAGCATTAGTTCAAGGGGAGTAATGATACAATAGTACAAGTGGAGTATGTCTAATATGCTAGCTACATTACTATGATTTTCTTAAAATGTTATCTTGCCCTTAACATATCACATAAATAAAACTTGATAACCCTTTTTGATGTTGACAAAAGGGGGAGAAAGGGAGAATAGGAGAAATAGAATGGGAGAATGAATATGATATGACATGTGCACTTAAGAAAATTTCAACCTATCTATATATGCTATTTTCTTTGTTGATATTTTCTGAGGTTCATTAAATCATCTCAGTGTTTGTCATCATCAAAAAGGGGGAGATTGTTAAGTCTCTAAAATGTTTGATATGCATTTCCCTAAGTTTTGATGAAAAATAAACATTGGTTAATGATTTGATTAACCTTCATATTGGTTGCTAACCTATCTATTGAGTGTGCAGATTAATAAAAATATAGAATCAGACGTCCAACAAAGTGAAACAAGCAGACGTCCAACAAAGTGTAACAATCAGACGTCCAACAAAGTGAAACAAGCAGACGTCCAACAAAGTGTAACAATAAGACGTCCAACAAAGTGAAACAAGCAGACGTCCAACAAAGTGTAACAAGCAGACGTCCAACATTGTAGTAGCGCATGTCCAAAACACAAGAGAAAGAAACCCGCGTCCAATAAAAATATCAGAAGGCCGCGTCTACTAAAAAGTATCAGAAGGCCGCATCTAATAAAAATATCAGAAGGCCGCATCCACCAAAAAGTATCAGAAGGCCGCGTCTACTAAAAACAATAGAAGGCCGCGTCTACTCAAAGTATCAGAAAAACCCGTCCAGTGAGGTATCAAAATTATCCGTCCAATGACGTGGCACTTGGAGCACGTCCATCAAAATATCAGAAAAGACCGTCCAGTGAGGTATCAAAATGGTCCGTCCCAATAACGTGGCATATGTAGCTCGTCCATTAAGGAAGCAGATGGAGCTCGTCCATTAAGGTCAGAATGTATCCGTCCACTGAAGAACAAAAGACTCTCGTCCAGTAGAATGACTGAGACTCTCGTCCACCAGAGTAACTGAGACTCTCGTCCAGTAAAATAACTGAGACTCTCGTCCACCAGACTAACAGAGGCTCTCGTCCACTAAAGGTGACAGAAGCTCTCGTCCACTAAAGGTGACAGAAGCTCTCGTCCACTAAAAGTAATAGAAGTGCTCGTCCACTAAAGGTGACAGAAGCGCTCGTCCACTAGTCTTTGGACTTGCTGAGTCCTTAATATGGAGCTCCTCTACTAGTCCGAATGAAAACTCAAATGACTGGATAGACGTGATTATTTTCAAGATGGAAGCACTTATCTTATGATCGCGAATTCTTTAAGGATTATCAGAATCTTGGTTCAAGAACCAGAAAGAGACTTGAAGCCTTCTCTCCTACTCAGTTTCACGATTATCAAGAAAAGTCAGAAGCTACTCTCTCAAGCAACCTTGGATCATCAGAACCAAAGACCAGTTAAAGAATGCTTCCAACGTGCTTTATTCCCTAGTACCTCTGGTCCTTACACAAAAAGGGAAGTGTACTCAACAAAGTACAAAAAGCTCTCTGCTCAACTTTGATATGGCTGTAGCACGATGAATAAAGCCATGATCCTTCATGTTAGAATACAACCAACGACTCTATTGCATTAATGGCTGCCCAGAACGACTCTATTGCATTAATGACTACTCGTAATCCACTCTATTGCAATTAATGAAGTTCTGCTTGAAGCCAACATCTGAGAGGATGTCTCTAACGGATCCTAAATGCTTGAAGACCATAAATACAGAAGCCATTGAAGATGAAGAAATAGAATACACATTGCATTAAAACGCCATTACTCTGAGCATTTATTTCTTCATTCTTTTATTCTTTATTCTTCAATCATTTTGAAGTTATTACGCAGACTTTCCTGAGCCTTACATTTAAACCACTCTCTGAGTGTTAGTGAAAGATCTACCTGTGAGAAATTGTATTTATTACAAACCAAATCTCTCAAACAAAACCAAGCAAGCTTGAAGAGGCTAGGTGTGAAAACAATACTTGTCTTGAGCCTGAAGAGGCTAGGTGTGCAAATAATACTTGTCTTGAGCCTGAAGAGGATAGGTGTGCAAATAATACTTGAGTCTGTAACCTTATTAGTTATAGTGGATAAATCTTGGTGCTGCCAAGGACTGGACGTAGCTCTTTGATTTGAAGAGTGAACCAGGATAAATCACCGTGTCAATCTCTCTTCCCTTAAACTCTTTAATTGCTTTAGTTTTTCTTGCATCTGTCAAGTGGTGTGTGTGCAATAGTCACTCGTCCATCCTGTATTCTTCCACTCGTCCAAAGCTAGCTTTCTGTTTGCGAAAAGATTTCAGCTTTGCTTAAATTCTGATAAACACAATTCAATCCCCCTTCTCGTGTTTATAGTTGTCTATTTCAAGAAAGACAAAGAAGAGATGAAGAAGGTTCCTTATGCATCCACGGTTGGTAGTTTGATGTATGCTATGGTATGAACAAGGCCGGATATTGCCCATGCTGTTGGAGTTGTTAGTCGTTTTCTCTCTAATCCTGGTAGAGACCGCTGGCAAGCAGTAAAGTGGATTTTCAGGTATCTCAGAGGCACTTCTAGAGTATGTTTATGCTTTGGGGGTGGTCAACCTGTGTTAGACGGCTACACAGATTCAGATATGGCCGGTGATGTTGATTCTAGAAAATCTACTTCTGGATATTTGATGACTTTTGCAGGGGGAGCGGTGTCTTGGCAATCAAGATTACAAAAATGTGTTGCTTTGTCTACCACTGAGGCTGAGTATATTGCCATTACTGAAGCTTCTAAAGAAATTTTGTGGATGCAGAAATTCCAACAAGAGTTGGGCCTCAAGTAAGAGAAGTTTGTGTTATTTTGTGACAGTCAGAGTGTTATCCATCTCAGCAAGAATCCAACTTTTCATTCCAGGTCAAAGCACATTGAGGTGCGGTATCATTGGATACGAGATGCGCTAGAGATAAAGACATTTTCACTTGAAAAGATCCATACTGATGAAAATGGTTCAGAAATGATGACAAAGACCTTGCCTATGACAAAGTTGATTTGTTGCAGAAAGATAGCAGGCATGGTTGCATAGTATCTTCCCACTTAGTCGAGAAGGGGGAGATTTGTTGGGTGGGTTCCCTCCTAAATGGGACCCACTAGATAAAAAGTAAAAACAAAGAAAAGAAAAAAAAAAGGAATGGTTAATAATGGGCCCAAGCCCATGTGGCACATGAAGAAGGGATTTAAGTCCCTAGGTTGGAGAAAAATTAAAACAGAGGCTGCACATATAGACACAGACGGCGAGAAGAAAAGAGAAGAAGAAAGAGGGTTCATGTGGTGGAAGGTGGTACAGCAAACTTGCTCCGTTTTTGCTGAAATTTCAGTATGTCATTCCTACCAATGAGCTCGCCAGTTTGATATATTTTATTTGTTGTTTTGCCTTCTATTTGAGCTGAGTTGTTATACCCATTGTTGTGGGATTTCTCTCTTGTTGCTTGCTTGTATCCACCTTTTGGGTTATGTACTGCTGATTTGGTGTTCCCTAGTATTTCTAGGAATACTTGGTGTACCCATTATTATTTATAGTGGAAGTTTTTGCTGGACTTGGTCCCGTGGTTTTTATCCCTACACTAGGGAGTTTTCCACGTTAAAAATTGTGGTGTCATTGCTACTTATTTTTCTGCCATTGATATTATCCTGTGGAAGAATATTTTGTTGTACCTATTTATTTGCACAGGTGAAGAGAAAAATATTTGCTTCATTAGAGATTGTTATCTCTGGCTTTTTTCCCAACACAGAGTAATCATCTTGACTCTGTTGATATATTCGATAAACCTATTCCCAAAAGCATGTTTCCTAACATCTTCAGTCTGTTAATTGTCAAACAATTGTGAAGTTATTTAATTGCAACTTCACTACATGGTATTTATATTTTTGACTGCTTCATACTTTCATTTATCTTCCACACAATGTATATAAAGCCTTACAATTTAAAAACATCACCATTACTTTTAAGATACATGTAGCTTTGTACCTCGCCTCTCAGTTCTGCATAATAGACAGCTCCAAAACCACCTTGACCAATTTTATTATCCAAGCTGAAGTTATTTGTAGCCTTGGCTAGTTCTTGATATGAGAACTCCACTGATTTTGCCACCATTATGCCTGTAAGGCCAGCAAAGAGCCCAAGTGGATCCCGAAGTTTCATATTCAAGACTACCGGAAGCTTCACCCTAAGAGAAAGAAAAATCAGCTAGTGACTATCATGTTCATTAAGCTATTGCATTTATAAACCTAGGAATGTCAATAGAACTTGATCATTTGTTTCATAATACTATTTTTAAACACATGAATATTCAGAACACTAACATTCATGCATATCTAGGGGCCAAAGAGGGTTATTATAACTTAGAAGGAATAAGAGAAACGAAAATATACCTGTACCATCTTGAGTTGAAAGCCCCATTGAATCTTCTGTTGACAATTTACCTTTCTCTCCTTCCTTCTTCTGGAAGTATCTAACATATACATAAATTACTAATAAAAGAACCCCACATGTTCCTGCTACAGATATTCCAACAGCAACACCCCTAGCTAGACCTGTTTATATATTAGCAAATTTAATTAAGCTCAGAGAGTGCTCCCTTCTCCAACTCTTACCTTATGTGTAACATCCTAAAATTCTTACATAATTACTTTAAAATAATAATAATAATAATAATAATATTATGTTATTAAAAAGTGTAGTGCAAATAAAATATATATGGAAGATTTAGTGTAAAGAAGTGATGGTATAAGGATTTATTACAATTTATTAAATATTAAAGAGAATACAAAATTATATACATATATATATATATATATATATATATATATATATATATATATATATATGGGAAAAAAAAGAAGGATACTTGGGCGTTAAGCCCAAACAATCATGCAAGGCTAAAGAAAAAAAGAGAGGGACAAACCTACGCTGACACTATATATATATATATATATATATATATATATATATATATATATATATATATATATATATATATATATATATATATATATATATATATGTATGTATATATAAAGGAACCAAAAAGAAAAGGAGCGTGAATCAGAGCACCGCAGAGGGGTTTAACATTTTCTTCGGGCCTGCTTCTTCCTGCTGCAAACCGTAACAACACAGATCCAAGAACGCCACCAAACGAGAGAAGAATTTTTAGGGAAGCGCAAATCCTTAACATAAATAAATTTTAGAGCACATTGGAGGTCTTCGAGAGGTGAGCAACAATATCTTTTAATAACCCTTTCCATGGTACATGTGTTTGTTGTGTTGAGCGATTTACCTATGATTCTGAGGGATTTTAATTGAATGATGCATGTTATTAATAAACTAATTTTTTAGGGGTTTTGAATTAAAATTAAAAAAAAAGGATTATTAAATTGGGTATTTATTCTTGTTACTGATTGTATGAAATACATGATTGGTATTGTATTAGTTGAATGACGTGCTTATCGGTGTATGCTGTGCCATGTGAGTTTATTTGACATGCATGATAAGATCAAACATTTAATTTTTGGTAAATGATTTGTTACACGTATGAGACATAAAATTGTGCCTTATGATGATTTGTATGATGTTTGTCGCAATACCACCTATGATAGGGGTATCGAAGAGAAATACCGCCTTAAGGGGGTATCGAAAGTAACATCGCCATGTGGTTGGGATGTCGAAAATGAGTAATACTACCTAAAAAGGAGTATCGAAAGTAACACCGCCACAGGTTGGGGTGTCGAAAAAGGAGAAATATCACCATGTGCACATGGGAGGTATCGAAATGGAAATATCCCCGACAGGAGGGTGACATCGAAACACTCCTGGTGAGTAGGGGTGGGCAATGGGACGCCATTGTCGTGTGATGTGTGAATATGTGGCATGACGGCAAGAGGCCAATTTACTTAGGAGGTCTTCGGACCGCTTGGATTAAATTAGAATTTATCTGGTATATGGAATGTGATGTATTGAGATGAGATTATTATTGATATTAAAAGTATTTTCTTTTATATATATTATTTTGGAAAATTAGCGGGTGCCATGGACAGTTTTTCCGGTTACCGCGCCGGCACCGGCTGAGAACAATGCTATTTTCGAAAATATTTTTAAAAACTGTATTGTTGATCATAGGGATTTTATATCTCATTATAAGTATTGTTTTCAGAGCACGAGGAGGACGTCATTGAAACTGAAGAGGCGTGAAGACTTAGTGGATTCCATTAGTTATTCTTTCTAGTTTGGTTAGTATTTTCTTAAATAAGGAGTCGTATGTGGCTAGACACATTTATTTATCGTTGGGATTGTAATTAGACGCCCGGTTTTGAGGCTTTTGATTTTTATTTATATTTATATTCACTACATGGATATTTTATTACTACTTTTATTTACTATGAGGTATTTTCAGACTTTAAATATTTTTTTTTTAATTTTTCTTTATGAGATGTATATTTTAATTAAATGTTTTAAAGGATTTTTATTGATTTTACCTTGAGATTACTAATGTAACAAAGGGTGTTACATTTATGGTATCAGAGCAGTTCGATTCTAAATAGGACTGTGGTGGTGGGGCTTTTTCAAAAAACAAAACTTGGGTGCATAGGATGCTTGTTAGAGTTATAATTCTGCATTCTATTCTTTTGGATATTGGACTTGATCAACCCACTATTTGATTGGTGGTATGCAGATTATGGCTGCGAACAGGTGAGGGAGAAATGATGCGCTTGCAGCGAATTTGGCTCGAATGGCCAGAGTTATGCAGGAGCAGACGGAGACTCTTCGTCAGATGAGGGATAAGGGGGACGTGCTTAATGTGGTACCGGTTGCAGCTCCAGATCCACAGTACAGGGGTCTGTCAGAGTTCAGGAATAATAATCCGCCATCTTTTCGAGGGACCACCGATCCTATTGAGGCTGAGGAGTGGTTACTGAAATTAGAGAAGATCTTCCGGGCCATGGGGTGCTCTGATGCTCAGAAGGTGGATTTTGCCACCTATATGTTAGAGTCAGATGCAGAGCACTGGTGGAACTGTGCCAGGGGCGGGTTGCTTGCTTCGGGCGCCCCTATCATGTGGGACAGATTCAAGGAGGTATTTCTGGAGAAGTACTTTCCGCACAGTGTCCGGATACAGAAAGAGATGGAGTTTCTACATCTTCGTCAGGGGAGTATGACGGTAGCGGAATATGTGGCCAAGTTTGAGAGGCTTGCAAGGTTCTCCACACAGGTGAGGGATAATCCTGATGGTCCATGAAAGGCAATTAAGTTCGGGCAGGGTTTGAAGCCAGAGCTGAAGAGCCTTATTAGGCTCCTAGAGATTCGAGACTACCCCACTTTAGTGAACAAGTGTAGGGTGGCGGAGCAGAATATGCAAGCTGTGCTGGCTGAGAGGTCGAATGAGAAGAGCTTTAGTGACGGCAAGAGGTTCCATGGAAAATGGGGTAATTCCCAGAAGAGCCTATGACTCGTGCCTACGATCACGAAGGGTAAGCAGGTTCAAGGTGCTCAAGGTGAGAAGGGGACTGCATGTTACAAGTGTGGGTGGCAGCATGGAGATCGTGTGTGCCCCGCGGCACAAACCACTTGCCACCAATGCGGGAAGATGGGACACTTTTCTAGGATGTGCAAGTCAGGAGGACAATCTCAAACCAGATCATTGAACCACGGAAGGGTCTTTACCATCCAAGGAGAGGAGGTGAAGGAGTCCAACGGTTTGATCCAAGGTAAGGGCTTTATTAAAGGTCATGATGTTATCATATTGTTCGATTCGGGAGCAACACATTCATTCATTTCATTTAAATGTGCCTAATTCTTAGAGTTACCTGTTAATAAACTGTCACATGATTTGTGTGTTTCTACTCCTGCTAAAGATAGATTGATTACTTCCTCTGTCTGCCTGCAATGTCCTTTATTGTGTCAAGACCTGACTTATATTGTCGATCTGATATGTTTACCTATGTCTGGTCTGGATATTATTTTGGGCATGGACTGGTTGTCTCGTAATAATGCTATTATTGATTGTGCTAGTCGAACTATTTCTTTCATTCCACAGTCCATGTCTGTTGACTCTCCTAGGACGGAACACCTTATCTCTGCTGCCTCATGTCATAATTGCTTAGTTGAGGGAGCTCAGGGATATATACTTCTCTTTTCTGCTAAGATAGAGGCTGAGAGTGATATAGCGACGTTGCCTATTGTGTGTGAGTTCTCAGATGTGTTTCTTAAGGATGTCTCTAGTTTACCTCCAGATAGAGAGATTGAGTTTACCATAGATCTAGTACCTGGGAGTGGACCTGTATGACCAGTAGCACCCTATAGGATGGCACCTCTAGAGTTGAGCGAGCTCAAGAAATAGATAGAGGATATGTTACAAAGAGGGTTCATTAGGCCTAGTGTGTCACCTTGGGGAGCACCAGTACTTCTAGTGAAGAAAAAAGATGGGAGTATGAGGTTGTGTGTTGACTATAGGCAACTGAATAAGGTAACCATCCAGAACAAATATCCCTTACCTAGGATAGATGACCTCTTAGATCAGTTAAGGGGAGCGTCAGTGTTTTCCAAAATAGATCTAAGATCGGGATACCATCAAATTATAGTTAGAAGCGAGGACATCCCTAAGACAGCCTTCAGGACCAGGTATGGGCACTATGAGTATGTAGTGATGCCCTTTGGTGTGACCAACGCCCCAGCCGTTTTCATGGACTACATGAATCGGATCTTTAGGACCTTTTTGGACAGGTTTGTGGTGGTATTCATAGACGATATTTTAATATACTCTAGGACACCAGAAGAACATGGAGAACACTTAAGGTTGGTGTTGCAAATCTTGAGGGACGAGCGTCTTTATGCCAAACCGGAGAAGTGTGAGTTTTGGCTAGACAAGGTAAAGTTTTTAGGACACACGATCTCAAAGGATGGTGTAGCGGTTGATTCCTCTAAAGTTGATGCGGTGTTGGGATGGGAACAGCCTAAGACAGTAACCGAAGTAAGAAGTTTCTTAGGCTTAGCTGGTTACTATAGGAAGTTCATATAGGGGTTCTCTAGATTAGCCATACCTCTAACCCAGTTGACTAGAAAAGGGAAACCTTTTGTGTGGGACCAGGAGTGTGAGGACGGGTTCCAAGAGCTTAAGAGGAGATTGGTGTCATCACCAGTCTTAACTATACCGGATCCCTTAGTGAGTTTTGTGGTATACTGCGACGCATCTAAGAATGGCTTGGGATGTGTCTTAATGCAGGAGAGCAAGGTGGTAGCATATGCCTCTAGGCAGCTTAGGCCACATGAGGGGAATTACCCTTCCCATGACCTAGAGCTAGCAGTTGTGGTTTTTGCACTTAAGATTTGGAGGCATTACCTTTATGGGGAAAAGTTTGAAGTTTTTAGCGACCATAAAAGCCTTAAATATCTGTTCGACCAGAAGGAGTTGAACATGAGACAACGGAGGTGGATGGAGTTCCTTAAGGACTATGACTTCAAGTTGAAGTACCATCCGGGAAAGGCCAGCGTGGTGGCAGATGCTTTGAGTAGGAAGTCCCTACACGTGTCGAGTTTGATGGTGCAATAGTTGAACCTCATGGAAGAGTTTAGGGACATGAATCTGGAGGTGTTGGATGTGTCCTTAAATGTCTTAAGCTTGAAGTTGAATAGGTTGGAAATTAATAGTGACCTTAGAGATGAGGTTAGGCGGGAACAACTTTTAGACCAGGAGTTGCAGTCTCGGTTGGGACAATAGGGTTATGAGTTGTCAGTTGATGGGCTAGTGAAGTTTAAGAATAGGATCGTTGTTCCTAAGGAGGGGAGCCTTAGAGAAAAGATATTAGAGGAAGCTCATGAGGGAAAGTTTACCATACATCCTGGAATAACTAAGATGTACCAAGACCTTAAGAGGATGTATTGGTGGACAGGAATGAAAAAGGATGTGGCTAGCTTCGTAACTAGGTGTTTAGTGTGCCAAAAGGTTAAGATAGAACATCAAAAGCCTTCGGGGTTGTTGCAGTCCTTAGAGATTACAGAATGGAAGTGGGAAAGAATTTCTATGGACTTTGTGATGGGGTTACCTAAGACGCGCTTGGGCTTAGACGCCATTTGGGTGATAGTGGATAGGCTGACAAAGTCTGCCCACTTCTTGCCAATTAAGGCAACCTATAGCTTAGACAAGTTGGCATACCTCTATATCAAGGAAATAGTCAAGCTTCATGGGATACCCACATCTATAGTGTCGGATAGAGACCCGAGGTTTACCTCTAGATTTTGGAGAGCTTTTCAGTAAGCTTTTGGGACTAAGTTGAACCTTAGCACGGCCTATCATCCCCAAACGGATGGTCAGTCAGAGCGGACCATTCAGACCCTTGAGGACATGCTTAGGGCGTGTGTCCTGGATGAAGGAGGGGGTTGGGATAGATTCCTACCTCTCATTGAGTTTGCATATAACAATAGTTATCACGCTAGTATAGGCATGGCACCCTATGAGGCCCTATATGGGAGGAAGTGTAGGTCCCCTTTATGTTGGTGTGAGGTGGGTGAGAAAACCTTGATAGGACCCGAATTGGTCCAGGAAACCTCTGAGAGGATCAAAATGATTAGGGAGAGGATGCGCACAGCGCAAAGTAGACAAAAGAGCTATGCCGACAAAAGGAGAAAGCCTCTAAAATTCCAGGAAAGTGAGCATATATTTTTGAGAGTCACTCCTAAGACGGGGGTAGGGAGGTCGATGAAAGTCCGCAAGCTAAATCCACGTTTCATGAGACCTTTCCAAATCCTTAAAAGAGTCGGGCCTGTTGCTTATCAATTGTCTCTTCCGCCACAGTTGGCAAACCTTCATGATGTTTTCCATGTGTCACAACTCAAAATATGTGCCTGATGAATCTCATGTGATAGCTCCTGAGTCTGTACTATTGAAGGATAATTTGATCTATAAGTCAAAGCCTAGTCAAATCTTAGACAAGAGCACTAAGACTCTAAGGAATAAGGCAATTCCATTGGTGAAAATGTTATGGGACGGATTGACTCCTAAGGAATCCACTTGGGAGATGGAGGAGGACGTCATGCGTCAATACCCAGATTTTATTATCTAAGGTATGGTAACCTTTACGTTTGAATATGTCGTATGTTAAAATAAGTGCGTGAGTATGAGTCGAATTTCGGGGACGAAATTCTTTAAGGAGGGGAGAAAATGTAACATCCTAAAATTCTAACATAATTAATTTGAAAAAATAAATAAATAAATAATAATAATATTAAGTTATTAAAAAGTGTAGTGCAAATAAAATATAAATGGGAGATTTAGTGTAAAGAAGTGATGGTATAAGGATTTATTGCAATTTATTAACTATTATAGAGAATACAAAATTATATATATATATATATATATATATATATATATATATATGTATGTATATATATATGTATGTATATATATATGAAAAAAAGAAAGAAGGATACTTGGGCGTTAAGCCCAAGCAACCATGCAAGGCTAAAGAAAAAAAAAGGACAAACCTACGCTGGCACTATATATATATATATATATATAAAGGAATAGTAACCAAAAAGAAAAGGAGCGTGGATCAGGAGCGCCGCAGAGGGGTTTAGCATTTTCTTCAGTTCCGTTCTTCCTTTCCAGTGCAACCATAACAACGCAGATCCAAGAACGCCACCAAACAGGAGAAGAATTTTTAGGGAAGCGCAAATCCTTATCATAAATAAATTTTAGAGCACATTGGAGGCCTTCGAGAGGTGAGCAACAATATCTTTTAACAACCCTTTCCATGGTACATGTGTTTGTTGTGTTGAGCGATTTACCTATGATTCTGAGGGATTTTAATTGAATGATGCATGTTATTAATAAACTAACTTTTTAGGGGTTTTGAATTAAAATTAAAAAAAATATATTATTAAATTGGGTAATTATTCTTGTTACTGATTGTATGAAATACATGATTGGTATTGTATTAGTTGAATGACGTGCTTATCGGTGTATGTTGTACCATGTGAGTTTATTTGACATGCATGATATGATCAAACATTTAATTTTTGGTAAATGATTTGTTACACGTATAAGACATGAAATTGTGCCTTATGATGATTTGTATGATGTTTGCCGCAATACCACCTATGATAGGGGTATCGAAGAGAAATACCGCCTTAAGGGGTATCGAAAGTAACATCGCCATGTGGTTGGGATGTCGAAAATGAGTAATACTACCTAAAAAGGAGTATTGAAAGTAACACCACCACAGGTTGGGGTGTCAAAAAAGGAGAAATATCACCATGTGCACATAGGAGGTATCGAAATGGAAATGTCCCCGACAGGAGGGTGACATCGAAACACTCCTCATGAGTAGGGGTGGGCAATGAGACGCCATTGTCGTGTGATGTGTGAATATATGGCATGCCGGCAAGAGGCCAATTTAATTAGGAGGTCTTCGGAACGCTTGGATTAAATTAGAATTTATCTGGTATATGGAATGTGATGTATTGAGATGAGATTATTATTGATATTAAAAGTATTTTCTTTTATATATATTATTTTGCAAAATTAGCGGGTGCCATTGACAGCTTTTTCCTTCTATCACACATTTGAGAACAATGTTATTTTCGAAAATATTTTTAAAAATTGTATTGTTGATCACTGGGATTTTATATCTCATTATAAGTATTGTTTTCAGAGCACGAGGAGGACGTCATTGAAACTGAAGAGGCGTGAAGACTTAGTGGATTCCATTAGTTATTTTTTCTAGTTTGGTTAGTATTTTCTTAAATAAGGAGCCGTATATGGGTAGACACATTTATTTATCGTTGGGATTGTAATTAGACGCCCGCCCGGTTTTGAGGCTTTTGATTTTTATTATTTATATTCACTACAGAGATATTTTATTACTACGTTATTTATTATGAGGTATTTTCAGACTTTAAATATTATTATTTTTTTAATTTTTCTTGATGAGATGTATATTTTAATTAAATGTTTTAAATGATTTTTATTGATTTTACCTTGGGATTACTAATGTAGCAAAGGGCGTTACATTATGTTTGGTATGTTGTTAAAAATGGAGGTGAAAATTTCATGTATCAATTTTATTTGTAAAATTGTATTGAAAATTCATCCATGAATTTTTCATCCCATTTTTACACCCATATCAAACTTACCTTTATAATTGATGTAAACATCAAGATCAAGCTGAAAATACTCATCACATTATAGCCAATTCTCTGAAAAGTTCAAAGGACAAACCTCCTGTTCTGTAAGAAAAGGAAAGAAAACTGAAGTTATAAAGGTAGAACCAAACAGGAAGCATTCAATGCTGTGTGCAATCAGAAAGCTGAGGCAATTAAAGTTACCTACCTAGGGCACAAGGAAACATAGACTCCATTTTGATCTGGAAAGTCAAAGAAAAATAGAAAGTTAGGCAAATAAGTAAAAAATCAAGTCAAATAACTAAGAAGAAAAATAAATGAGTAATTCAACCTTCAATATATTTCAAAACCCTTTAGCTGATATATACCAAAAAATGTAATAATTAAACCAAGGCATACCTCTTCCTGGAATGAAAACAATCCCACTTTCTTGGCTGAAATTGACACCTGGATTGTAACTCAGCAGCAACTTTGCATCAACATTAGTTTCCTTGGTAACCTCCTGCAGATTATTCCCAGGCCTGAGGGGATAGGTAATGAACAATCCATAATCTTTTGAAACCTGGCTGTTCCCACAAGAACAATTGACTGGGACATTAACCTTGGCACTAAGGGGTATATGATTGGGGTCATAGCTATTGAACCTCTTCAAAAGCTCTACTGTGGTCAGATTGGAATATCTCATCATGGCAATGAAATCATAGGTATCTCCTGCAACAGCTGAGTACTCAAACACATGCCCCAGAAATTCACCATCAATGCAATCACAGGGGAATGGAACATTGATTCTGCTTAAGGCCATCAGCACCTGTCTATTGAATACTTTGTCCTTATTGTAGCTGATAATAACTTCAGAATTGATCAAAATATTTGATTGCATTAAGTGGGTTATATTTTGCAGACCCAGTTTTACCCTAGAACTAGGCCAGACAAAGTATGAAGCTAAAGCAAGATCACACCCCTTGATACACTTGGATTCCACATTTAGACAAACATACTCCAAAAACAGAAAGAACAAAAGTTTGGGTTTCATTGTGTCAGGGATTGCAAATCAAAATGGCAGCAGTTAGGAATATAAAAAGGCAGTAAAAGAAACCCAAATCAGAAAACTGGATTTCTACGATTCTCTTTAATCACTTTGATAATGTCACTGTCACACTTTCTCTTCTAATCAATACTAGACTATTTATCAAATAAAGATATTAATATTCTTTTATTTAGAAAGATTATTAGGAGGATTATTTTTTTAATAAAAAATTGACACAAGTCTTGTCTAACCCTTTGCATCCTAAATGCCAACCGGGCAGGGTATCGTGCAACCACTTCGTATTGTGTCCTCCATGATTCTGACAAACAATTTTCCTTATTTAATTTTGAGGCATGCCTGCCTGTGCTCTGGTGCTATTACATTTCGTCCACTTGGCTTAAAATAAGACTATGAGTTAACACTATTTGCACATTTCAGTTTAACTTTATTGTTAATTTAAATACTTTTTTAATATAGATGATAAATACCTTATTGAATTTGATTATAATTGTAGAATTAGGAAAACACATGTAAAATGATTTAAATAATGTGTTAATTTATTCAACAAATTTGCCTCAAAAAATGTATTTAACAAATTAACCACTGGACTGGAGAGGGGATGATGAGGAATAACATTTACTTATTTAAGGCTGAAATATATCCGAAAGTAAGATGGATGTATGTTTCATTTTTATTTTATTTTTTTGATACATTAATACCAGAGAAATATTGGTTGAGACGCTGAGTATGAATGAGATTGCCCTAACGGTTGGTAGAATTATTGGGGTTGACGTGCATGTCTATTATTGAGCCAAGCTTTGGTGTATAATGTATTCGAATAATAATTTTTAAGGAAATGCTACCGAGATGGACATTCGTTAAGAAATCAACAAAAAAAAAATTGTATTGAGAATTATGAATTTAATATTTGAAGAAATTAAATATTTATTTTTTCTATAAAAACTTATTTTTTATAATTTTTTAAAGAGTATTCTTAAGACAGACATGTGTGGGATGCAAAACGACTAGGGAATCTTGTTGATTGCGAATGTTTACTCCTCTCTTCTGCACCCGAAATGCCAATCATGTCGGGCATTGTGCAACACTTTGGATTGCGTACGTCCTTTCACCATTCCAACAAACACTTTTCCATTTTTAATTGAGGCACGCATGTGATAGATATTGCTCAACTTCCATATATATATTTCGTTGACTTCACACTAAGAAACCATCTAAAATATTGATTAAGGAATAAAAAAGTTTGTATGATGTACCTGATATTGACAATTTTTTATGATGTGTCGATTTCTTATGGATTTACAGTATAAAAAATATTTAAATTAGTAGTACATATCAATTAAATCTGTAATTTATTCCTCCATCATGTTGAAACAAAGACCTTTTAATAATTAACTGGATAGAAATTTAAGAAATCATCTATAGCAGGTAACCTATTACCAATGTTGAGGCCTATTTGGTTTCATTTGCAACTCAAGAACTATGGTAATATAGGCGCTGTGTTCACGTAAGATTTACTCTTAAGCCAAAGCCACAAGAGGCCAGCTTTTGCCCAAACCATGGTTTGACTTTCCAAACTAAACAAACACCAACTCTTCTGGATAAAGCCCGAAAGAGATGAAGAGGGAGAACTACTGGACAAGGTGTTTGCTGGTGGAGATGTCAACTAATCTGATAATTTGATCCAATCCAAAATTTTCTAATTGGGTCAAATTGGATCCATTGATTAATCCAGACTTGTGATCACCCAAATTATAGAACAGAGAATCATTATGTTATTTGACTGGAAACTGGAAAGTATGTGTCGATTGGTCTTAAAATAAGTTAAGATCTCGCAAACGAGTGTCCGTTGGTTAAGGAACTCATAAAAATGAAAGTTTATATTAAAGAATAAAGTATGATACTTTTCGAAATGTTAAGTATACTATTTTTTATATAAATTTTCCTCTTTTGATTCCTTAAAAATGTCCTAAGAATATTTACTAGCATTCTCCCATAAGTTATATATTTTTGTAATCTGTAATGAGTTATAAAATTATGAACCCAACTTGTCTAAAAATACAGGGGGTAGGCCAACCTAACGAATCATTGCATACTGGCAACTATAAATCGATCAACGTACTTGAATGGTGTAGAGGCAACTAAATTTATTTTTTTAAAAAAAGACCATCTTCACCAATTTTTATTATGAAAATTAATTTGAAAATTATTTTATTTGCAAACTGGGAATATATGAAGGATTCGTGAGAATAAAGTCTATGTGAGTACAGTCACTCTTAATATATTTAGAAGAATGATAACTAATATTTTTAGGATATTGATTAAGGAATCAAAAGAGAAATGTTTTTATGAGAAACTGGTATATTTATTATTTTAAAAAATGTTAAACTTAGATTTTTAATAGAAATTTTCTTTTATGATCTTTTTTAACCAATGTTTTTGTTTTTTGGATAGATTTAACCAATATTTTAGAACACTCGTTAACAAATCGCACTTATTTATCGCCCTTTAAAACTTTAGCGTGAGATTGCACTGTCTTTTATGATTGGAATCATACACAGCATCTTCTTTTGCGATTATACTATTAAACGAAAAGCCACAAATATTTAATATCCTGAAATTTCAAAAAGTATCCAATACTTTTTTTTACAAAACTATAATGAGTAATAAATACTACTTTTATTCCTTAGCAGTTAGCATATGACATGCACAAGTTAACAAAACGCGAGAAATACTTATATGGACACAAACCTAACAAGTCAGATTTAGACACAACCAATAAAAATGTGTCAATACATTATAATTTTAGTAATCCCACATTTTCTCTTTTTATATTTATTTTATCTTCTACCTCGTATGCTAAGGAGTAAGTTTTTTACATCAAACTAAAAAATAAAAAATAGTTTCAAGTTTATTGAAGGATGGGTTTCGTTTTGGGACCTAACTTTACTGGGTGTGTAAATAATCAATTCATTCGGAAACCAAAATCTTGTGTTAGAACTATAACAAAAAAGTCTTGTGAACAATAAATAGTTGGACTTGGATTCAAAGTATTTAATGGCAGATGGCAGACCATTCCCATCCCCATTGTTACGAAAAAAACCTAATTCAAATCAAACCCCGCCCCTCTGTTACGAAACAAAGGAAAATTACCCAGTATTTGAACTTTCTGGATTTATAATGGAATTTTTCTAGTAAACCCATTTTTCTAATAACCCAGAAGGAGGAATTGTTTTCTATCTTCTTCGTTGAGTTCGTTTCAAAATGGATTTAGATCAGAAGAAGAGAAATATAGGACAAGCATCTTGCTTCCCCTTTGCTTGGTGATATGCAGCATCTAACTTTCTGTTTCCATTTGATGTGCTAGCCCAAGCCAAACAAATGAGACAGAGAAGGAAAAACAACAAGAGACAACATTGTTGGACACTGAAATCTGGAAATTAGGAGTAGAGGGTCGCAAGGTGGAGAATGAAATGAGATTTTTGTTATATTGTCGGCAACACGACAAACAACGACGACAAGTTAAGGGGCTTGCAAGGTATTGGATATGGTAGAAACTATTTCTCTGGGTTGGTGTACAGGAAAGAAGGATATCATGGAGGGGAGAGATGAATGAAAGTTACTTATTTTGTTATTTTTTATTTTAATGTTTTAATTTTTTTAATGATGTGTCACTCCACCATTGGTTGTGCCCAAAGGTGATTTGCTGGGTTTGTGTCCATATAAGTATTTCTCACAAAACTCTTTTCTAATCATATTAACAATATTATAATTTTGAATTTTTCCTTCCACGTTTCCACCACACAGGAAAGGCATGGATTGTTATTGATGTTTGTTGCATAATCTTATATATTCACTTTCAAGTTTTGACTCAGCTTGCATATGAGAATACAGTGAATCAGTGTAGATAAATGTGGGAAACGCATTAGTGTTTTTACAAAAAAATAGAAAAGGAAAATGTTGACTTTTGTATGTATCCTACATTTTTACTTCTTCTATCTTCCAGACATTAGATTTAAAAGAGCTGGATTTTCATAAAATGAAGCAATATCCCAGTTTTCAGTAGCAGAAGTGTCATAAGAGCAACCACAACTGATCTCATATTTGGAAGTTTTTGTGGATCTCCCTCTGTACACGCTTTGCCAAGTTGTGCCATCTGCAAGTGAAAAAGCGGCCAAATTTTGACTAATGTTAAAATAAGAAGCACAAAAATTTTACATGCTTTATGATAGCAAAAATGTTACTTTTACATTGCGAGACACTAGACAACATGGATAATGGATGTACAAATCATGGTTAATGATGTCTATGTGTATGGATAACTGGATGGTTAATGTTATCAGATTTGTGGTTAATGATGTACAAAGTTTAGTTAATGTTGTCAAAATCTCATGTTCAAATATCGTTGTTGTTATGATAGCTGATACCTTGAGAAGTGAATCAATTGAGTAGTTATCTCCAAGCCTAGGATCCACCAGTTTTTTAAGACCTTCTATAGGATCTGGCTGATTGAAAACTTCAACAAACTGCCATCCATATCACCAAAAAAATAATTATTTATGCAATACTACTAGGCTGCCATTTGAAAAAAGTAAACAATGGGGCATCAAGAATCACCAAAGCTACAAGGCCCTTTAATTCAGCACCCCCTTGATCACCACTTCTTTAGCTGAAATTAGTTCATAAAGAACAACTCCAAAAGCATAGACATCTGTTTTGGGAGAAACACTGCCATATGCATATCTGCAGATAGTAAGAGGATAGTGTCATTAAATTCATGCTCTTGAAAAGTGAATTCATTTTCTCTTTTATGTCTACAAAAAAGAATGTAGATGTGTCAATGTTAACACTGAAATTTTTTCCCTCAAATGCTGTTAGAGGAAAACATTGATAAGTTAGCTATCACTTAGAGAGGCAAACATAAGTGATCATACTCTGGTAGACCATGGCAAAGGTTCTCCATCTGTAAACAGTTTGATATTGATTTGATCATTAACAAAGTCATTACAATCACAATAATGAAGCAGCACTGAACATAGATATTCGCCAAATGCTTTTTTATCACCTGAACTCCGTAGATGTTGGCTTAAGTTTCCATTGTCAATGTATTCATAGACGAGGAAGAGGGAATCCTTAACGCAATATCCAATCAAGCGTACCTACATGGTTTATTAATTCGTAGATAATTATAAGACATAAGAAAAAAAGAAGATATGCAAGCAAAGATTGAAAACAATCTATGAAATATGGGATCTATAGTTCAAATTCTTTGTGTAGACACACAACAAAACACTGACAGAAGCAGTGAATGCCAAATTTCTTCTCCAAAGCAATCATTTTCTTGTCAGAATAAATGTATCTTATTAAGTAGAAGGAAAAAACGCACAAAAATTACAAGAAAAAAAATCATGTTCTGTTCAATTAAGGTTATAGAGCAGCAATGCTCTTCAGATGTTAGTTCAGCAGTAAACAATGCAGAAGATGATGGAAGCTTTCTTCAAAATCCAAGGAGGCCCTGGTTCTTAGATCTTAGGACTTAGTCTTTTTCATTTCCTTCTTGAGTCAAGCAATATACTAGTCAGTGATGTCTATCACTTGTAACACTTCTGACTCTAGTTATATGAAATGAATTGTTATTTTGGTATTTTTTTTTTGCTATCTGTCTTAATATATCTGTTTTACAAATTTTTTGATTGATGCCAAAAGGGGAGGAAATATAATAGAAAAATAAGAAAATTATTTCTGAGCTTGTGCCTTTCTGTTCCAAAAGTTATGTTTGCTCTGATAAAATTTTATTAAATATATTTATCTGCTATGATACATTGTTTTTGCTCTAAATAAACTTTTATCTGATGCATAAACTAAGGGGGGCATAACATACTGTGAACAATTATATCTGTTTGGAAATTTTCTCTTATCCTTTTTTTTATGTTCAATAAAATCAAAAAAAGTTATTTGTCATCATCAAAAAGGGGAGAATGTTGAGACCTCATAAGACTGAGACATATTCCATGTGTAGATTCTCTAAGTTTGATGATTCCAATAGATTAAGTATGGTAATATTGAACCATATGAAATTACTAACATATCTAATAACTGTGGCAGAAAACAGACTTAAGGTCACTCGTCTATTTTTATGACTCGTATACTTTTTAGTAGAGCTCGGTTTTAGACTTGTCTCGAAAACCACTAGTCTGAAATTCGAGTTAAAGACCAAGTCAACGCTCGAGTCAAGATCCGAGTTTACTTGATGACGTGGCAAGAAGCATCTGTCTGCAAATGCACTCGAGAGATCACCAGTCTAGTTTTTGGAATACGCTATCACCCGTCTAGTTTTGGACTGCATGATCACGCGTCTACTTTTGGATTGCCTTTCACCCGTCTAAATTTCCGACAATGCTATGATGTCAGTTTGTCGGAAATGAAGTCCAAGTCACCCTATTCAAATTAGATGCCTTCCTTAAGGATCTCAAAGACCTCTGGACAATAGCTCAAAGGACGAAAAATAAAGAACGGTCGTTTCAAGGTTTTAAGGAATAAACACGCAATCTCTGTACCACAGAAGTAACTTTTTAGCTGTTTTAGTACAAAGTAAAAAGTGCTTTCTGGAAAGTGAACTGACTGTTGCACTGGAAGAGGAAAGCTCTCTGCTACAAGTACAAGAAGTCTGTCGTTGCATACTCTGTAACAACAGTTACTCAGAATAAAGTGTACTCTTGGACAACCTTGTCAAAGCTCAACGTTCCCAAGCATTTAATGTTTATACAGAACGACTCTTTAGCATTAATGGTGTCTCAGAAGCTCAAATCAAAAGAACACACTTTCTGAAGCTGTGTCTAAACGGATATCTTGATTGAAGTCTAAAAATAGATTAAACAATGAAGATGAAGACAAGAAGTTGAATATCATTAAGAACACTGCACAGAAGCATTTACTCTCTTCATTAACTTCTTCATTCTTTCACTGAATACACTTTCAATCATTTGATATTAATTCGCAGTCTTTCATACTTCATATTTATTCCACTCTTTGAGTGTGATCTGAAAGACTTGCAAGTTGTATTAATTACACAAAACATTTTTATTCCTTATTGTATTGAGCCTGAAGAGGCTATGTGAGCAAAGAATACTTGTTCGAGTGTTGAGCCTGAAGAGGTTAGGTGTGCAAAGAATACTTGTACTGTAATTTACTCAATTATAGTGGAAACTTGGTGCTGCCAAGAAACTGGACGTAGCCCTGTGGATTTGGGGTGAACCAGTATAAAACTCTTGAGTGATATTCCTTTTCCCTTATCTCTTTATTTTGCTTAAGTATTATTCTGTTTAAGCTTTTAACTTGGGGAGTTAATATTGTGAATATCAAATTCTGTTTTACTCTTCTCTGTTTGCTTACGTGTTCTGTCTGAATATTAGACGTATCACTCGACTGATTTTCTCTAATCTAAGTTTTGCTTGTTATAGCTGCTAAAATCTTTTTAAGTAATCCAAAAAGTTGGTAAACACAATTCAACCCCTTTCTTGTGTTAACTTTGGTTATTTCAGAGAAGGGTTTGCAAAAAGAAAGAAGAGATTGAAATGAAAGAGGTTGGCAAATCTCAAAAGCTAAAAAAAAAAAAAAAAAAAACAAAAAATAATTGCCAAAAGCCCATGACACAACACCCCTGACTCTGAGGTCTTTAAGCAGCTTAAACATGGTACCTTTACAGTAAACACGACACCTCTATAGCAGCTTCCGGTACACGCCATCTCTTAATATAAAAAAAAATCAAGAGATGTGCTATGATTAGAGTGTGCTATGTGTGTCAGACCCTAAAATGATGGTTAATAGGCTAGTTAAGCTATCACCTTCAACAAATGACCAATAAAAAACTAATATTCCCCCTAAATCCGATTAAGCTGCCAAGTCAGCAAACAGTAAAAGCAAACATTGAGCAATATTAAAGTTATGATGATTTATAAGATTTATTCATAATTGCTAACTTTTTTTTAGAGAAATAATTAATGATTGATAAATTCATAATTGATATTGATAAGTATATAACTATTAATGTTCAATGAATGAATTTCCTGTTTCGGTTGGGAAATATTCAATGGATCAATTTTAAATAATAATGATAAATGATTAAACAAATTAAATTATATAATATTGATAATTTGATTTTTTCCAATGATTTCGGTTTCAAAGAAATTATTGGTACCACTGTCCATTTCAACCGATTCAATGTGATTCTCTTACTTCATGCATTTTCTTCTTACCCTATTTTCCAACCCTTATCCATCCTTTCATGAAACAAAAAGCAAAAGAGAAAAGCTTCCATTGTAACATGTTGGACGATTTTGATATTAATAGTTATTTTTTTCGAAGCATATATTAATAGTCATTTTAAAACCTTTATGTTTCCATTTATTTATAGCATTTTAGAAGCTTTAGTTCTCATTCATACATTCTCATTTAGACCGCATTGTGACCATTTGGTTTTGAACTAAAGCATTCAAAATGTTGTTGTTGTGGTCTTAGATAGTATATTAATTCTCTAAACAAGTTATTCGCTAATTTTAACACAAATTCGTAGGAAAATGAAAATGAGAGATCAATGAAAAACACCAAACATTAATTGGATTATCTAAATCAAACTCATATATTTGGGGCAAATTTTTTTATATTAATGTACTACCATTCCTTTTTTTTTTAGACAATGTACTACTATTCCTTTTAATGAATTAATATGTTCAGGTCTTATAAAGCAAGAAGAAACTCTATCTAACCAAGCATCTTGGCCCAGCGGTTGTAAGGCCTGTCCTGAGACACTTTAGGGGTCGACTCGGTTTGCTCCCGAGTTCGATTCCTGACAGCGTTAAAATAATGCTTGGCCGACGGAAGCCACGCCCCGCGAACAGTGATTAGTCCTTTGTTGACAGCGTTGGGATACACTGGGTTTAGACAAAAAAAAAAAAAAAGATGAAACTCTATCTGAGATGCAGTTGGAAATTTATTTTGGGTCTGTAATCCTTTAACTAACTACCTTTAGCATTTTGGAATCCCGTGGACGATATCTATGTTTTTTTTTTGAACTTACTATGGAAATTGTAGTTTTGGACCCTAATTTAATATCGCTTATATGCTTTGTTGTTTTTATATTATATCATTTTTTATGTAGGAGATCTTATATCAAATTTTTACTAACATCTTTATACATTATATCCTATATCAGAAAGTGTATTATCCATTTTTTATTTTATTTTTCTAATTAACTTGCTCGGGGAGAAAGGAGAAACAAATCAAATTGATTTTCAAGAGGAAGAAAACAAAATCAGATAGATAAATATATTTTCTAAACAAAGTTAACTTATACGGGAAAATAGGAGAAACAAATCCCATATGTTTTCAAGGGAGAAGGAAAAAAACTACTATGATAGTTAAATATATTTTCTAAAAAAAAAGGTTAATTGTTACAGGAAAAGAAGAGAAAAAATCAAATAGATTTCCAAAAGAGAAAAAAAATGTGATGATAAATAAATTTTCTAAAATTGGTTAACTCATACGAGAAAAGAGGAGAAACAAACCAAATAAGTTTTACAGAAAGAACACTAACAATATGAACAATAATATTTTCAAGTACTTATTTTTATTGTCTAATCTTTTTGTATGAATAATCTTTATTAAACGTAATTTATATATATATATATATATATATATATATATATATATATATATATATATATTCTCTCAACATATGTTAATACTGTATAATTTTTACTATTTAAATTTATATGGGTAGAGTGAAACAATATAAATAATATTTACACCCAATTAGAACAACATGTATATTTTTAATTTGATATAACTATTTTTTTTTTTAAATTATATTTCCCATATAGAATATATTGTGCCACGACATCACAGCATCATTCATCTTATAACACCGTGCAAGGCTCGGGCAAAAACACTAATAAATTCATAGATTAATTAGTATTTTAGCCTTTAGGAGTAGCAAATGCCGAATTAAACTCAATATTTAAATTCAGTAATTACAAACTGTTAAACAACCATGATAAAGGAAAATTGTACAAATCTCATTTTCTACAAAGTCCCAACTCCATCATCCATGTACAAACCTTTTGTGCTTCTAAAAGTTGTTAAAAACTTGGTGTAATCATCCCACGAAAGCCTTCATCTAGGAGTACATTTATGAGAGTTTGATTATCGTAGGAAGTGTCATCTTCGCAATCCTCAGTAGATGATGAAAGCGTCATAACAGCAACGACTATAGATCTCATGTTAGGGCGTAGTAGTGGATTATCTCTTGTGCATGCTCTCCCAAGTTGGGCAATCTGCAGCTCAAACAATCACCATACCTTAACCTCTTTTCACATGATAAAAATGTTACACCAAAAACTATAAAATCATAAACCCATAATACAAATATAGCTAGAAACATAACTATGCTCATGTACTATATATTGGTTTTGAAAAGCTATTCAATATTCACATGTAGAGTTCTTTTTTTATGATGGGTTTAGAAAGAGTATGAGATGAGAAAAATGAAACTAATAGAGTAGAAGATAGTTCAAATTATTTTCAAATAAAAGTGCTTCCACCTTGAGAACTGATTCAATTGGATAGTTATCACCAAGTCTAGGGTCCACCAGTTTGCGAAGAGCTTCTAAAGGATTACTCTGATTAAGTGCTTCCTCAAACTGCAATGCAAAACAAGTCAAGTTTAAATTTGTTTTAGATTTAAGCAGTGCATTAAATATGCATGGGGGTATCTAGACTCACCAAAGCTACTAGGCCCTTTGATTCAGCAACGGTTTCACCTGTCTTCAGAACAGCATTCTTTGCAGAAATAAGTTCATAAAGAACAACTCCAAAAGCATATACATCTATTTTTGGAGAAACGTCACCATATTGAGCATACCTGCACAAAATTCAAGTAATCATTAAGCCAAGTCATGTGCATACAAAACAAAAACTGAAGAACCAGAAGTTGAACATGAGATTGAATACAACAATTGCTGCAACAAAAAATGTTCTAATTTAATAATGATAAATAATTAAATGAAGTAAGTAATAGTATTCACTCCATGATATGTTCATAGCACCCCACATTTCCAAAAAAATCAAAGATTCATTTAAGGGTCAATTTGGTATCACTTAATACAACAAGCCAACAACAAAACAAATCATACTCTGGTGGCATGTATCCAAATGTTCCCACAAGACGAGTGTGACGTGAGGAGCTTCCTACTTCAATAAGTTTGGTTAAGCCAAAATCTGCTACCTGAATATAAAAGCATATATAGTTTAGGATAATCAACCTCAAAGAAGAAATGGAAAATCAGGATTTTGGACTGTGGAGCATGAAGATTGGAAACAATGGAACCTTTCCATGGAAGTTCTTGTCTATTAATATATTTGCAGATTTTACGTCGCGGTGGATATACAAAGGCACAGTGTGCTCATGAATATATTCAAGACCTCTAGCTGAATCCAGAGCAATTTGCAACCGGGTAGACCATGGTAATGGGTCTCTCCCTGGAATCATGCTATCATCATTATTAATTGTATGAAAATAATGTAGCATCACAGGAAAATATCATCACTGTATGATATATGTTGTTCTCACCTGTACCATGCAAATATTGGCCTAAGTTTCCATTGTCAATGTGTTCGTATACAAGGAAAAGAGATCCCTCAACGCAATATCCAATCAAGCGCACCTATGTTGTTCATATAAGGTGGGGGCATGCAGAAGATAATTTAGAACTTATTTGAAATAGTTCATGTGCTTCAAATTTTATTGACAAGCACAATAATACACAAAGAGAAAAGGAGGAAAATAACATATATCAGGAGCCACAATTGGAAATTGATGGCTATGCACTTAATCCACAACTAAGAGGGGTCAAAAGTTTCTTTGTATTTTTGTTGAATTCTTGTTTTAGTGAAGACAAGATGTTATTGAGTGTATTCTTTCAAATATTTAGTAAATTTAAAGGAAATCATATACAAAAGAAGTTACTAGTCATGTTTTGCAAGTATTTTCACTTAAAGTAATGCTGATCTCATGTTAATTTAGTAGGGTTATTATGTGGATCTGCATAAATAATTTTGCAAGATATTTATTGACTGTTCTGTTCATAAAACCATGCATGGAAATGATTAATTATCCTTTCCAGATCTATACATGCTTTAAGTTGTTTGAAGGGTGTGTTTACCAGATTCAAGTGATGAACGTGTGTTAAGACCTTTAACTCAGAAAGAAATTCCGTTGATGCTTGAACATCCATCTTCTTAATTGCTGTTTTCTGCATAGAATAAATTACTTGAGAGGAAATCCAGGAATAGAGAGTAAAAAGTAAATGGTTTACTCGAAGTGGCTGTAAAAAACATAAACTGGCCTATCCACCCTTGAGATTCTAAGAACATTGTCAAATATGTAATTAAATGCTATAACATTCTGTACAATGAAAATACTTATAGTTAAAAGAGCACGAGATATACTGCATTTTCTCTATAATCATTTATCCCTTATAAAATGACTAACAATTCAACTTTAACCTCCCAGTCATTTCCTCTTATCATGTTTGGTTGCTGATAGTCTACTATGCTAGTACAGTATTCCAATAAAATCAACTCATTGACCCAAAAAAATAACTCATAACTAATTAAGTGGCTTATTTACATTTATTAAGGAAATGAGAATCTGTGAAGTCATTATAAGAGTCCATATATGCGAATTGTAGAGTAATCATCTTGACTCTGATGATATATTAGATAAACCTGTTCCCAAAAGCATGTTTCCTAACATCTTCAGTCTGTTAATTGTCAAACAATTGTGAAGTTGTTTAATTTCAACTTCACTACATGATATTTATATTTTTTACTGATTCATACTTTCATTTATCTTCCACACAATGTATATAAAGCCTTACAATTTAAAAACATCACCATTACTTTTAAGATACATGTAGCTTTGTACCTCGCCTCTCAGTTCTGCATAATAGACAGCTCCAAAACCACCTTGACCAATTTTATTATCCAAGCTGAAGTTATTTGTAGCCTTGGCTAGTTCTTGATATGAGAACTCCACTGATTTTGCCACCATTATGCCTGTAAGGCCAGCAGCAGGCCCAGTGGATCCTGAAGTTTCATATTCAGCACTACCAGAAGCTTCACCCGGAAGAGAAAGAAAAATCAGCTAGTGACTATCATGTTCATTAAGCTATTGCATTTATAAACCTAGGAATGTCAATAGAACTTGATCATTTGTTTCATAATACTATTTTTAAACACATGAATATTCAGAACACTAACATTCATGCATATCTAGGGGCCAAAGAGGGTTATTATAACTTAGAAGGAATAAGAGAAACGAAAATATACCTGTACCATCTTGAGTTGAAAGCCCCATTGAATCTTCTGTTGACAATTTACCTTTCTCTCCTTCCTTCTTCTGGAAGTATCTAACATATACATAAATTACTAATAAAAGAACCCCACATGTTCCTGCTACAGATATTCCAACAGCAACACCCCTAGCTAGACCTGTTTATATATTAGCAAATTTAATTAAGCTCAGAGAGTGCTCCCTTCTCCAACTCTTACCTTATGTTTGGTATGTTGTTAAAAATGGAGGTGAAAATTTCATGTATCAATTTTATTTGTAAAATTGTATTGAAAATTCATCCATGAATTTTTCATCCCATTTTTACACCCATACCAAACTAGCCTTTATAATTGATGTAAACATCAAGATCAAGCAGAAAATACTCATCGCATTATAGCCAATTCTCTGAAAAGTTCAAAGGACAAACCTCCTGTACTGTAAGAAGGAAAGAAAACTAAAGTTATAAAGGTAGAACCAAACATGAAGCATTCAATGCTGTGTGCAATCAGAAAGGTGAGGCAATTAAAGTTACCTACCTAGGGTACAAGGAAACATAGACTCCATTTTGATCTGGAAAGTCAAAGAAAAATAGAAAGTTAGGCAAATAAGTAAAAAATCAAGTCAAATAACAAAGAAGAAAAATAAATGAGTAATTCAACCTTCAATATATTTCAAAACCCTTTAGCTGATATATACCAAAAATTCTTTGAGGTGTCAGACACCAAAATGTGATAATTAAACCAAGGCATACCTCTTCCTGGAATGAAAACAATCCCACTTTCTTGGCTGAAATTGACACCTGGATTGTAACTCAGCAGCAACTTTGCATCAACATTAGTTTCCTTGGTAACCTCCTGAAGATTATTCCCAGGCCTGAGAGGATAGGTAATGAACAATCCATAATCTTTTGAAACCTGACTGTTCCCACAATAACAGTTGACTGGGACATTAACCTTGGCATTAAGGGGTATGTGATTGGGGTCATAGCTATTGAACCTCTTCAAAAGCACAACTGTGGTCAGATTGGAATATCTCATCATGGCAATGAAATCATAGGTATCTCCTGCAGCAGCTGAGTACTCAAACACATGCCCCAGAAATTCACCATCAATGCAATCACAGGGGAATGGAACATTGATTCTGCTTAAGGCCATCAGCACCTGTCTATTGAATACTTTGTCCTTATTGTAGCTGATAATAACTTCAGAATTGATCAAAATATTTGATTGCATTAAGTGGGTTATATTTTGCAGACCCAGTTTTACCCTAGAACTAGGCCAGACAAAGTATGAAGC
The DNA here is from genome assembly GCA_030762895.1 of Sophora flavescens. NCBI lineage: Eukaryota > Viridiplantae > Streptophyta > Magnoliopsida > Fabales > Fabaceae > Sophora > Sophora flavescens. The sequence continues at coordinate 206,185,720 of CM061065.1, read as the reverse complement.
TAAAGCAAGATCACACCCCTTGATACACTTGGATTCCACATTTAGACAAACATACTCCAAAAACAGAAAGAACAAAAGTTTGGGTTTCATTGTGTCAGGGATTGCAAATCAAAATGGCAGCAGTTAGGAATATAAAAAGGCAGTAAAAGAAACCCAAATCAGAAAACTGGATTTCTACGATTCTCTTTAATCACTTTGATAATGTCACTGTCACACTTTCTCTTCTAATCAATACTAGACTATTTATCAAATAAAGATATTAATATTCTTTTATTTAGAAAGATTATTAGGAGGATTATTTTTTTAATAAAAAATTGACACAAGTCTTGTCTAACCCTTTGCATCCTAAATGCCAACCGGGCAGGGTATCGTGCAACCACTTCGTATTGTGTCCTCCATGATTCTGACAAACAATTTTCCTTGTTTAATTTTGAGGCATGCCTGCCTGTGCTCTGGTGCTATTAAATTTCGTCCACTTGGCTTAAAATAAGACTATGAGTTAACACTATTTGCACATTTCAGTTTAACTTTATTGTTAATTTAAATACTTTTTTAATACAGATGATAAATACCTTATTGAATTTGATTATAATTGTAGAATTAGGAAAACACATGTAAAATGATTTAAATAATGTGTTAATTTATTCAACAAATTTGCCTCAAAAAATGTATTTAACAAATTAACCACTGGACTGGAGAGGGGATGATGAGGAATAACATTTACTTATTTAAGGCTGAAATATATCCGAAAGTAAGATGGATGTATGTTTCATTTTTATTTTATTTTTTTGATACATTAATACCAGAGAAATATTGGTTGAGACGCTGAGTATGAATGAGATTGCCCTAACGGTTGGTAGAATTATTGGGGTTGACGTGCGTGTCTATTATTGAGCCAAGCTTTGGTGTATAATGTATTCGAATAATAATTTTTAAGGAAATGCTACCGAGATGGACATTCGTTAAGAAATCAAAAAAAAAATTGTATTGAGAATTATGAATTTAATATTTGAAGAAATTAAATATTTATTTTTTCTATAAAAACTTATTTTTTATAATTTTTTAAAGAGTATTCTTAAGACAGACATGTGTGGGATGCAAAACGACTAGGGAATCTTGTTGATTGCGAATGTTTACTCCTCTCTTCTGCACCCGAAATGCCAATCATGTCGGGCATTGTGCAACACTTTGGATTGCGTACGTCCTTTCACCATTCCAACAAACAATTTTCCATTTTTAATTGAGGCACGCATGTGATAGATATTGCTCAACTTCCATATATATATTTCGTTGACTTCACACTAAGAAACCGTCTAAAACATTGATTAAGGAATAAAAAAGTTTGTATGATGTACCTGATGTTGACAATTTTTTATGATGTATCGATTTCTTATGGATTTACAGTATAAAAAATATTTAAATTAGTAGTACATATCAATTAAATCTGTAATTTATTCCTCCATCATGTTGAAACAAAGACCTTTTAATAATTAACTGGATAGAAATTTAAGAAATCATCTATAGCAGGTAACCTATTACCAATGTTGAGGCCTATTTGGTTTCATTTGCAACTCAAGAACTATGGTAATATAGGCGCTGTGTTCACGTAAGATTTACTCTTAAGCCAAAGCCACAAGAGGCCAGCTTTTGCCCAAACCATGGTTTGACTTTCCAAACTAAACAAACACCAACTCTTCTGGATAAAGCCCGAAAGAGATGAAGAGGGAGAACTACTGGACAAGGTGTTTGCTGGTGGAGATGTCAACTAATCTGATAATTTGATCCAATCCAAAATTTTCTAATTGGGTCAAATTGGATCCATTGATTAATCCAGACTTGTGATCACCCAAATCATAGAACAGAGAATCATTATGTTATTTGACTGGAAACTGGATAGTATGTGTGGATTGGTCTTAAAATAAGTTAAGATCTCGCAAACGAGTGTCCGTTGATTAAGGAACTCATAAAAATGAAAGTTTATATTAAAAAATAAAGTATGATACTTTTCGAAATGTTAAGTATATTATTTTTTATTTTAATTTTCCTCTTTTGATTCCTTAAAAATGTCCTAAGAACATTTACTAGCATTCTCCCATAAGTTATATATTTTTGTAATCTGTAATGAGTTATAAAATTATGAACCCAACTTGTCTAAAAATACAGGGGGTAGGCCAACCTAACGAATCATTGCATACTGGCAACTATAAATCGATCAACGTACTTGAATGGTGTAGAGGCAACTAAATTTATTTTTTTTAAAAAAGACCATCTTCACCAATTTTTATTATGAAAATTAATTTGAAAAATATTTTATTTGCAAACTGGGAATATATGAAGGATTCGTGAGAATAAAGTCTATGTGAGTACAGTCACTATTAATATATTTAGAAGAATGATAACTAATATTTTTAGGATATTGATTAAGGAATCAAAAGAGAAATGTTTTTATGAGAAACTGGTGTATTTATTATTTTAAAAAATGTTAAACTTAGATTTTTAATAGAAATTTTCTTTTATGATTTTTTTTAACCAATGTCTTTGTTTTTTGGATAGATTTAACCAATATTTTAGAACACTCCTTAACAAATGGCACTTATTTATCACCCTTTAAAACTTTAGCGTGAGATTGCACTGTCTTTTATGATTGGAATCATACACAGCATCTTCTTTTGCGATTATACTATTAAACGAAAAGCCACAAATATTTAATATCCTGAAATTTCAAAAGGTATCCAATACTTTTTTTTACAAAACTATAATGAGTAATAAATACTACTTTTATTCCTTAGCAGTTAGCATATGACATGCACAAGTTAACAAAACGCGAGAAAGACTTATATGGACACAAACCTAACAAGTCAGATTTAGACACAACCAATAAAAATGTGTCAATACATTATAATTTTAGTAATCCCACATTTTCTCTTTTCATATTTATTTTATCTTGTACCTCGTATGCTAAGGAGTAAGTTTTTTACATCAAACTAAAAAATAAAAAATAGTTTCAAGTTTATTGAAGGATGGGTTTCGTTTTGGGACCTAACTTTACTGGGTGTGTAAATAATCAGTTCATTCGGAAACCAAAATCTTGTGTTAGAACTATAACAAAAAAGTCTTGTGAACAATAAATAGTTGGACTTGGATTCAAAGTATTTAATGGCAGATGGCAGACCATTCCCATCCCCACTGTTACGAAAAAACCTAATTCAAATCAAACCCCGCCCCTCTGTTACGAAACAAAGGAAAATTACCCAGTATTTGAACTTTCTGGATTTATAATGGAATTTTTCTAGTAAACCCATTTTTCTAATAACCCAGAAGGAGGAATTGTTTTCTATCTTCTTCGTTGAGTTCGTTTCAAAATGGATTTAGATAAGAAGAAGAGAAATATAGGACAAGCATCTTGCTTCCCCTTTGCTTGGTGATATGCAGCATCTAACTTTCTGTTTCCATTTGATGTGCTAGCCCAAGCCAAACAAATGAGACAGAGAAGGAAAAACAACAAGAGACAACATTGTTGGACACTGAAATCTGGAAATTAGGAGTAGAGGGTCGCAAGGTGGAGAAAGAAATGAGATTTTTGTTATATTGTCGGCAACACGACAAACAACGACGACAAGTTAAGGGGCTTGCAAGGTATTGGATATGGTAGAAACTATTTCTCTGGGATGGTGTACAAAAAAGAAGGATATCACGGAGGGGAGAGATGAATGAAAGTTACTTATTTTGTTATTTTTTATTTTAATGTTTTAATTTTTTTAATGATGTGTCACTCTACCATTGGTTGTGCCCAAAGGTGATTTGCTGGGTTTGTGTCCATATAAGTATTTCTCACAAAACTCTTTTCTAATCATATTAACAATATTATAATTTTGAATTTTTCCTTCCACGTTTCCACCACACAGGAAAGGCATGGATTGTTATTGATGTTTGTTGCATAATCTTATATATTCACTTTCAAGTTTTGACTCAGCTTGCATATGAGAATACAGTGAATCAGTGTAGATAAATGTGGGAAACGCATTAGTGTTTTTACAAAAAATAGAAAAGGAAAATGTTGACTTTTGTATGTATCCTACATTTTTACTTCTTCTATCTTCCTGACATTAGATTTAAAAGAGCTGGATTTTCATAAAATGAAGCAATATCCCAGTTCTCAGTAGCAGAAGTGTCATAAGAGCAACCACAACTGATCTCATATTTGGACGTTTTTGTGGATCTCCCTCTGTACACGCTTTGCCAAGTTGTGCCATCTGCAAGTGAAAAAGCGGCCAAATTTTGACTAATGTTAAAATAAGAAGCACAAAAATTTTACATGCTTTATGATAGCAAAAATGTTACTTTTACATTGCGAGACACTAGACAACATGGATAATGGATGTACAAATCATGGTTAATGATGTCTAGGTGTATGGATAACTGGATGGTTAATGTTATCAGATTTGTGGTTAATGATGTACAAAGTTTAGTTAATGTTGTCAAAATCTCATGTTCAAATATCGTTGTTGTTATGATAGCTGATACCTTGAGAAGTGAATCAATTGAGTAGTTATCTCCAAGCCTAGGATCCACCAGTTTTTTAAGACCTTCTATAGGATCTGGCTGATTGAAAACTTCAACAAACTGCCATCCATATCACCAAAAAAATAATTATTTATGCAATACTACTAGGCTGCCATTTGAAAAAAGTAAACAATGGGGCATCAAGAATCACCAAAGCTACAAGGCCCTTTAATTCAGCACCCCCCTTGATCACCACTTCTTTAGCTGAAATTAGTTCATAAAGAACAACTCCAAAAGCATAGACATCTGTTTTGGGAGAAACACTGCCATATGCATATCTGCAGATAGTAAGAGGATAGTGTCATTAAATTCATGCTCTTGAAAAGTGAATTCATTTTCTCTTTTATGTCTACAAAAAAGAATGTAGATGTGTCAATGTTAACACTGAAAATTTTTCCCTCAAATGCTGTTAAAGGAAAACATTGATAAGTTAGCTATCACTTAGAGAGGCAAACATAAGTGATCATACTCTGGTAGACCATGGCAAAGGTTCTCCATCTGTAAACAGTTTGATATTGATTTGATCATTAACAAAGTCATTACAATCACAATAATGAAGCAGCACTGAACATAGATATTCGCCAAATGCTTTTTTATCACCTGAACTCCGTAGATGTTGGCTTAAGTTTCCATTGTCAATGTATTCATAGACGAGGAAGAGGGAATCCTTAACGCAATATCCAATCAAGCGTACCTACATGGTTTATTAATTCGTAGATAATTATAAGACATAAGAAAAAAAGAAGATATGCAAGCAAAGATTGAAAACAATCTATGAAATATGGGATCTATAGTTCAAATTCTTTGTGTAGACACACAACAAAACACTGACAGAAGCAGTGAATGCCAAATTTCTTCTACAAAGCAATCATTTTCTTGTCAGAATAAATGTATCTTATTAAGTAGAAGGAAAAAACGCACAAAAATTACAAGAAAAAAAATCATGTTCTGTTCAATTAAGGTTATAGAGCAGCAATGCTCTTCAGATGTTAGTTCAGCAGCAAGCAATGCAGAAGATGATGGAAGCTTTCTTCAAATTCCAAGGAGGCCCTAGTTCTTAGATCTTAGGACTCGGTCTTTTTCATTTCCTTCTTGAGTCAAACAATATACTAGTCAGTGATGTCTATCACTTGTAACACTTCTGACTCTAGTTATATGAAATGAATTGTTACTTTGGTATTTTTTTTTTGTTATCTGTGTTAATATATCTGTTTTACAAATTTTTTGATTGATGCCAAAAGGGGAGGAAATATAATAGAAAAATAAGAAAATTATTTCTGACCTTGTGCCTTTCTGTTCCAAAAGTTATGTTTGCTCTGATAAAATTTTATTAAATATATTTATCTGCTATGATACATTGTTTTTGCTCTAAATAAACTTTTATCTGATGCATAAACTAAGGAGGGCATAACATATTGTGAACAATTATATCTGTTTGGAAATTTTCTCTTATCCTTTTTTTTTATGTTCAATAAAATCAGAAAAGTTATTTGTCATCATCAAAAAGGGGAGAATGTTGAGACCTCATAAGACTGAGACATATTCCATGTGTAGATTCTCTAAGTTTGATGATTCCAAATAGATTAAGTATGGTAATATTGAACCATATGAAATTACTAACATATCTAATAACTGTGCAGGAAAACAGACTTAAGGTCACCTGTCTATTTTTATGACTCGTATACTTTTTAGTAGAGCTCGGTTTTTAGACTTGTCTGAAAACCACTAGTCTGAAATTCAGTCAAAGACCAAGTCAACGCTCAGTCAAGATCTGAGTTTACTTGATGACGTGGCAAGAAGCATCTGTCTGAAACAGACTCAGTAGATCACCCATCTAGTTTTTGGAATACGCTATCACCCGTCTAGTTTTGGACTGCATGATCACGCGTCTACTTTTTGGATTGCCTTTCACCCGTCTAAATTTCCGACAATGCTATGATGTCAGTTTGTCAGAAATGAAGTCCAAGTCACCCTATTCAAATTAGATGTCTTCCTTAAGGATCTCAAAGACCTCTGGACAATAGCTCAAAGGACGAAAAATAAAGAACGGTCGTTTCAAGGTTTTAAGGAATAAACACGCAATCTCTGTACCACAGAAGTAACTTTTTAGCTGTTTTAGTACAAAGTAAAAAGTGCTTTCTGGAAAGTGAACTGACTGTTGCACTGGAAGAGGAAAGCTCTCTGCTACAAGTACAAGAAGTCTGTCGTTGCATACTTTGAAACAATGGCTACTCAGAATAAAGTGTACTCTTGGAAACCTTGTCAAAGCTCAACGTTCCCAAGCATTTAATGTTTATACAGAACGACTCTTTAGCATTAATGGTGTCTCAGAAGCTCAAATCAGAAGAACACACTTTCTGAAGCTGTGTCTAAACGGATATCTTGATTGAAGTCTTTAAATAGATTAAACAATGAAGATGAAGACAAGAAGTTGAATATCATTAAGAACACTGCACAGAAGCATTTACTCTCTTCATTAACTTCTTCATTCTTTCATTGAATACACTTTCAATCATTTGATATTAATTCACAGTCTTTCATACTTCATATTTATTCCACTCTTTGAGTGTGATCTGAAAGACTTGCAAGTTGTATTAATTACACAAAACATTTTTATTCCTTATTGTATTGAGCCTGAAGAGGCTATGTGAGCAAAGAATACTTGTTCGAGTGTTGAGCCTGAAGAGGTTAGGTGTGCAAAGAATACCTGTACTGTAATTTACTCAGTTATAGTGGAAACTTGGTGCTGCCAAGAAACTGGACGTAGCCCTGTGGATTTGGGGTGAACCAGTTTAAAACTCTTGAGTGATATTCCTTTTCCCTTATCTCTTTATTTTGATTAAGTATTATTTTGTTTAAGCTTTTAACTTGAGGAGTTAATATTGTGAATATCAAATTCTGTTTTACTCTTCTCTGTTTGCTTACGTGTTCTGTCTGAATATTAGACGTATCACTCGACTGATTTTCTCTAATCTAAGTTTTGCTTGTTATAGCTGCTAAAATCTTTTTAAGTAATCCAAAAAGTTGGTAAACACAATTCAACCCCCTTCTTGTGTTAACTTTGGTTATTTCAGAGAAGGGTTTGCAAAAAGAAAGAAGAGATTGAAATGAAGGAGGTTGGCAAATCTCAAAAGCTAAAAAACAAAAAAACAAAAAAAAATAATTGCCAAAAGCCCATGACACGGCACCCCTGACTCTGAGGTCTTTAAGCAGCTTAAACATGGTACCTTTACAGTAAACACGACACCTCTATAGCAGCTTCCGGTACACGCCATCTCTTAATATAAAAAAAAATCAAGAGATGTGCTATGATTAGAGTGTGATATGTGTGTCAGACCCTAAAATAATGGTTAATAGGCTAGTTAAGCTATCACCTTCAACAAATGACCAATAAAAAACTAATATTCCCCCTAAATCCGATTAAGCTGCCAAGTCAGCAAACAGTAAAAGCAAACATTGAGCAATATTAAAGTTATGATGATTTATAAGATTTATTCATAATTGCTAACTTTTTTTTAGAGAAATAATTAATGATTGATAAATTCATAATTGATATTGATAAGTATATAACTATTAATGTTCAATGAATGAATTTCCTGTTTCGGTTGGGAAATATTCAATGGATCAATTTTAAATAATAATGATAAATGATTAAACAAATTAAATTATATAATATTGATAATTTGATTTTTTCCAATGATGTCGGTTTCAAAGAAATTATTGGTACCACTGTCCATTTCAACCGATTCAATGTGATTCTCTTACTTCATGCATTTTCTTCTTACCCTATTTTCCAACCCTTATCCATCCTTTCATGAAACAAAAAGCAAAAGAGAAAAGCTTCCATTGTAACATGTTGGACGATTTTGATATTAATAGTTATTTTTTCAAGCATATATTAATAGTCATTTTAAAACCTTTATGTTTCCATTTATTTATAGCATTTTAGAAGCTTTAGTTCTCATTCTTACATTCTCATTTAGACCGCATTGTGACCATTTGGTTTTGAACTAAAGCATTCAAAATGTTGTTGTTGTGGTCTTAGATAGTATATTAATTCTCTAAACAAGTTATTCGCTAATTTTAACACAAATTCGTAGGAAAATGAAAATGAGAGATCAATGAAAAACACCAAACATTAATTGGATTATCTAAATCAAACTCATATATTTGGGGCAAATTTTTTTATATTAATGTACTACCATTCCTTTTTTTTTTAGACAATGTACTACTATTCCTTTTAATGAATTAATATGTTCAGGTCTTATAAAGCAAGAAGAAACTCTATCTAACCAAGCATCTTGGCCCAGCGGTTGTAAGGCCTGCCCTGAGACACTCTAGGGGTCGACTCGGTTTGCTCCCGAGTTCGATTCCTGACAGCGTTAAAATAATGCTTGGCCGACGGAAGCCACGCCCCGCGAACAGTGATTAGTCCTTTGTTGACAGCGTTGGGATACACTGGGTTTAGACAAAAAAAAAAGATGAAACTCTATCTGAGATGCAGTTGGAAATTTATTTTGGGTCTGTAATCCTTTAACTAACTACCTTTAGCATTTTGGAATCCCGTGGACGATATCTGTTTTTTTTTTTTTTTAACTTACTATGGAAACTGTAGTTTTGGACCCTAATTTAATATCGCTTATATGCTTTGTTATTTTTATATTATATCATTTTTTATGTAGGAGATCCTATATCAAATTTTTACTAACATCTTTATACATTATATCCTATATCAGAAAGTGTATTATCCATTTTTTATTTTATTTTTCTAATTAACTTGCTTGGGAAGAAAGGAGAAACAAATCAAATTGATTTTCAAGAGGAAAAAAAACAAAATCAGATAGATAAATATATTTTCTAAACAAAGTTAACTTATACGGGAAAATAGGAGAAACAAGTCCCATATGTTTTCAAGGGAGAAGGAAAAAAACTACTATGATAGTTAAATATATTTTCTAAAAAAAGGTTAATTGTTACAGGAAAAGAAGAGAAAAAATAAAATAGTTTTCCCAAAGAGAAAAAAAATGTGATGATAAATAATTTTTCTAAAATTGGTTAACTCATACGAGAAAAGAGGAGAAACAAACCAAATAAGTTTTACAGAAAGAACATTAACAATATGAACAATAATATTTTCAAGTACTTATTTTTATTGTCTAATCTTTTTGTATGAATAATCTTTATTAAACGTAATTTATATTTATATATATATATATATATATATATATATATATATATATTCTCTCAACATATATTAATACTGTAGAGTGAAACAATATAAATAATATTTATACCCAATTAGAACAACATGTATATTTTTAATTTGATATAACTATTTTTTTAAAAATTATATTTCCCATATAGAATATATTGTGCCACGACATCACAGCATCATTCATCTTATAACATCGTGCAAGGCTCGTGCAAAAACACTAATAAATTCATAGATTAATTAGTATTTTAGCCTTTAGGAGTAGCAAATACCGAATTAAACTCAATATTCAAATTCAGTAATTACAAACTGTTAAACAACCATGATAAAGGAAAATTGTACAAATCTCATTTTCTACAAAGTCCCAACTCCATCATCCATGTACAAACCTTTTGTGCTTCTAAAAGTTGTTAAAAACTTGGTGTAATCATCCCACGAAAGCCTTCATCTAGGAGTACATTTATGAGAGTTTGATTATCGTAGGAAGTGTCATCTTCGCAATCCTCAGTAGATGATGAAAGCGTCATAAGAGCAACGACTAGAGATCTCATGTTAGGGCGTAGTAGTGGATTATCTCTTGTGCATGCTCTCCCAAGTTGGGCAATCTGCAGCTCAAACAATCACCATACCTTAACCTCTTTTCACATGATAAAAATGTTACACCAAAAACTATAAAATCATAAACCCATAATACAAATATAGCTAGAAACATAACTATGCTCATGTACTATATATTGGTTTTGAAAAGCTATTCAATATTCACATGTAGAGTTCTTTTTTTATATATGATGGGTTTAGAAAGAGTATGAGATGAGAAAAATGAAACTAATAGAGTAGAAGATAGTTCAAATTATTTTCAAATAAAAGTGCTTCCACCTTGAGAACTGATTCAATTGGATAGTTATCACCAAGTCTAGGGTCCACCAGTTTGCGAAGAGCTTCTAAAGGATTACTCTGATTAAGTGCTTCCTCAAACTGCAATGCAAAACAAGTCAAGTTTAAATTTGTTTTAGATTTAAGCAGATGCATTAAATATGCATGGGGGTATCTAGACTCACCAAAGCTACTAGGCCCTTTGATTCAGCAACGGTTTCACCTGTCTTCAGAACAGCATTCTTTGCAGAAATAAGTTCATAAAGAACAACTCCAAAAGCATATACATCTATTTTTGGAGAAACGTCACCATATTGGGCATACCTGCACAAAATTCAAGTATTCATTAAGCCAAGTCATGTGCATACAAAACAAAAACTGAAGAACCAGAAGTTGAACATGAGATTGAATACAACAACTGCTGCAACAAAAAATGTTCTAATTTAATAATGATAAATAATGAAATGAAGTAAGTAATATTATTCACTCCATGATATGTTCATAGCACCCCACATTTCCATAAAAATCAAAGATTCATTTAAGGGTCAATTTGGTATCACTTAATACAACAAGCCAACAACAAAACAAATCATACTCTGGTGGCATGTATCCAAATGTTCCCACAAGACGAGTGTGAAGTGAGGAGCTTCCTACTTCAATAAGTTTGGTTAAGCCAAAATCTGCTACCTGAATATAAAAGCTTATACAGTTTAAGATAATCAACCTCAAAGAAGAAATGGAAAATCAGGATTTTGGACTGTGGAGCATGAAGATTGGAAACAATGGAACCTTTCCATGGAAGTTCTTGTCTATTAATATATTTGCAGATTTTACGTCGCGGTGGATATACAAAGGCACAGTGTGCTCATGAATATATTCAAGACCTCTAGCTGAATCCAGAGCAATTTGCAACCGGGTAGACCATGGTAATGGGTCTCTCCCTGGAATCATGCTATCATCATTATTAATTGTATGAAAATAATGTAGCATCACAGGAAAATATCATCACTGTATGATATATGTTGTTCTCACCTGTACCATGCAAATATTGGCCTAAGTTTCCATTGTCAATGTGTTCGTATACAAGGAAAAGAGATCCCTCAACGCAATATCCAATCAAGCGCACCTATGTTGTTCATATAAGGTGGGGGCATGCAGAAGATAATTTAGAACTTATTTGAAATAGTTCATGTGCTTCAAATTTTATTGACAAGCACAATAATACACAAAGAGAAAAGGAGGAAAATAACATATATCAGGAGCCACGATTGGAAATTGATGGCTATGCACTTAATCCACAACTAAGAGGGGTCAAAAGTTTCTTTGTATTTTTGTTGAATTCTTGTTTTAGTGAAGACAAGATGTTATTGATTGTATTCTTTCAAATATTTAGTAAATTTAAAGGAAATCATATACAAAAGAAGTTACTAGTTATGTTTTGCAAGTATTTTCACATAAAGTAATGCTGATCTCATGTTAATTTAGTAGGGTTATTATGTGGATCTGCATAAATAATTTTGCAAGATATTTATTGACTGTTCTGTTCATAAAACCATGCATGGAAATGATTAATTATCCTTTCCAGATCTATACATGCTTTAAGTTGTTTGAAGGGTGTGTTTACCAGATTCAAGTGATGAACGTGTGTTAAGACCTTCAACTCAGAAAGAAATTCCGTTGATGCTTGAACATCCATCTTCTTAATTGCTGTTTTCTGCATAGAATAAATTACTTGAGAGGAAATCCAGGAATAGAGTGTAAAAAGTAAATGGTTTACTCGAAGTGGCTATAAAATACAGAGACTGGCCTATCCACCCTTGAGATTCTAAGAACATTGTCAAATATGTAATTAAATACTATATCATTCTGTACAATGAAAATACTTATAGTTAAGAAGAGCACGAGATATACTGCATTTTCTCTATAATCATTTATCCCTTATAAAATGACTAACAATTCAACTTTAACCTCCCAGTCAGTTCCTCTTATCATGTTTGGTTGCTGATAGTCTACTATACTAGTACAGTATTCCAATAAAATCAACTCATTGACCAAAAAAAATAACTCATAACTAATTAAGTAGCTTATTTACATTTATTAAGGAAATGAGAATCTGTGAAGTCATTATAAGAGTCCATATATGCGAATTGCAGAGTCATCATCTTGACCCTGATGATATATTAGATAAACCTATTCCCAAAAGCATGTTTCCTAACATCTTCAGTCTGTTAATTGTCAAACAATTGTGAAGTTGTTTAATTTCAACTTCACTACATGATATTTATATTTTTTACTGATTCATACTTTCATTTATCTTCCACACAATGTATATAAAGCCTTACAATTTAAAAACATCACCATTACTTTTAAGATACATGTAGCTTTGTACCTCGCCTCTCAGTTCTGCATAATAGACAGCTCCAAAACCACCTTGACCAATTTTATTATCCAAGCTGAAGTTATTTGTAGCCTTGGCTAGTTCTTGATATGAGAACTCCACTGATTTTGCCACCATTATGCCTGTAAGGCCAGCAGCAGGCCCAGTGGATCCTGAAGTTTCATATTCAGCACTACCAGAAGCTTCACCCGGAAGAGAAAGAAAAATCAGCTAGTGACTATCATGTTCATTAAGCTATTGCATTTATAAACCTAGGAATGTCAATAGAACTTGATCATTTGTTTCATAATACTATTTTTAAACACATGAATATTCAGAACACTAACATTCATGCATATCTAGGGGCCAAAGAGGGTTATTATAACTTAGAAGGAATAAGAGAAACGAAAATATACCTGTACCATCTTGAGTTGAAAGCCCCATTGAATCTTCTGTTGACAATTTACCTTTCTCTCCTTCCTTCTTCTGGAAGTATCTAACATATACATAAATTACTAATAAAAGAACCCCACATGTTCCTGCTACAGATATTCCAACAGCAACACCCCTAGCTAGACCTGTTTATATATTAGCAAATTTAATTAAGCTCAGAGAGTGCTCCCTTCTCCAACTCTTACCTTATGTTTGGTATGTTGTTAAAAATGGAGGTGAAAATTTCATGTATCAATTTTATTTGTAAAATTGTATTGAAAATTCATCCATGAATTTTTCATCCCATTTTTACACCCATACCAAACTTGCCTTTATAATTGATGTAAACATCAAGATCAAGCAGAAAATACTCATCACATTATAGCCAATTCTCTGAAAAGTTCAAAGGACAAACCTCCTGTACTGTAAGAAGGAAAGAAAACTAAAGTTATAAAGGTAGAACCAAACATGAAGCATTCAATGCTGTGTGCAATCAGAAAGGTGAGGCAATTAAAGTTACCTACCTAGGGTACAAGGAAACATAGACTCCATTTTGATCTGGAAAGTCAAAGAAAAATAGAAAGTTAGGCAAATAAGTAAAAAATCAAGTCAAATAACAAAGAAGAAAAATAAATGAGTAATTCAACCTTCAATATATTTCAAAACCCTTTAGCTGATATATACCAAAAATTCTTTGAGGTGTCAGACACCAAAATGTGATAATTAAACCAAGGCATACCTCTTCCTGGAATGAAAACAATCCCACTTTCTTGGCTGAAATTGACACCTGGATTGTAACTCAGCAGCAACTTTGCATCAACATTAGTTTCCTTGGTAACCTCCTGCAGATTATTCCCAGGCCTGAGAGGATAGGTAATGAACAATCCATAATCTTTTGAAACCTGACTGTTCCCACAATAACAGTTGACTGGGACATTAACCTTGGCATTAAGGGGTATGTGATTGGGGTCATAGCTATTGAACCTGTTCAAAAGCTCAACTGTGGTCAGATTGGAATATCTCATCATGGCAATGAAATCATAGGTATCTCCTGCAGCAGCTGAGTACTCAAACACATGCCCCAGAAATTCACCATCAATGCAATCACAGGGGAATGGAACATTGATTCTGCTTAAGGCCATCAGCACCTGTCTATTGAATACTTTGTCTTTATTGTAGCTGATGACAACATCAGAATTGATCAAAATATTTGATTGCATTAAGTGGGTTATATTTTGCAGATCCAGTTTTACCCTAGACCTAGGCCAGACAAAGTATGAAGCTAAAGCTAGATCACACCCCTTGATACACTTGGATTCCACATTTAGACAAACATACTCCAAAAACAGAAAGAACATAAGTTTGGGTTTCATTGTGTCAGGGATTGCAAATCAAAATGGCAGCAGTTAGGAATATAAAAAAGCAGTAAAAGAAACCCAAATCAGAAAACTGGATTTCTATGATTCTCTTTAATCACTTTGATAATGTCACTGTCACACTTTCTCTTCTAATCAATACTAGACTATTTATCAAATAAAGATATTAATATTCTTTTATTTAGAAAGATTATTAGGAGGATTATTTTTTTAATAAAAAATTGACACAAGTCTTGTCTAACCCTTTGCATCCTAAATGCCAACCGGGCAGGGTATCGTGCAACCACTTCGTATTGTGTCCTCCATGATTCTGACAAACAATTTTCCTTATTTAATTTTGAGGCATGCCTTCCTGTGCTCTGGTGCTATTACATTTCGTCCACTTGGCTTAAAATAAGACTATGAGTTAACACTATTTGCACATTTCAGTTTAACTTTATTGTTAATTTAAATACTTTTTTAATACAGATGATAAATACCTTATTGAATTTGATTATAATTGTAGGATTAGGAAAACACATGTAAAATGATTTAAATAATGTGTTAATTTATTCAACAAATTTGCCTCAAAAAATGTATTTAACAAATTAACCACTGGACTGGAGAGGGGATGATGAGGAATAACATTTACTTGTTTAAGTCTGAAATATATCCGCAATTAAGATGGATGTATGTTTCATTTTTATTTTATTTTTTTGATACATTAATACAAGAGAAATATTGGTTGAGACGCTGAGTATGAATGAGATTGCCCTAACGGTTGGTAGAATTATTGGGGTTCACGTGCGTGTCTATTATTGAGCCAAGCTTTGGTGTATAATGTATTTGAATAATAATTTTTATGGAAATGCTACCGAGATGGACATTCGTTAAGAAATCAACAAAAAAAAATTTGTATTGAGAATTATGAATTTAATATTTGAAGAAATTAAATATTTATTTTTTCTATAAAAACTTATTTTTTATAATTTCTTAAAGAGTATTCTTAAGACAGACATGTGTGGGATGCAAAACGACTAGGGAATCTTGTTGATTGCGAATGTTTACTCCTCTCTTCTGCACCCGAAATGCCAACCATGTCGGGCATTGTGCAACACTATTGCGTACGTCCTTTCACCATTCCAACAAACAATTTTCCATTTTTAATTGAGGCATGCCTGTGATAGATACTGCTCAACTTCCATATATATATTTCGTTGACTTCACACTAAAAAACAGTCTAGAACATTGATTAAGGAATAAAAAAAATAAGTTTGTATGATGTATTTGATATTGACAATTTTTTATGATGTGTCGATTTTTTATGGATTGACAATATAAAAAATATTTAAATTAACAATGCATGTCAATTAAATCCGTAATTTATTCCTCCATCATGTTGAAACAAAGACCTTTTAATAATTAACTGGATAGAAATTTAAGAAATCATCTATAGCAGGTAAACAATTACCAATGTTGAGGCCTATTTGGTTTCATTTGCAACTCAAGAACTACGGTAATATAGGCGCTGTGTTCACATAAGATTTAGGTGATGTTTGGAAGAGTTTATTTAAGCTCCTTTTGACTTATCTGATGACATAAGCTCTTATGCAGTATGTTTGGCAGAGCTTATAAAAATAACTTATGTCATCCCATAAGGAGTTTTTGACTTATTTTCATAAGTCACTGAGAGAAGCTTATGGAATTATCATAAGAGCTTATGCACTAAACACTCTCTCCATGTGTTTCATTATTCGAATCCTCATATGCCCCTTTCTTTCTTTCTTTTTTCTTTAAGCGCTTATGGCATAAGCTCTCATGTGATAAGGTCTAATGTGATAAATTCTTAATTAAGTTGTTTACCCAAACGCACCCTTAGTCTTAAGCCAAAGCCACAAGAGGCAAGCTTTTGCCCAAACCATGGTTTGACTTTTCCAAACTAAACAAACACCAACTCTTTTGGATAAAGCCCGAAAGAGATGAAGAGGGAGAACCACTGGACAAGGTGTTTCTTTGGTGGAGATGTCAACTAATCTGATAATTTGATCCAATCCAAAATTTTCTAATTGGGTCAAATTGGATCCATAGATTAATCCAGACTTGTGATCACCCAAATTATAGAACAGAGAATCATTATGTTATTTGACTGGAAACTGGAAAGTATGGGTCGATTGATCTTAAAATAAGTTAAGATCTCGCAAACGAGTGTAAGTTGATTAAGGAACCCATAAAATGAAAGTTTATATTAAAGAATAAAATATGATACTTTTCGAAATATTAAGTATATTATTTTTTATACAAATTTTCCTCTTTTAATTCCTTAAAAATGTCCTTCGAACATTTAGTAGCATTCTCCCATATATTATATATTTTTGTAATCTGAAATGAGTTATAAAATTATGAACCCAACTTGTCTAAAAATACAGGGGGTAGGCCAACCTAACGAATCATTGCATAGTGGCAACTATAAATCGATCAACGTACTTGAATGGTGTAGAGGCAACTAAATTTATTTTTTTAAAAAAATACCATCTTCACCAATTTTTATTATGAAAATTAATTTGAAAAATATTTTATTTGCAAACTGGGAATATATGAAGGATTCGTGAGAATAAAGTCTATGGGAATACAGTCACTCTTAATATATTTAGAAGAATGATAACTAATATTCTTAGGATTTTGGTTAATGAATAAAAAGAGAAATGTTTTTATGAGAAACTAATATATTTATTATTTTGAAAATGTTAAACTTAGATTTTCAATAAAAACTTTCTTTTATGATCTTTTTTTAACCATTTTTTTTTTGTAGATTTAACCAATATTTTAAGACACTCGTTAACAAGTGGCACCTATTTATCGCCCTTAAAAATTTAGCGTGAGATTGCACTTTGTTTTATGATTGGAATCATACACAGCATCCTTCTTTTGCGATTATACTATTAAACGAAAAGCCGCAAATATTTAATATCCTAAAATTTCAAAAAGTATCCAATACTTTTTTTTACAAAATTATGATGAGTAATAAATACTACTTTTATTCCTTAGCAGTTAGCATATGATATGCACAAGTTAATAAAACTCGAGAAAGGCTTATATGGACACAAACCCAACAAGTCAGGTTTAGATACAACCAATCAAAATATGTCAATATATTATAATTTTAGTGATCCCACGTTTTCTCTTTCCATATTTATTTCATCTTCTACCTCGTATGCTAAGGAATAAGTTTTTTACATCAAACTAAAAAATAAAAAATAGTTTCAAGTTTATTGAAGGATGGGTTTCGTTTTGGGACCTAACTTTACCAGGTGCGTAAATAATCAATTCATTCGGAAACCAAAATCTTGTGTTAGAATTATAACAAAAAAATCTTGTGAAAAATAAATAGTTGAACTTGGATTCAAAGTATTTGATTTTTCTGGGTTTTGCCTTTCATCCTTCTTTAATGGCAGATGGCGATCAGATCGGCCGAGGAGTGAAACCCGGCCACCGAGCTTGAATACTCGGCCCAATCCGGAAATTAAGGATGAGAAGTTAATATTATCCTTAAATAATCCTGATATTATCTGAAATAACCTTATCCGGTTAAAAGAGATAATATCCCTTGAATTAAGGGATAAGATATTGATATTATCCTTAAATAAATCCTGATATTATCTGAAATAATCTTATCCGGTTAAAAGAGATAATATCCCTTAAATTAAGGAAATCACATCTCATAAGATTTAAGAGATAAAAGGAAAAATATCTAGATCTCTTAAAGGTATGGGATCCTATTATAAAAGGAGGAGAACCCCAAGAGAGAGACTCACTTTTCACTGAACCCCGGTGGCTCTCCCTTAAGCGTATTAGAGAAACTAGCTCGACCAAGAGACTATTGAAGAGTCCTTGCTCGCTGGTATTCATCGGATACAAGATTAGGGGATCGAGATCACCGTATGGCCAATGGTTGAACCAAGAACTACGTCTGCCTTTGATTCCCACTGGGATACGTAGGACCGGAATACAACATTCTGTCAAGCCATAATCTAAAACAACTCTCATTGTTCACCCTTGGTCTGACGTTCTCTGGGCGAGATTCCGGCAAGTCGGATCTCGGCAGGAACATTTGGTGCCCACCGTGGGGCCGAGGAAAAACTTTCCCCGGTTCCACAAGAAAGCTTGATGGTGACTACACGGAATGGTCAGAGGGGAGGGGCGAACAGCATGAACCCTGAAGATCATGAGGCCTTGAACACGAGTCGAACCCACGGCAATCGTCCTTCCTCTCCCGTCAATGAAGGTAACCCTCGGTGGGAGAAGTTATAGAACAACTAAATAAGTCATGGAAGGAGAACGAGGAGATACGTGGGCAAAATCAAAGGCTTTTAAGAACTAGGAAAAGAGAAAGGTCCCTGACACTTTCGGACGAAGAGCAATCCTCACCCGAGGCTGGCCAAAAGGATCCATCCTACGCACCATCTCCTCGGGAAACTAACCGACCATCCAAAACCAAACCTCCTTGGGAGGCTTCAGAAGCTGAGTCTCGTGCAGAAAGGACTAGCCAAAAAGGAAGGATAACGGACCGACTTCCGAGGTTGCCGTTCACGGATGACATTGATGAGGTAACCGTGCCTAGACATTTTAAGCCCCTTAACATCGATAAATTCAATGGCACCTCTGACCTAACCGAGCACGTGGAATCCTTTATTTCTTCTGTTTACTTGGTGGCCGATTTGGAAGCCGTCATGTGCAAAGTTTTCCCAACCACTTTACAAGGCCCTGCCTTAAGCTGGCTTACGAATCTACCACCTCGGTCAATAGATTCCTTTGATGTGCTCGTAACTAAGTTTACCGCACAATTCGCAGCAAGCCGAAGGCATAAAAGGCACTCGGTCTCGCTGGTGAATTTTAAACAAGAAAGGAATGAATCACTCAGAGATTATATGGCTCGTTTTAATGCCAAACAAATCTTAATTCCCAACATGAGCTCGGAACTCTGCCTTCATACCGTCATGGGCGGTCTGAAGCCGGGGCCATACTTTGAGTATTTATCCCGAAAACCACCCAGAAATTTTGAAGAGTTGCAGGAAAAAGCTACAGATTTCATGAACTCGGAGGAGATGGTAGAATTCAAAAGGAGAGAAAGAAGCTTCGAAGACAAGAACTCAGTCCCGAGCAAAGAAAGAAATAGGGGGGTGGTCGCGCTGTCGCGCACGCGCCAAAAAGAACGAGCGATTTATAAAAATGTAGTTTAGGGCCACAACTCGAGTATCGTCTCACAAGGACTCTTTGGTTGTTGTTATTAACACAAAAAATTAGTTCTGGGGGGTTTGGATTGAAATAAAATAAAGAAAACAAACAAAAGCAGAGCAATAAAGACAAAGCAGTTAAAGAGATTATCAAATAAACTAAAGCGATTAACCTACTGTTCTTGGTTTCCTACTGTCATTGGTTCATGTAAATTCCAAGCCCTAAACAGATTCTAATCCCCTCCCGGTTGTAGCAACAAATAACAAACGAAATCGCTACTACGGATGTATGTTCCTATTCCCGAAATAACAAACGGGGTTAAGCTCTCATGAACTAACGAACATGAATGAACACACGCGAAATAACAAACGCGATTAAGTATAAGAACATAGCATCACCGAAATGAATCAACACAACACTATACACTCCTGAAATAACAAACAGAAATGTATAACATGGCATTGAAAAGAGAAAAGCAAATGAAAACAGGAATCACAAAACATCAAGTGTAATTGAAACCAATCACAGTAGATTAATCTAAGGAGACTAGCTCTCCATTACAAAAGGAAAACAAAACATATCTAAGAAAAGAAGATAAACTACTACTACTAAAACTAACTATCTAAAAGCTAACCCCCTCACTAACTGACTTCTTTGTTCTGCCTAAAACAGACTTATATACAAGTTCTGGAATCAGCTGACTCGCGAGGCGAATACTGTCTCGCGAGGCGAATATCACGAACAGTCTTCAATGTTTGGTATTCTCGCGAGGCGAAGAACAGCTCGCGTGGCGAGGAATGGAAAGGTCATGGCTTCCGGTCTTCACTCTCGCGAGGCGAGGATTGGATTCGCGTGGCGACACAGAAAGGATGCAAATTTTCTGGTACAGTCACCTTCAGGTTCGCGAGGCGAATGCCTTCTCGCGGGGCGAAAGCTCCAGATTTATTTCTTTTTATTAACCTGAAAACAGAAAATAGCATAAGTGCTTTATTTAACTCTAAATCAACTAAATTAACCTAAAAATATTTTACAGACTCAAAATGCTGCTTAAGGACAATCTAGTCTAATTTGGGAGAAAATGATATAAAATTAGCACAAAGCCAAGGTTTTTCTAGTTATAAAACTAGACTAGCCAGCGGCTGATCAGGGGGCTGATCCGCAGAGGTCCCAAAAGACCGATGAAAGGGGATTCTCGGAGAAGTAACCCAGGTACCAGTCTTATACGCCGTTAAACCGATCTCGAGCAACCATCCTCCAGGAGGTGTGCAACGCCGAGTTACTCACCTTACCTCGCCCGTCCAGAACGCCGGCCAACGCTGACAGAAGCAAAGAATGCATGTGGCATCAAAACTATGGTCACTCCACTGAAGACTGTCGAACAACCCAGGAAAAAATTGAGGACTTGGTATAGGCAGGACGTCTTGACCGTTACGTTCGTCGAGATGATAATGGAGGCGGAAGAGCGGGTCGGAGATGACGGAGACGCGGTTACAACAACCGCAACCGAGACACAAACCTGCAAGGAAACAATCAGAGCGGAGATCGGTTGAATAATCAAAGAGCTCTTAATGAAGAATCAGAAGGAGGAGTCAGAGGGGTCATCAATACAATCTCAGGAGGGTTTGCAGGTGGGGGAACGACAAGTTCTGCTCGTCGGCGTCATGTAAAAGTCCCCCCCGATCTGTCCACACGGTATCTGAAAAACCTGCAAGGACAAGACCTCCAATAACTTTCACGGATGATGATTTTCGAGGAGTAGATCCAAATTAAGATGACCCAATGGTGATAACGGTTGAACTAGACAACTTCTCGATCAAACGAACACTCATTGACCAAGGGACCTCGACCGATATTCTATACCTGGCGACTTTCAAGAAGCTTGGAATTCCAGAAAAGCTGATAAAAGAGCAGGAAGACAAGCTAGTAGGGTTCGCCGGGGAGCAAGTAAAAATCCGAGGTTACATAGACCTCTTGACAACGTTTGGAGAAGGAAGACTCTCCAAATCCGTGTCAGTCAGGTATGTTATTGTAGATGCCATCACGTCGTACAACATCCTTATTGGAAGACCGACGTTGAATGAACTCGGAGTAATTGTCTCTACCCCACACCTGACAATGAAATTCCCAACCGAATCTGGAGATATAGTCACGGTCCGGGATGACCAAAGGCTATCCAGGCAATGCTATGTTGATAGCCTAAAGGTTACCCGAAACCAGGATACCGCAAAGAAAGCCGAGGATGATAAAGCAGAGGTGTTAAGCTCGGTCAGTTCGGTAACTCCAGCCAGCTTAGTCAGCATGTTTGAACTGGACCCAAGGACGGAGATGTACGAGTCTAGAGCCGAACCAACAGAGTCCTTAGAAAGGTTCCAGTTGGGAGCCCAAGCTGAACAATGCACCCAAGTAGGCAGTCAGCTCGACCCCTCACTCAAACAAAGGCTTCATGCGGTCTAAAGAAAGAATGCCGATCTGTTTGCTTGGAAGACATCGGATATGCCTGGTATAGACCCCAATTTTATGTGCCATAGGCTATCCATATGTCCCGAAGCCAAGCCGGTAGCTCAGAGAAAAAGGAAACTTGGCGAGGAAAGACGCCGAAGCGATGGCAGGAGACTTCCAAACTAGTCAAAGCCAATTTCATCAGAGAAGTGAAATACACTACTTGGCTAGCCAACGTGATGTTAGTTAGAAAAGCCAATGGTAAATGGAGAATGTGCACTGACTACACCGATCTCAACAAGGCATGCCCAAAATATTCTTATCCCCTTCTGACACGTTGTCGCACGCGCGTCAAAAAGCGAGCGGTTTGGAAAAATATGTAGTTAGGGAGCGACAACTCAAGTATCGTCTCACAAGGAATCTTGGATTGTTGTTAACATAAAAGTCAGTTTTGGGGGGTTTTGGATTTGAAATTAAATTAAGAAAAACAATTAAGAAAATAATGCAAATAGGTGATTACCAATAATTGAAACGACTAATCTACTGCTCTCGGTTTCGCACTATCATTGATTCATATACATTCCAAGCCCTAAGCGGATTCTAATCTCTTTTCGATTGTAGCAGCAATTAACAAGCGAAATCGACGCTACGAGATTTATGTTCCTAATTCCCGAATTAAGTAAACGGGGTGAAGAACTCATGAATTAAGCAAACACGATTGAACACACGCGAATTAAGCAAACGCGATTAAGTATAGGAACATGCAATCATCGAAATAAATCAATACTAATTCTATACAATTCTGAATTAAGCAAACAGAACATACAGAACAATATTGAAAGGGAATAGCAATTCAAATGGGAATTACAGAACCTCAAGTGGCAATGCAAACCGATTACAGCAGATCAATCCAAGGGAGTTAGTTCTCCATTACAAATATAACAAAAACCTGATTCGCAGTCGTCTAATCTAAAAGAAAGAGAAGATGATTAGAGATTGCTCTGCTATCTGCCCTAAACAGCAATTTATAGCTTCAGACTCTTCGCGCGCTCGCGAGGAGAGCAGCCTCTCCCGACGCGAATGTTATGAGCGGCGCGAGTTCAAAATTGAGTTCTCGCGTGGCGAAACAGTGATTCGCAGGATGAGACTTCAAATTCCAATCTGTCACAGTCGTGGCCTTTATCACGACTAGGCCGTGATGGTCTCTGTCTTTCAGGGTTTGGATTTCTCGCGAGGCGAGACAGAGAGGATGACAGTTCTGGCACAGTAAGGCTTCAGGCTCGCGAGGCAAGTAGCCTCTCGCGGAGCGAATAATTCCAGAATTGCTTCTCTTTATTAACCTGAAAATACGAAATAGCAGTGAATGCTTTATTTGACTCAAAAACTAACTAAAATGTCCTAAACTACTTCAGAAACTCAAAATGTTGCTTGAGGACGGTCAAATCCAAATCTGGGCTAAAACGAGATTGAAACTCGAATAATTAGTGCAAAAGCCATGGTCTTACTAGTTATAAAACTAGTCAACCAAAGGCTGATCAAAATACCCCAAACTTAAACTTTGCTTGTCCCCAAGCAAACTAAAACTCAAAAAGGACTCAAACTTGGCAAGCTTAAAGGATTCAATCAATTCCGCACAAATTTCGTGCAATTTCAACAAAACAATTTTTCTTCAATGTTCCCCCCCTTTTGTAACAATGTAACCCCCACATTCATTTACTTTAAACAATTGAGAATTCCATCATTAATGCAATCATTAATCTAAGTTGAGGATCCAAGTTACATACAAAAGGGAGATCACCAATTTCAAACAATCGCCTTCCTTACAAGGGCAATTAATGTTTCGCTCATTCGCTCAATTTGTCAGGCTATCAACATTTCACTCGATTTCACATTTTAAGAGCACTTCCCATAAATTTGATTTTCGTCTCAAATAAAGTTCCCACGAGAACATGAATGCAACATCAAAAGGTCTTTTAAAGGTTGTAATGGGGCCTGGCTAAGGGTAGGATATTCAAAGGTACTAGGCTTAAGTCCCTAGGAACTAAGAGAGCAAGAGCATTTTTGACACATTTAATTCCCACTCAAGCTCCTTTTTCCATTTTTATTTTTGCTTTTGGGTGACTACAACCTTTTTCTTCTAATACCCTTTTTGACATTTTCTCTTCTCTTTTTTTTCTTTCTTTTTGCCTTTGGCTCCAACCTTTATTTTTTTCTTTTTCTCAATCCCAAACAACACATCATATCCTTGTAGCCACCCTAAACTTAGTTTCTTGCAACCATTCTCTTGCTAAGCTTCCATGCTCTCCTAATCCTAAGATCGGGTTTACATGGTCTTTCCAGATTTTTGGCTTATAACATGAGGTTATCAAGAAACAATAGGCTTATTAGGCTCAATGTGGCTAACTAGGGAACATGTATTAGGGATGGTTCTTTTTAGGCCAAGTAGCTAATTCAAAGAAAATTGCCTAAATCATTTGATGCAAACACATAGACATGCAAACCATGAAGAGATTCAAGCAAATTCGGGAAAGTGTGGCTCAAAAGTGATTCACACAGTTAAAAACATGTTGGAGGCTCAAATCCTCACCTGGACATTTTTGCAAATTGTTTGACCGAGATTCAATCCCTAGTGTGTGCATCCCTTTACCCCAAACTTATCATAAATCATGCAATCATAATAGAATATCTCAGAGTTTAATTTTCAAATTTTCACATGGGGATCAATTTTCAATTTTCAAAACCTAGGGGGGAATCATTAGCAGTCAACAAATATCATGCAATCATCTATGCAAAATTTGATCAAAAACCAACAAGCTCACCGACACAAGACTCACACACATACTCTTGATCTTCTCAAATTATTCAAGAGCTAAAAGAAAACAAAACAAAAACAAAGCAAGGATAATTAAAAAGGAAAAGGTTTAGAGAAAACTCATGGAGGCGGTTCCACCGGGATCCCACTGTCTGTGATACAGCGGCCACAGAATGCTCAAAGTGCGATATGATCCTCCCGAATCCCATGGCATGAAGCATAAGTATAGGAGTGGTCACCTGATAATCATGGTAACTCCGCCAAGTGCGGCGGACTTCTCACTCCCTCTTGGGTCAAAGTTGACCTCCTGGTCAACAAAGTCCTCCCAATAAAAATGGGATTCAACCTCTTGGACTGGCCATAGTGTCTTCATATTCAAGGATGCAAAATCCAGTCTCTCAGGCAGAGGTTTGAACTCCATCGCTGGTTGTTCCACAGTGGGAGGTGGCAAACAGGTAGCGAGGATCTCTGGTGCCGCTTCAACTTCTGCACGATTCTCACTCACTGCATTATCAAATCCATCACCTGCTATACATGCAGAAATCTCAGCACACACCACACAAGGGTTAGTGTTAGTACAGACTGTACATATAGTACAACAAATCGAATCGAAAAAGGCTTGAATGTCTGGAAATTCAACACACAGTTCATCCATCCCATCACATTCAACACATGCATATGAATTAATAGAATCATCTAATTCCAAAGGTTCTTCATCATCCTCAAGCATGGTGAAGCAGATGTCCTCCTGATCCTCATTTTCTATGTTTCTTGGCGAACAGGCCCCTCAAACTCATGTGTCTCATGTTCCATATGGACGTTTTGCTCCTCATACCCTAAGAAGGATGAGCTTTCAAAACATGCTACACACGAAGCAAATTCAAGACAATCAGCACATGAAGTATAATAGACGAGAATCGGGAAAGGTGTGAATATCCGGAGATTCAACACACGAGTTCATCAATAGAAGTATTCTTGACATCATTATCAAAATTATCCTCAGAGGAAGTATTGTCAAGAACAACTATTTGCGAATCTGTATGTTCTTCAAGGAGATGTTGAGTTTGCAGTGCAGCCGAGGTGGAGACAATGTGATCAATTTGAATGGCCAACTTCTGAAAACCAGCTTCTATCATCCGTTGATTGTTCTCTGCCATCCGTTGATTGTTCTCTGCCATCCGTTGCACCAAAGAAGCTAACTCATCCAAGATGCCCTGTCCTCCACTATGTTGGCCAGAATAGCAAGGTTGCACTTCATTTACTCCAATCATGCAAAAATCACTACTAGACTCATAACCTCCAGCAAAGTTAGGATAACATATGCATGGTGGTGGCTCATCAAAGTTAGGATAATATATGCATGGTGGTGGCTTATAATCAACATTAGGCATATAACAATGCATGTAATTATCCATGGGAAGTACTAAGATTCACAACCAGGCAAACCGACCGTAACTAATTCATTAATGCATCCCTTTTTTTCTGTTAATAACAACAAGAGTCCCCGGCAACGGCGCCAATTTTGACACGCTGTCGCACGCGCGTCAAAAAGCGAGCGGTTTGGAAAAATATGTAGTTAGGGAGCGACAACTCAAGTATCGTCTCACAAGGACTCTTGGATTGTTGTTAACAGAAAAGTCAGTTTTGGGGGGTTTTGGATTTGAAATTAAATTAAGAAAAACAATTAAGAAAATAATGCAAATAGGTGATTGTCAATAATTGAAACGACTAATCTACTGCTCTCGGTTTCCCACTATCATTGATTCATATACATTCCAGGCCCTAAGCGGATTCTAATATCTTTTCGATTGTAGCAGCAATTAACAAGCGAAATCGACGCTACGAGATTTATGTTCCTAATTCCCGAATAAAGCAAACGGGGTGAAGAACTCATGAATTAAGCAAACACGATTGAACACACGCGAATTAAGCAAACACGATTAAGTATAGGAACACGCAATCATCAAAATAAATCAATACTAATTATATACAATTCTGAATTAAACAAACAGAACATACAAAACAATATTGAAAGGGAATAGCAATTCAAATGGGAATTACAGAACCTCAAGTGGCAATGCAAACCGATTACAGCAGATCAATCCAAGGGAGTTAGTTCTCCATTACAAATATAACAAAAACCTGATTCGCAGTCGTCTAATCTAAAAGAAAGAGAAGATGATTAGAGATTGCTCTGCAATCTGCCCTAAACAGCAATTTATAGCTTCAGACTCTTCGCGCCCTCGCGAGGCGAGCAGCCTCTCGCGACGCGAATGTTATGAGTGGCGCGAGTTCAAAATTGAGTTCTCGCGTGGCGAGACAGTGATTCGCGGGGCGAGACTTCAAATTCCAATCTGTCACAGCTGTGACCTTTATCACGGCTAGGCCGTGATGGTCTCTGTCTTTCAGGGTTTGGATTTCTCGCGAGGCGAGGCTGTGATTCGCAAGGCGAGACAGAGAGGATGACAGTTCTGGCACAGTAAGGCTTCAGGCTCGCGAGGCGAGTAGCCTCTCGCGGGGCGAATAATTCCAGAATTACTTCTCTTTATTAACCTGAAAATACGAAATAGCAGTGAATGCTTTATTTGACTCAAAAACTAACTAAAATGTCCTGAACTACTTAAGAAACTCAAAATGTTGCTTGAGGACAGTCAAATCCAAATCTGGGCTAAAATGAGATTGAAACTCGAATAATTAGTGCAAAAGTCATGGTCTTACTAGTTATAAAACTAGTCAACCAGAGGCTGATCACCTTCCCAACATTGACAGACTAGTGGATGGGGCCTCAGGGTACAAAATTTTGTCCTTTTTGGACGCATACTCAGGTTATAACCAGATCAGGATATATCCACCTGATGAAGAAAAAACGGCATTTATGACTGATGGGGCAAACTACTGCTATCGGGTAATGCCCTTCGGCTTAAAAAATGCTGGTGCAACATATCAAAGGCTTATGGACAAAGTTTTCGTCAACCAAATCAAAAAGAACTTAGAAGTATATGTTGATGATATGGTGGTAAAATCCGATGATCCAAGGCAACACCCAGCCGACCTCGAAGAAATTTTCAGTCAGCTCAGGAAATACAACATGAGGTTAAATCCAGAAAATGCTCCTTTGGTGTAAAAGGAGGAAAGTTCTTAGGGTATATGCTAACACACAGGGGAGTCAAAGCTAACCCGGATAAATTCAAAGCCGTTATGGAAATGCGGAGTCCTCGGAATGTGAAAGAAATTCAGAGGCTAGCCGACCGATTAGCTTCTCTATCCCGCTTTCTCCCGAAGTTTGCAGAAAAGGCAAGACCTTTCTTCCAGCTCTTGAAAAAACCAAAAGATTTCATCTGGACTGAAGAGTGTGAGAAGGCCTTTGAAGATCTGAAACTCTTCCTAGCCTCTCCCCCAATCCTCACTCGACCTCAGCTCGGCAAAGATATGTACTTGTACCTATCTGTCAACGATTATGCAATAAGTGCAGTGATCATTCAAGAAGAGGAACAGCAACAGATGCCGGTGTACTACGTTAGTAGAATCCTGAAAGACGCAGAAACTCGGTATCAAATAATTGAAAAACTATCCCTCGCCCTAGTTATGGCAGCTCGGAGGTTACGACCTTATTTCCAGTCGCACTAAGTGATAGTCAAAACTGATCATCCAATAAAGCAAGTGCTCAGGAAACCCGATCTAGCCGGACGGATGATATCCTGGTCAGTAGAATTGTCGTAATTTGGTTTGCAATATGAGCCGAGGGGGCCCATGAAAGCACAATGCCTCTCCGACTTCATTGCCGAGCTCTCTTCTAAGCCGAGGTCGGAAACCTTCGTCTGGCTTCTATATGTTGACGGATCATCTAACTTGAAGGGAAGCGGGGCTGGAATAATTCTCGAAGGTCCAGATGATCTAATCCCAGAACAATCCTTAAAATTTGGGTTTACTGCTTCAAACAACCAAGCAGAATATGAAGCCCTTATTGCAGGACTGATGCTAGCTAAAGAAGTTGGGGTCCGAGAATTAAAATGCCGAAGTGACTCACAGCTTGTAACAGGACAAGTCTCGGGAGATTATCAAACAAAGGATCCCCAACTAACCAGATATCTCTACAAGGTTAATAGCCTAGTCTCGGAATTTGATAATTTCACTATTGAGCATATACCTCGGGAAGAAAATTCCAGGGCAGATCTGTTGTCTAAGTTGGCTAGCACCAAGAAAGCTGGCCAGCTAAGAACTTTCATTCAGGAAAACCTCCTCGAGTCTAGCATAAAAAGTGCCGAAGTAATAATGACCGAGCACTATGATCGTGGCTGGATGACACCAATTTGGGAATATCTAGTCTTGGACAAATTGCCCAGTGACCCTAAGGAGGCGAGGCGAATTTGTCTTAAATCTTGCCATTACACCATCCGAGACGGCGAGCTGTATAGACGAGGATTCTCAATGCCATTACTGAAGTGCCTAGCTAAGGAGCAGTCCGAGTACGTAATGGATGAGATGCACCGAGGAATCTGTGGGATGCACTCAGGGGGCCGATCTCTGGCAGCTCGGGTCTTGCGAGCGGGGTTTTACTGGCCAACCATGAGACTGGATTGTACTACTTGGACTAACAGGTGTGAGCCCTGCCAGAAGTTCTCCAACATAGCACGTGTTCCAAGAGAAGATCTCAATTCCATTCTCTCGCCATGGCCCTTTACTATGTGGGGGATGGACATAGTCGGTCCCTTCCCGGTTGCCAAAGGTCAAGTCAAGTTCCTGCTGGTAGGTGTAGACTACTTCACTAAGTGGATTGAAGCAGAACCATTAGCAATTATAACTGCTAAAAAGGTTCAAAGCTTCGTATGGAAAAACATCATATGCAGGCACGACCTCCTTTACGCAATCGTCACAGATAACGGAAAACAGTTCACCGATAAAGAGCTCAGAGAGTTCTAATCCAACCTTGGAGTTAAACATAAAGTGACCTCGGTTGAGCACCCACAAACGAATGGACAAGCAGAGGCAGCCAATAAAGTCATCCTAAACGAGCTCAAAAGAAGGTTAGGCCAATCAAAAGGGGCTTGGGTTGAACAATTACCGAGCATCCTATGGGCTTACCATTGCTCACCGCAATCTTCAACTGGTGAAACGCCATTCATGCTAACCTATGGAACCGATGCGATGATTCCAGTTGAGCTCGGCGAACTCTCTTTCCAGAGGCAGCACCATGACCAAAGTAAGAACGAAGAAGAACTCCGAGTTAAGCTTGACATGGTTGAAGAAGTCCGAGACGAGGCGAAAATCAGGGATGAGCTATGCAAGCAAAAAGTAACTCGGAAGTACAACGCGAGGTTGCGGCAAAAGGAGTTTGTGCAAGGTGACTTAGTGCTGAGGTTGCAAAACGACGCGAGAAAAGACCCCAGAGAGGGTAAACTAGCATCGAACTGGTCTGGCCCGTTCAGGATAATTGAAAATCTGGGAAATGGTGCCTACAGGCTAGAAAAATTGTCAGGAAAGGCTGTTCCAAGAACATGGAACACTTCCCACCTTAAGTTTTATTTTAGTTAAGGTTATAGGTGATGCACTCTTTTTCCTATCCCGGTCTTTTTCCCACGAGGTTTTGGCCGGGAGGGTTTTAATGAGGCACACCCGGAAAAATAAATAAATAGAATCATTTTCAGTTGCGTTATTAGGCAAAGATACTGTTATGGTTAAAAATTTATTTATAAAAACATCTAAAAACCTAAAAAGGTCGTCCGAGCTAAAATCGACCGACTTGAGGTCGAAATGTCGAGCCTATAAAGGTATACAATATCTAAAAACCTAAAGAGGTTGTCCGAGCTAAAATCGACCGAGTTGAGGTCGAAATGCCGAGCCTAAAAACGTGAAAAACGATTAAAAACCTAAAGAGGCTGTCCGGGCTAAAATCAACCGAGTTGAGGTCGAATTGCCGAGCCTATAAAGGTGAAAAACAACTTACAACCTAAAGAGACTGTCCGAGCTAAAATCGACCGAGTTGAAGTCGAAATGCCGAATCTATAAGGGTAAATAACAACTTAACACCTGAAAAGGTAGTCCGAGCCAAAATTGACCAAACCGGGGTCAAACGGCTAAAACCTAAAAAGGCAACCAATGCCTAAGAAGGTAAGTAAAAAACGAGTACTAACTTAGAGAAATAGTTGCAACACTTTCTAAGTAAAAAGTAACTCGTAAGCTAGCACGTAATTCCATTAATAAAAAGGGGGCAAAACCCAAATTACATAAGAGTTCAAAATAAAAAGGGCATTTCCCTATGAACATTTTTCCTAGCTTACTAATGGGCGTTCCCTTAAGTAACAATTTCATGAGTCGAGGTGGTCCTCGGCACTCGGAGGAAGAGCAGCAGATTGGTCTGGTAGGCCCATTTCACCTTCACCATCGGGTCCCTCCTCGGCCGCTCGCCCCTCACCCTCCTCTTCTTGAGATACGTCCTCCTCATCCTCCAGCTCGGACAATGGAACTAGGATTCCATCTCGGTTGAAATCCTTGTCCACGTCAGCACAGGAGAAGTCAGCATTCGGGTTGAAATGTTGAAGTTGCTTTACGGCTCGGGAGAAGCCGTTAACGTGCTCCTTCATAATAGAGGCCTCGGCTTCAGCTAGATCAGACTGAAGCTTGAGATTGGCCCCTTTCTCGGTCTCTAGCGACTTTCGCAGCTCCAGACCGACCTCCTTCTCGGCTTGAAGCCCCTCCACGACCTTCTGAAGGTTGAGCCGGTCAGTTCTTTCCGCTTCCAGCTCGGTAATGAGGGTGGTATTGACTTTTTCTAGCTCTACCTTTTGGGCCTTCAGTTGGCCAATAACCCGAGCTTGCTCCTCACACTTGGCCACAGCTTGAGCCAATTCATCCCTCACTTTCAGGGCACGAGCTGCATCGGCCTTCATCATTTCCACCCTATTGACGTTCTCTAAAACCGGTGACTCGAAGCGGGTAATCGAAGCTATCCGGAGAGCATATGCAGCAGCGGCCTCCATGCTTTCACCAGGCCCTTGCTCCAGCAAAACACGGGCATCAACGGGTTTAAGCACCTGGTCGTCGATGAGTGAGCCGGGGTTAAACTCACTACCCCATAGAGAGCCAAAGCCCGGGTTGCAACTCCCGTTGTACCACTTGGTGACCGGGGCAGAATCAGCCATCACAGGAGCTTTCCCCGGCCTCCTCTCAACGGAAGGAGTTTCTTCAACAACCAGTATGGGAGAGGGACTTCTCCCTGGAACCTCGGGCTGCAAATCCTCCCGAGTCCTTTTGGAGAGGCGGGTGTTCTGGTCCGCGGTATCAGTGGCCTTTTTCTTTTTCCCCTTAGCTCCGGCAATCGGAACTGACCCACACGCAGCTTGGTTTGCCGACTTCTTCAGCAAATCTTTATAGTTGAATTTCCCCATTATCACTGAAAAATGAGAAATATGTCATATACAAGTACGCTGTAGGTAAGTAAAACACCCACTAAAAAAGCTACTTACTATCAAAATCGGCTTGTCGAGTTGACGATTTGGGAAGCAATAAAAGTCTACCACAAGGCAATGGCCGAGGATAGAGTTTTAGGAGCTCAACGTCGGTTTTTTCTTGAGTTGTCATACAGTCGACGTCATAGCTGGAAAACTTAGTGGGATGGGGCTGCCAGTAGAAAGGAAATTTGGAGACTCCATCCGAGTCATAGAATAGGGACTCGTTGCCTACAGTAGGTCGGATTTTGAAAAAGTCCGACTTGAAAATTTTGTATGAACTCTTGTAGAGCCCAATGATGCCTCCCCCCTCAGCACCACTAAGGGAGATCCAGTCAACCCGATCTCCAAACCTAACTTTATAAAAATAAAGGAATATAGGAGCAGTAGCCACCACTCCTATCTGCCCGCAAAGGATTTGGAAAACCTTTAAAAAATCCCAGCTGTTTGGATGGAGTTGGGTCGGGGCAACATTCATAATCTTCAAAACATCACACTCAAATTGGGTGAAAGGCAAAGTGACTCTAATCTGTTCAAACAAGGTTCTATATACATATGTAAAGGAAGGTTGACCTGGAGCAGCATGAAGAAAGGCATGTTCATTCCTAGAACACGGCAAACACTCTACAGTGCCACCAAAAGAAGAAACTTTGTTTTTTATGGATGAAAGGGATTCAGAATCCCTAAAATTTGAATGAAAGGCTCCCACATCCGGCCTTACCCAGATATAACCAGGTATAGTGATATCTGGGTATGGAACTCTAGGCATCCTAGTAGTACGCTTGCGATGCTTGGAGATGGGTACGGCAATAGGAGTAGCCGAGCTATTCCCATCAGTGGAGGAAGTGGCACCATCAGCACCACCACCGCCATGAGAGGAAGAAGGAGAAGGACGAGGAGAGCCCCCAAT
Organism: Sophora flavescens; assembly: GCA_030762895.1. Lineage (NCBI taxonomy): Eukaryota > Viridiplantae > Streptophyta > Magnoliopsida > Fabales > Fabaceae > Sophora > Sophora flavescens. The sequence continues at coordinate 206,152,070 of CM061065.1, read as the reverse complement.
CGGACTGATTTCAGACTCCACGATTTGAACCCCAGAAGAGGCATTCTGAGATACCTCGAATGAAGCCTCCATGAACGAAAAATCAGAAATCAAACTAGAAGACAAAAGAGATGAGCAGGACGTACCTCGAATAGGAAGGAAGTACCAAAGCTTGGACCAGAAAGGACTCGAGAAGGAGAAGAGTCTAGGGCCCAAGGAAGGTGAAATCCCATGCCAGGGGCTCGTCCAAATTTATAGAAAAAAACGCAACGCCCTCTCGACGAATTAATGATGATTGTTGGCGTGCGAGAGAAGGGGAACGTCCCTTCAAGTCTGATCGAATTCGTCAAGTAATGGAAAGGAAACACATGGCAGAAATGTCAAAATGTACACTGCCATCAAGGAAAAATATAAGCACGCAACTACAACGCAGGTCTCGGAAATGATGCCATAAAGGCCACGCATCGCACAGAGCAACGTCTCTCTTCCATCTCGGGAACCGAGAAAGTATGGTCTCTGTACGAAACTCAGGTAATCACCTCCACCTCGGCTAGCCTCGACTCCTTCGAAAAGCTTCCACGCAATCAGCTCAAAGCTTAGGGGGCTTGTGTATGAGCCGAGATGTAGAGCTCGGTACCTCGAAGCGTCAAGCTCGGTCGCCCGAGCTGCTCACCGAGTTGGAGGATATGTATATATATATCGAGGTATGAAGCTCGGTCAATTACCTCGCCGGGCTGAAAGACCAAAGATGAAACCAAGTTCCTAAGCTCGGCTAATGTCATGAAAGCTTCTACGCTTTACTAGCTCAAAGCTTGGGGGGCTTGTGTACTGGCCGAGGAGTGAAACCCGGCCACCGAGCTTGAATACCCGGCCCAATCCGAAAATTAAGGATGAGAAGTTAATATTACCTTTAATAATCCTGATATTATCTGAAATAACCTTATCCTGTTAAAAGAGATAATATCCCCTAAATTAAGGATAAGATATTGATATTATCCTTAAATAATCCTGATATTATCTGAAATAACCTTATCCGGTTAAAAGATATAATATCCCTTGAATTAAGAGATAAGATATTGATATTATCCTTAAATAAATCCTGATATTATCTGAAATAACCTTATCCGGTTAAAAGAGATAATATCCCTTAAATTAAGGAAATCACGTCTCAGAAGATTTAAGAGATAAAAGGAAAGATATCCAGATCTCTTAAAGGTATGGGGATCCTAATATAAAAGGAGGAGAACCCCAAGAGAGAGACTCACTTTTCACTGAACCCCGGTGGCTCTCCCTTAAGCGTATTAGAGAAACAAGCTCGACCAAGAGACTATTGAAGAGTCATTGCTCGATGGTATTCATCGGATACAAGATTAGGGGATCGAGATCACCGTATGGCCAAGGGTTGAACCAAGAACTACGTCTGACTTTGATTCCCACTGGGATACGTAGGACCTGAATACAACATTCTGTCATGGCATAATCTAAAACAACCCCCTTTTGCGATTATACTATTAAACGAAAAGCCGCAAATATTTAATATCCTGAAATTTCAAAAAGTATCCAATACTTTTTTTTACAAAATTATGATGAGTAATAAATACTACTTTTATTCCTTAGCAGTTAACATATGACATGCAAAAGTTAACAAAACTCGAGAAAGACTTATATGGACACAAACCCAACAAGTCATATTTAGACACAACCAATAAAAATGTGTCAATACATTATAATTTTAGTGGTCCCACGTTTTCTCTTTCCATACTTATTTCATCTTCTACCTCGTATGCTAAGGAGTAAGTTTTTCACATCAAACTAAAAAATAAAAAATAGTTTCAAGTTTATTGAAGGATGGGTTTCGTTTTGGGACCTAACTTTACGAGGTGCGTAAATAATCAATTCATTCGGAAACCAAAATCTTGTGTTAGAATTATAACAAAAAAATCTTGTGAAAAATAAATAGTTGAACTTGGATTCAAAGTATTTGATTTTTCTGGGTTTTGCCTTTCATCCTTCTTTAATGGCAGATGGCAGACTGTACTGGCCGAGGAGTGAAACCCGGTCACCGAGCTTGAATATCCGGCTCAATCCGGAAATTAAGGATGAGAAGTTAATATTACCTTTAATAATCCTGATATTATCTGAAATAACCTTATCCGGTTAAAAGAGATAATATCCCCTAAATTAAGGATAAGATATTGATATTATCTGAAATAACCTTATCCGGTTAAAAGAGATAATATCCATTGAATTAAGGGATAAGATATTGATATTATCCTTAAATAAATCCTGATATTATCTGAAATAACATTATCCGGTTAAAAGAGATAATATCTCTTAAATTAAGGAAATCACATCTCAGAAGATTTAAGAGATAAAAGGAAAGATATCCAGATCTCTTAAAGGTATGGGGATCCTATTATAAAAGGAGGAGAACCCCAAGAGAAAGACTCACTTTTCACTGAACCCCGGTGTCTCTCCCTTAAGCGTATTAGAGAAACTAGCTCGACCAAGAGACTATTGAAGAGTCCTTGCTCACTGGTATTCATCGGATACAAGATTAGGGGATCGAGATCACCGTATGGCCAAGGGTTGAACCAAGAACTACGTCTGATTTTGATTCCCACTGGGATACGTAGGACCGGAATACAACATTCTGTCAAGCCATAATCTAAAACAACCCCTTTTACGATTATACTATTAAACGAAAAGCCGCAAATATTTAATATCCTGAAATTTCAAAAAGTATCCAATACTTTTTTTTACAAAATTATGATGAGTAATAAATATTACTTTTATTCCTTAGTAGTTAGCATATGACATGCACAAGTTAACAAAACTCGAGAAAGACTTATATGGACACAAACCCAACAAGTTAGATTTAGACACAATCAATAAAAATGTGTCAATACATTATAATTTCAGTGGTCCCATATTTTCTGTTGTCATATTTATTTCATCTTCTACCTCGTATGCTAAGGAGTAAGTTTTTTACATCAAATTAAAAAATAAAAAATAGTTTCAAGTTTATTGAAGGATGGGTTTCGTTTTGGGACCTAACTTTACCGGGTGTGTAAATAATCAATTCATTCATAAACCAAAATCTTGTGTTAGAATTATAACAAAGAAATCTTGTGAACAATAAATAGTTAAACTTGGATTCAAAGTATTTGATTTTTCTGGGTTTTGCCTTTCATTCTTCTTTAATGGCAGATGGCATACAATTCCCATCCCCACTGTTACGAAAAAACCTAATTCAAATCAAACCCCGCCCATCTGTTACGAAACAAAGGAAAATTACCCAGTATTTGAACTTTTCTGGATTTATAATGGAATTTTTCTAGTAAACCAATTTTTCTAATAACCCAGAAGGAGGAATTGTTTCCTATCTTCTTCGTTGAGTTCGTTTCAAAATGGATTTAGATCAGAAGAAGAGAAATATAGGACAAGCATCTTGCTTCCCCTTTGCTTGGTGATATGCAGCATCTAACTTTCTGTTTCCATTTGATGTGCTAGCCCAAGCCAAACAAATGAGACAGAGAAGGAAAAACAGCAAGAGACAACATTGTTGGACACTGAAATCTGGAAATTAGGAGTAGAGGGTCGCAAGGTGGAAAATGAAATGAGATTTTTGTTATATTATCGGCAACACGACGAACAACGATGGCAAGTTAAGGGTCTCGCAAGGTATTGGATATGGTAGAAACTATTTTTCTGGGTTAGTGTACAAGAAAGAAGGATTTCACGAAGGGGAGAGATGAATGAGAGTTACTTATTTTATTATTTTTTATTTTGATGTTTTAATTTTTTTAATGACGTGTCACTCCATCATTGGTTGTGCCCAAAGATGATTTGTTGGGTTTATGTCCATTTAAGTGTTTCTCACAAAACTCTTTTCTAATCATATTAACAATATTATAATTTTGAATTTTTCCTTCCACGTTTCCACCACACAGGAAAGGCATGGATTGTTATTGATGTTTGTTGCATATTCTTATATCTTCACTTTCAAGTTTTGGCTCAGCTTGCATACGAGAATACAGTGAATCAGTGTAGATAAATGTGAGAAACGCATTAGTGTTTTTACAAAAAAATAGAAAAAGAAAATGGTGACTTTTGTATGTATCCTACATTTTTACTTCTTCTATCTTCCAGACATCAGATTTAAAAGAGCTGGATTTTCATAAAATGAAGCAATATCCCAGTTCTCAGTAGTAGAAGTAAGTGTCATAAGAGCAACCACAACTGATCTCATATTTGGACGTTTTTGTGGATCTCCCTCTGTACACGCTTTGCCAAGTTGTGCCATCTGCAAGTGAAAAAGCGGCCAAATTTTGACTAATGTTAAATTAAGAAGCACAAAATTTTTACATGCTTTATGATAGCAAAAATATTACTTTTACATCGTGAGACACTAGACAACATGGATAATGGGTGTACAAATCATGGTTAATGATGTCTAGGTGTATGGATAACTGGATGATTAATGTTATCAGATTTGTGGTTAATGATGTACAAAGTTTAGGTAATATTGTCAAAATCTCATGTTCAAATATCGTTGCTGTTATGATAGCTGTTACCTTGAGAACTGAATCAATTGGGTAGTTATCTCCAAGCCTAGGATCCACCAGTTTTTTAAGACCTTCTATAGGATCTGGCTGATTGAAAACTTCATCAAACTGCCATTCATATCACCAAAAAATTAATTATTTATGCAATACCACTAGGCTGGCATTTGAAAAAAGTAAACAATGGGGCATCAAGAATCACCAAAGCTACAAGGCCCTTTAATTCAGCACCCCCCTTGATCACCACTTCTTTAGCTGAAATTAGTTCATAAAAAACAACTCCTAAAGCATAGACATCTGTTTTGGGAGAAACACTGCCATATGCATATCTGCAGATAGCAACAGGATAGTGTCATTAAATTCATGCTCTTGAAAAGTGAATTCATTTTCTCTTTTATGTCTTCAAAAAAGAATGTAGATGTGTCAATGTTAACACTGAAAACTTTTCCCTCAAATGCTGTTAAAGGAAAACATTCATAAGTTTACTATCACTTAGAGAGGCAAACATGAGTGATCATACTCTGGTGGCATGTAACCAAATGTGCCTGCCATATGAACAGTGGGAACTGATGAACTTCCAACATCAATCAGCTTGGTTAACCCAAAATCTGCAACCTGCAAATAAAATAATATAGGATCCCCAGTATTACCCCAAGAAGAAAGATAGTAACAACTAACAAGCTCTCAAAAGTTATTGGAATGTATTTTACCTTTCCACCGAATTTTTTGTCTAATAAAATATTTTCTGACTTTATGTCACGATGGATATATACAGGCACTGTATGCTCGTGAATGTATTCAAGGCCTCTGGCTGAATCCAAAGCAATTTGAACCCGAGTAGACCATGGCAAAGGTTCTCCATCTGTAAACAGTTTGATATTGATTTGATCATTAACAAAGTCATTACAACCACATTAATGAAGCAGCACTGAACATAGATATTCGCCAAATACTTTTTTATCACCTGAACTCCGTAGATGTTGGCTTAAGTTTCCATTGTCAATGTATTCATAGACGAGGAAGAGGGAATCCTTAACGCAATATCCAATCAAGCGTACCTACATGGTTTATTAATTCGTAGATAATTATAAGACATAAGAAAAAAAGAAGATATGCAAGCAAAGATTGAAAACAATCTATGAAATATGGGAACTATAGTTCAAATTCTTTGTGTAGACACACAACAAAACACTGACAGAAGAAGTGAATGCCAAATTTCTTCTACAAAATAAAGAAGCAGGTAACTTCAACATTTCTGTTGCTTTCAGAACGAACATAAACAAAGGAAAACCTCCTTATAAGACTAGTTTGAGTCACATCTTTCCAAACAAACTCAGCCATTTTTTTAAAAGATTTTACATACCAAAATACCAAATCATATTTTGATAAATTAGCCATTTCACCCAAATATGAGGGCACTTTTATTTCTTTTGTTTATTTTCCAGATATTTTCTATTTAGGTATATTAGGCTTTTGTTCTGTCCATGCCAATTCCCAGGATAATGTTAAACCCCTTCATCAAAGCAATCATTTTCTTGTCAGAATAAATGTATCTTATTAAGTAGAAGGAAAAAACGCACAAAAATTACAAGAAAAAAAATTATGTTCTGTTCAATTAAGGTTATAGAGCAGCAATGCTCTTCATTTTATAGGAACATAAAAGGAAAAACATAAAATGCATTAAGTTTCAAAGGTTACCAGGTTCAAGTGATGAACATGCATCAACACTTTCAGTTCAGCTAGAAATTCTTTTGATGCTTCCATGTCCATCTTTTTTATTGCAGCTTTCTGTGTAATCATAATTCATAGAGGACTTGTTCATAAGAGATATAAATATAAAAATGGGAAACATAGGAAAACTAGAAATAAGAACAATTGAAATTATCCTAACAGCATTATCATATATAATATTGGTGCTACTTTAAGTATCTATTAAATGGAGAAACTGTATTCATCTGTTGTTTGGGGTTAGAAAAGCACAGATATAACAAATCTACTGTAATAATTGCATATGTTTTGTAAGCACAAAATAAGTGCAAGTGAATGCATTAACTAAAAATATGTGCAACGTTTCCTACAAATATATGCAATTAAAACTAACAACACAGAGATTACAAACCTCGCCATTCAGCTCTGCATAATAGACTTCCCCAAAACCACCTTGACCAATTTTATTAGCCATACTGAAGTTATCTGTGGCATTGGCCAGTTCTTCATATGAAAACTCCGCTGATTTGTTCACCCTAATCTGCATGATGCTAGTACCACCACCAGAAGCAGGAGGATCAACAGAATCTGAAGTTTTGTATTCAGCAATACCTGAGGCTTCATCCGAAAGTAGAGCGATAAATAGGAGTAATTATACCCATTCATCCACTATATTTTCATTTTCTATGTGTACTGTTATTCTCTTTCATGATATGTAACAGAGGAAGACAGTGTGCAATCACAACAGCAAACAAGGTTTAAGGCAGCAACATAGACTATGTATTGATGCCAGCAAGAAATTGGAATGGAAAATATCTTTAAGGAAAATAGCAAATGACAAAATCAAACTGCAAGCATTTTCCTTTCATATTATCAACTGATTGAGTTATAAGATTATTCGAGTCTGACTCTATATGCTAGCTTAAGTTATTGGTGAATAGTCAAATGAGGCAAAGCTTCTAAACACTTTACTATTTAAGGGAGGAACATCAACTATAAGTAGAAATCTATTTACCATTCTTAACCCGGGCAGAGTTTATGCTGGATTCTTCTAAGAGCAATTTTGTCTTCCATACCTTCTTCCTTCGGTAATATTTAACATAGACAAAAATTGCCAATAGCAGAACTCCTGCTACTACTCCAGCAGATATTCCAGCAATAACCCCTCCCGCTAGACCTGCTTATGTAGAAACAACATATGAGCTGAAAATTAAGTTCAGATTCTACTTATAGGATATCCTTACCTGGGGTCTGGCTAGCTAGAATATCAAACTCAAGTGAAAACAATCATCAATGAAATAATTTTAGGTAAAGGGGGAAGGTCAAACCTCCAGTGCTGAAAAGGACAATGAAAATACACTCATTAAGATTAGCGTTATTAGAAAATGTAAAATTATTCAACTTCAAGTACAAATAGGATGGACAGTAAGGTAAAAAAAACAGTTCACCTTAGGTGAAAGGGCACATAGTTTCCATTTTGATCTGGAAAGTGAAAGAAAATGAAAACGTGAGGCATGTGTTTCAAAGACTAAAGTTCCCAAGAAACAGGTTCAAAGATTCATACACCTATAAGCATGATGCTCATAAATTAAGCATACTCTTGAATGCATTTCTTGCAATGTAATTTTGAAGACAAGACTTGTCAGATTATCAGAAATCATTAATATTTCTTCATATATGTGTTACATGCTTTTCAACAGCTAAAAATAAAATCACCACCAGTAATGCCAAAAGCATAGTTAATTTGTAAGTGACATGATTACTATTTTATTTGAGCATCACTGGAAACATAAGGTAAAAAGAACAGCAACCTTCCAAACTAGGTAAACAATGGACTCTCTGTCCTAGCTTAGAAAGAACATGGTAGAATATATGCCTAATGCCTATCCAACTTGTTTCCCTAAATAATGATAGAATTTCATATAGCAATTAAGATTATTTCATTACAATGATGATTCGATGAAGATGCCGCACATTCGAAATCCTATTAAATGTCTTGTGACTAATCAAGGTATCATGGTGACTAAAGAGGATTATGATTGTCCTCTATGAGAAAAATAAAAGATCCAGAGTCTAGTGGTTTTTGTGAAGTTTTCTTCAAAATTAAATTCTCAGGAGAGTCTTGGGAAACTAAGCAATTTGGAGGCTCAAGTTCAAGAGTCAAGAGCAAAAAGCCAAGATTGCTTGGACAAATATGGGGGGACTAGTCTACATATCAGTTCTATTTCTATCTATAAATTCACAAAATTCAAAAATAAATAATTAATACTGATTATTGAGTACCCTTTAATTCAAAAGAAAAAAAAATCCCCGATAATATGTACAAAAACCTCATGAACTTACATCAGAAAAGAGAAAACCAAAGAACGGCAGAAAAATATGAAAGTATGTACCTTTCCCTGGAATATAAACTATACCACTCCCTTTGCTGAAATCTACACCCGGGTTATACTTGTGCAGCAACTCTGGTTCCAGCTTGGTTTGGTTGGCAATTGATTCCAAACTATCCTCAGGTCTAAGAGGGTATGTGATGAACAATCCATAGTCCTTGGAAACATCAGTGTTCCCACAGGAACAGTTAATGGTAACATTAAGTGTCCCACTATCAGGAATCCCAGTTGGTGAATAACTGTTGAAGCTTTGCAACCACTCCCCAGTTGTCAAGTTGGAATAGTTCTGATTGGCAACGGTCAAATAGGTGTCTCCTGGAGCTAGTGAGTATTGGAAAGTGTGGCCAAGAAACTCATCATTGATGCAATCACAAGGGAATGGAACGTTGACTCTTGTAAAGGATTGGACCGAGTCTTTGTTGGTTATGTTGTTGTAGATGACAATATCTTCAGGTTTTGAGAGAACAGAAGATTTCATGATGTTTGAAACATATGTGAGGTTAGAACCGTCCCAGAGATAGTAGGAAGCTAAAGCTAAATCACAAGTCTTGCTACACTTTGATTCTGCACTGATAGTGAAGGATAACAAGAAGAAGAAGAAGAAAATGGGTTCCATTTGGTGGAGGAGAAAGAAAAGCTTGAGAAACGTATTCAGTGGAACAGAAAGGTCATAATAGTATGCTAATGAAAAAGTCGGAGTTCAAATAAACTATGTTGAATACGCAAATGGGTGACAGGATCAGAATTTGAAACTTATAGAAAAGAAAAGTTATGATGTTGGAAGAGAAATAATTGAACATTTTGTCTTGTAGTTAGTGTGTTGCTAATTAATTAGCGAATTAAGGTCAGCGTGTTTCAAAGGCACAGGTATGGTTTGGAGAGTGACAGAGGTGTAACTGTTAGATTAGCTTCATGTGAAAATGACAGAAGAGAAGCAAAGGGAAAGTGTGTTTAGCAGTAATTCCCGCGTTGTTTTGGGCATTCTCAAATTATATTTCAACATCAAATTTCGGATATATCTCTTTGGTTTTTTTTATGCATATTTTTGAAAGGTATGTATATAAAAAAAATTAAAGAATAAAAATAAACATATGATGTCATATATCATATCTGAAATTAGATATTAAAATATCACATAAGTATCCCAGTTCCAGTTGCGTTATCGGTTGGAGCAGAGTTCAGCCGCCTCTAGCAACCAGTCAACCACACATATTTCACATCATTTTTCTTTATATCTATTTTATAGCAATTCATCAAATCAAATAGATATAAAAAAATATATTTGGTTAATTACTTTACATTTTATTATTTTATTCGTATTGGGCTAGTATTTATCACTTCAGCCCGATGCCCTGATTTCACTCTTCAATTGGAATAGGCCAGCGTTGGACCCTTTCATCTCCAGGCTCCAGCCCAGTACATTTATGATCTTTTGAGATGTTGTGAACATTTCAAAAGGGCACAACAACCAAATTTTGAAGATATTCTTTGAAACCTGTACCGAATAGACTGGAATCAAAAAATGAAACTTTATATGAGAAATTTATACATGTATTTATTACTTGGATAAATATTTATATTTCACTTATTTTTCTAAGACAAAATTTTCTTTTATCGATTAGTTAATAAGAAGACCTTTCTTTGAAATCTAAGTTAATGTTTGTGAGTTTTGTTTTGTTTTTTAGGGGAAGAGAAGGAAATGAGAGGTTAATTTCCCCCCATTTTGTTTGTGAGTTCTATTAATTGGAGGAAAATGTTTTGAGGTATTTTAATTTATCCCTCGTTCTCATTCTCAACCCATTTTTTTTTCATTTCACTCCCAAACAAAGAAAAAGATATACTCTCCTTCTCATTCCTTCCCTCCCCTTTCCTTCCCCTTTGATCCTCTCCCTTTCATTCCCCTCCAAACTCGCAATCACGGTCTAAGGCTATGTTTGGGAGGATGGAGTGGAGTTGTTAGTAATAGAGTGGAGTAGTAAAAAAGCATTAAATCATTGTTTGTGAGTTTATTAAGTAATGTAGTGAAATGGTCTAAGGTGGTAACCCAAACCACTTCATCTCACTCAAACCTCCAATTTTTATACCCTCCAAATTAGAGGGTTTGAGATTCACTCGTTAAACTTCCAAACAATAGTCTGATATACTTTTACCTCTCCATTTCATTTCATTATTAATTACTTCATTTCTAACCACTCCACTTCATCTCCTTCAAAACTCTCAACCATATCCCATAGCAAAAGAGGCATTCCTTGGTATTTAAGAATTCAATTATTCTTGCAACTAGCCTCACTTTAGGCTTATAACTTATCTGTAGTTTGCAATTTTTATATTTCTCGATGATTAAAATATAATTTACTCTTATACTCTTCAAACTTAATTAAATAATAATAATAATAAATTTGGAGTGGTTAATCGTCATTTGGCACGCTAATGATAGGATCATAGGATCGTTGACAAGTAGCCAATGCCATTTAATACGTACAAATAAGTTTGGGCCAGCAAGGTATGAATAATGTTTAAGCCGAAGGCCCGAAACCCATCCTTTTTTTTTCCAAAGAAAAGAAAACACCTGTTTACCCTTCCCATAATATATTGTGAATCTTCTATTATACTATACATACAAATACTGGAACTGGGGCATAAAAAAGTAAAATAAAATATAAAAAATAGAAATAGGTTTTTAAAAGAGAGCTAATGAAGATTGGCTTAACGGATAGGATCGAATACAGGAGTGATTATTTAAAAAATAAGTGAAATTACATAATTATACAAAATACAGAGTGGAGAAAAAAAGTAGAACCTTATTGTAAAACTAAAATAATATAGACGAAATTTGGATATTAATTTTTAATGAAAATTTTTTTTTGATATATATTTTAATGAATTTTTTTGATATTGGTATAAAATAATATTTAATATAGTTGGTGGTTATATTTAGCATATTATACTCGTTATTAATTTAAGAGTAAAATTTCATTTTTTTTTTTTTAATGATATGTGGGATATTACATTAGCTTGGGACATGAGACGAGCTTTCTACTATAATACTATATTATCCTCATATCGTGACAGATAGAGATGGTAAAATGGGTTGGATCCAATGGGTCAATCCGTTTAAGGCGGATTGAGTTGAGGTTCTCAACCCACCAACCCGTTTTGACCCGTCTCATCTAACCCACCAAGAAAACGGGTTGGTGACCGGCCAACCCGCTTTTCTCTTATTTTTTTGAAAAAAAAATATATTTTTGTTTACCCACTCATAAGATCATTAGTTAGTTCATCATATTCAACTATTATTTGTATATATAATTATATACTTTAATTTACAAATACTCATTACAACTATACATGTTTGTACTTTGTATATTGTCCATTCCATTCACTAATATATTTATATATTAGTTAGTCTACTATCGAAAAGTACTTATTATTATTTTGTGATACTTTAGATGATACTTGTATCTTAATAACATTAATTTTTTTTCATTTTTTATATATTAATAACTTTTGACGGGTCAACCCGCTAACCCATTGATAAACGGGATGGGTTGAGAGATTCAACCCAGTTAACAAAAACGGGTCAACCTGCCACGCCCCGTTTTCGGCAGGTCAATGACGGGGTGGGCCAAAACGGGACGGGTTGACCCGTTTTGCCATCTCTAATGACAGAAGTTGAGAGGGGAATGGGACTTAGGTAGATCCATCATCCATTGCCCCATGGCCCAGCCAAGCAACCCGCTTGGAAGGTGTGAACAGCAGAAATTGATGTTCTCTTATGCTTGCTTGGCGTTTCGACCCATTCAAAAAAAAAAAAAACTATGCAAAGCAAGGTCCATGGCTTGGGGAACACTTGAGATGGCAAAGTGGGCCAAAAGACTACACTAACGGGTTGGTCCACCAAAAAATAATAAACTTTTAAAAAAATTAAAAATAATTAAAAATTAAAATTACTAATATATCAATATCATCTAAGTTGGCCCACCAAAAAATAATAACTTTTAAAAGTACAAAATTTGAAATTTGAAATTATTAATATATCAATATCATCTAAAACATCAGAAAATACAAATAATTAATTTTCGATAGTAAACTAACTACTATATTAATATATTACTAAACAAGATGGATTATATACAAATATATATTGTCCTAATGGATAATTGTATACTGAAAATATATAAATATATATACAAATAATTACGTAACGATATGGACTAACTAATCACTAATAACCTTATGGGCGGACTAATTAAAAATAATTGTAGCATAATTTTTTTTTCCAAAATCGGATTGGCAGGCCAAGCTGCACCGCCCACAACCATTTTCTTGGTGTGTTAGGCGGTGCGGGTCAAGATGGGTTGATGGTTTGGAGACCTTAACCCAACCTGAAAAAAATGACGAGCTAAACGAGTTGGTCCGTCGAGTCCAACCCATTTTACCATCTCTAGGGAACACTACCAATCCTTGGACGTTGGACAAATATATATGTGTTTGGTTCAACGGGGGAAAGAAGCAGAATTGATTCTGCCCCTTGTCAAACATGATTTTAGTAACGATTATCTTATGCAACCTTGCACATGTTAAGAAATTAAAAATAGAAATGTTATATTGAAAGTTGTGTATACAATTCCTCGAAAGTTTAAAAGTTACTATTTCTCATACAACATTTCTATTTTTTTGACTCCTTAACATATGCAATGTTGCATAGGTTAGAAAAATCGTTTTAGTAAAAATGAAGTATTTGATTACTTTTGGCCAAAATTGATTTTAACTAGAAGCTATAAAAATCTGACTTTGATCGGGTTGTTGCTGGAAGCTATAAAAATCTGACGGTGATGCTGGAGTGCTGTTCGGGTTGTTGCTGGAAGTTGCAGTATAATTCATGCTGACTTGTCTGGTTTTTTTGACCTGCAACAGAGCAATTATCTGCAGGAGAAAAACTGATTGCAGTTATGAGTTGGGGGGCGAAATCTGGGCCAATATATTGGGTGGGATAAAATGCTTATCTCGTTTTGTTTGTTACTGTAACTAATGGGTCGATTGGGGTACCACATGACTGTTTAGAATTATATTACATGAATTGGATTAGAGTAAAAACTTGGGTTTGCGCTGGGGACTTGACCTGTAAATGTTGGGTTGTAAATTGATGAGTACAATTTGTACTCCTATATATATATATATATATATATACACATACTTTTGCCGATAAAAAAACAAAAGATTAATTGGAAGCTACTTATTCAATATGTTCTCTTTATTTGTAGAAAATATCACATATAGAATAATCATGAATGGAAGAAAATTTGTAGGTACATGAAAAAACCTATCTATAATATACTAATTAGGGGATCCACGTTTCACTGTTGGATTCCCATATGACGACACGCATTGCCCATTTTTTTTGTGTAACATTTTTATAAAAAAAAATTATTTAAATTTTTTATTTTTTTATGAATTTTTTAAATTTGTTATTATTATTTTTTTAAAAATGTAACAAACTTTTTTTTTAAAATATATATTTTTTAATTTATGTTTTTTCGATTTTTTTTAAAATTAGTGTTTAATTTTTTATTTAAATATTTTTTATTTAATTTTTTTATAGATTTTTTATATTTACTTTTTTTTATTCGATTTTTTTTTTATTTTTTTCGATTTTTTTAACATTTATTTTATTTTTTACTTTTGAAAATTTAACAATTTTTTTTATTCAAATTTTTTTAAAAACAATTATTTAATATTTTATCAAATTTTTATACAAATTTTTTTTTTGGAAATTTAACAAATTTTAAATTCTTTTTAAAAAAAATATTTCATTTTTTCCCTTTTTTTTAAAAAAATGCAATTTTATTTATTTTTTTTTAAAAAAAAACTTTTTTTTTTACTTTTTGTTTGTTAATTTTGTTTTGTTTTTTTTTTTTGAAATTTGTTTAAATTTTTTTCGAAACTTTTTTTAAAAAAATGTTTTTTTTTAACTTTTTTCGATATATTTCGAGGAGTATCCCACCGCCAATCTGAGAAGGGGACTAATCTTCCACGAGAGTTTGTTCGCCACCTCTATGGGTGGCATCCCTTCCATTTGAGGCTTTTTCCATATTCAAGGCTCGAACTCAAGACCTTGGTTAAGGGACGAGAGGTCTTTAACCACTTACGCCAACCTCAATTAATTGGTAATGTTTTTTTAATTTAACATTTATTTAGAAAAAATTTATTAAAAATTCATTTTATTAAAAAAAATTTAATTTTTTTTATTTAAAATTTTTTTAAAAAATAAATGGTAGCTTGATGTGTCTTCTCTTATTTAATTTTTTAATTATTGTAAAATCCATTCATGGGCCTTCTCTTATTTTCAATTATGTCATTCTTTTACTGTGGACAAAAAGGTCGGCGCCAGATGTCGTGGGCCGTGCCCACGTAGATTTTTGGCCTCTGGATTTTTATAATAAAAAATATTTAGATTATTATTTTACTTATTGCATTATTATTTATTATATTGCCTTCTTTTTTCAATTTTTTTTTGTTTCCACCTTCGTGTTTGATGAATTTAACAATTTAAATATAAAATTGTTAAATATTAGATAATTTGTTTAAAACAAATAGTAGCTTGATGGGCCTTCTCTTATTTTTAATTGTGTCATTCTTTTACTGTGGACGAAAAGGTCGACGCCAAATGTCACGTGTCGTGCCCATGTAGATTTTTGGCCTCTGGAGTTTTTTAAATACAAATTATTTAGATTATTATTTTACTTATTGTATTATTATTTATTATATGACCTTCTTATTTTTTTATTTCCACCTTCGTGTTTGATGAATTTAACAATTTAAATATAAAATAGTTAAATATTAGATAATTTGTTTAAAACAAATGGTAGCTTGATTTTTCGTGTACGAATAAACGGCCGACACGTGTCACTTTCTTATGAAAAAATAAAATCACTGTCTCGGATTAATAAAAACTTACGGAAAACAAAATAAAAATTTACGGTAAATAAAAACTTACGGAAGTCGAAAAATTAATAAAAGAAGAAATAATCTGATACTTAAATTGAATACAACAATCCAATATTATAACTTACCCTAAATAACAAGATCATACATATTTAAAATAGTGTTGAATATCAAAGTACAATTACTTTCTTTTCATCAAAGTATCTTCTATTGTTGTTGTTATATAAATGTTTAATACAATAACATATAATATCATGAAAATGTGTATTCTTTTCATGAAAATAAAAGATTAACATATTGCATATCATAAACTCATATCCGTAATGAAAAGTCAAGCTTTT
The DNA here is from genome assembly GCA_030762895.1 of Sophora flavescens. Lineage (NCBI taxonomy): Eukaryota > Viridiplantae > Streptophyta > Magnoliopsida > Fabales > Fabaceae > Sophora > Sophora flavescens. Next base: position 206,136,143 of record CM061065.1, on the reverse strand, counting down.
ATAAAGCCTACTAAAATTTTTATCATATAAATTTGTCATGTAGCCTGTTATTCATTAATTATTAAATATACGAATTCAACTGTTGCACACAATAGTATTATTTTATATTCAAAAAATAATACATTTAATGTTATTCAAGTTGAAATTATTTATAATAAACTATTACAAAAATAATCATCTAACGGATGCCCGTGCGTCTCGCACGGACAACTACACTAGTATTATTTTATGGAAGAAATTTTGTAGGTACATGGAATAATATTAATTAATGGGATAAATTATGTTTGTCTGGTCATGGATGGGTTCCAATGTCAAATTTGTAGCCAACATACCTTGCTGCTTATCACTCACTCTTTATATATATATAGATTGATAGATAGATAAAGAGAGAGAGAGAGAGATAGATAGAGATAGAGAGAGAGAGATGTTAGTGTTAATGTTAGTATTTTGTCAGTGGATGGGGTTTGAACCCTCCACCACCTGATCGTTCACTCTATTGACCATTAGTGCGTACCATATTTACAGACTTGGCACTACATGATGAAATAGACGACTATAAACGCAAGAAGGGGATGAATTGTGTTTATCAGAATTTAAAATAAAGTTGAAAACTTTTTGCACAGAAGCTAGGTTCAGACAAGTGAGAGAATACTGTACAGACATGTGACCTGTCTGATGAAGTTTTCACAGAAAAACACATACGTAGGCAACCTGAAAACAAGTTCAATATTCACACTTTAGCATCTTTAGTTAGAAAGAAGATAATATAATCAAAGCAACTAGAGAGTTTTAAGGGAAGAGAGATTAACCTAGCTATTTATCCTGGTCCACTCTTCAACACAAAGAGCTACGTCCAATCCTTGGCAGCACCAAGTTTTATCCACTATAACTGATCAGGTTACAGACTCCAAGTATTGTTTGCACACCTAGCCTCTTTAGGCTCCAAGACAAGTATTATTTGCACACCCAGACTCTTCTGGCTCACTCAGGTTTGTTTGACAAGTTTGTTTGTAATAAATACAATCAGACAGACAAATCTTTCACTAACACTCAGAGAGTGAATTAAATATAAGCTTAGGAAAGACTGCGTAATAACTTCAAATGATTGAAGAGTACAGATTGAAAGAATGAAGAAATAAATGCGTAGAGTAACGGCTGTTTTTAATGTTGTGTGTTGTATATCTTCATCTTCAATGACTTCTGTATTGATAGCCTTCAAGCATTTAAGATCCGTTAGAGACATTTCTTCAAATGTTGGCTTCAGACAGAACTTCATTAAATGCAATAGAGTCGTTCTAGACAGCAATTAATGCAATAGGAACGTTGGTTGTACTCTAACATGAAGGATCATGGCTTTATGCATCGTGCAATAGCCAAATCAGAGTTGTGCAGAATGCTTTTGTATTTTGCAGAGCACATTTCCCTTTTCGTGTAATAACCAAGAGTACTGGGGAATAAAGCATGTTGGAAACATTCTTTAACTGGACTTCATTTATGATTTCCTAGGTTGTTTGTGAGAGTGACTTCTGACTTTCCTTGATAAGCGTGAGATTAACAAAGAGAGAGAGCTTCAGTGTCTTCTGCATAAGGGGACATCTTCCAAAAGCTATTTGTACTTGAGTTCTTCATCGAAGAACCTCAGACAAGTATAAGAACTTATCAGAAGACACGTTAAAGCTTCAATGCATAAAGTCAATAATCCTAGTCAACAGACAGGTTGATTTTTGCTTCTCCGGACAGGTGGTCATCTATGTGGACAGACAAGTGAGAAGGTGGCTTCTTAATATTTTGATCTGCATACTGGGTAGACACGTTGGCAACCAATACAAAGGTTAATTAAATCATTAACCAATGTTTAACTTTCATCAAAACTTAGGGAAATGTACATAAGACATTTTAGAGACTTAACAATCTCCCAATTTTTTATAATGATAAATATTCAGATGATTTAATGAACCTTAGAAAATATCAATATAAGAATTAACAAGATTCAGACAAGTTGAAATTTTCTTAGTCAGAAGGGTTGTGCAGACAGGTGCACTTATTTGAGTTATATATGATATATATGATCAGAGATATACTTAAATACAACTTCAGTTTTAACTTGTTTTCACTTTTTACTTAGACATCACATCTTATCCTTACTTACTTTACATTATTTAATCATCTTAATCTTTCTTACTTTCTCCCTATTTTGTCGACAGCAAAAAGGAATAATAAACAAGGTATAGAAAAGTAAGGAACAAAAAGATAAATGATAAACGGTATTTATTTTATTCATCACAAGCTTCTCAGTACAAGGCAAAATTTACACTTTACTACTTAGGCTGACTAAAAAGCAGAAATAGAGCTTCTACTCTCTTTTCTAAAAGCATCCTAGCTTGTTGGTCGCACTGTCGCGCACGCGCCAAAAAGCGAGCGGGTTTATAAAACTGTAGTCTAGGAAGCGACAACTCGGATATCGTCTCACAAGGACTCTTGACTTGTTATTTACCACAAAAATCATTTTTTTTTGGGGGGGGGGGGGGGGGGTTGGTTTGAATGCAAATAAGAAAACAATTAAGGAAACAAATAGCAATAAAAATAGAGCAGTTAAAAGATTATCAAATAGCTAAATACGATTAATCTACTGTTCTCGATTTCCCAACTATCATCGGTTCATGTAAGTTCAAAGCCCTAAGAAGATTCTAATCCCCTTTCGGTTGTAGCAACAATTAACAAGCGAAATCACTATTACAAATATATGTCCCTATTCCCGAATTAAGCAAACGGGGTTAAGCCCTTCGTGAACTAAGCGAACACGAATTGAACACACGCGAATTAAGCAAACGCGATTCAATATAGGAACATAACATCACCGAAATACAACACAACACTATACACTCCTGAATTAAGAAAACAGAAACATATAGCATATCATTAAAAAGGGAAAAGCAAACAAAATAGGAATTACAGAACCTCAAGTGTAGTGGAAATCGATTACAGTAGACTAATCCAAGAAAATTAGTTCTCCATAAAAACGAAATACACCCAGAAAATATGTAAAAACAATGGAGAATCAAAAGTTGTTCTCTAATCTGCCCAGAACAGCCATTTATAGCATTCAAGAACTGCACCTACTCGCGAGGCGAACCCTCACTCGCGAGGCGAATATTATGAAGAGTCTGCAATGTTTGGTCTTCTCGCGGGGCGAAGTACTGCTCGCGTGGCGAGGAATTGAAGAGTCTAACCGTGATGCTTTCTGACTTCCAGGCTCGCGTGGAGAGAAGATGGATTCGCGAGGCGACACAGAACTCTTGCAAATTTCTGGAACAGTCAGTGTTCAGCATCGCGAGGCGAGGTATTGTTCGCCGGGCGAACCAGAGAGGATGACATTTTGCTGTTCAGCTGGTGATAAGCCTCTGGCTTATCTAGTTTTATGACTGGATGAACTAGGGTTTATGTGTCAATTTGTCGAGTTCAGTCTCGTTTTCGCCCAAATTTGCCTTGTTTTGTTCCTAAGTTGGACTTTGACTCATTTTGCGTCTTTTTTGTAGTTTTTAGCTTATTTTGGATAGAATTATGCTTTTGGTTGCTTTTGGTGTTTTCAGGTCAATAAGTGAAGCTCCGGGAGTCAAGGAAAGCCAAGAAATAGTGGAAATTGCAATTCTGGAGACACTCGCCCCGCGAGTGTATGCTCACCTCGTGAGACTGAAGGTCAACAAAGCAGCAAAAGTCATCATTTCTGGATCGCCACGCGAAAATCTTCTCGCCCCGCGTGAGTCTGAAGACTTGCAAGACAGAGACTATCACGGCATAGCCGTGATTAAGGTCACGGCTGTGACAAATTTAGGTTTGAAGTCTCGCCCCGCGAGAGCCTGAAGACCCTGGAAGACAGAGACCATCACGGCCCAGCCGTGATGAATGTCACGGCTGTGACAGATTGAAGTTGGAAGACTCGCCCCGCGAACACACCCTCGCCTCGCGAAAATCCAAACTTGAATGCGCGCCAAAACTAAAATTCGCGTCGCGAGAGTAAGCTCGCCCCGGGAGCGGGCGAGAAATAGAATCCTTATTTAAATGCTGTCTCAGATCAGAATTGGGTATGAAGTTGTTAGCCACTGTTTAGATCAGATTTTGTGCGAATCCTTGTTTCTGGAGCTGCGTCTCCCACCTCTTTTCTTTTCTTATTTTATTATGGAGATTGTTGCCAATTGTTCGTGTGTTGTTACGGACATGAGGAACTAATCCCCTCGTCTGGGGGATCGATGAAGCCACCCATGGCGGTATAGTGTTCTTGTGATGTATGTTTTTTTCCCCTTCTCTTATGAATGTTTTCCAATTCTGAATTGATTGCGTTGATCATATGTATTCCGTGATTAACTAGTTAAGCGTGTTTGAGGCCGATCGGCGATTCGCGTTTTAGAACTTGAATTGGAATCACTAATTGAATAATGAGCACGACAGTGGATTTAGGAGATTAGTGCAACCTTTTAGGGAACAAGAATTAATTGAATTCGAGATTAGGATTATGAGACCTAGCAAGTAATTAATCCAATCGTCGAATATGTCCTATTGAGCACGACAGTGGATATAGGAGAAATTAGGGGTCCCGGTTGACATTGTAATTGAATTTAGGGAGGAATTCATCATCACGTGGGAACTATACATGATTGGGTAGGTGGAATTGAGACCCTAGATATTTTAATTTCTGAATTTAATCACCTTAGCTTTAATTGATTTGTTACTTGAATTTTTGATCATCTTCTCTCCCTCAACCACCTTCTGTAACTTGACCAAACGCATCGGATTTCCCGCGGATTAGTCGAATTGGTAGCCCAATCCCTGAGTTCGACCTCGGTAATTACTTACCGTGTTTATTTATTACTTGCGACGACCCGGTACACTTGCCGGCGTCACCAACAAGTTTTTGGCGTCGTTTCCGGGGATTGGCACAACCAATTTTCCTAATTTTTAGGAAATTTGATTGATTGGTTAAGCTGTTTTTCTTTTTATTTTTCTGTTATTTCTTTATTATTTCTCTCTACTTCTTTGATTCCACTTGGTCTTGCCGTGTTTTTGTATGCGAGGTACCATTTCACAAGAGGACTTGCTATTCGATTCAGAGATCACCAGGACCGAGAGGCAATTAAGAAAAAAGGTCAGAGAAAGGAAGAGGCTGGAAGCAATTAAAATAGAGATCATGGCTGAAGAAAACCCTCCTCCTCCTCCTCCTCGTTACAAGCCTCTCTTCGAGTACGATCTACCCAGCTTGGGAGATTGTGACTCTTCTATCGTGAGGGGCAACCTGAATACAGACTCTTTCAGAGTGGAAGCATGTGTCACATTCCAGATCCGTGAGAATCAGTTTGATGGGAGTGGCAAACAGGACCCTCATAGACACATCACTCGCTTCCTTGAAGCTTGTGACTTGCAGAAGACCAGGGGAGTCTCTCGGGATGAGTTTCGCTTGCGGCTTTTCCCTCTTTCTCTTAGGGATGTCGCTCGCGATTGGGTAGACAGCTTGGATAGGAACAGCATCAGAACTTGGGAGCAAATGACACAAAAGTTCCTAACCAAATATTTTCCTCCTCAGAAAGCGGCACAAGCAAGAATAGCCGTTACATCTTTCAGGAAGACAGAAGATGAAACCTATAATGAAGCTTGGGAGAGGTACAATGGGCTCCTGAGAAGATGCCCTTCAGCGTTCTTTGACCCGGTCTCCAAAGTTCAGCATTTCTTTAACGGGTTGAGGGGACGCTATCAGATGAACTGTGATGCCGCAGCTGGCGGCTCTTTTTCCTACTTATCAGCTGAGGATGGATGGGCATTATTGGAGAAGATGTCGTATAATGATTACAACCGTGGTAGGGAAAACTCAAGTGGAGTCAGTGCTGGAACAATGGAAGCCATTCTAGAGCAAGTCAAATCATTGAAGATGCAAGTTGCGGCTTTGTCAGAGAACAAGAAGGCTAATGTGATACACGAGGGAATGCCCCCGGGTTGTGATAATTGTAATAGAGATCATGACACTCGGAACTGTCCATTCAACTTCTCTCAGGAACATGTGGACTCATGCCACAACTTCTATGACACTGTGCCCCAGAATAACTATCAGAGGAACAGACAGAATGACTACAGTCAGAATCAGAACAGGGGGTATATGAGGAGAGACCATCCGGGTTTCGCTTGGAGTGATGCTAATGGTGGTCTAGCCGGTCAACAACATCCTCAACAGAATTGGCAACAACCTCCACAAGGTCTGAGGTCGAACATTGGAATCCAGCAGTGTAATACTCAGCAGGCTCTTCAGGGGCATAATCAGTTGCAAATAACAGATAGTGGAAGGGAGCCTTGGGAATTGGCTTTTGAGAAGATGAATGCGGCAATGGAAAAGATGGTAATCAAAACAGAGCTGGTGAATACGAAAGTTGACAAGTTAACAACGCATACAGGGGCGACAATGCACAATCTAGAGATGCAAATAGCTCAGCTCGCAAAGCAACTGAATGAGCGTCCCCCAGGCACTTTCCCAGGTAATACCGAGAACAACCCCAAGGGACAATGCAATGTCATATCTACTATAAGCGGAAGGGTGTTGGAACCTAACAGGGGTGCAACTAGTTCTCAGGATGACAAGGCCCCGGAACAACCAAATGTTGAAGAAGAGCAACCTGAAAAAGAGAAGTTGGCAGGTGACAGGGTACCGGAGCAAGGGGGAAGGCTGAAACTTGTAGATAAAGAGTTCCGAAAGAAGAAGTGGGTTGAACCCCAAGACCTCCCGCCCTACATGAAGGTACCGTATACTGAAAGATTGAAGAAGCCTCAACAGGATAAGCAATTCAATAAGTTCCTTGATGTCTTCCGAAAACTTCAGATTAACATTCCATTCGCGGAAGCCTTGGAACAGATGCCATCATATGCCCGGTTTATGAAGGATCTTCTCACCAAGAAGCGGAGAATAGTGGATGAGGAAACGGCTGCTTTGACCGAGGAGTGTAGTGCCATTCTTCAAAGAAAACTACCCCCAAAGTTGAAGGATCCCGGTTCCTTTTCGATACCATGTACCATTGGGGAGACGACTGTAGGGAAGGCATTGTGTGATCTAGGGGCAAGCATCAACTTGATGCCCCTCTCTATGATGAAGAGGTTGGGAATCAAAGAATTCAAGGATACACGGATGTCGCTCCAACTAGCCGACCGCTCTATAAAATACCCTTATGGGGTGGTCGAAGACCTGTTATTAAAGGTGGACAAGCTTATATTTCCGGCGGACTTTGTAGTGCTTGATATGGAAGAAGACGCCAAGATCCCTCTCATATTGGGTAGGCCCTTCTTGGCCACTGGGGGTGCCTTGATAGATGTGCGACAAGGGAAACTCACTCTAAGGGTGCAAGATGATGAGGTAGTCTTCAATCTCTTTGAAGCAATGAAGCACCCTGCAGAGAGGACGAAAGTGTATCGAGTGGATATGGTGGATCCAACTGCCAAGGCAAGGGCAACTAGAGAAGCCCATGGTTCTTCACTTGCAAAAGTGTCGGTAAAATCCCATGATGGGGACAGTGAGGAAAAAGACCCTTTGGGGGATGAGGTCTATCTCGAGTGGTTGAAAGACATGGAAGCCTTACCGAGTCTCCCAAGGGGAGAATGTGCAAGGGAAGAGCTCAGCAACAAAGACGTGAAAAAGAATGGTAAAGCACCAAGGTTGAAGGGTGGCACAACCGTGATGGTCAATGCAGACAATGAGTTGATCCCAAAAAGGAGCATCACGGGATGGAGAGTTCGTGCTGATTATAGAAGGATACTGGACTTAAATGAGCTGCCCGGGAACAGCTTGCGAGCATATGAAAGGGCAAGAGCCTACAGAAAACGAACTGAGGCATGGAATGGCAAGCAAGATCTACGTCCGGATTAACCCTTAGGGGTGACTTGAGTCAGGCTCGGGACGTTAAACAAGCGCTACTTGGGAGGCAACCCAAGCTAGACATCCTTTATTTTTAGTTGTCATTTTCACATATATTTAAAAAAACAAAAAAAACTTGATTCGCCACGCGAATCCACATTGGCCGCGCGAGACAGAAGTCCTGAATCTCAGAGGCTTGCTCATGCTTCTGTCTCGCGTCACGAGGTATACTTTCGCCTCGCTATTCTGGGCATCATCATCTGTTGGAATTCCAGATTCGCCTCGCGAGATACTACTCGCCTCGCTATTCTGGAAAGTATGGAAATAGTGTTTCCAGATTCGCCTCGCGAGTGATCTCTCGCCTCGCGAATCTGCACTTAAGGTCTTAAATTGCAGGAGTTCTTCCAGGATGCTATGCAACAGAAGGGAGGCCGTGAGACCAATATTGATGAGGAGGCAACCATGGAAATTTGATCAGGGAGTATTCTCTCCTCTCCTCACTTTTGTTTGTTTTTGTTTTTGTTTTTGCTTTATTTTTTGTTTGTCACTCTTGAATAATTTGAGAAGATCAAGAGTTTTTGTATGAATGTTGTGTCGGCAAGCTTGTTGGAATTTAATTAAATTGAGCATAGATTGATTGCATGAATTATTTTGACCATCTATGATTTCCCCCTAGGTTCTGATTATAGAAAAGTTTATCCCCACTTAAAAATTGAAAATTGAACTTTGAGAATTTTATTGTGATTACTTGATTTATGATAAGTTTGGGGTGAGGGGGGTGCACACACTAGGAATTGTATCTCGGTCAAACAATTTGCAAAATGTCCAGGTGAGGATTTGAGCCTCCAACTCTGTTTTTGAATGTGTGAATCACTGTTAGGTTGCACTTTCCCGAATTTGCTTGAATCTCTTCATGGTTTGCATGTTTATATGTTGCATCAAATGATTTAGGCAATTTTCTTTGAATAGTTACTTGGCCTAAAAAGGACCATCCCTAATGCATGTTCCCTAGTTAGCCACATTGAGCCTAATTGACCTATTGTTTCTTGATGACCCTATATTACAAGCCAAAATCGGAAAAACCATGTTAACCAAATCTCAGGATTAGGAGAGCATGGAAGTTTAGTGAGAAAAGGATTGTGAGAAACTAAGTTTGGGGTGGCTACAAGGTGATGTGTCATATTGGGGGTGAGAAAAAGAAAAATAAAGGTTGATGAAAAAAAAAATTGCCAAAAAGAAAATGGGCAAAACAGAAAAAAAATAGCAAGGAAAAGGATGTAGTCACCCGAGCCCAATTGAAAAAAGGAAACAGGAATTTGAGTGGAAAATGTGTTTAATGCTCATGCTCTCTTAGTTCCTAGGGACTTAAGCCTAATATCCTTGAATATCCTACCTTGAGCCAGGCCCCATAACAACCTTTAAAAGACCTTCTGATGTTGCATACATGTTTTCGTGGGAACCATTTTTTTTTTTTTGAGATGAAAATCAAATTCATGGGAAGTGCTCTTGATATGTGAAATTGAGTGAGAAGTTGATAGCCTAGACGAAATTGAGCGAATGAGTGAAATTTTACATACCCTTGTGAGGAAGGCAATTGTTTGAAATTGGTGATCTTCCTTTTGTGTGTGACCCTGATCCTCAACTTAGACTAATGATTGCATGAATGATGAAGTTCTCAATTGTTTAAAGTAAATGAATGTGGGGATTACATTGATGTAAAAAGGGGAAATCATTGGATAAAAACTGTTTTGAGTGCATGAAATTTGTGCGAAATCGATTGATTCCTTTAAGCTTGCCAAGTCTTGAGTCGTTTTTGAGTTTTAGCTTGCTTGGGGACAAGCAAGGTTTAAGTTTGGGGTGTTTTGATAAGCCTCTGGCTTATCTAGTTTTATGACTAGATGAACTAGGGTTTATGTGCCAATTAGTCGAGTTCAGTCTCGTTTTCGCCCAAATTTGCCTTGTTTTGTTCCTAAGTTGGACTTTGACTCGTTTTGCGTCTTTTTTGTAGTTTTTAGCTTATTTTGGATAGAATTATGCTTTTGGTTGCTTTTGGTGTTTTCAGGTCAATAAGTGAAGCTCCGGGAGTCAAGGAAAGCCAAGAAATAGTGGAAATTGCAATTCTGGAGACACTCGCCCCACGAGTGTATGCTCGCCTCGCGAGACTGAAGGTCAACAAAGCAGCAAAAGTCATCATTTTTGGATCGCCACGCGAAAATCTTCTCGCCCCGCGAGAGTCTGAAGACCTGCAAGACAGAGACTATCACGGCATAGCCGTGATTAAGGTCACGGCTGTGACAAATTTAGGTTTGAAGTCTCGCCACGCGAGAGACAGCTCGCCTCGCGAGAGCCTGAAGACCCTGGAAGACAGAGACCATCACGGCCCAGCCGTGATGAATGTCACGGCTGTGACAGATTGAAGTTGGAAGACTCGCCCCGCGAACACACCCTCGCCTCGCGAAAATCCAAACTTGAATGCGCGCCAAAACTAAAATTCGCGTCGCGAGAGTAAGCTCGCCCCGGGAGCGGGCGAGAAACAGAATCCTTATTTAAAGGCTGTCTCAGATCAGAATTGGGTATGAAGTTGTTAGCCACTGTTTAGATCAGATTTTGTGCGAATCCTTGTTTCTGGAGCTGCGTCTCCCACCTCTTTTCTTTTCTTATTTTATTATGGAGATTGTTGCCAATAGTTTGTGTGTTGTTACGGACATGAGGAACTAATCCCCTCGTCTGGGGGATCGATGAAGCCACCCATGGCGGTATAGTGTTCTTGTGATGTATGTTTTTCCCCCTTCTCTTATGAATGTTTTCCAATTCTGAATTGATTGCGTTGATCATATGTATTGCGTGATTAACTAGTTAAGCGTGTTTGAGGCCGATCGGCGATTCGCGTTTTAGAACTTGAATTGGAATCACTAATTGAATAATGAGCACGACAGTGGATTTAGGAGATTAGTGCAACCTTTTAGGGAACAAGAATTAATTGAATTCGAGATTAGGATTATGAGACCTAGCAAGTAATTAATCCAATCGTCGAATACGTCCTATTGAGCACGACAGTGGATATATGAGAAATTAGGGGTCCCGGTTGACATTGTAATTGAATTTAGGGAGGAATTCATCATCACGTGGGAACTATACATGATTGGGTAGGTGGAATTGAGACCCTAGATATTTTAATTTCTGAATTTAATCACCTTAGCTTTAATCGATTTGTTACTTGAATTTTTGATCATCTTCTCTCCCTCAACCACCTTCTGTAACTTGACCAAATGCATCGGATTTCCCGCAGATTAGTCGAATTGGTAGCCCAATCCCTGAGTTCGACCTCGGTAATTACTTACCGTGTTTATTTATTACTTGCGACGACCCGGTACACTTGCCGGCGTCACCAACAGCTGGCTTTCAGGTTCGCGTGGCGAGAAGACTCTCATGAGGCGAACACCTCCAGGATTGCAATTTCCCCTGCTTCTTTATTCCCTTAACTTCTAAGTTAACCTGAAAACAATAAAATAGCCATAAGTGCTTTATTTGACTCAAAACTGGCTAAATTAACCTAAAACTACTTTAGAGACTCAAAACCTTGCTTGAGGATAATCTAATCTAATTTGGGTGAAAATGAGATATAATTAGCATAAAACCCTGGTCATACTAGCCATAAAACTAGATGAGCCAGAGGCTTATCAAAATACCCCAAACTTAAACTTTGCTTTTCCCCAAGTAAACTAAAACTCAAAAATCAAAAAGACTCAAGACATGGCAATCTTAAAAGATTCAATCAACTTTGCACAAATTCAAGCAATTTCATCAAAACAATTTTCTTCAATGTTCCCCCCTTTCAAACAAAGTAATCCCCACAATCCTTTATTCTGAACATTGAGAATTTCATCATTCAAACAATCATTAATCTAAGCAGGGGATCCAAGTTACACACAAGAGGGAGATTACCAAATTCAAACAACTGCCTTCCTCACAAGGGAGTTTAGTGTTTCACTCAATCGCTCAGTTTTTGTCTAGGTTAACAACATTTCACTCAATTTCACTTTTAAGAGCACTTCCCATAAATTTGATTTTCATCTCAAAATGGTTCCCACGGAAAACATGTATGCAACATCAAAATGTCTTTGAAGGTTGTAATGGGGCCTGGCTAAGTGTAGGATATACAAGGGTACTAGGCTGAAGACCCTAGGAACTAAGAGAGCTTGAAACACTGCAAAACATTGAAATTCCACTCAAGTTCCTTTTCTCATTCTTCTTTTTACTTTGGGTGACTACAACCTCTTTTCTTTCAATATACTTTTTGAAATTTTTGTATTTTCTTTTCTTTTCTTTTTTTCTTGCCTTTGGCTCCAACCTTTTTATTGTATTTTTTTCTTTTTCTCAATCCCAAACAACACATTACACCTTGTAGCCACCCCAAACTTAATTTCTTGCAACCATTCTCTTGCTAAGATTCCATGTTCTCCTAATCCTAAGACCGGGTTAACATGGTTTTCCAGATTTTAGCTTGTAACATAGGGTTATCAAGAATTAACAGGCTAATCAGGCTCAATGGGGCTAACTAGGAAACATGCATTAGGGATGGTTAATTTAGGCCAAGTGGTTATTTACAAAGAAAATGCCTAAATCATATGAAGCAAACACATAAGCATGCAAACCATGAAGAGATTCAAGCAAATTCGGGAAAGTGCAACTCAAAAGTGATTCTCACAGTTAAAAACATGTTGGAGGCTCAAATCCTCACCTGGACATTTTTTTTTTGCAAATTGTTTGACTGAGATTCTATCCCTAGTGTGTGCTTCCCTTCACCCCAAACTTATCATAAATCATGCCATCACAACAAAATCTCAAAATTCAGTTTTCAATTTTTCTAAATGGGGGTCACTTTTCAAAAAAAAAAATTCAACCTAGGGGGAATCATCACATAAATCATGCAATCAATCTGTGCAAAAGCAATCAAAACCAATCAAGCTCACCGACCAAAGACTTGCACAATTTATTCAAACACAAGACCAACCAAACACAAAACAAAGCTACAATTAGTTCCCTCCCCCACACTTAAAACATACATTGTCCCCAATGAAAACAACATAACTATCAAATCAGAGTGAGGGAAAGGAAAGGGTGCTCCCTGATCAAGTGGCAGTGTAGGTGGGAGCTTCCAAGGAGAGCTCCTCAACAGTAGCATCGTCAGGAACACCAGCAGCCACACCATGGAATGGCTTCAGCCTCTGCCCATTAACCTTTAATGTCTTGTTGCTACCTGCACTTTTAATCTCTACTGCACCATAAGGAAAAACGTTAGTAACAACAAAGGGGCCATCCCACTTGGACCTAAGTTTCCCAGCCATCACTTTCAGGCGGGAGTTAAACGGTAAGACCTGATGGCCCACAGAAAATTCTTTCCTAGCAATCATCCTATCATGAAAATGTTTTGTTTTCTCTTTATAAATCCGAGAGCTTCCATAGGCTTCTAGCCTAAGCTCCTCAAGCTGCTGCAACTGGAGTTTCCTTTCAATACCAGTTTTTTTCATTTCCAAGTTACAGCACTTGACTGCCCAATATGCACGGTGCTCAACTTCCACCGGGAGGTGACATGCCTTACCAAATACAAGCCTAAAGGGGGACATTCCTATTGGCGTCTTGAAAGCGGTCCTCTGAGCCCACGGTGCGTCTTCTACACGGCGGCTCCAGTCCTTCCTATTCGGCTACACCATTTTCTCTAAGATCTGCTTGATCTCCCTGTTTGATATCTCAGCCTGGCCATTGGTCTGGGGATGATAAGCAGTGGAAACTCTATGAACAACTCCATATTCCCGGAGTAAGGCTTCCATGGTGCGGTTGCAGAAGTGAGTGCCCTGGTTACTGATAATAGCCCGAGGTATGCCAAACCTGCAAAAAATATTGGACCTAACAAATTTTGAAACAACTTTAGCATCGTTAGTCCTAGTGGGGATAGCTTCCACCCACTTTGAAACATAGTCAACAGCCAAAAGAATGTATAGAAAACCAAAAGATGCAGGGAAAGGACCCATAAAGTCGATTCCCCACACATCAAAAACCTCACAAAAAAGCATGGGTTGTTGAGGCATTTCACTCCTACGAGTGATGGCAGGGCCTGCTGTTTGACATTCGTTACAATTCCTGTAGACCTCATAGGCATCTCTAAAAATTGTGGGCCAGTAGAACCCAGAATCTAGGAATTTTCTTGCCGTCCTCTGTGGTCCAAAGTGTCCCCCTACTTGAGAGGCATGAGAAAAGTGCAAGATGGACTCTGTCTCATAATCGGGGACACACCTCCGAATAACCTGATCACTGCAAAACTTCCAAAGGTACGGATCATCCCACACATAGTACTTGCAATCACTCTTGAGTTTGTGGATCTTGGATCTACTTGTACCTGCAGGAAAAACACCAGCAACAAGAAAGTTAACAATGTCAGCAAACCAGGGCGTTACCCCATGCATATGTAGAAGCCGCTCATCAGGAAAATCATCCTGGATGGGAGAAGGATCCTCACCCCTTGCTATTCGGCTCAAGTGATCAGCTACTAAATTTTCAGCTCCACTCTTGTCTTTTATTTCCACATTAAACTCTTGAAGCAAAAGCATCCACCGAATCAATCTTGGCTTCGCTTCTAGTTTTTTCAATAGGTACTTCAGGGCTGCATGGTCAGTAAAAACAATAACCTTGGAACCTAGCAAATATGACCTAAATTTATCAAGAGCAAATACAACAGCTAGAAGTTCCTTCTGAGTGGTGGTATAATTAGATTGTGCAGCATCTAATGTCCTAGAAGCATAATGAATGACATGGGCAGCCTTGCCCACCCTTTGTGCCATAACCGCTCCCACAACATAATTAGAAGCATCACACATGAGTTCAAAAGGGAGGGTCCAGTCAGGGGGTTGGATGACGGGGGTAGAGGTCAATGCCCTTTTCAGGTAGTCAAATGCCTTCTTGCAGTTGTCATCAAAATGGAACATGGCATCATTCTTCAGCAGGTTTGACAAGGGAAGAGCTATCTTGCTGAAGTCCTTAATAAAACGCCTGTAGAAACCTGCATGGCCAAGAAAAGAACGGATCTCGCGAACGTAAGATGGGTAAGGCAATGTTGAAATCACATCAATTTTTGCAGGATCTACTGAAATACCCTCTTTAGAAAATAACATGACCCAAAACAATCCCCTGTTCTACCATAAAGTGACATTTTTCATAGTTCAAAACTAGAACAGTCTCAATGCATCTTTCTAGAATCAGACTCAGACTATGCAAACATGCATCAAATGAGGAACCATATACAGTGAAGTCATCCATGAACACTTCCATGCAATTTTCAATAAATTCAGTAAAAATGCCAAGCATGCATCTTTGGAAAGTGCCAGGAGCATTACAAAGGCCAAATGGCATCCTCCTATAAGCAAACGTGCCGAAGGGGCACGTGAAAGTGGTCTTTTCCTGATCCTCTGGGGCAATATGGATCTGGAAGTACCCGGGAAAGCCATCAAGAAAATAGTAATGAGATTTACTAGCCAGCTGTTCCAGCATCTGATCTATGAACGGCAAAGGAAAGTGATCCTTTCTGGTAGCCTGGTTCAACTTCCTATAATCTATACAGACTCGCCGGCTATTCTGGACTCTAGTGGGTACAAGCTCATTATTATCATTTCTTACCACTGTGAGGCCGGACTTCTTGGATACAACTTGCACTGGACTTACCCAAGTACTATCAGAGATGGGGTATATGATACCCGCCTGCAGAAGTTTAGTCACCTCTTTCTTCACCACATCCAGAATCAATGGATTGAGCCGCCTTTGGGCCTGCCTAACTGGTTTAGCCCCATCCTCCAACAGAATTCTATGCATACATCTGGAGGGGCTAATTCCTGGTATGTCAGCCAAGGTCCACCCAATCGTCTTCTTGTGCTTCTTCAGAACCTCTAAAAGCTTAGCTTCCTGGTCAGAGTCAAGGCTGGAGGAAATAATGACTGGAAGTTTTTCATTCGTCTCCAGGTAAGCATACTTCAGGTTCCCAGGAAGTGGTTTGAGCTCTAAGGAGGGTGGCTGCTCAATGGATGGTACATTTGGAGTAGCCATGATGTCAAGAACTTCAACTGAACAGACAGCTTCACTTTCACTATCACCCTGCAAAGTTGAATCAAGAAACTCAGCACAAACAGCACACGGGTTAGTGTCAGTACAGTCAGTACATGAATATATATCATCAAAGCCAGAAATAAATGGAAAATCAGAAACAAGGTCCTCATGGGTGTGATCAATAATCTCAGAAAGCAACTCTAATTGGAAAACAGAGTGCTCCTCCAGGGGATGCTTCATAGCAACAAAGATGTTAAACTTTGCCACAATATCACCAAACTCCATAGACATGGTCCCATCATCAACATCAATCTTAGTCTTAGCTGTCTTCATGAACGGTCTGCCCAGGATTATTGGTGATCTACTGGAATTTGTTTCCCCTGCCATGTCTAGGATGTAGAAGTCAGCAGGGAAAATCAACTCATCAACTTGTACCAGCACATCTTCTACCATTCCCATGGGGCGGGCACTGGTCCTGTTGGCCAACTGGATTGTGAGACCTGTATACTGCAAGGGACCAAGATCAAGGTTATTGAAAATAGAGGTGGGCATGACATTTATGGAGGCTCCCAAATCCAACATGCAATTTTCAAATTTTCTGTTCCCAATAGTGCATGAATAGTAAAAGTGCCTGGATCCTTGCACTTCTGTGGTAGTGCCTGAGTGGGGGCTGAAACAGTAACTCTTTCTGGTGCAGGCTTAGACTGGATAAGAGCTGAAACATTTCTTCCCAAATTAACTCTCTCATTACTCTTCAACCTTCTCTTGTTGGTGCATAAATCCTTCAGAAATTTAGCATACTTAGGAACCTGCTTGATCACATCTAGAAGGGGAATGTTCACCGTCACCCTTCTGAATACATCTAGAATTTCCTTCTCCTTGTCTTCACCACCAATCTTCTTATTTTTCTGCACTGTGTGGGAAGGTGATCGGTGGTATGTACACTTTATCGGCTTCAATAATAACAGAAGGCTCAGGAGTTACCTCAACAGTTTCTTCATCTTTTCCAGAGGCTGCCTCAACAACTTTTCCAGATCTCAGAGAAATGACACTCATATTAGGATTGGAGACATTGGGATTTATCACTGTTTGTGCCGGCAGTTGACTTGATCATTGAGCTTGCTGTATGTTATTTATGGATGTGGCAAGCTGTCCAATCTGTGTCCGCAAATCTTGAATGCTAGCATCTGTTCGCTGCTGAGACTGGCCAACTTGCTGCTGAAACTGTGTCTGTGAGGCCTGAAACTGTCCAATTTGCTGCTGGAACTGGAGATTTTGTGCAGCCATTTGTGCAGTCATTTGTGCAGTCATTTACTTGAATAGGTCCTCTAGTGAAGGTTCAGAAGGTGCAGAAGTGGTCACTTGAGGAGGATTCTGTGGTGCCATCGGTTGCTGTTGGGATGAGTTCCCATACCGAAGGTTATGGTGATTCCTCCAGTTGGGATGGTACCTATTTGTGGAGAGGTCAGGAGTGTTGTACCAGTTCTGACTGTTGCCTTAATTGTAAGGATGGACTGCATAAGCTTGAGGCAAATCAGTAACTGACCCTTCCTTCAGAATGGGGCATGCATCAAACGGGTGCTCAGGAGAGTTGCACATGGCACACAACATTGCCGGCTGAACCTTATCCATTGCCAATTTCTCCAACAAAGAAGTGAGCCTATCAATTCTATCATCACGGGTTTGGTTGGAAGAAGAACTGTGGACCTCATGCACACCTCTTGTCTCAACAGAATTTCTCCTGGTTGTAAATTGCTGGGAGTTCAGTGACATATTTTCAATTAATTGCTTGGCAGCAGCTGGAGTCTTATCAACAAGTGCTCCCCCACTCGCAGCATCCAAAATATTTCTATCCATCGACAGTAACCCCTCATAAAAATACTGGATAAGAAGCTGCTTGGAAATCTGATGCTGAGGGCAACTGGATACCAACTGCTTGAATCTCTCCCAATATTCAGTCAATGACTCATTTCCTTGTCTGATGCCACATATTTCCTTCCTGATTGATGCAGTTCTGGAGGCAGGAAAGTATTTTTCTAAGAAAACCTTCTTCAAATCGTTCCAGGTAGTAATAGAGTTTGGCTCAAGATATAACAGCCAATCCTTTGCAGTGCCCTGTAGTGAAAACGGGAAGGCTCTCAGCTTGATGTGATCCTCAGTTATTCCCTCTGGTCTCAACGGTGTGGAGCAAACAACCTAGAATTCCTTCAAATGCTTGTGTGGATCCTCACCTGCATGACCACTAAACCTTGGCAACAAATGGATTAGACCAGATTTTAATTCAAAGGGAGTAACAGCACCAGAATATTCAATACACAAGCCATTATAATTAACATCAGGGGCAGCAAGCTATCTTAATGTCCTTTGGTCACCTATGTTATCAAAAACGGTTTTAGAATTAGAATCACTACTAGTGCTAGCCCGAATTGCTCTACGGCGTGTGTGTAGTGTTCTTTCAATTTCAGGATCAAAATCACACAAGTCAGGGCAAGTAGACCTAGTAGCCAGACCAATTCAAAACAAAAACGAAAGTAAAAGAAAAAAGAAAAAAATGCGAAAATAACAAACAAGAGTCCCCGGCAACGGCGCCAATTTTTGGTCGCGCTGTCGCGCACGCGTCAAAAAGCGAGCGGGTTTATAAAACTGTAGTTTAGGAAGCGACAACTCGGATATCGTCTCACAAGGACTCTTGACTTGTTATTTACCACAAAAATCAGTTTTTTTGGGGGGGTTTTGTTTGAATGCAAATAAGAAAACAATTAAGGAAATACAGAGCAATAAAAACAGAGCAGTTAAAAGATTATCAAATAGCTAAATACGATTAATCTACTGTTCTCGATTTCCCAACTATCATCGGTTCATGTAAGTTCCAAGCCCTAAGCAGATTCTAATCCCCTTTCGGTTGTAGCAACAATTAACAAGCGAAAACACTACTACAAATATATGTCCCTATTCCCGAATTAAGCAAACGAGGTTAAGCCCTTCGTGAACTAAGCGAACACGAATTGAACACACGCGAATTAAGCAAACGCGATTCAATATAGGAACATAACATCACCGAAATAAATCAACACAATACTATACACTCCTGAATTAAGCAAACAAACATATAACATAGCATTGAAAAGGGAAAAGCAAACAAAATAGGAATTACAGAACCTCAAGTGTAGTGGAAATCGATTACAGTAGACTAATCCAAGAAAATTAGTTCTCCATAAAAACGAAATACACCCAGAAAATATGTAAAAACAATGGAGAATCAAAAGTTGTTCTCTAATCTGCCAGAACAACCATTTATAGCATTCAGGAACTGCGCCTACTCGCGAGGCGAACCCTCACTCGCGAGGCGAATATTATGAAGAGTCTGCAACGTTTGGTCTTCTCGCGGGGCGAAGTACTGCTCGCGTGGCGAGGAATTGAAGAGTCTAACCGTGATGCTTTCTGATTTCTAGGCTCGCGTGGCGAGAAGATGGATTCGCGAGGCAGCACAGAACTCTTGCAAATTTCTGGAATAGTCAGTGTTCAGGGTCGCGAGGCGAGGTGTTGTTCGCGGGGCGAACCAGAGAGGATGACATTTTGCTGTTCAGCTGGCTTTCAGGTTCGCGTGGCGAGAAGACTCTCGCGAGGCGAACACCTCCAGGATTGCAATTTCCCCTGCTTCTTTATTCCCTTAACTTCTAAGTTAACCTGAAAACAATAAAATAGCCATAAGTGCTTTATTTGACTCAAAACTGGCTAAATTAACCTAAAACTACTTTAGAGACTCAAAACCTTGCTTGAGGACAATCTAATCTAATTTGGGTGAAAATGAGATATAATTAGCATAAAACCCTGGTCATACTAGCCATAAAACTAGATGAGCCAGAGGCTTATCACTTGCATTTCTTCATCCAGTTGTCTTCTGGTTTCTTCTAGCTGAGCCTGAAGCAATTTTAAGCTATGCAAATCCATCATTTGAGGAGTGGAGGCTTCTACAGTCAGACTAGTCGAATCATCAGACTGGTCTGAGTACCAGGGCAAGGCTAAGATAGGAGGTGCCTTGGGCACAAAGAAGGGTGAGGAAATACGATGAAAGATAAGTTGATGAAGGGTTCTATAATAAAAGAAGGGAACAAAAGCTAACTTGAACAGAGGTCTGATTCTGACAAGGTCAGTATCAGGGGAATGTAACGCCCTTTGTTACATTAGTTGCACAAATTAACTTTATATGAAAACCTTTAAAATACTTGGATTAAATAATCGAATCATAAAATTTTTCACAATGAATTTAAGTATGGAAGTATCTAGTATATTCAAAATAAAGCCTCATAAAAATTAATTAATAAAATCCACATAATCATTTTACAATTGTTTCTGTCTCAAAACACGGGCATCTAATAAACCCTAAATAAATAAATAAATTATAACTAATATCTTCAAGACTCTCTCTCAAAACGTTGCATCATCTATCTCATCACCTGTAAGCTCTGAAAGACAACACTACTAATGTGGTTTTTAATCCGAGTAAGTAAACACAATTATAAAAGGATTTTCGAAAAGATGTTGCTTTCAGCCGGTACGGTAATCGGAAAAACAACCATGGTAATCCACCATTTCCAAAATATAACTCAAAATATTTTATATAAATTATGGATAATCAATACAATCTCACGAAATTCATACACAAGTCATA
Source organism: Sophora flavescens (assembly GCA_030762895.1). NCBI lineage: Eukaryota > Viridiplantae > Streptophyta > Magnoliopsida > Fabales > Fabaceae > Sophora > Sophora flavescens. The sequence continues at coordinate 206,115,495 of CM061065.1, read as the reverse complement.
ACATCATAAATAGATATAATCCTCATTAAAGTGCATATAACATAAATAACATCATACAAAGGACATCTCTTGTGTCAAAATAATCTCAATTTATCATTCAAGTCTCTTTTATTTAATAACCTATTTTTAGTCTATGAGCTCATGACAAATGCAATGGTGTCCCACTGCCTTCCCCTTCCCAGGAGGTATCTATAATGGGTCTTCCCCTCCCCAGAAGGAGGTATCTGTCTTTCCCTCTAACGAGGAGGTATCTGTCATCCTCTTCCCAGTAGGAGGTATCTATCTTTCTCTCTAACGAGGATGTATCTGTCTTCTCCTCTAACGAGGTCTGTCATCCCCTTCCCAGAAGGAGGTATCTATCTTCCCCTCTAACGATGAGGTATTTGTCTTCCCCTCTAACGAGGAGGTATCTCATCATGTATCAACAATAGTTCTAAGTAATATTTTGGGCATATATCATGACCTCAAGACATGACATATGGCTTCATGCGTCAATCTCAATTGTATAACTCAGATCAATTAAATCCTAGATATTCCAAAAACCCGTTCAACCAAAATATCATACAAACATCACATTGTTACATGATAGCATAATATATAAAACACTATACTATAAGAACTAAACAATAATATTTTAAAATACGCATAGGACAAAAATATCTATATATAAATTATTATAATAAGAAGCCTCCCTATAATATGTAAGCACTATACTATAAAACTATACGCACGGGACAAATATATGTATATAAACTATTACACAATATTCGTAAACGATGATGAGGGAAAACCATTTCATTATAATCTCAAAGAAAATAGAAAAGTGTAGTTATTAAATTAATTTACCATGTACTAAAAAATTCTCAAATAATCATCCTTTGATTTTAAGAAAAAATATGTTTACTTAATTTTCGTAGATCTTCAAAGATGCTCTATAAATTATCCATGACAAAAACTAATGCTTCATCAAAAATTCTTTTTCTCGTCACTGATGTTCTTGGATCTATCCTGTGTAAATATGTTACTCTTCTATGACTATTTGCGGCGCTAGAGAACATGAGTTTTTCTCTATTATTATTTGTTAAAGTTCCACCCTCTTCTTTTTTACTACCTGCTAGTCAGTGTTTTTATGGGCTAATTAAAAGCCTAAAAGCCCTGCAACGTGCATAGCTTGATTGTTATTTATTTTAATTTTTATTTATTTATTTTTCTTAAAGAAAGAAAGGAAGAACGTGACTTGAATTGGCAAAAGCCATTGTTCCAACATCAGGTTTGCTTGCACCTTTTTATTATTATTTTTTAAAAAAACAAGATTATATCTTTTATAATCATTAAATAATTCTAATAATTTTTTATGCTAATATTTTTCTACACTAAATCTTATAATAGCTTAATCTTTTTATTAAAAGACTATATTAAAAATTTTAGGATGTTACAAGCAAGAGGTTGTTGGGCTAAGACAGAAGGGGTAGGGGTAACAAGGAATCAATATGACAAAAGAAAGAGTTCGGTCATATTACTAACAAAAAGAAATACCTACACCTATTAGGTAACATCACAACAGAGGCAGGATAGTGAGTCCTTACCAATGTTCTAATGAACAAGACAATAGGGGGATAAAAGAAAATCTTCCTACATGGGTTAAGGATATGAGGTGGAGGAGAAGGAATAACAGATAGATGAGAGACACTTGCAGTCATAAGAGATTGCAGGTCATAAACAAAAAGACTAGATGATATGTTAGCTTGTTCTTTGGGAGTTGAGTCCCTGTGAACAACTGTGCACTGACATATATCGGACACAACATCATAGGATGATGTTTAGGTTTTGTGAGAAGAGACATGTGAAGAGAAGGGAGACACTATAGATAGGGGTTGGACAGATAAAGTAGGTGGAGAAGAAATAGAAGGGTTTTGGACACCTTGATGAGAGGAAGAGGATGGTGCAGAAGGGATGGATGACAAGACCAGCTGATCTTCAGACAGCTTCAACTTCTTCCTTGACAGAGAAGGGGACAGAGTGTCAACCCCAGGGTGGACAACTGTCTGTGTCCCAACAGATAGGTTTGCAGCAGTTGCAACAGCAACTTCAACCTCTACAGCTTGATCTTCTGCAGGAATTTCTACCCTTTAAGGAGATGCCACAAAAGGCACTGGGTAGTCGGACCTTCTCTTTCTGGGAATAAGTCCCAAATCGAGATTGTTATTCTCCTTGGGCTTCTCCAAAGGTCTTTTTGTCTGCACCCCCTGAGCAGATACTTCCTCTTTGATGGGTGCAGACTCCACTTGTCTGACCTTGGCAAAGGTCTGCACCAGCCTTCATCATTTGCTGGGTTGAGTAGACTTAGCTTCTGATGCCACAACATCTCTTGTCCTCCTCTTGGGATAGGGCTTCTTCAGTTTGAACCTCAGATGCTCAACTATCTCAATAGTCTCAGCAGAGACTGATGGCTTCTGCAAAGCAGGCCTCTGGTCCTATCTGGCCACCTTTCCAGTAGGATTCTAGATTCTTTCAGAGATGAGCATCTCTGACTCATCAGTGGAGGCCACTGGTTCCTCCTCCAGTTTCTGCTCAGCATTAGTCTTCTTCTTCTTCTTCCAGAGGGATACCCTCAATGTTCACCATAGACAAGTTCTTCCTGTCAGTAGGAAAGGACATGTCTGTGAAGTAAGCATCACTGGGAACAAACAGTTTGTTCCTGAAGAGTCTTGTCAACAGCATTCCATAGGGATAGGTCTGCATGTTGGTCCTCTTGATCAGTGATTCAAGGTAGATGTAGATGAGGTCATTGATGTCTACCTTGATTTTGTGAATCAAGTGGTACAGGGCAAACCTGTCCATCTTGGTTACACTATCTTGTGATCCTTTCTTAGGCATCACACATTTCAACAGCAGCTTGTGCATGAATCTACACTTCACCACCATGCACATAGGCTTCAGGTTCTCAGGGTTGGGAACACCATACAGAGCAATGTTAACATTCTCTGTTACCACTTCATCTTCCTACTCGGGTCTGAAACCAGCACCAATTCTAGGGCATTTGTTGACAAGCTCCAGAGAGCTGATGGGGAAGAGAAGTGTGGTGTCCATAACATGAGCACGAAAGCTCTTGGTTCCATCAAACTTGCTTGTGATAACCACAACACTTGTCCAGAAGTCTCTGACAAGCTTGGGCTGTACCAGCTCCTTAAGATCAAAGAAGGAGGTCCACTTGGAGTATTCTAACTCCTTTGTGACATACATTCCCCATTTCTTCATCTGTTGGAGATCCACAGTCTTCCCAGCTAGGATTTTCTCCACATCAAAGAGCCTCATGTTGTACTTCTCGATGATTTATTTTGAAGAAAGATGCTTTGATGGTGCCATTTCAAAGAAAAAGAGTTTCTAGGGTTTTGGAAGAGATAAAGGTTTGACAGAGGAGAAGACGAAGACGAAGAGATTTTTGGAGTTTGAAAACATAAAGGTTAAACCTTTGTGACTCTTGCCTTTTATAATCATTAAGGAATGAGAGAGAAATAAAACAATTTTAATTTTAAAAATGGCACGATTTACATGGGGAACTACAACGCCCACTTAAGACATAAAGAAAACATGGTTTCAAGATAAAAACTGTCGTGCACATGATTAGCTTTAGATTAATAAATGATATTAAAAAAATTAATAACCATTTTAACAAAAACTGTTGAGTTCTAGCATTGTGACTCAACATGGTCAGACAGGTAACACATACAGGTGATATAAAGACATAAGACATGTAGCATAGACAGGTTAATTATCAAACATGTCATTCAACAATGCAATGTATGTTTAGATTATTTCTAATAAATAAAAACCTTTCTTCTGCTAATGGTTTAGTGAAAATATCAGCCCTTTGATTTTCAGTTTTAACAAACTTAATATCAAAGATACCTTTATGAACATAGTCTCTTATAAAGTGATGTTTGATTTCAATATGCTTAGCCTTAGAATGCTGAATTGGGTTTTTAGTTAAGCATATGGCATTAGAATTATCACACCACACAGATATGTTGTGCTCATAAATAGAGTAATCCTCAAGTTGATGTTTTACCCATAAGAGTTGAGAGTAGCTGAAATGTATTCTGCCTTAACAGTAGACAAGGCAATACTTGTAAGCCTCTTGCTTGACCAGAAGACTAAGCTTGCTCTAAGGAAGTGACATCCTATACTAGTGTTTTTTCTTTCTATTCTGTCTCCATCAAAATCAGCATCACAGAATCTCACTAATCTGTAGTCTTCTGATCTTAGATACATCAAACCAAGCTTAGTAGTCCCAAGCAAATATCTAAATATTCTTTTAACAGCTTTAAGATGAGATTGTCTTAGGTCGGATTGGAATCTAGCACACATACAAACACTAAACTGAATGTCAGGTCTGCTTGAAGATTAGTACAGTAGAGAACCAATTATAACTCTGTAGACAGTTTGGTCTACCTTTTTACCTTCATCATTTTTTTTAGTTTTGCATTGGGTTGCATGGGAGTTTTCATTAGTTTGGCACATTCCATTTTGTACCTTTTGAGTATTTCCTTGGTATACTTTTATTGATGGATGTAGATTCCATCACTTGACTGTTTGATTTGTAATTCAAGGAAGTACTTTAATTCTCCTATCATGCTCATCTCAAATTCTGCTTGCGTTAGCTTGGAAAATTCCTTGCACGGCTTTTCATTAGTTGCTCCAAAAATAATATCATCAACATATATTTGGACTATGATAAAATTTTCTTTAGAATTTTTCTTAAACAGGGCAGTATCAACTTGTTCTCTAATAAATCCATTATGCATGAGAAAAGAACTAAGTCTATAGTACCATGCTCTAGGTGCTTGTTTCAAATGATATAATGCCTTTTTAAGTTTGAAAACATGATCTGGTTTATTGGTATCTTCAAAACCAGGGGGTTGTTTAACATACACTTCTTCTTCAATTATACCATTTAGAAAATCATTTTTTACATCCAATTGAAAAAGAGTGATTTGGTGTTGTGCAACATATGATATTAGTATGCGGATAGCTTCTATTCTAGCTACAGGTGCAAAGGTTTCAGTATAATCAATAGCTTCTTGTTGTTATTGCCTTGAGCTACTAACCTTGCTTTATTTCTGACAACCTTGCCATCCTCATCCAATTTTTTTCTCAAGACCCATCTGTTGATGTAAGCCTTAGATGCCAATGTTTTTCCTACTGACTTACATTTTGAATCTTGCTATTATTTATTATATGAGGCATTTCAGTTTATTATGCTGTTTGTTTAAACGTAATAAAATCCTTAGAATATGAAGTTCTATTTAATAGAATATCAAGTATATGACTTGATAGTGAGACACTATTAATCAAGAGAACTTTATTCTTAAGTATCCATAGTCAAGTATTATTATTAATAAGGACAATAATAATATGTCAAGACTATTATGTGTGTGGACTGATGACCATTTCTCATGGGTCATGGATATGAGATATCAATTCACGCATATAGGTACACATTAGAGTAATGATGTACTGGATTAACCCGCCGTGAGAACGCTACATGGAACGTTATGTAAGTGTCATAAGTAGTTCTCACAGTGACAATGGTGTATGCAATCCTTCGACCTGAAACCACTATGATCCCTACATGAGCAGTTGTGTGATTTAATACCGTCAAACATTATCTGTAACATGATAACTATAAAGTCGATCATTGGGTACTCCGCAAGTTATGCATAGAGATGTGAGTGATCTAGATGAGATTTGTCCCTCCTACATAACAGGAATAATATCATTGGGTACTCCGCAAGTTATACAGAGAGATGTGAGTGATCTAGATGAGATTTGTCCCTCATACATAAAAGGAATAATATCTGTGGGGCCCTTGATATAGTGAGACCGTAAAATGTATGACCGTGTTGAAATGAGTCGATATGTGATATTGACCTCATTTAATGTTAAGTCTACTCGGGTATCAAGTGACGTAATATTGAACTATACAAGGGTGACACATTCTATGCCTTGTTTCAACATAGATATAATGACAAAGGGATAATAATACACATTAACATTGGTCACGGAAAGGTTACGTCAAATCAATGACTTTCTCATTACTTGGGTAGCAATGATGTGTTGCTAGACATCACTCGTTGTTTATAATAATAAATGTGATTTAATATTATTGCCAACGTTATGAGAACCTATAGGGTCACACACTTAAAGCAGATTAATCAGAGATAAAATAAATTGGGTTAGACCCAAATTTCTATTGGGTCATGCTCATGACAGATGAGCCCAAAAGGGTCAGGTTAAACCCTTTTTCATGCAAGGGGCGCTACCTATAAGTAGTAGTAAAATAGTACTAAGCCATCACGCCATTTTGCCCTGACCGCACTCAGTACATTGTTTGCGTGTGAAAAGAAATATACCGCCGCGTCTCCTTGAACACGTGAGACGTGTTTATTTGTTCCTGTGGACTACGTAGAGGCATTGCTGGTTCGTGTAGTGCTCGTGATTTGCAATGATTCAAATCAATGGTCTGCGCTTCAATAGGTAAATTTTCGAAACATGAACCATGACCATTCGCAAGGATTCTTGGTGGGAATTATTCCGCTGTGTTTATTTGATGCACAAATTCCCAACAGTGGTATCAGAGCCGGGTTGTGAAACCATGGTTTTGTTTGTATGGTTTACCTGTTATATGTGATAACATGCATATATGCGAATTTATTTTCTGAAAATCGTTTTCAAAATTCGTATGCTTCTATTTTTTGAAAACATGATTATGCAATTTTGTTTTCGTACGTGTATGATATATATGCATCACATTGAGGTTCTTGGTATATACGTGATATATATATATATATATATATATATATATATATATATATATATATATATATATATATATATATATATATAGGTTCTGGAATTGTGTATTATATGTGATATATACATGATTGGTTTCAGTTTTATCATGGCGACGTTAAGGTTCAATGACAATATTAGTAATAATAATTGAGTATTACTAATATGTGTTTAATTACAATTTCGAATTTCAATTTTGAAGATTTTGAAATCTCAATTAATTACAATATTAATAGTAATTAAGTGTATTATTAATGTGTGTTTTATCATGATTTCGAAATTCAAATTTGTTTTGGAGATTTTGATATCTCTTAATTAATAACAGCATTAATAGTAATAATGGTGTATTATTATTTTGATTGTTATGATTCAAAATTTAATTTTGAAATATTTCATATACCAATTAATAATAACATCAATTATAATAAATGTGATTTATTATATGTATGTTATGTTTTCAAAATTCAGATTTTGAAATCCTTAATTAATAATAACATCAATTATAATAAATGTGATTTATTGTATATATGTTATGTTTTCAAAATTCAGATTTTTGAAATCTCTAATTAATAATAAAATTAATAATAATAATAATAGTGTATTATTATTGATTGTTATTAGTTATTTGGTGATGTATGGTGAATGGTTATGGCCTTAGTCCATTTATCTTTTGGTTTATTTTTTAAATACGACTTACATGTCGTGCCTTTCTCTTATATTCCATTTGTACCTTCTCTTTCCACCTCACTCCCCTCGTATGTAAAACGAGGTTTCTAATTTATTTGTAATGTAATGATGGAGACAAGAAGGCGACGTCATGAAAGGACTTGTGGTCGCGCTGTCGCGCACGCACCAAAAAGTGAGCGGTTTGTAAAAATGTAGTTTAGGGAGCCACAACTCGGATATCGTCTCACAAGGACTCTTAGGTTGTTGTTATTAACACAAAATCAGTTTTTTTTTTTTTGGGGGGGGGGGGGGGGGTTGGGATATGAAATAAAATAAATAAAGAAACAGAACAGAAACAGAGCAATAAAACAAAGCAGTTAAAATGACAAATAAGCTAAAGGCGATTAACCTACTGTTCTCGGTTTCCCACTATCATTGGTTCATGTAAATTCCAAGCCCTAAGCAGATTCTAATCCCCTTTCGGTTGTAGCAACAATTAACAAACGAAATCACTACTACAGATATATGTTCCTATTCCCGAATTAAACAAACGGGGTTAAGCCCTCATGAACTAAATGAACATGAACGAACACACGCGAATTAAACAAACGCGATTCAATATAGGAACATAACATCACCGAAATAAATCAACACAACACCATACACTCCTGAATTAAACAAACAGAAATATATAGCATAGTATTGAAAAGAGAATAGCAAACAAAACAGGAATTACAGAACCTCAAGTGATAATGGAAACCAATCGCAGTAGATTAATCAAGGAGACTAGTTCTCCATTACAAAGGAAAAACAAAACTGTAAACCTAAATTCGTAGCAGTCCTATTCTAAAAGAAAAGAAGATAAACTACTACCGACTAAAAACTGCTTCAATCTGTCATAGAACAGCAATTTATATCTGTGAGTTCTGCGCGAGCTCGCGAGGCGAACACTGTCTCGCGAGGCGAATATTATGAATAGTCTGCAACGTTTGGTCTTCTCGCGAGGCGAAGTACGGCTCGCGTGGCGAGGAATGGAAGAGTCATGGCTTCTGGTCTTCAGTCTCGCGAGGCGAGTCATGTATTCGTGGGGCGAGACAGAAAGGTTTGCAATTTCTGGAACAGTCACGCTTCAGGTTCGCGAGGCGAATGCCTTCTCGCGGGGCGAAGAACTCCAGAATTATTTCTTTTTATTACCTGCAAACACGGATTAACAGTAAGTACTTTATTCGACTCTAAATCAGCTAAATTAACCTAAAAATACTTTACAGACTCAAAATGCTGCTTAAAGACAATCAAGTCTAATTTGGGTGAAAATGATATATAATTAGCACAAAACCCTGGTCATACTAGCCATAAAACTAGATGAGCCAGCGGCTGATCAAAATACCCCAAACTTAAACTTTGCTTGTCCCCAAGCAAACTAAAACTCAAAATGGACTCAAACTTGGCAAGCTTAAAGGTTCAATCAATTTCGCACAAATTTCAAGTAATTTCATCAAAACAGTTTTCTTCAATGTTCCCCCCTTTCAAACAAAGCAATCCCCACATGCATTCACTCTAAACATTTGAGAATTTCATCATTCAAACAATCATTAATCTAAGCAAGGGATCCAAGTTACACACAAGAGGGAGATCACCAAATTCAAACAACTGCCTTCCTCACAAGGGCATTTAGTGTTTCACTCATCGCTCAATTTTTGTCTAGGCTAACAACATTTCACTCAATTTCACTTTTCAAGAACACTTCCCATAAATTTGATTTTCATCTCAAAATGATTCCCACAGAAAACATGCGTGCAACATCAAAAGGTCTTTTATGGTTGTAATGGGGCCTGGCTAAGGGTAGGATATACAAAGGTACTGGGCTTAAGTCCCTAGGAACTAAGAGAGCATGAGCTTTTTACACTTTGAATTTCCACTCAAGTTCCTTTTTTCATTTTTCAATTGCCTTGGGTGACTACAGCCTTTTTTTTCAATATCCTTTTTGAAATCTTTGTACCTTTTATTTCCTTTTTTTTTCATTCTTTTTTTTTCTTTTCTTTTTTTCAATCTTGCCTTTGGCTCCAACCTTTTTATTGTATTTTTTTCTTTTTCTCAATCCCAAACAACACATCATACCTTGTAGCCACCCCAAACTTAGTTTCTTGCAACCTTCTCTTGCTAAGACTCCATGCTCTCCTAATCCTAAGATCGGGTTAACATGGTTTTTCTAGATTTAGGCTCATAACATAGGGTTATCAAGAATTAACAGGCTAATTAGGCTCAAAGAGGCTAACTAGGGAACATGCATTAGGAATTGGTTCTTTTAGGCTAAGTAGTTATTTACAAAGAAAATGCCTAAATCATCTGATGCAAACACATAGACATGCAAACCAAGAAGAGATTCAAGCAAATTCGGGAAAGTGCAACTCAAAAGTGATTCACACAGTTAAAAACATGTTGGAGGCTCAAATCCTCACCTGGACATTATTGCAAATTGTTTGACCGAGATTCTATCCCTAGTGTGTGCTTCCCTTCACCCCAAACTTATCATAAATCATGCCACCATAACAAAATATCTCAAAGTTCAGTTTTTAATTTTTCATGGGGATCAAATTTTCAATTTTCAAATCCTAGGAGGAAATCAGTCAACATATAACATGCAATCCATCTATGCAAAATTCAATCAAATTCCAGCAAACTTGCCGACACAAGACTCAACACACATACTCCTGATCTTCTCAAATTATTCAGGAGCTGAAAGAAAACAAAACTAAAACAAAGCAAAGCAGAAACTAACAAGAAAATGAAAGTAAACTAAAGAGAAAGGGTTTAAGAAAACTCATTGGGGCGGTTCCACCAGGATCCCACTGTCTGTGATACAGCGGCCACGGAATGCCCAAATTGCAGTATGATCCTCCTGGATCCCATGGCCTACAACATAATGCCCACGTAATAGACAAGGGACGGAAGCTTGTTCCATGGTCCCCTAACTTGCAGCCTTGATATGGAAGTGGGTGCTTGACAGTTATGGTGACCTCGCCAAATGCGGCGGACTTCTCACTCCCTCTTGGGTCACAGTTGACCTCCTTTTCAATAAAGTCATCCCAATAAAATCGGGGTTCAACCTCTTGGACTGGCCATGGTGCAAAATCCAGAGGCTTGAACTCCATCACCGGTTGTTCCTTAGTGGGAGGTGATGAACAGGTAGCTGGGGTCTCTGGTGCTGCTTCATCTTCTGCACGTTCTTCATTCCTCTCCAAGTAAGCATACTTCAAATCCCCAGGAAGTGGCTTGAGCTCTAAGGAGGGTGGCTGCTCAATGGATGGTACATTTGGAGTAGCCATGATGTCAAGAACTTCGGCTGAACAGACAGCTTCACTCACACTATCACCCTGCAAAGTTGAATCAAGAAACTTAGCACAAACAGCACACGGGTTAGTGTCAGTACAGTTAGTACATGAATATATATCATCAAAGCCAGAAATAAATGGAAAATCAGAATCAGAAAAGGCTCGAATGTCTGGAAATTCAGTGCAAAGTTCATCCACCCCATCACTTTCAACATATGCATCTAATTCCAAAGGTTCTTCATTATCCTCAAGCTTATTGCCTTGTTTGTAAGGATGGACTGCATAGCATCGAGACAAATCAGTAACTGACCCTTCTTTCAGAATGGGGCATGCATCAAACAGGTGCTCAGGAGAGCCGCACATGCCACACAACCCTGCCTGCTGAACCTTATCCATTACCAATTGCATCACCAAGGAAGTGAGCTCATCAATTTTTTTCTCCAGGGCCTGGGTGGAAGAAGAGCTATGGACCTCATTCACACCAATCATGTCAAAACCACTGCTAAACTCATAACTTCCAGCAAAATTAGGATAATTTATGCATGGTGGTGGTTTACTAAAATCAGGATAATACATGCATGGTGGTGGCTTATAATCAACATTAGGCATATCACCAAACAGGGAATTATCCATAGCAGGACTAAGATTCATAACCAGACAAAGCTGCCAAAACTAATTCAGCAATGCAAAAGGTTTTTTTTTTATTGTAATTTTCTGTTAATAACAACAAGAGTCCTGATGAGTGTGATTCCATATCATCTTTGTCTATAATTTTGCATGCATTTTCATGTAGTTTAGGCATATTTTTATTAGATTTTAGGTTAATTTTCCTTTGGAACGGGTAAGGCGGTTTTCGTGTGTTGTTTTGCAGATATTAAGGGTAAATTGCTCGAGATCAACCATGATGAAGTTTGGATGAAGATGGAGCTTTAAAACTGAAGAAAATGAGCCAAACAGAGCCCATCACGGCCTAGCCGTGATGCCCATCACGGCCATGATCGAGCAAAACTGAAAAAAGAAGAAAGGCTGAAGTCAGAGTCATCACGGCCTGGCCGTGATAGCCATCACGGCCGTGACCCAAAACCACCACAAGTCAGAGCACATCACGGCCCAGCCGTGAAATTCTTCACGGCCACAAAGGAGCACTCGCGTCGCGAGAATTACGTTCGCGTCGCGAACCAATGAATTTTGCAAAAGTGCCAGAGGCAGAGACCGTCACGGCCTGGCCGTGATGGCCATCACGGCCGTGACGCGCATTACTTGGACCTGAAGAAACCGAAATAGATCAGATTTTGAGTTGGTTTGGGACTCTAACTTCCCCATTTCTATAAATATGGACCAAGGCATCAGATACAGAGACATGGGGATCACAATCCATAACAACTAGGACTCTAGGCTTAGATCTCTCTTCTCCTCTTCTCTTCTCTTTTCTGATTTTCACTATGTTGTCAACCCAGCTTGTCATCTCCATGGCAAGACTGGAGTAGTAGTTTGTTTCTAGGGACTAGGGCTCTGCCCGAGGTTTGTAAATGATGTTGATTTGATGTAAAAATCGTTGTTGATTTCATAATTGTTTTAGATCTGATTTCTAGTGTGTTAATCACTCATAAATTTCGGCAACCGTTTATTTACGTGACATAGACGTTCTAAGGAGGAACCTAGCGGTGAACTTAGGATTTCTAGTGTGTTTCACTCGTAAAGTCCAGCGGCCGCTTGTTTGTGAGAAGTGGATGATCTAAGGAGGAACCTAGCGGTGAACTTAGGTTGTTTGCATGACTGAGACATTATAAGGAGGAACCTAGCGGTGAACTTAGGTGTCGGACCTATAGAAGTCAGACTTGGGACTGAAATCACGAGAGTTAGAAGCTGTCCCTCGAGGAGCAACGAGTTGTCACGAAGCGCAAGGGGTCCAATCTGGGATCGACTACCACGAGAGTAGGGGTCGGGTCAATTGGGCACGGTTTTTGTAACCCGAGAGGGAGCTTAAGCTATCAGAGGATAAACTCGCCTTCAAGGCAATTTCGGTAATCAACAAAGGTAAATCAGATTAGCAACATAAACAGCCTCAAAGGTAACCCAAATCCCTAGGAATCCATTTAGATCCAAAACCTCATAAACATTTGTTTTCTGTTTGTTTATCATTTAAATTCAAATTCAAAAACCCTTTTCACTCAAATCATAAAAATCCTTTTTACAAAGTCCAGATCTAATCGATTCGAAAACCGATTGCGATTCGAGAACACAGTCTCTGTGGGTTCGATATCTTTTATTACTTGACGGCAGTCCGGTACACTTGCCGGAATCGCACGAGCGGCGCGTCGCCTCTGCGGCGCGACGACACATCAAGTTTTTGGCGCCGTTGCCGGGGACTGTGCCTTTTCGAATCTCAATTCAAATTTTGAATTGATTTTTCTGGACCCTTTTCTTTTTGTTTGATTTTTATTTCTGAAATTTAAAAAAAATAATAATTCAAAAAAAAAAAATCAAAAATTTCTTTTCCTTCTATTGTATCCATCTCTCTTGTGTTATATGCAAAGATCTCTAAGTCTTGGGAGCCTTAGTGAGATTGATCCGGAGATCGAGAGGACCTTCCACAGACGTAGAAGACTACTAAGAGAGGAAGAAAGGTTGATTCCCGTTCCACTCATGGCGAATCAACCAGATACAAAACCTTTGAAGGATTACGCAGCCCCAAATGTGAGAGGCTTGCGAACTGGGATTGCAAGGCCAGAGATTGAGGCGGAAAACTATACTATACCGCCCATGCTAATCAACATGATTAGGCAACGTCAATTCGGAGGATTGCCTTCGGAGGACCCGACCGATCACATAGAGACATTTTTAGAGTTCACCGATGCAATCCGGATTCATGGAGCCTCAGTCGATGTTGTGCGTTTGAGATTGTTCCCCTCATCTCTCATTGGAAAGGCGAAGGCCTGGCTTAAGCAAATTCCCGCTAACACTTTGACCACTTGGGACCAACTGGAGCAGGCGTTCTTGGAGAAATTCTTCCCTCCATCCAAGACGGCCTACATAAGGACCCAGATCACCGGCTTCTTCCAGAAAGACGGAGAATCATTATCGGAAGCCTGGGATCGTTACATGGGACTGCTGGAGTCGTGCCCGCATCACGGACTCGAGAAGTGGTTAATAGTGCACACCTTCTATAACGGATTAGACTACTCTTCGAAGGTGTCACTTGATTCTGCAGCCGATGGAGCGTTTATGAATAGGCCTCTCACTGAGGCATTAAACATCATCGAGAATGTCGCCACCAACTACCACCAATGGGGATCCGAAAGAGGTAATAACCCGAACAAGATTTCAGGGGGTAAGTTTGAGGTAAATAGCACAGATCTTATTATGTCAAAGATAGACTCACTTAATAAACGTTTTGATCGGCTTGAAAGAGCTAATGTGAGTGCATTAGGTGCTACTAACCTTGTTTGTGAGATTTGTGGAATGCAGGGACATGACATGATGGAATGCCCTCATGGATCCGGCGCTTCGGGTGAGCAAGTGAACTCTTGCAACAACTACTATGATACGAACCCGAAGCTGGCCAACTATGCTCCCCCAAATCCCTACAACCAAAGAAGGAACAACCCTTACCTCTCCTACGGCAACTACAGCAACACGCTTAATCATGAGCTCCAAGAGGGTCAAGGTAATAAGAGAGCAGCACCGGGGTACCCTCAGGTACAAAGATCTAAACTCGAGACTTTATTTGAAAGTTTTGTCGAAACTCAGACAAAACAGAATGAGGAGTTTAGACAACAAGGAAGGGCAGTGAGTGAGGCAATAAAGGATCTAGCATCTAAGGTAGACAACTTAGCAACTCACAACAAGATGCTAGAAACCCAGATTGCCCAACAAGCCAGTACGTACTCGAGACCAAAGGGTACATTCCCGGGGCAACCCGAAGCAAATCCCAATGAGCATTGCAATGTCTTACACTTGAGGGATGATAAGCTTGGGGTGGGGGTAGCTGAAATGGACGTGGAACCGGAGGAGGGCATGAGCGAAAAAGAAGAGCCAGAACCGAAATATGTCCCTCCACCACCGTACCAACCCCCGATACCTTTCCCACAGAGGTTGGTTAGGAAAAAGCAAGTAGATGTAGAGACTAAAATGCCTACTAAACTGAAAGACCCGGGTAGTTTCTCCATCGCTTGCTCGATTGAAAAGGTGGAAATAGACCCAGCCTTATGTGACTTAGGGGCTAGCACGAGCTTGATGTCCCTCACTATCATGGAAAGGTTGGGAAGCAAAGAGTTGAGACCATTCAAATTCCCCTTACAATTTGCGGATGGCTCAACTAGGACTCCTCTAGGCATACTAGAGAATGTTCCTGTAAAGGTAGGGAAAATTCTCATCCCTACCGACTTCCTGGTATTGGACATGAAAGGGAATTCTAAATTCCCCATCATTTTAGGAAGGCCATTCTTGGCAACCGCTGGAGCATTAATAGACATAAGGAATGGCAAACTCTCTCTAAATGTAGAGGAAGGTAGGGTAAATTTTCAGTTGACTAACTCTCATAACAACCCTCCTTTTGAGAGCCATGTGTGCGGAATTGATGTAACGTCTCCAGCGGTAGAGAAAGAACTTAGCATGGAAGCAACTCCAAAGATATGCAAGGTTGATAATGCACCCAGCAGTGGTGAAGTTGGAATTGTTGTCCATGCAGAAACAAAACTTCCGCCGGGAGAAAGGAAGGCTAGGAAGCTCCGAGAGAAAAGAGCGAAGCGGAAGCGTTATTGGCCGTATGAGCAGAAACGGCTATTTGAAGGAGCTCCATGGAAGAGAAGTGTGCCTGCACTTCTACGCCCAGCCGACCCCGGTTGATTTAAGGAAGTTTGGTCAAGCTTAGGACCGTAAACAAGCGCTTCTTGGGAGGCAAACCAAGTTTTCTTTCCCTTTTTTTCCTTTTGTTTTTGAATTAACCTCTTGAATAATTTGAGAAGATCAAGAGGCAAAAATATCATTAATAGGTTTGTCTAGTGTTTTCAGGTTGAGAAAGAGAAGAAGAGCATAAAAAAGATAAAGTCAGAGGCCATCACGCCCTGGCCGTGACAGTGGTCACGGCCGTGATGAATTTAACAAAAGCACAGAAAGGATCACGGCCTAGCCGTGACAACCATCACGGGCGTGATGAGTAGGATGCCGAGGTCAGAGAGCATCACGGCCCAGCCGTGATGTAGATCACGGCCGTGACAGGGCAACTCCTGAGGACAGAATTGATCACGGCCTGCCCGTGAAGAGCCTCACGGCCGTGATAAAATTTCTACCCAAGTTTTGACTGGAATGTGAAGCCAACACCCGCTACCGACTCGGTAAGTTGTTCCATTTTTCTCCTCTCTCCGACTTGATTATTTACATTGGAGACAATGTAAGTAATCAAGCTTGGGGTAGGGGTATTTATTTTTGCATTTGCATTGTTGCATTCATATTGCATTCACATAGGCATAGATTGGTATGATCACATTCTCTAGATTGTCTCTCACTTAGAACATGCATCCGATTGTGAGAACTTAGAGCCAAATGAATTGAGATAGTGAATTTTGAACCCAATTTTTCATTATTCTTGTGATATGGCTAAAAATGAAATTTCTTGAGATAGTCATTTGATAGTTGATAATTAGCATATGGTTCCTTAGACTTGTGTACCTCACTGATTTATGAACTACTAAATGTAAGATTTTGAGCCAAAAGGGGGTATTCACTAAATCTACCCCATTTCTTGTGATAGAGTGATTTAATTCCTCATGGACTGTATTTTCTAGAACTTGACTTGAAACCATTTCAAAACTTAAAAATTTATGAAAACATTTTTGGAAATGATTGAGGCACTAGGTATTTTTCCGGCCTCCCGAGCTTTGAATGATAAATGCTACCCCTTAGTTGCCCAATTTTGAGCCTAAAGATAAAATACTTTTCTTGGTACCTTGAATTGCTTTGATAAATAATTCTTGGTATGGCACCTTTTAAAGTATTACAAAAAGGGTAATTGGTAGTTGGAAAAAGTATGGGATGAAAAAGCTAGAAAGTAATTTCTCTTGAGCTATAAATCTCCCCTTCTCCAAACAAATAAAAATGAAATAAACAGAAAAAAAAATGGAGAAGGGGATGACAAAGAAAGTGAGAAATGAAAAGAAAAAAAAAAGGTGGAAAAAGTAAATCAAAGCCCTCAAAAGGTATTTTAGAAGGTGTCATGCTTTGTAATGTTTGATAATCTGTCTAGCCTTCTTGAAATTCCCTTTTCCTTGATTTTCCCACCTAACATAAATCCCATGGCCACACTACAACCAAAGGAAAAGACCTCTTGATTCTTAAGTGTTTTCTTAAATAAAGTAGAGATTTGGTTAATAGTCAAGCCTATGGTAAAATACTTTACTTGAGGAAATGGAGTGAATTGTCATAAACCCTAAAACACTTGAGTGAGGTGAGATGAGTGCCCAAATCAGTGAGGACATAAACTTGAAGAACTTAAGCTTCTAATTGGACTTGAACTTGATTATCTCTTGAGTGCTTATTAAAAATGCCTATCACTTGGATTAGCTTCTAGGGTTCTTGGTTCACTATCCATGCTTTGATTGATTTATCTTATGGCCTGAGTAATTGCTTGAGGACAAGCAAAGTTTTAAGCTTGGGGTGATTTGATGAGTGTGATTCCACATCATCTTTGTCTATCATTTTGCATGCATTTTCATGTAGTTTAGGCATATTTTTATTAGATTTTAGGTTAATTTTCCTTTGGAACGGGTAAGGCGGTTTTCGTGTGTTGTTTTGCAGATATCAAGGGTAAATTGCTCGAGATCAACCATGATGAAGTTTGGATGAAGATGGAGCTTTAAAACTGAAGAAAATGAGCCAAACAGAGCCCATCACGGCCTAACCGTGATGCCCATCACGGCCATGATCGAGCAAAACTGAAAAAAGAAGAAAGGCTGAAGTCAAAGTCTGTCACGGCCTGGCCGTGATAGCCATCACGGCCGTGACCCAAAACCACCACAAGTCAGAGCACATCACGGCCCAGCCGTGAAATTCTTCACGGCCACAAAGGAGCACTCGCGTCGCGAGAATTATGTTCGCGTCGCGAACCAATGAATTTTGCAAAAGTGCCAGAGGCAGAGATCGTCACGGCCTGGCCGTGATGGCCATCACGGTCGTGACGCGCATTACTTGGACCTGAAGAAACCGAAATAGATCAGATTTTGAGTTGGTTTGGGACTCTAACTTCCCCATTTCTATAAATATGGACCAAGGCATCAGATACAGAGACATGGGGATCACAATCCATAACAACTAGGACTCTAGGCTTAGATCTCTCTTCTCCTCTTCTCTTTTCTGATTTTCACTATGTTGTCAACCCAGCTTGTCATCTCCATGGCAAGACTGGAGTAGTAGTTTGTTTCTAGGGACTAGGGCTCTGCCCGAGGTTTGTAAATGATGTTGATTTGATGTAAAAATCGTTGTTGATTTCATAATTGTTTTAGATCTGATTTCTAGTGTGTTAATCACTCATAAATTTCGGCAACCGTTTATTTACGTGACATAGACGTTCTAAGGAGGAACCTAGCGGTGAACTTAGGATTTCTAGTGTGTTTCACTCGTAAAGTCCAGCGGCCGCTTGTTTGTGAGAAGTGGATGATCTAAGGAGGAAACTAGCGGTGAACTTAGGTTGTTTGCATGACTGAGACATTATAAGGAGGAACCTAGCGGTGAACTTAGGTGTCGGACCTATAGAAGTCAGACTTGGGACTGAAATCACGAGAGTTAGAAGCCTTCCCTCGAGGAGCAACGAGTTGTCACGAAGCACAAGGGGTCCAATCTGGGATCGACTACCACGAGAGTAGGGGTCGGGTCAATTGGGCACGGCTTTTGTAACCCGAGAGGGAGCTTAAGCTATCAGAGGATAAACTCGCCTTCAAGGCAATTTCGGTAATCAACAAAGGTAAATCAGATTAGCAACATAAACAGCCTCAAAGGTAACCCAAATCCCTAGGAATCCATTTAGATCCAAAACCTCATAAACATTTGTTTTCTGTTTGTTTATCATTTAAATTCAAATTCAAAAACCCTTTTCACTCAAATCATAAAAATCCTTTTTACAAAGTCCAGATCTAATCGATTCGAAAACCGATTGCGATTCGAGAACACAGTCTCTGTGGGTTCGATATCTTTTATTACTTGACGGCAGTCCGGTACACTTGCCGGAATCGCACGAGCGGCGCGTCGCCTCCGCGGCGCGACGACACATCAAGTCCCCGGCAACGGCGCCAATTTTTGGTCGTGCTATCGCGCACGCGGCAAAAAGCGAGCGGTTTGTAAAAATGTAGTTTAGGGAGCGACAACTCGGATATCGTCTCACAAGGACTCTTAGGTTGTTGTTATTAACACAAAATCAGTTTTCGGGGGGTTTTGGATATGAAAGAAAATAAATAAAGAAACAGAACAGAAACAGAGCAATAAAACAAAGCAGTGTTAAAATGACAAATAAGCTAAAGGCGATTAACCTACTGTTCTCGGTTTCCCACTATCATTGGTTCATGTAAATTCCAAGCCCTAAGCAGATTCTAATCCCCTTTCGGTTGTAGCAACAATTAACAAACAAAATCACTACTACAGATATATGTTCCTATTCCCGAATTAAACAAACGGGGTTAAGCCCTCCTGAACTAAATGAACATGAACGAACACACGCGAATTAAACAAACGCGATTCAATATAGGAACATAACATCACCGAAATAAATCAACACAACACCATACACTCCTGAATTAAACAAACAGAAATATATAGCATAGTATTGAAAAGAGAATAGCAAACAAAACAGGAATTACAGAACCTCAAGTGATAATGGAAACCAATCGCAGTAGATTAATCAAGGAGACTAGTTCTCCATTACAAAGGAAAAACAAAACTGTAAACCTAAATTCGTAGCAGTCCTATTCTAAAAGAAAAGAAGATAAACTACTACTAACTAAAAACTGCTTCAATCTATCATAGAACAACAATTTATATCTGTGAGTTTTGCGCGAGCTCGCGAGGCGAACACTGTCTCGCGAGGCGAATATTATGAACAGTCTGCAACGTTTGGTCTTCTCGCGAGGCGAAGTACGGCTCGCGTGGCGAGGAATGGAAGAGTCATGGCTTCTGGTCTTCAGTCTCGCGAGGCGAGTCATGTATTCGCGAGGCGAGACAGAAAGGTTTGCAATTTCTGGAACAGTCACGCTTCAGGTTCGCGAGGCGAATGCCTTCTCGCGGGGCGAAGAACTCCAGAATTATTTCTTTTTATTACCTGCAAACACGGATTAACAGTAAGTACTCTATTCGACTCTAAATCAGCTAAATTAACCTAAAAATACTTTACAGACTCAAAATGCTACTTAAAGACAATCAAGTCTAATTTGGGTGAAAATGATATATAATTAGCACAAAACCCTGGTCATACTAGCCATAAAACTAGATGAGCCAGCGACTGATCAACTTGGTGGGAGATCATGCTTGTAGAAGCTTGGACACTCCTAGGATTTAGTTAAGAATCTCTCATTGGCTTTGGAGAATCAATGCGTTAGGGACCATAACCATATCACATTTGTTTGCTTTTGATATATGTATGAGATGCATGTATGTATGTATGGAATGTTAAAGAGTTTAACTAATGGTGAGATCACTTTAATTAAAAAAATCCTTTAAAGGAAAATATTAAGTTTAAAAGCCTTCCAATGCATAGCACTCGTCAAGACTAATATCAAATGAGTGTAGGTCCGCCAAAGCGGAGTGTATTTTTCTATACTAATAAGACGTGATGGGAAAATTGTAATGTCTAATTGCTATCTATAGGGACTAACTTAACTAAGTCATATTCAATAGGATTGAAAGACTTAGAGGCATTGAGGGCTTTAGTTAATGAGATGGATTAGAATAAGAGTTATTCACCCAACTATCCTAGAGTTGCATGAGATGCAATTGGAAAGTGTTTCTTACCTAAATAACCAAACTTTAAGCGATCGGTCAAAGCTGACTTGAAGCTAGGTGAAATATGGATCTTGGCCCACTAGAAAATCTTCCAACGGGATTTTCCGAATCAATGTTGAAGGTCATTGACTTGAGTAAAATAGTAGGAGGCGTATTTAATTAAAGACCTAATTAAATATGTTTATGGCATGATACTTATATTTTGCATATTTCTTTATGTAGATTACCAAGGCATCAAACACATCAAGTAACTTGTCACTGCGATCCGTCCTTGAGAAGGACAAACTATCCGAAACAAACTTTCTGGACTGGTACATAAACATGAGGATTATCCTCAAGCAAGAGAAAAAGCTGTATGTTCTTGAAGAGGCTATGTTAGAGGTGCCACCAGTTACGATTGCACCTAAGGCTGACAAGGATGCTTATAAGAAGCATCAGGATGATTCCTTGGATGTAGCCTGTGTTATGCTTGCTACCATGAACTCGAGCTTCAAGCAACATGAGAACATGGAGGCATTTGATATGATCGAACACCTCAGGATGCTCTACTAAGAGCAAGCAAGGCATGAGCGATGTGAAGCTTCCGAGGCTATTTTCCAAAGTAAGTGGCGAGAAGGAAGCCCAGTGGGTCCTCATGTGCTTCAAATGATTGGGTACATTGAGAATCTCGAGAGGTTGGGTTATGCTTTGGGCCAATAGTTGGCCACTGACTTGATCCTGCAATCGTTATCGGAGAGTTACAATCAATTTGTCATGAACTTCAATATGAATGATTTTGACAAATCACTGCCAGAGTTGTTGGGCATGTAAAGAACTGCTGAGACCAACATCAATAAGGGAAAAGGGAAGGCCATTATGATGGTCCAACCAGGAAAGGGTAAGAAGCAGCCCTGGAAGCCCAAGAGGCCTATGTACAAGTAGAGGGGCAAAGGTAAGGACCACAAGTTCAAACCCAACACTTCTAGCTTGAAGCCTGTTAGCGGAGTGGCCAAGGAGGGCATGTGCTTCCATTGTGGTAAGATCAGACATTGAAAGAGGTACTGCCCAAAATACCTAGAATAGTGCAAGAAGAATGGAAGTGGGACTTCCAACTCAGGTATGTTTGTTATAGAAGTCAATTTATCTACTTTTGCATCATGGATATTAGATACTGGATGTGGTTCTCACATTTGTACAAATGTACAGGAGCTAAAAAGGAGTAGACCATTGGCGAAAGGCGAAGTCGATCTACGAGTTGGCAATGGAGCAAAGGTTGCTGCTTTAGCTGTAGGAACTTATGTATTGACTTTGCCCACTAAGTTTATTATTCAGTTGGAGAATTGTTATTTTGTGCCTGCAATTAGCAGGAATATCATTTCCGTTTCTTGTTTGGACAAGATTGGGTTTCATTTTATAATAAAGAACAAATGTTGTTCTATTTATTTGGATGATATTTTTTATGCTAGTGCACATTTGATTAATGGGCTTTATGTCCTTGATCTTGAGATGCTCATCTATAACATTGATACTAAGCGATTCAAACCAAATGAGGTGAACCCAACTTACTTTTGGCATTTTCGTTTGGGCCATATAAATGAGAAACACATTTCTAAACTCCATAAAGATGGATTCTTGGACTCATTTGATTATGAATCATATGTGGCATGTGAGTCTTGTTTATTGGGAAAGATGACAAAAGCCTCATTCACAGGAAAAGGAGAAAGGGTTAGTGATCTTTTGGGCCTCATACATAGTGATGTATGCGGACCACTAAACATAACTGCTAGAGGAGGTTTTCAGTTCTTCATTACATTTATTGATGATTTCAGTAGATATGGATTTGTGTATCTTATGAAACACAAATCAAAATCTTTTGAAAAGTTCAAGGAATTCAAAAGTGAAGTAGAAAACCAACTAGGTAAGAATATTAAAATCCTTCGATCAGATCGAGGTGGTGAATATTTAAGCCAAGAATTTGATGATCATCTAAGAGAATGTGTGATTTTATCTCAACTCACTCCACCAGGGACACCACAACGGAATGGTGTTTCTGAAAGGAGGAACCAGACTTTATTGGATATGGTTCGGTATATGATGAGTCATGCAAATATTCCAAACTCCTTCTAGGGACATGCCTTATTAATAATAGCTTTCACACTTAACCGTGTTCCATCCAAGAAAAAGACACCATATGAGATATGGACCGGTAAGAGGTCAAGTTTGTCTTTTATGAAGATTTGGGGTTGTGAAGCATATATAAAACGTCAGGTTTCTACAAATATTGATCTCAAATCCGATAAGTGCTTCTTTGTAGGGTATCCTAAGGAAATCAAAGGATAATATTTCTACAATCCTTCCGAAGGTAAAGTGTTTGTCGCGCGAACTAGTGTATTCCTAGAAAAGGAGTTTATCTCCAAAGGAACCGGTGGGAGGAATATAGACCTTGGAGAAATTCAAGTGTCACAAAGTAGCGACATACCTATGGTGGAACAAGAGCAGTCTTCGCAAGATGTTTCGGAAGAACAGCCTGCTAAAGTACACAAGATCAGCGTAAGTCTAGCAGGATATGTCACCAACCTGAGAGATATGGATTCTCATGACTCAACAAGGTGATGTACTACTCATGGATCAAGATGAGCCTGTGACTACCAGGATTACTAGCCGGAATATGAGAAATGGCTTGAGGGCATGACATCTGAGATGAACTCCATGTACACTAACCAGGTATGGTCCTTGGTAGAGCCACTTGAAGGGGTAAAACCCATAGGGTGCAAGTGGGTTTTCAAAAAGAAAACTGACATGGATGGTAAAGGGCATACCTATAAGGCATGATTGGTCACTAAGGGTTTCAGGCAAATTCATGTTGTAGACTATGATGAGACCTTTTCGCCTGTTGCAATGCTTAAGTCTGTCCGGATCTTGCTTGCTATCGTTGCATACCATGATTATGAGATATGGCAGATGGATGTCAAGACTGCTTTCCTTAATGGAAATATCCTTGAGGATGTGTATATGCAACCTGAGGGGTTTGACACTTCAGAGGATGCCAGGAAGGTATGCAAGTTGCAGCGTTTAATCTATGGATTGAAGAAAGCTTCCAGAAGCTGGAATCTTCGTTTTGATGATGCTGTAAGATAGTTTGGATTCATAAAAAATGAAGATGAGCCTTGTGTTTACAAGAAGGTTAGTGGGAGCATAGTTGTCTTTCTGGTGTTGTATGTGGATAACATACTACTTATCGGAAACGGCATCCCTACCTTGAAACAAGTAAAGACTTGGTTAGGGAATTGCTTTTCTATGAAAGATTTGGGTGAAGCTACCTATGTATTGGGAATCAGGATCTCTAGAGATAGGTCACCGAGATTGCTTGGCCTGAGTCAGAGTACATATATTGGCAAAGTATTAAGACGCTTTAATATGCATGAATCCAAGAAGGGACTCTTGCCTATGTCACATGGTATATGCCTATCAACTGCACAATCCCCTTCCACTTAAGAAGAAAGGGATCGTATGATTAAGATTCCATATGCATCCGCAATTGGGTCTATCATGTATGCCATGTTGTGTACTCGATCAGATGTCTCGTATGCTTTGAGCATATCGAGCAGGTACCAGTCTGATCCAGGTGAAAGTCACTTGGCTGCTGTCAAGAACATCCTCAAGTACTTGAGAAGGACTAAGGATTCGTTCTTGATATATGGAGGTGAGGAAGAGCTCGCTGTAATTGGTTACACCGATGCTAGCTTCCAAACTGATAAAGAGGATTCCAGATCGCAATCTGGTTATGTGTTTTGCCTGAATGGTGGCACTATGAGCTGGAAGAGTTCAAAGCAGGAGACAGTCGCTGATTATACTATAGAGACCGAGTATATTGCTGCTTCCAAAGCAGCAAAGGAGGCTGTTTGGATCAGGAAGTTCATTACTGAGCTTTGTACAGTTCCTAGCATTGTGGACCCCATTGATCTCTACTGTTATAACAACGGGTCCATTGCATAGGCTAAGGAACCTAGATCTCACTAGCGACCCAAACATATACTTAGTCATTTCCATCTCATTCGAGAGATCATTGATAGAGGAGATGTGAAGATATGCAGAGTACCAACACTTGACAACATTGCTGACCCGCTTATGAAACCACTTGCTTAGCAGAAGCATGATGGTCACACTAGACCATTGGGTATTAGGTTTATGCCTGATTGGCTCTAGTTCTAGTGGGAGATTGTTGGTGTAAGTCCTAGAGGCCATTTTTTTCCTATTGACTTACATTTTGTATCTTGTTATTATTTATTATCTGACGCATTTCAGTTTATTATGTTGTTTGTTTAAACATAATAAAGTCCTTAGAATATGAAGTTCTATTTAATAGAATATCAAGTATACGACTTGATAGTGAGACGCTATTAATCAGGATAACTTTATTCTTAAATATCCATAGTCAAGTATTATTATTAATAAGGACAATAATAATACGTCAAGAATATTATGTGTGTGGACTGATGACCATTTCTCACGGGTCACGGATATGAGATATCAATTCACACACATAGGTACACATTAGAGTAATGATGTACTGGATTGACCTGCCGTGAGAACACTACATGGAACGTTATGTAAGTGTCATAAGTAGTTCTCACAGTGACAACTGTGTATGCAATCCTTCGACCTGAAACCACTACAATCCCTACATAAGGAGTTGTGTGCTTTAATACCGTCAAACGTTATCTGTAACAGGATGACTATAAAGTCGGTTATTGGGTACATCGCAAGTCATGCAGATGGATGTGAGTGATCTAGATGGGATTTGTCCCTCCTACATAACAGGAATAATACCTGAGGGCCCCTTGATAGAGTGAGACTGTAAAATGCATGGCCGTGATGAAATAAGTCGATATGAGATATTGACCTCATTTAATGTTAAGTCTACTCGGGTACAAGTGATGTAATATTGAACTATACAAGGGTGACACATTCTATGCCTTGTGTTCAATATAGATATAAGGACAAAGGGAAAATAATACACATTAACATTGGTCATGGAAAGGTTACGTCAAATCATTGACTTTCTCATTACTTGGGTAGCAATGATGTGTTGCTAGACACCGCTCATTGTTTATAATATTAAATATGATTTAATATTATTGCCAACGTTATGAGAACCTATAAGATCACACACTTAGAGCAGATTAATCAGAGTTAAAAGAAATTGGGTTAGACCCAAATTTCTATTGGGCCACGCTCATGAAAGATGAGCCTGGAAGGGCCGGGTTAAACCCTTTTTCATGCAAGTGGAGCTACCTATAAGTGGTAGTAAAACAGTACCGAGCCGTCATGCCATTTTGCCCTGACCTCACTCAGTACACTGTTTGCGTGTGAAAGGAAATATATCGTCGCATCTCCTCTCGCACCTAGCAGTGCTTAGAGGCGCCGTTCTGATTGAACACGTGAGGCGTGTTTATCTGTTCGTGTGGACTATGTAGAGGCATTGTGGGTTCGTGCAGTGCTCGTGATTTGCAGTGACTCAAATCAAAGGTTTGCGCTTCAAGAGGTAAATTTTTGAAACATGAACCATGACCATTCGCAAGGATTCTTGGTGGGACTTATTCCGCCGTGCTTGCTTGATGCACAAATTCCTAACACCATCTTGTTCCAATAACAGATTTGTTTTTGGGTTTTGAGACAAGTGTCCAGACATCATTTCTGGTAAATTGGTTAAGTTCTTCTTGCATAGCAAGAATCCAACTTTCATCCTCAAGAGCTTCTTCAATGCGTTTTGTCTCTATCTCTGACATAATGGCCACATTGTTTGTTTCTCTTAAAGTGGATCTGGTTCTGACTCCTTCTGATGGATTTCCAATAATAAGATCCTTAGGATGATGAGTTTTGAACTTCCTATCCCTTTTGAGATCATCATGAAGATCTTGACTTTTTCGTTGATTTGTCTGTTGACTCGCCTCGCGACTTGTCTGCTCCACTTGTCTGTCTGCCTCAATCACATGTTTTGTCTTGGTCATATCAGGTTGTTGGCTTTCTGATTTGTTTATATCAAGACATGTAAGATCATCTTCTAGATCTGATAGTTCTTTATCAGTCTTTAAACCATCATTGAACTTAACACGGACATATTCTTCAATAACAAAAGTTATGGAATTGTAAATTCTAAAATCTTTAGACATTTCAGAATATCCTACAAAAATACCATTGTCTACTTTGGAATTAAACTTTCCAAATTGATCCTTAGTATTTAGAATGAAGCATTCACAACCAAATGCATGAAAATAAGATATGTTGGGACTTTTACTTTCCACAATTCGTAAGGTGTCTTTTTTAGAAAATGCCTAATAAGTATTCTGTTTTGTACATAACATGCAGTGTTTACTGCTTCTGCCCAGAAGTACTTAGGGAGATTATTCTCATTGATCATAGATCTAGCCATAACTTGCAGAGATCTGTTCTTTCTCTCAACCACTCCATTTTGTTGTGGAGTTCTAGGTGCGGAGAAATTGTGAGAGATCTCATTCTCCTCACAGAACTGTCTAAACTGCTCATTTTCAAATTCTTTCTCATGGTCACTTCTAATGGTAGAGATACAAAACCCTGTTCATTTTGTACTCTTTTGCAGAATAATGAGAAAGCCTTAAAAGAATCATCCTTGTGGGTTAAGAAGAGTACCCATGTAAATCTAGAGTAGTCATCAACTACGACAAATCCATATTTTCTTCCAGTCAGGCTAGCAACACTAACTGGTCCAAACAGATCCATGTGTAACAGCTGAAGAGGTCTAGAGGCTGATACTTGGTTTTTAGATTTGAAACTTGATTTTATCTATTTACCTCTCTGACGTGCATCACACAAAACATATTTCTTAAAATTAATATCAGACGATCCTCTCACAAGGTTATCCTTTTTAAGTTTAGAAATTAGTTTCATACTAGCATGTCCTAGTTTCTCATGTCATAACCATCTTTCATCCTCTTTAGATATCAAACATGTTACACTTTGATCTGACAGTCAGTTCAATCTTATACACACTTTGTTGCCTTTTAGCTGAAACGAGGGTTTTGCCACTACAGTCTTTAACTCTGCATAAATACTTGGTAAAAGAGACATCAAATCCACTGTCACAAAATTGACTTATGCTAAGAAAATTGTGTCTTAATCCTTCAACCATAAGAACATTATATATAGATGGAAGTGGGGGTTTACCACCAATAGTATCAATGCCTATAACCTTCCCTTTCTAGTTGCCTCCAAAGGCAACATATCCTCCTTTCTTAAGTTGGAGGTCTAGGAACATAGACCTTTCTCCTGTCATGTGTCACGAGCAACCACTAAAACAGAAATTATTTGGTCTTTAGGTACCCATAGTTTTCTGGGTTTTTTTTTCTGTTAGTTCTAGGGGTCTGTGAAGACTTCCTCCCCTTCTTATGGATACACTTAGACATAACATGTCAGTTTTTCCACAGAAGTTACAGACAGGTATGGATTTAATTATTGTTAACTTAACAGACATTTTAGAAGTTTTAATTGATACTTTAAGATGTGTCTGATGGACATATCTAATACATTCTTTGTTAAGGGGGTGTCTCTGACAGCCAAGTAGCTTAGTCAGTTTGTCTCTGCCATTAACAAATTTGGTAAGATCAGAAGTGAGCTCTTCCACTTTCTGCTGAAGTTTTTCAACTTCTTCAGATTATGATGTTTCACTCGAGATCTCAGCTTCATCAAATTTTTCGGTCTTCAGCTCACTGTTCTCTTTGGCCAGCTTCTCACACTCTTGAGATTTCTGGTTATGCTCATTGATGAGCTTTACATAATCTCTCTTGAGGGATTTGAAGGCCTTGGATAAGCAGTTGGATTCCTCCAGTAACTCCTTATAGGCATCAAGTAATACCTCATAGTCAGAATTTATCTCATCATTTGAATCTGAGTCAGTGTTGGCCATCCGACAGAGATTAGCTTCTCCCCCTGTCTCTTAATCAGAAGATGTTGACTCCATATCCACCCATGTATCCATCATCTCTTTCTTCTTCTTTTTGAATAACTTCTTAAAAGGGGCATTCTTAAGTTGAGGACATTCAGCTTTGATGTGACCAGGCTTCTAGCACTCATAGTAGACAATTGAACTCTTGTCTGTTGAAGTGGATTCTTTAAAGTTCTTGTCCTTGTTGAACCTTCTGAATGACTTATCCTTTCTGAACTTCTTTTTCTATAAGAGAAGCTTTATCTTCCTAGTTATGAGAGACAACTCTTCATCACTTTCAGAATCCTCGGGTTCAAACAAGTCAGCATCACTAGATGACTCGTCTGCCTTCAGAGCCTTGGAAGCTTTTTTTGATTTTTGATCAGCCTTTAGAGCAATTGATTTGCCTTTATTTGTAGCAATTTCATCTCCAAGTTCTTGCTCATGAACAGTGAGTGTACCAAGAAGTTCATCCATAGTCAAGGTAGTAAGATCCTTGCCTTGGGAAATAGCAGTGACCAAAGGTCTCCACTGCTTAGGTAGACTCATCAGTATATTTCCAACCTTCTCAGCATTAGTATAAATTTTGCCAAGATATTTTAGGCCATTGAGGATAGTTTGGAATCTTTCTATCATCCGAGCAACATATTCTCCTTCCTCCATGAGAAACAGTTCATACTTTATGACAAGTATGATAGTTTTTTATTCTTTGACTTTAGTTGTTCCTTCATGTGTGACAGATAAAGTATCACATATTTCTTTAGCAGAATCACATGCACAAACCTTTTCAAATTCTTCAGGACTGAGAGCACAAATGATGTTGTATTTGGCTTGTCTTTTCTACAGGGGTCCACTGAGCTTTTGACTTGTCAGTGTTGTCATCATTTTTAGGAATGAATGGACCATCTGTGATGACATCCCAGAGATCAGAGTTTGTGGATAGAATGAACCATTGAAATCTATCTTTCCAATAGTTGTAGTTTTCTCCAGTGAAGAATGAATGTCTGGTTAGGGAAGCTCCTTCAGTCTGGTGACTTCCACTTGAACTAGCTCCAGCAATCATGTCTATTTTTCAGGATCTTTATCTCTACACTGTTAGATGCTCAACCCAGAGGCTAAGCTCTGATACCAACTGAAATAGAAAACTATAAACACGAGAAGGGGGTTGAATTGTGTTTATCAGAATTTAAAATAAAGTTGAAAACTTTTTGCATACAGAAGCTAGGCTCAGACAAGTGAGAAAACATTGCACAGACAGGTGACCTGTCTGATGAAGCTTTAACAGAAAGACACACACGCAGACAACTTGAAAACAAGTTCCATATTCATACTTTAACCCCTTTAGTTAGAAAGCAGATAATATAATCAAAGCAATTAGAGAGTTTTAAGGGAACAGATATTAACACAGCTATTTATCCTGGTTCACTCTTCAACCCAAAGAGCTATATCTAGTCCTTGACAGCACCAAGTTTTATCCATTATAACTGATCATGTTACAAACACCAAGTATTGTTTGCACACCTAGCCTCTTCAAGCTCAAAGACAAGTATTATTTGCACACCTGGCCTCTTCAGGCTCACTCGGGTTTGTTTGAGAATTTTGTTTGTAATAAATACAATAAGACAGATAGTTCTTTCACCAACACTCATTGAGTGAATTAAATGTAAGCTTAGGAAAGACTGCGTAATAACTTCAAATGATTGAAGAATACAGATCGAAAAAATGAAGAAATAAATGCGCAGAGTAATGGCTCTTTTTATTGTTGTGTGTTGTATATCTTCATCTTCAATGACTTCTGTATTTATAGCCTTCAAGCATTTAAGATCCGTTAGAGACATTCCTTCAAATGTTGGCTTCAGACAGAACTTCATTAAATACAATAGGGTCGTTCTGGGCAACCATTAATATAATAGGAACATTGGTTGTACTCTAACATAAAGAATCATGGCTTTATGCATCATGAAGTAGCCAAATCAAAGTTGTGCATAATGCTTTTGTACTTTGCAGAGCACATTACCCTTTTTGTGTAATAACCAAGAGTACTAGGGAATAAAGCATGTTGGAAACATTCTTTAACTGGACTTCATCTCCGATTTCCTAGGTTGCTTGTGAGAGTGACTTCTGACTTTTCTTGATAAGCGTGAGATTAACAAAGAGAGAGCTTCGAGTCTTCCGCATTAGGGGACAGCTTCCAAAAGCTATTTGTACTTGAGTTCTTCATCGAAGAATCTCGGACAAGTATAGAAACTTATCGAAGACACGTTAAAGCTTTCAATGCATAAAGTCAATAATCCTAGTCAGTAGACAGGTTGACTTTTGCTTCTCCAGGCATGTGGTCATCTATGTGGGCAGACAAGTGAGAAGGTGACTTCTTAATATTTTGATCTGCACACTGGGTAGACATGTTAGCAACCAATACAAAGGTTAATTAAATCATTAACCAATGTTTAGCTTTCATCAAAACTTAGGAAAATGCACATCAGACATTTTATAGACTTAACACATGATTCATCCAATGTCAAACTGATGCCCATATAAACAAGATTTTGAGATATATTAGTTACAAATAACATTAGTTAAGGAATCGAATATAGAAACTTTGAGCACGATCACTTTATTTTCCATTTCTTGTTTTTATTTCATATTTGTCGCGACCATCCCGTCCGGGAGCCGCGAAAAGAAGGGTAAAAACAGAGGAGTCGCCACTAAGATTTTTATTGGGAAAATCTTAGAAAACCCAATTATTTAAAGGTTAACTGGTCTTAAAAAAAAGGAAAGAGAGATGAGTCCGGGAGTCGGTTACGAGTAGGGAAGGTGTTAGCACCCCACGTCGCCCGTTTAAAAAAAAAAAACGGTACCTCAAGTTAATTGTGCAAAAACATTTTAATAACCTTTTAAATATTTATTTTACCCCAAAAATTATTTACAAGAAAGAACTATTTTTTTGATTTTTAATATTTTAAATTTATTGATTTTTACGTTTTTAAATTTATTGTTTATAAAAACTAAATGAGGTTGAACATGGCACATGAGTCCACAGGGCAACCTCAAATCTAAGGGGCTGAACATGACACCGTGTCCATAGAACATCCCTAAGAATAGAAAAGTTTAAATATTTTTGATTAATTATTTTAACATAAAAAGAGACACAAAAAAAGGAAAATTTAGTTTTGGCCCGACAAGATGATTTATCTTGCTCCTACGTATTCCCAGGTGCGATGGGAAACTCAAAGCCACGTAGTTCTTTCAGAAAAGATTTGATTGGTTGATTAATTTTATTTCTTTTTTTAAAAAAAAGGGATTTGATTTTAGAAAGATTTTTATAAAAAAAGATTTTATTTTTCTTGAAATAAATTTAATCTCGCACAGGGTCCAAGATAGCAGTGCTACACGATAAACCCTTACAATTCATACGACGCTTGAGGATGAAAGATCATACATCAACATCGTAGATTGTTGCGTGAATTAAAAAGGATTTTTATTTTTATTATTATTTTTTTTTTACAAAAAAGGTTTGATAAAATTTGTTAAAAGAGCAAGTTGAAAATATTTTATTTTTACATAAGGAAGGAATTCACTCTTGCACAGGGTTACAGATAGCAAAGCTATACGATGAACCCTTACAATTCATACAACACCTGAGGATGAAAAATCATACATCAACGTTGTAGATTGTTACGTGAATCTGAAAAGATTTGTTATTTTGTTCATATTAGTTCTAATTTTTATTTCAAAACCCAACACACACACAATTAATTAAATGGGCTAAACCCACTAACCTGCTGACCAATACCACAAACCCAAAGGAGAGAGAAGAAACAAAAAAAACACGGATAAGAAGTTACACTGCAGGCATTGATAAAAATTCAAAAAGGAGCATATAACCAAGACCGGAGGGGTCCTCCGGTATCATCCTTCACGCACCAAACAGAGAGCTCGCGATCGGCAGTGGCACCAACAAGCCGCTAGGCAAGGTGTACGGCTGGTTCGAGCGGGCTGGGCACGGAGCGGCGGCGGGGACGCGCGTTCGCGTGGTGGTCGCGCGGCAAGTGGCGTTCGTGGCGGAGGGCGGCGTCTCGCGCGGAGGAGGAAGACGATCCAGAGGGACACGGCCGGACGGAGGCGGGTCCCGGCCCAGACGCGGTGGAGGACAAAGAACTCTCGGGCGGTGGTCGCAGATCTGGTCCGAGTTCGGGAGATGAAGGAGGAAGGGTTGAAGTGAAGAGGAAGCAGGGGGTGAAGGTAAGAGGAAGAAGGAGATGGGTTTATGGTGAAGGAGGAAGAAGGAGGGTGGTGGCTTTTTTTTCTCTTTTTTTTTTTTTTTTTTTTGTTGTTGCCGGGATGTTGCGGGAGAAGCACGAGGATGAAGATGATGCGAGGAAGAGAGGGACTCGGGTGATTTTTCTTTTCTCCTCTCTTCGTAATTTTAAATTTTTTTTTGCATGCTCCCCCCCTTTACTTGTGTTTCGATTTGGTATTTATAGAGAGGTAGATGAACTCGCCTCCTCCTTGGGACCAGATTAATGGAGTCCTCCTCCTTGGGACCGAGATTGATGGAGTGTTGCAGTTGATTTTTCTTCCTCTAGTCCCCTTTCAATTTCCTTTTATATGTCCATTTTTCTGATCTAGGCACAAACCCTTCCCTAAGCTCTGGAAAATTACCCAAAATGGTGTTTACTTGCTTGAGCCTTGTGCTGTGGTGGAGTGAACTAGTGGAGAAGAAAGATTTCAGAAGCAATTTGATTGATTTTTTGATTTTATTTATTTTATTTATTTATGTATTTATTTATTTTATTATTTTTTTCAAAACTTTAATTAAAAGGCATCCGGACAAAATTAGGTGTTCACAATATTTTTGAGAAATAATTACAAAAAATATCACATTATTTTTTGTTTTGTTTCTTGTTTTGAAAAATTCGTGCAAAAATACTGAAAACAAATTTTGTAGTTTATTTTCTATAGAAATATTTGAAAACAAGAAACGAAATAAAAACGATATCGTATTTTTGCAATTATTAATAAAAATATCATATGTAAATATAAAGTTGAAAAACAAAACAAACAGATCCTATATATATGAATATATTGTATTTAATTCATTTTTTAATAAAAGGTTTTTTTAATTTTTTATTCATCAATTAATTAATGTCATTAGGACACCAGCTTACTTTGAAGTTGCTAAAGGTTGAATTCACACTCTATGGTTTAAGCTAGAAGCTTAACTTTAATGGCATCTATTAATTATAGATCTTAAATTAGACTGAATATTACGCGGGGAGGAGGGGGTTACTCATGAATGTAATAACTGTCTATGATTTTGATAAATATAACTAAACTAAAAAAAGATGAACGGTTTTACAGAAGTTTATCTACCGACATAGGCACATGTATGTCAATATTGCATTATGATTTGGACTGTGTGCAATGGGGGCAGTCCTTATTTATTCCCAAAATTGGAGTAGACTTCAACATTATAAACTTTAATAGGGGTCACAGATCCTTTTCATTTCGCATGAGAAATGGAAATATCCATTTATGAG
The DNA here is from genome assembly GCA_030762895.1 of Sophora flavescens. Lineage (NCBI taxonomy): Eukaryota > Viridiplantae > Streptophyta > Magnoliopsida > Fabales > Fabaceae > Sophora > Sophora flavescens. The sequence goes on along the minus strand of CM061065.1, from coordinate 206,081,182 downwards.
GTTTTGAAAATAATAAATGCATGGAAATATTACACACATTTGTATTAAACACATTTATTTTTCTAAATTTTGGAATTGAATAAAAATGGAGAGATGGAAAATGGAGAGATGATCTTTTTCCCTTTAATTGCCGATCAGTTGACTAAGTTAACATTAGCCATTTTTCAAGTGATAAGGATCAATTATTTTATAAATATAATTCAAACTGTAAGTGTTTCTCTTTTAATTTAAACCCACTTTGTGAGTGTAGCATTGGGCTTTTTTTTTATTACAGAAAGTTTAGGTGAGTCATGTCCCGAGGTTCTCATCGTAGTCAGAATAGGTCTCACGGTCTTAAAGAGTTCTTACAGAGGTATTTATAGATTACTTACCTATCAACTAGGTGCTCATATCAGTAGTACTGGGATTCGAACTCACGATCTTGTGGATTATGAATCGTATCCTTACCAACTGGACCAACCTTCGTTAGCTGTAACAGAGGCCCTTTGGCAAAACCTTAAGGTGACGTTTGGTATTTGGAATGTTTTATTCCCAGGCAAACTACATTCCTGTGAATGTGATTCCCGGGAATAGAGTTTTCTCACCTTCACACATGGGAATAGGGTTTTCCCAAGTTTATAGCTATCATTCATTAATTTTATTCCCGAGAATCTTTTATGCCTGAGAATAAAATTTTAAAACTTGTAAAAAACACAGGAAAACTTTATTCTCAAGCAAATATTCCTGGGAATACTTTTTTAAAACTTGTACCAAACGCTACCTTGGAATTTAGATGACACCTTTAATAGAGCTAGGTTGCTAATTAAATGACCCCCTAATATCGCATTCGCAGGGGGAAGAGGTATTACGTAGCAGATAGCGACAATGAATTTGGACTGAAGAGCATTCACATTAATAAACTCTAGTTTATCCAAAAAAAAAAACTCTGTTATTTCTATTACATACCCTTGACTCTTATTAATTGAACTAGTCAGATTTGAAAATTTATTTAAAAAATAAATAAAATGTTACAAAAAAAAAAATTTTACGGATTTTTTTTTAATTAGTTAGTGATACAAATAAAATTTTAAATTTAATACATAGATCAAGTTAATTAGTGATACCCAATGATGTTTGCATGTGATCAGGATAAAATTTTCACATACGCACTTATTAATTTAAAATTATGGTAGGTTTATATTTACAAATAATAAATTTTCAATAATTGACAGGAGAGATTGATTAAAAAAAAATCGCATGTTCCATGCATGTATAATTGCAAATTTTACTTGATTTTGACGGTGAAGCCCAAGAGGAGACATAAGTTTAATTATAAACCCTAACAGTCAACAATACATTTGAATGTTATCATTAAGATATTAATTTAGACTCAAATCGTCTCAATGTGACAGCTACGAAATTAATACTTTGAATGCACATGAAACCACTCATTAGTTGCTAGATCATGCTAGTCACAGCTCACAAATAGCCCTTAATTACTAAAAAATAGTAAGTTATTTTAAGAAAAGAAAATTCGGAAAGACAATAGGTAAGAATGCGAGGATTAACTCTCTGTTGAAACATTCCAGTTGGAAACTCATTTTCCCGAGTTTTCCGTGCTACTTATAAGTTAGTATAGTTACTCGTTAACTCTTCACACCATAGAATAATAAAACTAAATGTCTTGTTAATAAGTGCTTCAAGAATATTAGATAATGAATCAATAAAAAGAAATTTTATATTTATAATACAAGCTTAACATTTTTTAATATAATAAATATATTATTTTTAATTTTTTAACCAATATTCCAAGGAGTACTCATTACCATTTTCCAAAAGTTAATAATACCACTAGGTACAATTGGCTCTGCCCCTCTAAAGTCGGTGAAAAAATGCATATGCTCCCATGAAGACATGCTTGACAGTTAATCTACGTTTGTGGGCGGACCACGGAATTTCAGTGCCAACACTATTGGGAAATGTCCGTACAATTTCTCTCTCTATTAGGAATCTCCCGCACAAATAAAAGATCACGAGAAAAAAAAAATATATATATTATTGAAAAATAATAAAGAACACAATGATTTAACGTGGTTTAACATCTCTTGCATACTTTCACGAAAACACTTCAATAAAATTATTTACTATCACAATAATAATTACAATAATTGTAACTCACCCCACATTATAAGTTTTTGGACAAACTTATAAACCCACCTTCAATAGTGTATCACTCTACAAATCCGAGCATCCCTCACTCTAGAGTTACAGAAAATAATACACTCTCACATTTTTACTCTCCCTAATCATACTCCCCTACTAGGGATGCCCCCATTGGTTTGAGGACACCCCAGACTCTATTTTTCTCCCACTCAGGGTGAGTTTGGGAAAACAACTTAATTAAGAGCTTATCACATAAGACCTTGGCCCGCATTGGAGAGCTTAAATAAGCTCCTTATGACTTATCCGATGTCATAAGTTCTTATGCCACATGTTTGCCACAAACTTATGAAAAGAACTTATGGCATTTCATAAGTTACTTTTAACTTATTCTCATAAGTTAGGAAAACTAGCTTATGGAAATTGCGAAGCTCTTATGCGGACCCAAGCAAATAATAGCTATGACGAGCAGCGCCAGTGGCCCCTCCTCATGGGAAGTGATTTTGGAGATTCGCCCCGCGAACCTTGGCTCGCCTCGCGAGTGTGGAAACCAGAAACCAGCGCCCAGCGTTGGTGAAAAAATTAAGTATTTTTCATCTTTGTTTAAAAAAAAACCAATAAATCAAATTATTTGGTTTTTTTTTTGAAGCAATCAAATTGTTTGTTAAAATTACATTTTTATTGTAATTTTATAAAAAAAATGTCCATAAGCACTTATATAGTAATGTATCCAAACGCTTTAATTTTGTATAAGTGCTTTTGGAAATATGCATCCAAACGCACATGACTTATTGAATACAAGCTCTTATGGCATAAGCTCTTGTACAATAAGGCCTTATGCTATAAGTGCTTAGTTAAGCGTTTTTCCCAAACGCACCCCTTATCACATGAGAGCTTATGCCATAAGAGCTTAAAGAAATAAAAAGAAAGAAAGGGGCATGAGAGGATTCGAATAGTGAAAAACACGGAGAGGGTGTTTAGTGCATAAGCTCTTATGATAATTCCATAAACTTCTCCCAGTGACTTATGAAAATAAGGCAAAAACTCCTTATGGGATGACATAAGTTATTTTTATAAGCTCTGCCAAACACACTGTATAAGAGCTTATGTCATCAGATAAGTCAAAAGGAGCTTAAATAAGTTCTTCCAAACGCCACCTCACTCTCTTTTTTTCTACTTCTTGCTTCTCTGCCAAATGGAGAATGCTCTATTTACAGAGCCATTCTACTGCTCCTTCAAATAAATACCTTGAAAAGCTGCTCTCAAAGTTTAATGCACCAAAGCCTATAGAAACACTACACCGTCCAATGCTTGCTTTTGGAGCAAATTTTCAAGGTTATGCATTTAATGCATAACTACATTTGACTTGATCACACAATTCTCCCCCTCCAGCCAAATGGGAATATCCTTGGATCAGAGAACAAATCTCCCCTTCAAGCAAAGAACCATAGTTCGACCTCCCCTTTAAGCGAACGTCGTACTTGTATCACCGTTGTCCATCATCCACAACGGATCACGCTACCTAGCCTCAATATTACTATGACGACTTTCGACACAAGGGACCCCTCACATGGATCCACCAACTATCGCCTTCTTTTCAATACTCGTCTAAGCCAAACCATCACCGCCGCATCATCTCCCTTCAGCCAAAAGGAAAACTATACTTGACTACAATTGCTTTGCCTTCTCTCATGTCTTTTCACTTGTGCAATAAGTGCATTTTACGTCAGTTAAAATTGATTTTTACGCCGAATCGATCGACGAAATACAACCGGACGTTAATAGTTACTATTTTAACGCTCGAGAGAATCGACGTTAAATATAACACTATTAACGCCGGTTCCTTAACAAAACCGACGTTAAAATAAAACTATTAACGCCGCTTCTTTAATACAACGGACGCTGATTTTATTAAAACTAACGCCGCTTGTTTTAAAGAACTCGACGTTAAAGGTTTAATTTTAACGCCGCTTGTAATAAACAACTCGACGCTAATAGAGTATCTGTATATTTTATAAAATACTATTAACGCCGCTTGTTTGATACAACCGACGCTAATAAGTTTTTTTTTTTAAAATTCAGTTTTAAAATATCACTCCCTCAACTATCCCTTCATTCACTCCCAAGAATACGTAATATCACATACATTACAGAATTGCAAAGGAAAATTGAACAATGGGGGACTTAAAACCAAAACCCATGTATATATATAAATAAATTTTAGTTCCAATGTCTAAAAAACAAAACTATCTAAGGATATATATATATACATGTTATTAATTAGTTTCTAAAGTCTAACAAAAAACTATTTATCTAAGTAGTGCGGAGGTATGTTGGCAATTCCTTTTTCAGCCGCATACTTGAAGAAGAATTCGGCGAAGCGCATCCTCAAGTCTCTTAACTCATCTTGTTCAATAGGCGATTGGTCGATAAATGCCTAGACACGTTCAAATAATAACAATAACATCAATGCAAGTCATCTTCAAAACTATAATATATAATTTAACAAGTTGTTTAAATATTACCTTCTTCCATCCATCCGCAATAGATGCGGAGACTATGTTCAGCATATGAAGCATCACATAATAGCCGCACGACCAACTGTCAGGTTGAAATCGAGACTACCAACAAAATTAATTTCAACGTCAGTTGAATATACACATAAATTAGTAATTATAATAATAATTATTTGATAAATAAACTACCAAACCTTGAGGATGTTCCATACAATATTTGCTTTAGCCTTAGAAGTCCTACTTCTACCGTTGGCGAAAATTAAGCTACTCGCCTTTCAGCGCTTATCATAAACAAATAATCATGTCGATCAATTAACAAACTCATTTATCATGTGTGTAATAAACTAAAAACAACTGATATTAAAACTTAAATTTAATTTAAGATTAGTTACTTACATATTTACAGCTTCCACCACCTTCTGGCGGATCATGGTGGAGAGAGCGTAAGAATATGACAAAGATGCCTAGACGGGTGAAGTACCAACAACTCGCCAATGGTCATTCATACAAAGGGGAGCCAGATATAATTCTTTCGGATTGTCTCCCAACACCTTCCCTATGTATTTACTCAATGCATCGCCAAAGAAAGAACTCGGGCGGAAGGATTGACGGATCTAAGAAACCGTAACTCGATGCAACGCCCTTATCAAGTCAAGACGATGGAGATACCTAAGATATGAAAAGGGTGTGGATGTTAATTACATAATATATATATTGAAATTAAAATAAATTGTTAAATGGAAAAATACTAAAAATAAATAAGTTATAAAATTAAAATTAACTTACGTGCACCGTAGACTCGATGACATTGCCGCTCATCCGGACGTTATTTCGCAGCGTTCCCGAGATCGTCACCAACGAAGGAAAATATCCTCTCGTTGATCCGGGCGTGCCACCCATCCATCGTGCTCCAATGGACATTCAAAAATCTCATACGCATAATCCTCACCAAGTGAGAACAAACGAGTGGATAGGTGACAATGCACCGACGCCGACTTGGCCTTCGCTTTAGGAAAATAAAATATATAAGTTTTTGATAATTAAAAAAACACAAGTAATTATTTGACTATTTTGGACATTAATAATGAATAAATAGCTTTGCTAACATTTCGAGCTCACGCCGTTTGGAGTCCAACTCAAGCTCACGCTTTTTCATTTCCAACTCATGCTCATGGCGCTGGACTTCCAACTCCCGCTCCCTAGTCGCCAACTCATCGTCCTCCACATGTGCCATACTAAAACTCTCTTTTGTGCTCACATGTGAAGCGTTGGCAAGCCTTGCGGTGTCCTCGGGATATGTACCGACGGAGGAAAGCTCTCCGCAAGCGCCCGCTTGAATTCTCGGGGCTATTAAGCCTTGCATCGATGTGATGTAATATCCGGGTTGGTCATGAGGTGCGAGTAATGTCACCAAAATTGATGCTTCATTGACCACCCGCTCGTGAAGCAGACTTGCCATAATATTGTTTGATGGTCACGCTCCCAGGAACACCGAGAACCCGACTAGGATGGTCTTTCTTGCCTAGAGCAGTCATCAAGACGCCCCGCCGCCCGGGAAGGACGAATGCGCCCGGGAGGATTTTGCTTTAAGATCCATCTACAATGAAAAAAATGAAAAACGTGCAAGTGAAAAGTGTTGCAAGTATCTATACAAATATCAATTGAAATCAAGTTAATTATTTACTTACAATCTTATCTACCACTTCACGAGTGGCATCGCTTTAAAAGATCCCGCCTTTGTCATGCGGTAGGCTAACTGCATACATCCTCGCGGTCGATGTCCGACTGGAGGACTTGATGGTGTGCCCTCAGCACCTCTCCTCTTTCAATCCTAGTAGAGTGCTCTTCCCGCTTCGCCTCACCTATCCGCCATCATCCGCCGGATCCGAGTATGGTACCCACCCCGAGACATGGTGTGGCGGTGGACGTTCTTCGCCCGATTCTCGCCGACTCCTTATTTGCCTTAGCCTATTCAAACGAAAACACATAATTAAATATAGTTAAATGATCTATAATAAGCATACAAAATTAACTTAATCAACCAACCTGAAATTCTTCATCCTGTCGACTCCGGCAAACATATCCCAAGTATCCTGATCAATCCAGGGATAATCCGAGAACATTTTATCAAGCCGCTTCTTCCCAAATAGATAGTACCTGGTAAGATCATGCTTGAACCCATTCCAACGCTTTGATGTCATTTTCATACATTTATGACGATGATCCTCGTCATTTGGCACACCAAGCTACCTACACATTAGATACATATATAACAACTGGATGGATTATAACTCGGATAATTATCTAATAATGTAAATCAAACGAATGTAAAGGTAAAATACCGTGATAGCCTCCCAAATCGATCCTTAACGCTCGTGGAACGCCATTCCAATGGTTGTAGTTGATGCTTACGTGTTCTTCGCTTGTAGAAACACCCACTTATTAAATTCTTTAGCACGGGGTCCCCGGGCATTTAGATTAGCATCGAAGGACACCTCAAGCTTCGTCCGCCCGCCTTTGCCCTTCTCTAGTTTCTTCAACGAGGTGACTCCTCTACCCCGCTTCCTATGAGCCTGTGATGTCTGTATGGACAAAAAAAATGATAAAATAGAGGGTTGTAACATTATAAATTTACATTAACAAGAAGGACTAAAGACAAGATATAACATGCATGTAAACTTACACTAGAATCAAGAAAGCGAGGCGTGATCGGTCCTGCGAAACCCCAACAATGGTCCTCCCGTGCATGTGGGCTATCCGACTGATCCATATGTATGCCTGTTCAAAAACAATATATATGTATTAACATAGGTTATAACTCAAAATAAATACAAGTATAAATAAAAATAACAAGATATGTCATGTACAAATACAAAACATCTCAATATCCAATATAAGTACAATAAGGAATATTGAAAAATATATTTTTAGAACATTGCCAAGCACTGGACACGGCCTGGCCGTGATATCCATCACTACCGTAACGTGTCAATCAATCGACCTCATAGGCGTAATCGATCACGGCCTAGCCGTGATGAGCATCACGGCCGTGATGCATCAACCAAAGAGAGCAACATGCACTCAAAACCAAAAATAGAGACATTCCAAACAACTCAAACTCACGGTTTAAAGTTACAACTATCGAGACTACAGCTTCAACATACACTCAAAACCAAAAATAGAGACATTCCAAACAACTCAAACTCACAGCTTTCAAGTTTCAACTACCGAGACTACAGCTTTCAAACCAACAGAGCAACATGCATGCACTCAAAACCGTGAATAAAAAAATGTGCCCTAATTAAAGACTCACCGTAAATAGGCGCTCACGTGGTGGTGGGGGGAAGCTCGAGTGGTGGCCAACGTTCGATGTGGTTACCGAGAGCAGAGAGACAAGGAGAGTTAGTGCGCGCGGAAGGCCAGGGGAAAGAGAGATGTCAAGTTATTGCAAAGAAGGAGCGGGAAAGACAGAGTTAGGGGTTAAGAGTGTACCTCACGGTGGTGGCGAAGAAGCCCTCGCGGTGGTTGCAGTGGAGATGAGCGCGATTAGGGCAGAGTGAGAGCGAGAGTGAGGGTTGAGCGTGATGAAAAGAGAAAAGACGAGAGAAGTGGAGAAGGCGCGCGGGGTAAACGTTATAATTAAAATAAAACAACATTTTACGCCGCTTTTGGTAAAACCTGACGTTGAAGATCATATATTTAACGCCGCTTGTCTTAATAAACCGACGTTAAAAACTCTCACACGTATTACGCCGGTTGTTAGTAATAATCGATGTTAAATGTCATATATTTAACGTAAGTTGTATTAAGAAACCGACGTTAAAAACACTCACAACTTCTTACGCCGGCTTGTATTACACAACGGACGTTAAAGGTTTATTAGTTTCTCGCAGAAACATTCATTCCCTTGACTACTTGTGCTACTTACCCATTCACCTTTGTACCTAATCCTCTTAATGAGCATTAAGTTTATAGATAAGTTTTCAAGAAAATCAGAATAACTTAGTAACTTCATCCACTCGCTCCTATAAATAGCTTCCTAGCTTCCATCTCCTTTTAATTAATTTTCTCGCTTCACAATATTGCTCTGCCGGAGATTAACTTCATCACTCTTTCTTCCTATTCCTAGACTCAAAGGTCTTTGTCTTAATGGTCAAACAACTTCTGAGTTTGAGTAAATTACATTGCATGGATATTAAGGTTGGGTGAATCACGTAATGTGATTCTCTCACTTTATTTCATCCCCATCTATCCCTTTCACTTTGCTTTGGAAGCAAGTGATTGTGGATTCAAGATGATGCATCAAGGAACTCCATCAAGAAGAAAGATGCAAAGATCCATTTCACTTTGCTTTCACCGCTAGTGACCGAGGATTTACTTTGCATCTTGGAATTCAAGTGAGGGAGGTGATGCATCCATTGGAGTTTCGATGACAGGACTGAGAAGAAAATGATGTTGATACAGAAACTTTTTTATATTTTAGGGCTATGTTGCAGAAATTTTTTATCTTTTAATCATGTAATTTTAACTTATGAATCGCTTCAATGTCATACGATTTGATTATACATATAACTTGTTTTATGTTAAGTGTTTATTTATTTTAATTTGCACAATAATTTGTTTACTAATTCAAGCTAATTAATAAAAATTAAAAATAAACTTGTATAAAAAAAAGGTTTAGAAATAAACTGCAGTACTATATGGAAGAGGGACAACAGGGACATGACAACCAATGAAATGAGTTTCATAATTATTTACGTCAGTAATTTATAGAACTGACGCAAATAGTTTACACACCACCTCATTTTTAACGTCAACTTATTTGATGATCGCCAAGTTCCCGTGTATTAATTACATTATTTCCAATATTCATTCTACACGTGTATAATATATAGGATTATTTACGCCGCCTATTTATTTAATCAAGTAAAAATCAAACTTTTAACGCCGGTTGTATAAAAACTCGACGTTAACAATTAATATTTTTTATTAAAAACACTTTTAACGCCGCTTTTTTAAAAACGACGTTAAAAGTGTATAGATATCTGCAAAAACATTCATTCCTTTGATTGTCATCGTGCTACTTACCCATGCACCTTGTAACTCAATCCTCTTAATGAGCATTAAGTTTATAGGTAACTTTTCTTCAAAATCGAAATAGCTTAGTAACTTCATCCCCTGGTCCTATAAATAGCTTCCTTCCATCCTTTTAATTTTCTCGCTTCACAATATGGCTCTACCGTGGAGATTAACTTCATCACTCTTTCTTCCTATTCCTAGACTCAAAGGTCTTTGTCTTAATGGTCAAACAACTTCGAGTTTGAGTAAATTACATTGCATGGGTGATAAGTCCGAGTAAATTACATTGTGTGAGTTGCTCACCTTATCACCTTCCTGAGAATCACCGGAGGGCTAATCAGTGTCTCGGGGGTCACAGCCCAAAACCTCGCCTTTGGCAGCAAGTGACCGTCTTGGAAGTCTCTGGAACCACCGCTTTGCTTGAAACGGATCTGTGCACCTGTTTTTGCCTCTCTTTGAGCTCTCTCATGCCCCCGCTTTTCGAGGTCTTCTGAGTATATATAGTTTTCCCTTTGGCATATTTCATAAAACTCTCGATGGGATGTAGCTTTAATGTTTAGGATTTTAAACCCTTTCAATGTAACATTTTATAGGATTTTAAACCCTTTCAATGTAACTTTTATAGGATTTTAAACCCTTTCAATCTTCTCAGATCGATCACCAGATTACACTTCATGAATGATATCCGGTTTGGGTTATTGATTCAACTTATACTTCGCACATATATTTTAGTTTTCAAAACAGAAACACAAAACATCAAAGCAATGATCATGTGAAACTGAAACTTTGAGGAAGGCAATGCGGAAGGAATCGTATACTATATAAAAAAATTATTAAAATAACTTTTAACGTCTGTTGATGTAGGGACTGACGTTAAAAGTGAAGAGACTTATTTATAACGCCGTTCTTTTATCGAATCGACTTTTAAAATATTCACTTTTAATGTCAGTTCTTTATTGAACTGACGTTAAAAGTGAGTCACTTCACTTTTAACGTCAGTCATTAAAACAACTGACGTTAAAATTGAAATAATGAAGCCTGATATTTACAAAACTGCCACCGCCTCCTTTTTAACGTCTAGCTTTTGGTTAACTGACGTAAACCTTTACCGTTTAATGTATATTTTCCACTAGTGTTTCCTCTTCCAAAGCTCGATCCTTCCTTGGGTGTGTTTCTCGCCATAGCTCTCATCTCAACATTCATCCACGAGTACTCAATGGTGTAACTTATTACCATCAACGGGACACGCTGTCTAGCCTCCATTGGTAGGAAGTCTTTCGACATAAGAGCCCATCCATGGATCTACCACCAACGCTTCTATACTCGTCTGAATCTGTTACCTGATCGCACCAATAGCTCTGATACCACTGTTGGGAAATACCTGCACAATTTCCCTCTCTCTGATACCAACACTGTTGGGAATCTCCCGCATACACAAATGATCATGAGAACACACAAAAAATACACTGCAGAAAAATAATAAAGAACACTAGAATTTAACGTGGTTCGGCACCTCTCGCCTACGTCCACGGAAACACTCCAATAAAATTATTCACTATCACAATAATGATTATAATAATTGTAACACACCCCACATTGTAAGCTTTTGGACAAACTTATAAACCCTCCTTCAATAGTGTATCACTCTACAAACCCGAGTACCCCTCGCTCTAGAGTTACAAGAAATAATACACTCTCATATTTTTACTCTCCTTACTTATACTCCCCTGCTAGGGATGCCCCACTGGCATGGGACACCCCAGACTCTATTTTTCTCTCTCTAACTCTCAGAAACTCTCTCTATTTTTTTTTTTCTGGTTCTTGCTTCTCTGCCGAATGGAGAATGCTCTATTTACTGAGCCATTCTCCCGCTCCTTCAACTATTTACCTTCAAAATTTGCTCTCGAGTTTAATGCACCAAAGCCTATAGAAACACTACACCGTCCTATGCTTGCTTTTGGAGCAAATTTTCAAGTTATGCATTTAATGCATAACTACATTTGACTGGACCCACTAACACATTCTCAAATTATTCGTTCAATATTTTAATACCAAAAGTTGATATCAACTTTTGACATCTTAATTAATTGATGCAAATATTTGATTAATTCAGTTTATTATATAGTTAATTATATATAAATATTTGATTAATTTATGATGATCCATTAATTATATAAAGAACTAAATTAACCAACATGTGATTAACCAAATATTTACATGATTATGAAAAATAAACTTCAGATAACCCATTAACCATATAATGAATTAAATTAACCAAAAATTTATATATAATTAATCAAGATATCCACCTAGTTGTCAAACTCAAATCTTAAAATAACTATTCTTCGTTGGAATGAGAGAATTAAATGACAGCCTTGTACCGTACAAGCTTAAAAAGTGCCCTCTGTTGACCTTTTTATTATTTCTCTTTGAACTTTATAAACAGAAAATATGACTTGGGTTTCTTTCGCACTTCATATTGGAGTTGCTATCATGAAATCGATGAACGTAATAAAGAAGGCTTGCCATTTTATTTGTTAGAGCAATTTCAATGGGTTGCTTAATTAGTTTTTAAGAATAAAATCGGATATTATTTGATTGTACTATTGAAGTAAAATGATGTAAGGACAAATGCTTTTATAATTAAGTAATTTGTTGTTATATAAGAACATAATAAAAAATAGAAAAATATATAAATAAAAATGTAGAAAACTTGTGGAACTTATTTAATAAACTTTTTATAATTATACTATTAGAGTAGGAAGTTGCTATGAGTAATATAAAGTAAAAAGTGATGAAACAACATAATATGACCTATAAAAAAAAAGTTAATCAACTCCATAAGTTAGAGATGTTTTTAAGTGTTAGAGTATGTTTGGAAAAACTGGAAAAAAAAGATTATCGATAATCTGTTTTCAAATAATTGATTATTATGATAATCGATTATAATCCAAATCTGTTTTTGTTTGGGTATGTTTGTTGAAAAGTGATTTTTAAGATAATCTATTTCGTTTGGGTGATACAAAAATAATCACTTTTACATAATAAATTACAAAAACGGTACGAAGTTATTTATTTATATTAATGATATTGATTTTTTTTAACATTAAAACTACTTAAAATGTTTTTTTCTATTTTGCCATCAATTTATTTCTATTATAAAAAATAAATTTTTAAATAAAATTTGTTATATTTTTTATTATGAAAAAAGTCAAACTCAGTAGTTGTTACATTTATTACATTTTTTAAAAGAATTGACCATTGAGTACGATGCTGGGAACTATATGGAAAAGTTGATCATGGGCAAGACTGGATAAGATGGTTCATAAAACAGCCCAATGTTCTAGATGGTTCATAAACAACGTTTTTAAAAAAATAAAAATTGTTTTTAAACTTCAGTTTTTTTATCAAACATGATCATCTTTACGTAAAACAATTTTTTTCCAATAAAACAGTTGAAACTAGGAAATAAAAGCTTTCCCAAACAAACTCTTAGATTTAATCTAATTAACTTTCCGTCAAGGAACTTTCATCTTCATTCATTAAATCAATTCCCTTCTTTATTGAGCTACTAATTGTTTCACTTGATTTAACCTTCTAGACTTCTTGACCATTGACTTGTCTTAAATTGAAGTATTAAACATTTAAACTTGAATCAACCCCCACCTAACGGCTTCAACTCTATGGCAAATGAAATAAACCCTTATCAGGAAAGCAATGTATATGCGGCAACGACAATGTCACCAAACATAAAAAGTACTTCACACCATATCAAATGCTAAAAAGCTAAAAACGAGTTTTCATTGAGACGGTTAACGGGTTAAGGATTAACTTTTTCGGCCTTTCCCAATTCTCTACCCGTGCAAAAAAAAAAAAAAAAATCATCCATCAAGATTTGCCATTGACTATTGAAGTATTGGTGCCTCCTCTTTATTAACATATGCTGTTTTTTTGTCAAAATATATGATACTAATTACGTGTGATACGTGACATAATGATTTAAAACACGACTATCTACATTACAAGACCCGTAATAATATATATTATTATCTACGATAATTGAGTAGGAGGAAATTTCCATTGGTGTGACTGTGTGATAGCTTAACAAGTCTAAGCCAGCACTGTAGGGAACTATGTTGATGAATATGGATGAATCGTGATAATCCGCGTCTTGGAGTAAATAGCCAATTTGGTCCCCGAAATCGTAAGATCGTGTCAATTTGGTCCCTCAAATTAACGAAATTGCAAAAAGGTCCCCGAATCGCCAAACGCCGATCAAGTTGGTCCCTCCGTTAGGCGGGGTCACTTGACGCCGTTAATGGCTATGACGTGGCACGTTAAGTGCTCATGTGGCATGACAGCTGGACCAAAGTTTCAGGGACCAATCTGAAACTAAATTCCAAGGACCAAATTGACACTCAAACGACTAAAAACCTATCTTCTTCTTCCTTCTACTGCCTTCTTCCTTCGTACTGATTCTCGTTGTCTCTCTCGCTCTCTCTCCTTCGCCCTCTCTGCTTCTCTCTCTCTCTCGCTCTCTCCAACTACACAAAAGGGATGTCGATGGGTGGTGGTTCGTCGTTACCATACTCAAGACAAACCAAGAAACCCACAACTCCGTCTTGGTCGAGTAGCTCCGGGGTTGATGGGCAGAAATCAACAACCCCTCACCTTTGTTTTGCAATTGTGAGAGGAGAGAGCTGTGTTACGAATCTCTAGGATCGTGAGGAACCCGGGAGGGCCTTCTATGGATGTCCCTTTCCATTGGTAACATTCAATCCCAAAACTCCATTAGGGTTTGCGATTTTCTTGCACTTTGCAAGTGAGCACAGCTTTCTACTAACCCTAATTTCTTTATGTCAAATTGTTGCAGGGTGAAGGCAATTGTGGCTATCTTGTCTGGGTGGATGAGATTCCTGAGATTTTCAAGGTTCCTGAGAGATGTGAAACTCTTAATGATACTGGCAGTGATGGAATAATGAAGGCAGAACTGATTGAGCTGATTGGCAAGGTTGACACTTTGGTTGCAGATGTTAGAATGGTCAAATTTGGGGTTGTTGTAATGTGTGTGTTGTTAAGTGTTTGTCTGGTTTGGTGGATTGGTAGGCAGAGTGCTTAGGTAGTTTTAGGTGTGATGTTCTTAGGTATTATGATGTAGGCATATTTTGGAATGTAATGTGTAAAGTATTGTCCTATTTTGGAAATGACATGAATGACAAGCTTGGAGTAATCTGTCATTTTGTTGCATAAGACAAACTGTCATTTTGTTACATAAAATGAAAGGAAGCACCAAAATGTGGTCCAAAAGACAAATTCCATAGGTATTAATTGAAGCACCAAAAGGTGTCCAAATATGTCTTACAAAAGTACATATAAACCTGTACTCAAACTAGAAATTACAAAGCAGATAAACCATACACAAAATATACAAAGTAATCCATTGTTCACAAAGCAGATAAACCATTACAAGCAGAATCCATTGTTCACATGTGTCATTAACAAAAAACAGAGGCACCATCAATTGTGCAAATATATCATTGTACTAAATTATCCAAAATCCAAAATAGTCTTGACTTCATGGTTTCCTTGGATGCATCCGTGGCGAGCCCCGGAGTTGGAATGAAAGACATGAACTGTGGTTGTCCTTCCCTTGATCCGGTGGTGGTGCTGGAAGTTCGACCATGATAGGCCGTGGAGCTGGAATTGGAAGTGGTGGTGGTGCAAGAGGGGCCGGGCCGCAGCTGGTGCAAGAGGGCCAGGTCTGGTGGAGCTGCATCGCGGGCCTCTAACCGGGGTTCCTTTGGCACTTGTGGTATAAGAGGTCCTCTTATACCATATCTCCTTGCTCGCAGCAGAGAAAATCGATAACATAGTGTCAATTTAGTCCCCAAAATATGCAACTTAAAATCAAAATAGTCCCTGAACTTTTATATATGAAATCAACTCAGCCCCTGCAAAAGCCATCTTACCCTCTGCACTCTTTGCTGTGATGGTGGATTGGCCTGAACTTGTACTGGAGGATCTTGAACTTGTGCTGGAGGATCTTGAACTTGTTGCTGCACTTGTGGTGGTACATCTTGAGATTCCACTGGCTCAATAGTAGGAGCAGTTTGTGTTAATGGTATCTCAGACACTAAATCCTCTTGTCCTTGAGTTGATGTCTTAGCTTTAGGTTTTTGAGGAACTCCAGTGTTCATGCATCCCCTACTATTATGGCCCTCAATGCCACATCTTGAGCAAGTGAAGTTAGGATATGACCTCTTCAGCTTATGACCACACACGGGTTCCTCATTTCCATCCTTCCTTCTCTGTTTCTTTGGTCTCCCATCACTTCTCTTGAGCTTAGGTGGAACCGGCTTGGCATAATCAGTGGGCGTCCAAAATTGTTCGGACTATGTTGGTTGAATGAAAAATTGGTAAGTTGCATCATATGCCCCCATTGTTAGCCAGACATGACAACACTCTTCTGCCCTTTGATTCCTATATGCAATTGCAGCACATGCATGCTTACATGGCATACCTGTCAAAGTATGTAAATATCCATAAATAACACTGTCACAATAGAAAAAAAGCAGAAAACAATATACAAAAATCAAACAACATGTCATCACCATCACCTGTTAGTTGCCAAAACCTACAGGTGCAAGTTTGTTCACTCAGGTTGACATCAACCTTAGAAGGAAGGTTCTGCACTTCAAACCGCATGCCATCACCATCACCTGTCCACACAGGAGTCCACAGATTGCTATCCAACTTCTGTTTTTCCAGCCTACTTTGTTGCATAGGACACAAAGGTCCTCTCCTCCCAGCAAGCTTCAGCTTGTTTGCACACATTGTCCTCATCACATAGCATCTAACTTCCTCAGCCATAGTCAGAATAGGCTTACCACGATAATCCACAATCCTTGAATTGAAAACCTCACATGTATTGTTGCATATGTTGTCCACCTTACAGTTTGTCTCAAAGTAGGCCTTTGTCCATGCCTCTTTTGGCCATTTGTTCAGATACTGCCAGGCTTTCAGGTTCAACCTCTTAACCCTTTCCATTTCCATGTTGAACTGTGTAGCTGTGGTTGACTTGGCACATTCCCAAACCACACCCTTTAGTGTTTCATGCAGCAGTGTCAAAAACCATCCCCAATTATCTTTGTTTTCCACATCCACTATAGCATATGCTATCACAAAAATATGGTTGTTTGCATCCTGCCCCACAGCTGAAAGGAGTTGTCCTCCAAAGTAACCTTTCAAAAAGCAACCATCCAACCCAATAAAAGGTCTGCAACCTGCCTTAAATCCTCTCTTGCATGCATCTAGACAAACAAAGAACCTTTGGAACTGTGGTTGTGAATCTGGCAGAGGGATGGTATCAAGCTTAACCAATGACCCTGGATTGCTCCTTAACAACTCATGAGCATAATCCCAAAGCTTACCATACTGCTCCTTTTCACTACCTTCAACCAACTCTCTTGCCTCCCTAACTGCCCTAAAAATCATTGACCTATCAACAATGACATTGAACTCCTTTTTTAGGAAATCAAAAACCTCTACATGTGTGATTTTGGGTTGGCTACGAATCTTTTCTTCTAGCTTCTTCACAACCCATTTTCTGTTTGCTTGATTAACCTTAAAGGCTCTGCAGCAGCTGTGAGTCTCCTTGAAGGTCTTAATTTGGAAACTCCTCCTTACATTACTCCTACCACAATAAATCTCCCATTCACAACCAACTTCCTTGCATTTAGCTCTAGCCCAGAAGCTATCATTTTTCACCCATTTTATTGGCCTGCCCATGTGTATGGTGTAATCCTTCACAAATGCCTTGAAAGATGATAAATTTGTAAACTCCATGCCTAATACCAAATTGACATTACCAAACTTTGCTCAGTCATTAAACCGAGGGAAGTTAGGCAAACCTGTTGTTCCATTATTCTCCTCATCTGTACTAATAGGATCCTTCATTTCCTGACTTGTAGCTTGCATCACTCACAACTTCTTGCTGCACTTGATTGCTTCCACCACCTAACTCCCCATAATTAAAGAAGTCTTCATGCCCTGTATAAAACTCAGCCCAACCATCATTATCATCACCATTGCCACCATTTGACTGACTAGGTGACCTCTCCCTACTCTTACTTGAAACCTTCTTCTTACCCTTTCCATCACTCCCACTAGCCTTCTTACCCTTAGCCTTCTTACCCTTGGATGAAGTCCCAACAACCTTCTTACCCTTAGCCTTCTTACCCTTGGATGAAGTCCCAAAGAACCTTATTTCCTTAGCCTTATTACCCTTGGATGAAGTCCCAAAGAACCTTATTTCCTTAGCCTTCTTCCCTTCGTTCTTGCTTAACACCACTTCCTCATAATCATCTCGAACTGATTATAACCGGAGGAGGCTTGTAATGGCTGTCCTCTCCGCACTTTCATCAGCAGTGAGAATGGTTGTCCTCATATGGACTCATGTGACACTCATCAACATCCATGTTAGCAAAGATTCAAAGCTTCCTCGGTTAGGCACCCATGCCTCGAAGGGGCTCGGGGCATACTCGTGATAAATCTCAATCTCATTCCCATTGAGGAGGGCAGCCTTAACCATATCTATGAAGCTACTGTCACAGGTTAGTTCTCTCAACCCAATATCCAAGTCCCTGTCTGGCTTCAACCACCACAATTTGTCAACCTTATCATAACCCTTACACACCTTCACAATGCTAAACAAATCAAAAACATTGAGTGTGTCTGAGTCCAACTCTTCCCACACATCCATCTCACCACCCACATACTCCAGAATTCCTCTCTCATTCCTCAACAATATGCCTCCATGGTGCACGATAACAGTGATCATAGTACTCATTCTGCACATTAACAAAGAAGCATAAATTAAAAAACGTTTCATATACTCTGTTACAAAACAAAAAAACAGAGCATCGCAACAAACCCTATACCCACCCACATTGATGATGAAGAATGCGCAACAATGGGTAAAACGATAACTAGGGCAAATGCCCAAGTACAAAACTACTGTAATAGAGGCTTAGATGAAAACCTACCCAACCCCTACCACATGCACAAGATGAAGGGTGTGGCAGAACAATCAAAACCCATAACTCAAAACAAAATGGGTAAACAAAATACACACCTGCGTTTTGAGTGGAAGCGAGTTCCGTGAGGTTCCCGCGACGGTTATGGTCTCCGGCGAGCGGTTGCACGGAAGGGTGTGGCAGAGGGGAGGAGGGGAGGACGCCGGGGAAGATGAAAAGGTAAAATGAGGGATGGAAATGACACGATGTTAAAGAGTTAAATTACAAATTGAGTGTCAATTTGGTCCCTGGAATTTAGTGTCAGATTGGTCCCTGAAACTGTGGTCCAGCTGTCATGCCACATGGGCACTTAACGTGCCACGTCAGCGCCATTAACGGCGTCAAGTGACCCTGCCTAACGGAGGGACCAACTTGATCGACGTTTGACAGTTTCAGAGACCTTTTTGCAATTTCGTTAATTTGAGGGACCAAATTGACACGATCTTACAGTTTCAGGGACCAAATTGACTATTTACTCCCGCGTCTTGGTTTAGGCCCACCAAATTCGGATCTACTTGACGTCCCAGATAGGAGTGTGTGTGCGTGTACGTACGACCTTAGTACTAATATAGTTTCTTTCTACATGTTGATTATGTTATTTTTATTTAATTAATAATTAGATAATACTGGCTCGTAACTCTCCCCGAAGTTAATTTAGATAGGTTGACTTCTTAAAATTTAGCATGGTTTTAGCGTCATATTTTGGGTTCATTCATGATATTATATAACACATCTCGAATGAGGAGTTGATTAACACTTATTTAAAGTTAAGGATAAGTTTTCAATGGGTTACATTGAAGCAATTTGTTGTGGATGTTACATGTAAGGACGATTGCTTTCATAAGTTGGTTTTAATATAAGGATCATCAACAAAAGAGAGAGAGAATTACAATATGAAATGGACGACTATAAACACAAGAAGGGGGTTGAATTGTGTTTATCAGAATTTAAGCAAGGTTGCAATCTTTTCGCAAACAGAAAGTTAGATTTGGACGAGTGGAAGAATACAGGATGGACGGATGACTTTTGCAAATACACTACTGATAGACGCAAGAAAAACTAAAGCAATTAAAGAGTTTATGAAAGAGATATTGACACAGTGATTTATCCTAGTTCTCTCTTCAAAGCAAAGAGATACGTCCAGTCCTTGGCAGCACCAAGATTTATCCACTATAACTGATAAGGTTACAGACTCAAATATTATTTGCACATCTAGCCTCTTCAGGCTCAAGACAAGTATTGTTTTCACACATAGCCTCTTCAGGCTCAAGACAAGTATTATTTTCACACCTAGCCTCTTCAGGCTCACTTAGGTTTGTTTGAGAGATTAGGTTTGTAATAAATACAACTTCTCACAAGCAGATCTTTCACTAACACTCAGTGGTTTAAATGTGAAGCTTAGGAAAGTCTACGTAATAACTTCAAATGATTGAAGAATACAGAATGAAATAATGAAAGAATTAATGAGCAGAGTAATGGCTTCTTTAATGCAGCATGTATATTCTTCTTCTTCATCTTCAATGACTTCGGTATTTATGGTCTTCAAGCATTTAGGATCCGTTAGAGGCATTCCCTCAGATGTTGGCTTCAAGCAGAACTTCATTAAATGCAATATAGTCGTTCTGAGCACCCATTAATGCAACAGAGTCGTTCTGGGCAGCCATTAATGCAATAGGAACGTTGGTTGTACTCTAACATGAATGATCATGGCTTTATGCATCGAGATACAACCATATCAGAGTTGAGCAGAGAGATTTTTGTACTTTGCTGAGTACACTCCCCTTTTTGTGTAAGGACCAGAGGTTCTAGGGAATAAAGCATGTTGGAAGCATTCTTTTAACTGGTCCTTGGTTCTGATTATCCAAGGTTGCTTGAGAGAGTACTCTTCTGACTTTTCTTGATAATCGTGAAACTGAGTAAGAGGGAAGGCTTCAAGTCTCTTTCTGGCTTTTGAAATACGATTCTGATAATCACTGGAGAATTCGCGTTCATTAAATAAGTGCTTCCATCTTGAAAATAATCGCGTCTATCTAGCCATTTAAGATTTTTCATTCGGGCTAGTAGACGAGCTCCATATTAAGGACTCAACAAGTCCAAAGACTAGTGGACGAGCGCTTCTGTCACCTTTAGTGGACGAGTACTTTTTGTTACTCTGGTGGATGAGAGCCTCTGTTACTTTAGTGGACGAGAGCCTCTGTTACTTTAGTGGACGAGAGTCTCTGTTACTCTAGTGGACGAGCTCCATATGCCACTTTATTGGACGAGCCATTCTGATACCTTAATAGACAAGCTATTATGATTCCTTAATGGACGAGCTCTATCTGATTCCTTAATGGACGAGCTCCATATGCCACGTCATTGGACGAGCCTTTCTGATTCCTTAAGTAGACGCACTTCTGATACCTTCAGTAGACGCGCTTCTGATACCTTTAGTAGACGCACTTCTGATACCTTCAGCAGACGCGGTCTTTTGATACTTTTAGTAGACGCGGCCTTCTGATACTTTTAGTAGACGCTGACTTTCATTATTTTAGTGGATGCAAGTTTCTATCTCTTGTATTTTGGACGCGTGCTTCAATCACTACAGTGTTGGACGTTTGTTTTAAATACTTGTGTGTTGGACGTGAGTTTTTATCACTACACTGTTGGACGAATGATTCTCTTATTTAATCTGCACACTCGACAGACAGGTTAGCAACCAATATGAAGGTTAATTAAATCATTAACCAATGTTTAGTTCTCATCAAAACTTAGGGAAATGCACATCAGACATTTTAGAGACTTAACAATCTCCCCCTTTTTGATGATGACAAACATTGAGATGATTTAATGAACCTCAGAAAATAGCATATATAGACAGGTTGAAATTTTCTTAAGTGAACAGGTCATATCATATTCATTCTCCCATTCTATTTCCCCTATTCTCCCATTCTCCCTATTCATTTCTCCATTTCTCCCCCTTTTGTCAACATCAAAAAGGGTTATCAAGTTTTATTTATGAGATATGTTAAAGGCAAGATAACATGTTAAGAAAATCATAGTAATGCAGCAAGCATAGTAGACATACTCCACTTAAACTATTGTATCATTACTCCCCTTGAACTAATGCTTAGTTAAAAGAACATGTATATAGGAGTAATGACAGATTTAGCATAGACTCATTAACATTCATACATGTCATTCAACAATGAAATGCATGTTTAAATTATCTCTAATAAATAAAAACATTTCTTCTGCGAGGGGTTTAGTGAAAATATCAGCCCATTGATTTTCAGTTTTAATAAACTTGATATCAAAGATGCCTTTCTGAACATAATCCCTAATGAAATGATGTTTGATTTCAATATGCTTAGCCTTAGAATGCTGAATTGGATTTTTAGTTAAGCATATAGCACCGGAATTACCACACCATATAGATATGTTATGTTCATAAATAGAGTAATCCTCAAGTTGATGTTTTACCCATAAGAGTTGAGAGCAGCAACTAGCAGCAGAGATGTATTCTGCTTCAGCAGTAAACAGGGCAATGGTTGTCTGCCTCTTGCTTGACCATGAGACTAAACTTGCTCCAATGAAGTGACATCCTCCACTGGTGCTTTTTCTTTCTATTCTGTCTCCAGCAAAATCAGCATCACAATATCCCACTAATCTGTATTCTTTTGATCTTAAATACAGCAAACCAAGATTAGTAGTTCCAAGAAAATATCTAAATATTCTTTTAACAGCCTTAAGATGAGATTCTCTAGGATCAGATTGGAATCTAGCACACATACAAACACTAAATTGAATATCAGGTCTGCTTGAAGTTAAGTACAGTAGAGAGCCAATCATACCTCTGTAGACAGTTTGATCTACCTTTTTACCTTCATCATCTTTGCTTAGTTTTGCATTGGGTTGCATAGGGGTTTTCACGAGATTTGCATTTTCCATTTTGCATTTCTTGAGTATCTCCTTGGTATATTTTTGTTGATAAACGTAAATTCCATCACTTGTTTGCTTGATTTGTAATCCAAGGAAGAACTTCAATTCTCCCATCATGCTCATCTAAAATTCAGCTTGCATTAGACTTGAAAATTCCTTGCACAGCTTTTCATTAGTTGCTCCAAAAATAATATCATCAACATATATTTGAACTATAATAAAGTTCTCTTTAGAGCATTTTTTGAACAGGGTAGTGTCTACTTGTCCTCTAGTAAAACCATTATGCATGAGAAAAGAATTGAGTCTATCATACCATGCCCTAGGTGCTTGTTTCAAACCATATAATACTTTTTTAAGTTTGAAAACGTGATCTGGTTTATCAGTATCCTCAAAACCAGGGGGTTGCTTAACATACACTTCTTCTTCAATTATACCATTTAGAAAAGCATTTTTTACATCCATTTGAAACAGGGTAATTTGGTGTTGTGCAGCATATGACATTAAAATGCGTATGGCTTCTATTCTAGCTACAGGTGCAAAGGTTTCAGTATAATTAATACCATCTTGTTGGTTATAGACTTGAGCTACTAACCTTGCCTTATTTCTGACAACTTTACCATCTTCATCCAATTTGTTTCTGAAGACCCATCTTGTTCCAATAACTGACTTGTTTTTAGGCTTAGAGACAAGAGTTTAGACATCATTTCTGGTGAACTGGTTAAGTTCTTCTTGCATAGCAAGAATCCAACTTTCATCCTCAAGAGCTTCTTCAATGCGTTTATGTTTCAAATCTGAAATAAAGGCCACATTGCTTGATTCTCTTAAGGTGGATCTGGTTCTTACTCCTTCAGAAGGATTTCCAATAATAAGATCCTTAGGATGATGAGTGTTGAACTTCCAATCCCTTTTGAGATCATCATGAAGATCTTGACTTGTCTGCTGACTCGTTTGTTCCACTTGTCTTTCAGCCTCAGGCACAGGTTCTATTTTGGTTAGATCGGGTTGTTGACTTTCTGGCTTGTTTATATCAAGACCTGCAAGATCATCTTCTAGATCCGATAGTTCTTTATCAGTCTTTAATCCATCATTGCATTTAACATGAACATATTCTTCAATAATACAAGTTCTTGAATTGTATACTCTAAAAGCCTTAGACTTTTCAGAATATCCTACGTAAATACCTTTATCTACCTTAGAATCAAACTTTCCAAGATTATCTATGGTATTCAGAATAAAGCATTCACATCCAAAAGCATGAAAATAAGATATGTTGGGGCTTTTTCCTTTCCACAATTCTAAAGGAGTCCTTTTTAGAAAGGGCCTAATAAGTATTCTGTTTTGTACATAACAAGCAGTGTTTACAGCTTCTACCCAGAAGTACTTAGGGAGATTATTTTCATTGAGCATAGATCTAGGCATCTCTTGCAGAGATCTGTTCTTTCTCTCAACCACTCCATTTTGCTGTGGAGTTCTAGGTGCAGAGAAATTGTGAGAGATTCCATTCTCCTCACAGAACTGTCTAAGCTGCTCGTTTTCAAATTCTCCCCCATGATCACTTCTAAGGGTAGAAATACAGAAACCTTGCTCATTTTGTACTCTTTTGCAGAATACTGAGAAAGCCTTAAAAGACTCGTCCTTGTGTGTTAGGAAGAGTACCCATGTGTTTCTAGAATAGTCATCAACTATGACAAATCCATATTTTTTTCCAGCCAGGCTGGCAACACTAACTGGTCCAAACAGATCCATGTGTAACAACTGAAGAGGTCTAGAGGTTGATACTTGATTTTTAGATTTGAAACTTGATTTTATCTGTTTACCTCTCTTACATTCATCACACAAGACATCTTTCTTAAAGCTAATATCAGGTAATCCTCTCATGAGATTATTCCTTCTTAATTCAAAAATTAGTTTCATACTAGCATGTCCTAGCTTCTTATGCCATAACCATCTCTCATCCTCTTTAGACATCAGACAGGTTACACTTTGATCTGAGAGATCAGATAGTTCAATCTTATAAAGATTTTGTTGCCTTTTATCTGAAAAGAAGGTTTTGCCACTACAGTCTTTAACTATGCATACATCCTAGGTAAAGGAAACATCAAAACCACTATCACATAATTGACTTACGCTAAGCAGGTTGTGTCTTAATCCTTTAACCATAAGAACATTAGATATAGAGGGAAGAGGGGGTTTACCACCAATAGTACCAATTCCTATAACTTTCCCTTTCTGATTCCCTCCGAAGGCAACATGTCCTCCTTTCTTAAGTTGGAGGTCTAGGAACATAGACCTTTCTCCTGTCATATGACGCGAGCAGCCACTGTCCAGGTACCAGCAGCGGTGTTTTCTTTGTCTTGTTGAGGACATTTGCAACAGAGATTATTTGATCTTTAGGTACCCATAATTTTCTGGGTCATTTTCTGTTAGTTCTAGGAGTCTGTAGAGACTTCCTTTTCTTCTTATGGATACACTTAGACATAACATGCCCAGTTTTTCCACAGAAGTTACAAATAGGTGTTGATTTGGTTACAGTTGACTTAACAGATACTTTAGAAGCTTTAGTTGATACTTTATGATGTGTCCGATGGGCATATCCAATACCTTCTTTATTAAGAGGGTGCTTCTAACTGCCAAGCAGCTTAGTCAGATTGTCTCTACCATTAACAAATTTGGCAAGATCATTAGTGAGCTTTTCCACTTTCTGTTGAAGTTTTTCAACTTCTTCAGATGGTGATGTTTCACTTGAGATCTGAGCTTCATTAGACTTTTCAGTCTTCAGCTCACTGTTCTCTTTAGCCAGCTTCTCGCACTCTTGAGATTTCTGTTTATGCTCACTGGTGAGCTTTACATACTCTCTCTTGAGGGCTTTGAAGGCTTTAGATAAGCACTTGGATTCCTCCAACAACTCCTCATAAGCATCAAGTAATTCCTCATAGTCAGGATGTACCTCATCATCAGAGTCTGATTCAGTGTTGGCCATCAAACAGAGATTGGCTTCTTCCTCTGTTTCTTCATCAGAAGATGTTGAATCCAGATCCTCCCAAGTTGCCATCATTCTTTTTTTCTTCTTATTGAAGAATTTTTTAAAAGTGGCCTTATTGAGTTGAGGACATTCAGCCTTGAAGTGACCGGGCTTCTTGCACTCTTAACAAACAATTGGACTCTTGTCTGTTGAGGTGGATTCTTTGAAGTTCTTGTCCTTGTTGGACCTTCTGAATGGCCTATCCCTCTTGAACTTCTTTTTCTGTAGGAGAAGCTTTATCTTCCTGGTCATGAGAGACAATTCTCCATCACTCTCAGAATCCTCAAGTTCTGATAGGTCAGCATCAATGGATGACTCATCTGCCTTCTGAGCCTTGGAACCTTTTGCTAACTTTTGATCAGCTTTCAGAGCAATTGACTTGCCCTTCTTTGGTGCAGCTTCATCTCCAAGTTCTTGCTCATGAACAGTGAGTATTCTAAGAAGTTCATCCATAGTCAAGGTAGTGAGATCCTTGGCTTGGGAGATAGCAGTGACCAAAGGTCTCCACTGTTTAGGTAGACTTCTCAGAATCTTACCAACCTTCTCAGCATTGGTATAGACTTTGCCAAGAGATTTTAAACTGTTGATGATAGTTTGAAATCTTCCTATCATCTGAGCAACATATCCTCCTTCCTCCATGATGAACAGTTCATACTTTCTAACAAGTATGCAATCTTTGACTCTTTGACCTTTGTTGTTCCTTCATGTGTGACAGCTAAGGTGTCCCATATTTATTTTGCAGAGTCACAGGCACATACCTTCTCAAACTCCTCCGGACTGAGAGCATAAATGATGTTGTATTTGGCTTTGTGGTTCAGGTCCCATTTTGATTTTTCTGCAGCAGTGCACTGAGCTTTTAGTTTGTCAGTGTTATCATCATTCTTGGGAATGAATGGACCATCTGTGATGACATCCCAAAGATCAGAGTTTGTGGATAGTATGAACCATTGAAATCTATCTTTCCAATAGTTGTAATTTCCTCCATTGAAGTAAGGAGGTCTGGTTAGGGAAGCTCCTTCAGTCTGATGACTTCCACTTGAACTAGCTCTAGCCGTCATGTCTATTCTTCAGGACCTTTTACCTCTACATCATTGTAGATGCTCAACCCAAAGGCTGAGCTCTGATACCAACTGAAATAGATGACTATAAACACGAGAAGGGGGGTTGAATTGTGTTTATCAGAATTTAAGCAAAGTTGCAATCTTTTCGCAAACAGAAAGCTAGATTTGGACGAGTGGAAGAATACAGGATGGACGGGTAACTTTTGCAAATACACTACTGATAGACGCAAGAAAAACTAAAGCAATTAAAGAGTTTATGAAAGAGAGATTGACACAGTAATTTATCCTGGTTCACTCTTCAAAGCAAAGAGCTACGTCCAGTCCTTGGCAGCACCAAGATTTATCCACTATAACTGATAAGGTTACAGACTCAAGTATTATTTGCACACCTAGCCTCTTCAGGCTCAAGACAAGTATTGTTTTCACAACTAGCCTCTTCAGGCTCAAGACAAGTATTATTTTCACACCTAACATCTTCAGGCTCACTTAGGTTTGTTTGAGAGATTGGGTTTGTAATAAATACAACTTCTCACAAGCAGATCTTTCACTAACTCTCAGAGAGTGGTTTAAATGTGAAGCTTAGGAAAGTCTGCGTAATAACTTTAAATGATTGGAGAATACAGAATGAAATAATTAATGAGCAGAGTAATGGCTTCTTTAATGCAACATGTATATTCTTCTTCTTCATCTTCAATGACTTCTGTATTTATGGTCTTCAAGCATTTAGGATCCGTTAGAGACATTCACTCAGATGTTGGATTCAAGCAGAACTTCATTAAATGCAATAGAGTCGTTCAGGGCAGCCATTAATGCAATAGGAACGTTGGTTGTACTCTAACATGACGGACCATTGCTTTATGCATCGAGATACAGTCATATCAGAATTGAGCAGAGAGCTTTTTGTACTTTGCTGAGTACACTCCCCTTTTTGTGTAAGGACCAGAGGTTCTAGGGAATAAAGCATGTTGGAAGCATTCTTTTAACTGGTCCTTGGTTCTGATTATCCAAGGTTGCTTGAGAGAGTACTCTTCTAACTTTTCTTGATAATCGTGAAACTGAGTAGGAGAGAAGGCTTCAAGTCTCTTTCTGGCTTTTGAAATACGATTCTGATAATAACTAGAGAATTCGCATTCATAAGATAAGTGCTTCCATCTTGAAAATAATCGTGTCTATCTAGCCATTTAAGATTTTTCATTCGGGCTAGTAGACGAGCTCCATATTAAGGACTCAACAAGTCCAAAGACTAGTGGACGAGCGCTTCTGTCACCTTTAGTGGACGAGCACTTTTTGTTACTATGTGGACGAGAGCCTCTGTTACTTTAGTGGACGAGAGCCTCTGTTACTCTAGTGGACGAGAGTCTCTGTTACTCTAGTGGACGAGAGTCTCTGTTACTCTAGTGGACGAGCTCTATATGCCACTTTATTGGACGAGCCATTCTGATACCTTAATAGACGAGCTATTCTTATTCCTTAATGGACGAGCTCCATCTGATTCCTTAATGGACAAGCTCCATATGCCACGTCATTGGACGAGCCTTTCTGATTCCTTAAGTAGACGCACTTCTGATACCTTCAGTAGACGCGCTTCTGATACCTTCAGTAGACGCGCTTCTGATACTTTTAGTAGACGCGGCCTTCTGATACTTTTAGTAGACGCGACCTTCTAATACTTTTAGTAGATGCTGGCTTTCATTATTTTAGTGGACGCAAGTTTCTATCTCTTGTATTTTGGACGCTCGCTTCAATCACTACAGTGCTGGACGTTTGTTTTAAACACGTGTGTTGGACGTGAGTTTTTATCACTACACTGTTGAACGAATGATTTTCTTATTTAATCTGCACACTCGACAGACATGTTAGCAACCAATATGAAGGTTAATTAAATCATTAACCAATGTTTAGTTCTCATCAAAACTTAGGAAAATGCACATCAGACATTTTAGAGAGTTAACACAATATTCAACAGCTCAATCACAAATTAATTAATATTTTAAATTTAAACAAAAATAGATGTGAGTAAATGTGTGCGGAGACTTGTGTGATCTATTTAGTGAACTTCTAAGAGTTGCACATAATATAAAGTGAAAGTGGTGCGATGACATGATAAGACTCATAAAACGTGAAGTTAAGTAACTTCGGGGTTGCATCATTGGAAATACTCTAAAATATTAAAATTTGGATTTAATTAGTATGCATCATAACAACCTTAAAAGTTACAAAGTAACATGCAGGAAGATTTGTGATAGGTAAATAGTAGAAATGATAATGAGGTAGGGCAAATAGTACCCTCCTGCTCCCTGTCCCTGATTCTCATCACAGGGAGTATTTCTCCCCATCCTCGTTTCCTGTCTCCTTGCGGATTCCCATGGGGACCCCCAAAGGGCAATTGATGCAAACCCAGATTCATCCTTATCAACATCGATCTTTCCTCCAATGCAACCCCCCTTCGAATTGTATTAAATTCCCCCACTTTCACTTTCTTGTTTTCAGTGTCGTGAAAGGCATTCGATATCTTTTCCATGTGCATTTTTGGATTTTGGAATCTTTCCACACAAGTACTGCAAGAACATATGCAAGTTTATATATGCATAGCTTCATCCC
Organism: Sophora flavescens; assembly: GCA_030762895.1. Taxonomy (NCBI): domain Eukaryota; kingdom Viridiplantae; phylum Streptophyta; class Magnoliopsida; order Fabales; family Fabaceae; genus Sophora; species Sophora flavescens. The sequence goes on along the minus strand of CM061065.1, from coordinate 206,051,769 downwards.
TATCAACAACTATCTTTCCTTGAGCACAATCCCCCTTCAGATTGCATTAAATCCCCTCTGTTTCACTTTATTGTTTTTCAGTGTCGTGGAAAGTGTTTGATGCCCTTTTTATACGCATTTTTTGATCGATTTAAGAACCTTACCAAACAAGTACCACAAGAACATATGCAAGTTTATATATGCATAGCTTCATCCTTAACAACACTTATATTTCCTTGAGCACAGTCCACCTTCAGATTGCATTAAATCCCCTCAGTTTCACTTTATTGTTTTCAGTGTCGTGGAAAGCGTTCAATGCCCTTTTTTATACTCATTTTTGGATTGATTTAGGAACCCTATCAAACAAGTACCACAAGAACATATGCAAGTTTATATATGCATATGAAATTAGTAAAATAGGTCTCGCGGGGTGGGGAATGTAATCCTCATCTCCGTTCCCAAATTGTCTTCGGATGGATTTTCTTCCCGACCCTGCCCACTGGACCCCGAATAGGACAGTCCATGTAGGGATCCCCACACGCAGGTTAAATTAACATCTCTAGTCAACAGCGCAAAACACTTTATACCGACAATGAGTCAAAGTAAACAATACATTATAAGTTTTTTAGTTAAAATAATATTTTTATATTAATTTAATTTATTCTAAGTATATTGTCAAATATTTCATAATTTGTTTAATATATTTAAAATTTATTAATTAATTATACATAATATTTTAATTTATATATTTTATATAAATGTCAAATTAACATTATTCTAATCCAATTTCTAATTAGATTATAATAAGGTCAAATTTAATTATGAACATATTTTTTTGCGATATTTTATTTGTGAACAAAATTATGGCATGTAGCGATATGGATAGACCCCTCCAAAGAATTCTATTTTTTTGGGTATATTTTAATTCTAAAACATTTGATCTAATAAAAATAAGGCTTAATTACAGTTTTGGTCCCCTAATATTTTTCATATGTGATTTTGGTCCCTAAAGTTTTTTTCATGCACATTTGATCCCTCTGTTTTTTCAATGTTGCAAATTTGATCCTTCTGTCTAATGTCTGTCAATTTTTTCAATGACCAACATAGAACAACCACTCCTCTAAGCACACATAACTTCTAGTAGAGGTTTTTCATCCTCTGCATCTTCGATTCAACATAATTCAGTGATTCTTTTTTGCTACTTATTATTTTTGTCCCTCCTTTCCATGACTTTTTTTGGGTTCCACTACATGATCCTTTACCACAAAAGCTCAACAAGATGTTATATGCTCTTTGAGCAGTGGTTGTGTGCTTAGAGGGGTGATTCCTCTATGTTGATCATTGAAAATTGATAGACATTGGACAAAAAAGGACCAAAATTGCAACATTAAAAAAATAGGGGACCAAGTGTGCACGAAATAAACTTTAGGGACCAAAATCGCACATGACTAATAATAAGAGACTAAAACTACAATTAAGCCTAAAAATAAAAATGATCTTTCTAACGAGTGTTCTAAAAACATTGATTAAGCAATCCATAAAAAAAAATTTGTATTAAAAAATCAAATGTAACATTTTTTGAAATATTAAATACATAATTTCTAATATCAATTTTACTTTTTTTTTTACTTAAACAATGACCCAAATAAAAATATCAAATAAATTAAACGCGAAGCAACTCGAATCAGTACCCGTGACACCGGACGCGTGTCTCATTGTTTACTGTTTTACAAGGCCGATTGACCAATTGAGCGCGTCGGTCATGTTTGACTTTTCATGACCAAAACGCCCCTACCATGCTTTGCGGGTTTTGACTTTGCCGGGAGTGAAAAAAGTGGGGGGTATTTTGGTTCTCCAATGAAGCTAAAGTCATTGCAAAACCAACTCCCTTCTCTCCACTTCCAAGATTTCACATATATTTGGACGAATATTGGGCATGACACACACATATATGTAAAACTTTATGTTTATATTTGTATAAATTTTTTATCTAATAATAACATTTTTATATAATTATACTTTGATGCTACTATTTAAGCGCAATAACTTGCAGCTTACAATTGTGATTCACAATTTGTTTAATATTCCTTAAAGTGATATAAAATAAAGTAAGGATAAATTCACTTTTATATTATTAGTAGATTAAAGTTTTAAAATATTTTAAATGAAATCATGAATAAATACATTCTTATTTATTTTACATACAATCTCGATTAGTCTCTTAACTCTTATCAAAGTTTTATTTGTCACTATCTCTCATTGAATATTGCCACCCCACAACCGTCATTCTAGGCCCCATGATCCCATGCTAGATCCTACTTAGTGATTTTGATATCAAGCTATCATTGACCATTGGATCACAATCAGAGGGCAATGAGGCTATGACCCACTACCAAAAATCCCACGAAAACACGAAAATTGTTTCATAAATATCACCAGATTTAGTATGCAGATGTTGAACCTAACCATATGTCCATATAAATATAAATATATACATTACATAATAACAAGGTTAGGCCTACACCAAATTTGTTTTGCATTTCCACCCTTTTGTCCCAGTGAGGCATTATTGTTGAAAACTATGAACATGAAACACTTCAACTTGTTCCTCTTCCTTGCTCTTCTCTTCCTTACACCAAGAATTCACGCCATCAGGACCAAGTTCTCAGGCCCTTCCACTTCAACCCAACAAGGTTTTCATCCGTGGGCTAATTCTCCAATCAGCAGCAGAGGTAGAGAGTTCAAGTCTGAGAAGCGCAGGGTGCCTACAGGATCCAACCCTTTACACAACAAGAGATAGCTACCTTGATCATATGAATATAATCAGATATATATGGTTCTTTTCATTAATTTATTTATCTGTCATATATATACAGGGAATACATATATTATATATATGTGCTATAGTATGCTAGCAGAATTTATTTGTATTTGTATTTGATATTAGAAATTAATAGTGCTTTACTGCTTAGTTAGCTAGCCTAGAATGGTAGAGAGTTGTTGTACAGATGTTAAGGGATTTTGAGTTATTTTGCAAGTCTGAAACATAGTTAATGAATGAATTAGAGTTTGTTTGTTTAGTTTATGCATTTTTCTTTGGCTTGGTTAAAGTTTCTGTTTCATTGTAAATGGAGCCAAAAATTTAAGATCGCAATATAATGATTTATACATCAGTTTGTTTCTTCCATGGCTCAGCTCAAAGGGTCACCATGCATGATTCACAACTGGGTGGATGACAATTGACAAATCAGTTTGGATTTCATGGCCATGCTAGCATACTGCTCTGGTTGTTATGTAAAGCAGTAACTTTATACAGTTTGAGGTTGCATTTGTTGTAGTTGAGTACAGAGTCTGAATTTTCATTAGTCCCTCTTTGAAGGTCCCTGATTATCTGAAAGGATAATTCTTTATTCAGAATTTCTTACCATAAGCATTCAAATCAATATATTTGATATGTACAGTATAGAGACATTTTCCAAAAAACATGCAAACCTTTTACTTTAACTCAAAGTCCATACACATGTTGATGTTGATTATTTAAATGTCCATAGTAGGAGCTAGAAATTTCCTAATCAAAGAAACATCGTGTCTGAAAATAATTTTCATTTTCTTGTTCCTCTACTGCATATGTCTTCTCTTAAAATTGGCTTTAATACATTCAAGTTCTACCGAATTTGCTTTATTTTGGGGGAGGAAGAAGAAGGGGGACCATTTGAGTTCAAAAATATGAAAATGAAATATATAGCATGAACTTACTCATCAGTCATCATACAGTTCACTCATCATACCTCCTCTGGAGTCTAGGCCCCAAACCCTGAATGCACTGTGTTAAATACTCCTTTACTTCACACAACCACCATGCAAATAATTAAGAAAAATCAACCATCTTGTGCACACAGAAGAATATTTGTTGGCAGCTAAGATCAAAGACTCCACATGCACTCACCCTACCTACATAACATTGAGGTCCCAGAACCTCTCACAGTACTAATTTCACTTTCAAGTTATAGAATGTTAAACTGGTATTCACCAAAGTAGTAGTGTACTACAAGTTATAACAGAAAAGCAACTAATTAATGTTATCATCTACTTTAAAGATGTTTTAGAGTATATTGGTGCTCAGTAATTTATTTTTATCAGGCTCAAAACATCGAATATTTGCCTGTCTGCTTTTGTTCCCAATTTTCTATTTTCATTTCCTGATTTCATGAAATAATTACAAAACTGTCACATTGTTTTCATTTTGTTTCCTGTTTTCAGAAATTTGTACATGAAAATAACGTTAGCGATTTGTAATTATTTCAAAAAAACAAACCTAAACAAAGCAAACATGTATTAATGTAATTTAATATCTAACTATAGACCTTAACCTAAAAAGCTTTTGATGAAAATACCAATTTGTTAACGAAACTTGCCTAAAAATTCTAATATTTCAACTTTAAAAATTCACGTAAGAATTTATAAATGGGCCTTACTCATGAGTTTAACAAATAAGATCTAGCTGCCAACATAAATATAGTATAATTTTCAAATTTTTATTATAAAAGCAGATCCAGAGGGATCTGGGAGTTATTTGGTTTTGGTTAGCGGAGGTGGTTGTGGTCCACAGTGTGCAGTGTGCACGTAGTACGCCCACCAGCTCCAACTAGAGCCTTTTTGGTGTGCGCGTGTTGATCTTTGAACCTCATGGTTGAGCGAAATAATTGTGTACTTGGAAAATAAATAAAAAGTGACACCACATTCTATGTTGGATGAGTCCCTTTTCACACATATATTCTTTAAATAATAATAGAAGCTAAATATATTTTTCAATATGTATTATATTCTATCTTTTAACTAAAACGAGTACAGGTATAAAATAATATAAAAAAAATTGTGTTTTGTGAATATTGTCCATGTTGGATATGCTCAAGGAGACATAATGCATATTTCCAAGCCAGCATCACAGTTAAAAAAGGAGCCTATAAATTAAAAACATGCTGTGAACTATTAGTTTTTTTTTTTGACGGTGCTGTGAACTACAGCAAACAAATTAATGATGACATAATTGATAAGGGCTTAATTAAGTTAATTAACATTCAAACCTTATTAAAATTTGTTGTTAATAAATTGCGGGTAAGTATTCCTTTAAAAGCCTATTAAGCCTAAAATTTTACCTTCACTTCACAATAATGGTTCTAATCCTCAAGATTAGCAAAGAAAAAAATAAGATCACCACGCTATAGCCGCATCTATTATCTAGAGCCGTCTCTCTCTCTCAACCTTCCTTCTATTCTTTTTTTCTTTCTTCCTCATCCACTGGAAGGGGTGGTTTCGGACCATTTTTTGGCCTGGAATCAACCATCTACATCATTTTTTCTCTCCTTTTATCTAAATAAGTAGGGATGTAACGGGTTTGGTTTGGTTTTTGGCCAAAACAATGTCCGAACCGATCAAATTTGATCGGTTCAGTTTGGTTCGGTTTTCTGCATTTTTTAGTACATGTCCCGAACCAAAGCAACTGATAGGGTTCGTTTGGTTCGGATCAGGTGGTCGGGTTGCCTGATTAAAATGCACCATAAACGCTTTTTTGGGTAGAAAATGCACCAATATTACCAAAACACAAAATAGTCCACAAAACCATAGAAATTGACAACAAATCAAGTGCAAATTATAAAATAGTCCACAAATCAAGTCTATAATAACCCAAAATGGTACACAAAGGAGAGAACAATGGAGACACTATCCGATACCCGAACCGGTGAAGATTGGTTCTCATTGGTTCAGTTCGGTTTTTTACCCGAACCAATCATGTTCGGTTTTTTCTGGGTTGGTTCGGTTCGGGTTGGTCGGGTTGACCCGGTCCACTTACACCCCTATAAATAAGTGGTTTTTTCACATAGATCTGGTTTTTCTTTCGTGTTTTTCCGTGTTTTCGTCGTCTGTGTACGGTGGTATTTTGTTCGTCGTCTTGTTGCGGCGTCGTTTGGTTTCCTGTCTTGTTGCGCTGTTCGTTTGGTTTAGATTGACAGACCAGCTTCGATCCATTACAGATTCAATCAAGACTTGGGCGTCAACGTTATAGATCCGGAGGCATGGGTATTCCGGTCACTTTGATTTTGTCACATTTGTAGGCATTTTCCTGTGTTATGTTATTAACTTGGGTGCTGTGTGTTTGTTCGCGGATTCATCCTTTTCGGTTTTTAGCGATGTTGAATTTATGTTGTTTTCGATGTATTTTACCAATTTGAATGAATGGATATCTTTTTTAGTCAAAAAAATAAAAATAAAAATCACCACACTCTTTTTTTTATATTTAATTTAAATTATTTATAGTTTACTCCTTCGTTTTTAAAATAATAATAATAATAAGTAGATAGTCTAAACTCAAAAGTTATAAAGGAGGTGAAATAGGTGTAAAAAGAAATGTGAAAAAAATATAAAAAAAGTCATTACTCTAAATAAATAGTTTTAGAAAGAAATTTTTTTTTGCATATAGCTTCCACTTTGAGGTGTAGCTAGCCGTAAGAAACCATCACAAAGTTTTGAATTTGCCACACACAAATCATAAAACAATATTGTGAGAATTAATTTATAGACTCCAATCATGCATGTGGTCCCTCAGGTTTGATCCCTCGTTCTTACGTATGAAGAAAATCTGATTTGAAGAGGTCAGCCCTTAAATATTGTCCAGTACGTCAAGAGATTAGTCTTCACAGCTGCGCGCAGAGGATACCATGAGAAACCAAAAAAAATATATTCCATACTCATTGTGACTTGCATTTTCTTTTTTTTCTTTTTTTTGGTATTGCAAGAGGATATAACATGTCTTTTCCTAATCTAATTTTTTTTAGAAAAAAAATAGACTCATATTTTATGATTTGTAATGTGATCATTAAGATCACGGGATCTTGTAGAGTCCACATTTTTTAATTTTTGTATTGAAAGAGATTTATCAATTTTTTTTAGGAGAAAACTTAGGTGGAGTTCTTTAGGTATATAAAATGTTGTTCTCCAATAACAATGATACATGTGTCAAAGCTGTGACATATGTTATATTCCCATTGAATTATGACACATGTATTATTCTCGTTAGAGAACAACACCTTATGTATCAAAGGAACAGACCGAAGTTTTCTTTCTTTTTTTTTTTTAAACAGGGTCTTGTTAACGAGTGTTTTAAGGACATTGGTTAAAGAATCAATAAAAAGAAGGTTTGTACTGAGAATATAAGTTAAACACTTTTCATTAAAATAAATACAACAATCTTCCATATAAACTTATCTCTTTTGACACCTTAATCAATATCTTGAGGGATGTAACTATCTACAAACTGTGTCGTACCACATTAGTATAATTTATTTTTTTTATAAAATAGATTACAATTGAATAAGAAATTAAATTTGCTTTCCATACAATTTGAACTTGGTTTCAATGATTGTCTGCTTACAAATTATTACTCCCTCCTATTCTTAAAATAAGAAATAAATATGTACTACCTCTGGATTCAATTATAAGTAAAAATAATTAATTTTACACTTATTAAGAAAATTAATTAATTTAGTTTAATTGTTTTGATTTATGTAAAAAAGAGAGTTATAATTACTAAACTACCATTTAATTGTCTCGAGAATATACAATGTTCTTGGAAAAGTAAAGGGAGAATTGATTTGATTGGTTAATTTTCTTGATTTCTGAAATACTTACATTAAATAAAGTTAAGTTGGTTGGATTTTGCTTATATTTGAGTCCAAAAAATATAGATGTTTTTTTCCTTATAATTGAGTCCAGATGTAGTACTTTTTTTTGGTCCAAAATATAAGAAACGTGCATCAATTTTCACACCTATTAAATGCTAATTTCCAATATTACCCTCATTTATAATATGATTTATATTTGCGAGATATATCAATTTTTCATACAAGTGAGTTTGTTCATTAATTAGAAGAGATATTTTTGAAAATTTATATGAATATTAATTATAATTAGCTCATTTCAATGTATTTCCTTGCTCAGTGTATTTTAGGGTTTTGTTTCTTATATTAAGGACTGGAGGGAGTATTTTCTAAAGCATATTCTATAATTTGATAAATTATTGCAGCCAAATCAATTCATTGCTAAAATCATGGCTTGTATTATCATTCTGTCCTCAACTGTCTTCGTTCAACAAATATGTGATTGTGAAAAGAATTTAATTTGAGAGTCAACTTGCTTGATTAATTAGCAATAAGTCAAACTTTATCGCTGGAAGCCTAATTAATTATTATAGCTGATCACGAGTATATGAACTGCTTGAAACCCTACTAGAGTTAATTTTCCATAGCTACTCAATATCATTTTCTGTCCCAACAGCTAGATCTGGTTATTATAAGAGTTGGGTCATTGACACTCCAATATGTCTACTAATAACCAGTGTATTGATCCGAGCTTGTGGAGCAAATTTTTCAGCATCCGGCTGCATCAATGATTGGACTGGAATCTTTCCTAAAAAAAGATGAGTACACCCCCTTGGAATTGTAATATCTTTTTTGGAGTGGCTGTGTGTGGGCTATTTGAAAAGATAGGAACTCCTTAGTGTTTTCTTCCTCCACATCTATGAACTCAAATTTTTGGGCTGAAGTTACTTCTCAAGTCCATATAATTGAGAAGGAGTTGCAAAGCCCGAGTAATCTAAGCTCCTCCCAGACTCGATACCAGAACATGAACTGGAATAAGCCTGATGTAGGTTGAGACAACCCGATTTCCCATTAAAGAAAACCTAAATTAATTAAAATTTAATCATGGTATTAACGTTAGGCGCATATATGGAAAACAACGGAGAAATAAAAACCTTAAATGTAAATAATGAATCATACAACAAGATCATAACATACACCCATACATAGATAAAGTATCGTACATACGTCTCTCTGGATCGTCCATCCGTCTGCTGGGGATGATAAGCAAAACTCATCCTCAACTTCGTCCCCAAAGCACTATGCAACTGTCTCCAAAATCTAGATGTGAATCTAAGATATTGATTGGAGATGATGCTCGACGGCACACAATGCAACCTAACAACTTCCTTAATATAGATCTGGGTCAATCTCTCTCAAATGTAACACTCACCAAGAGGGTAAGAAGTGAGCACGCTTCGTTAACCTGTCGATGATAACCCAAATCGCATCATGTCTCTTAAGAGTTCGTGGAAATCCAACCACAAAATCCATAGCTATGTTATCCTATTTCTACTATGGGATATCCAACGATTGCAACAAACCAGCAGGCTTCTGATGCTCTATCTTAGCCTTATGACAAACCAGATAAGATAAAACATACTTTGTCACTTCCTTCTCCATCCTCGTCCACCAAAACATCCTCTTCAGATCCTAATACATCTTCGTGATTCCGGGGTGAAAACTCAACTTACTCTTATGTGCCTCCTCCAAGATCATCTTCCTAAGCTCTATGTCCTCTGACACACATATTCTATCTTTGAACCTTAGAGCATCATCTGATCCTCTACTTAATTCTGAAACTTTACCTTCATCTATGCCCCTACTCACCTCTTGCAAATACTGATCCCATACCTGCTTATCCTTAAGCTGAACCAATTAAATTGATTAAGATTTTTTCGGTATTTGGGTCCGAACCAAACCAAATCTGATGGTGATTGGTTCGGTTCTCGAGTTCAATGATTCTAGAATCGAATCAAACCGAACTGAACCAATTACAATATTTTAATATTTAATATTTATTATATTTCAATAATTATATACATATGTTAATAGTTTAATATTTATTATATTTTACTTTTATATATGTTTTAATATTTTATATATTTAATATTTATATGTATATTTAATATTTAAAAATTTTCGTTTCTGAACCGAACCAAATCGAACCAATCCGTTTTTGAATAGTTTGGTTTGTTTTGGGTTTTGTAGGAAAAAATAGGACTCGAATTCTCTCCCGCGGACAAGCATCCAGTGTCTCTCCAGCCATCCAATCTGGACCGTCCATCCAGATCGGACGGTCCAGATTAAATGGCCTTTAAAAAAAAAAACCCCCACATTTTTTCAGAAAAGCCTTCGTGCTTTGCTTCCCCTCCCCATATGCATCGCACCCTCCAAACACCCTCTCTGCCATCCTGCGATTCCGCCGCCACCAACCACCATCTCGCCGCCTATGCCGCCTCCAGTTCCAGCAACCTCCATCCAAGTGGGCCTTCATCTCTCCCCGTCGTTTCTGATCTCCGCCGTGGTTCGTATTCATGACGCCGCACTGTCCACCACTCCGCCGCCGCACCTGCCTCTCCTACCCAGGTTACCCCCTCTGTTAGTGATACCTTTTCTTGGGTTTTTTTTTGTTGGGTTTATTGGGTAAAAGTTTGATGTCATCTGGATTGAGGTTGATGCTGCAATTTTTACCTGTATTTGTAGAATGGAATATATATATGATTTACTTCTGAAATCAAAGTCCCTTGATGAAGAACTGTTATTCTTGTTATTTCATCTGTTTGGTTTCAGTGTAACATCCCGATTTTTCGGCTTTCTAATATCGATAATAATTGTATAAATGATCACATTCTTATTCGAGATTTAGAAAATGAATTTGGATAAACTAAGGTCATTTCCCTGTCATACTTATTTTTATAAGGTTATGGGAAAGTTTTGGGATGAAAATTCAGAAGAAAACCGGTCCGCGTTTTCTACGTTTTCACTGACAGTAAGTTTTTACTGATCAAAAATCCTAATTTCGATTCGGGAATGAAACCATTAGGTTTTATATTTTGCCCCGAACGATTTTCCACATTTCGAAAAAATTCATTAGGAATGAAATACTATTATTTTATTCGGACGTAATCGTTAAGAAAACGCGTAAAACCTAAGTCCGAGGATAAGTCGGGCAAACGACGGAGTTGATTATGGAGCTGAGATATTAGAAGAGGTTGATGTAGCAGATAGGACAAGGAGTCTGGCCTCAAATTTTATTTATCGGAAATTTTCAAGTGAAATGATCAAAATACCCCTACGCTTAACCTAACCGACGTTGAGTTAAATTTTAACCGTGGTTAAGGAACCAAGGTTAGTTCTTATGGTCTAAAATCAGTCACACCTTCCATGAATTATTGACCACATGATTTTAATCATGGTTATCCAAATAACCTTAGTTAAGTTAAGCATTAACTATGGTTAATCATATATTAATTAAATAATCCCAAAACCCATTAATTCAATTCCTAAAAACCAAACAAAGTCTAAGATCTACCCTATTTATACCCCTTGAAACAGCAGCAGCCCTTCCCCATTTTTCTTCTCTTCATCTTCTTCAATTTCTTCCTATTTGCACTTTGCTTCAAAAACTCATAAGAACACCAAAATCCCACCGAAAATATGACCCTCTTCCTTGCTTAAACTAGACAAACTTTCTGCATAAAAGTTGTTCCTCTTTATCTCTTCTTTCCAACGAGCTAAAGATAATCTAAAACGGATAAGTATATTGAGAGATATGCCCAAATTACCAAAACTGCCCAAAATTCTCAGCATCACACGAGAACAGTGGAAATAAGGCCCTTTACGCCCCTGTTATGATCTGAATCAAATAAAACCTTAAACATCAAAGTTGTTCCTACCCTTCTTATTTTTCCAACAATCCAAAGTTTGTAATTTTTGGATGAGCAGATCGTGCGATACACTCACAAAACAACCACATCCTCAAAGCTATCTCAAAAGCTTTCATTTTGAACCAAGCTTGTATTGATCATCTTCTTCATTTCTTCAACCTTCAAGAGGTAAAACCTCATCACCTTACTTATCTAAGCTTTCATCTTCATTTATTTTACAAGTTTATGCCATGATCATCATTTTAAATTCCTATATCTAGAATCTTTTAAAATCTCTAGGAAATTGTAGAAAAATCCTATGATCATGAAACCAATTTCTATTATCTTGTAATTATATATATATATATATATATATATATATATATATTGTATATGTAGAAGCATGAGATTAAACAAAATTTCCTTCCTATTCTTCCAAGCTTGGCTGAACCTATGTATAATAGGAGGAAGAATGTTTTGTTTCAATTTCTATCATTTAACGCTTGATCTAGTCTATTCAATACTTCTACTTGCTATATCTAAAAACTTGAAATGAAAATCAATCCCTAGCTATTTTCTTTCAACGAGGCCGAAACCTAACTTATGTGAGTTAGATGGATTTTCTTCAAGTTCTTGACTTATGATCATATATTGATTATGTCTTCCTAGTACTTAAGGATCATTGATCCAAGAGTATGTGAAATTTTGACATCTCTAGCCTGATTAACCTATGTTGGCCGAACCTAAGTATACAGGTTAGAGGAGATTTTATTTCATTGTTTAACTTGTTGTGTTGTGATTTACTGTGAAGGATAATTGTTGTGGATTGTACTAAGTTGTGAGGTGGAATCGGAAACGAATCGGAAGGAAAACTTCGAGAGAAAAACTGTAACTTCAAGAGGTAAGGGGAGCTTACCTAAGGGATTTTTCCCGATAACTATTTGTGATTAGTGTGTGGTCTATATAATTTATTTGTGGTTGTGGTGTTTTGTTTATGGTTGTGGGGGCTTGATTAAAGTTGTGAAATTTATCTGTGTTTGTTTATCTGCATTTAATTAGTTATTGCGGTTATATATTATGGTGTTTTGATGCATGATCTGACTGGGATAATTGCTATAATATTGTTGTTGATTGTTGTTTGAGAAGCTTAATAGTGGTCAGTGCCCAATCAATTGACAAGATAAAAGCTTTAAGAAGCTTTATAAATTATATTCAATGTTTAACGGTGAAATATTGGAATATAATAATGATAAAAAATATTATTTGGAAAAAAAAAAAGAATTGTTGGAAAATATTATTATTTTAATAATTTATCAGTGTAAGAGTGAATTATGAGTCACAGTGAAATTATTTTTGTACCACTAATTTTTACGTAAGAAATTCCATAATATTATAAAAAGTTATTTTATGAAATTAATCTTCGAAAATAACTTAATTATGATTTTATAAAATTATTTAAGTGAAAAAAGTCAAATTTCAACTTAAAACGTTTTTAAAATGCTAAACGACGGTTAATTCCAAAAAAATTTATGGAATGCATTCTTGAAAACAGCAGCGATCATTCACACATGGATTTAGTTTTAAGATCAGTTCTTTTTCAAGAACTAAAGTTTCTCGGAAAAAGATTCTCAGAAGAAAACGAGTGTCGTAGTAATTTGATAATTTTATAAAGGAATTTTCAATTGGAAATGATTTTCTGTAAATGAGTTTTACTAAACAGTGTTATTTGCGACAACTTGGATAAGTTGCGGAGACCTTGTTTTGGATTTGTTTTTCACAGAACGAATTAGTGTCAACGTTGAAACGCGAACCTAGTATCAGAGACGTCGCGATACTAGTGTTATAATATAAGCACGAAGATCTTTGATCCGTGTTTGTGTCCTATCCACGTTGTCTATTCATGTTGTAATGAACATTGTTAAAATTGAATGTTGTTTTCTATCACCATAAACCTAAGACGGATTGCAAGGTCTGAGGTGTTGTGACTGAGCACTCGAACTTTGTGTCCTGTGTTAACGTTGAAAAATCTAACACGTTGAAAATTACGAATAGTCGTAAGCCATCTTGAGCTTCGACAAAAGAAGAATGTACACAAAGAAAAATGACGAGAACAAAATGTTTTATATGCATTCATTGGCAAACGTGCCCACGTTTTTATGTATGATACCTTAATGATAAGGTATTTGTGCTTCGTTGTTATGTATGATACCTTAATGATAAGGTATTCCGTACTACGTTGTTATGTACGGTGCCTTGATAAATAAGGTATTCCGTGCTACGTTGTTATGTATGGTGCCATGTATGGTATTCCATGCCACGTTGTGCCTAATATACCTGGCAATCGAGCTTGATCAACTCATTTACACGGTGTTGGGATCTCAGGAGATTAAGTGAAAAGTTAGATGTTGCAAGTTGAAGTGTTCATGCATAGTTTTTCAAACGATGATGTTCGGGGTATGAAACTCATTGATAAACTATTTGTCTTATTATGAATGCTTATGTTGTTATAAACATGTATATATGTATATGTCTTCTTTTGTGTCGCGCATGTAGTTATTGTGTTAAATCAATATATTGGCGTCTCACCCTTACAAACATATCAGGTTTTCTTCGGGTATTTACTGTTGTACCTTAGGGTACTAGTACAGATGATGCGGAGGAATTCTCCAAGTCACTCGGAGACTTAGATCTAGATGCGCGAAGAGTTGTTTGGTTTTGGGAATGACCACGGGGTCTTTCCAGTAGATGTCTGGTAAGGTGACCAGCTTAGGAGTCTTCGGTCTAATTTTCTTCTTTTGAAAATTTAAACTTCTTCAGAAAAAGATGTATGCCGTGGCGGCCTTATTATGAGTATGATTATTTCTTTGTGCGAGTAGATGTACAATATGATTTTACTGTTTAAAGTATGTATCTTAGTCTTCCAGAGTTTTCTCACAAAAGAAAATTTTTACACCCGAGTTTTCTGCCTTATAATAAATTTTCCGAAAGCAACCAACAAATAAATTTTTTATTTATTTCCGCACATATTATGAAGTAATGCCATGCGGTATTACATTCAGCATTTGAAGAATTGTTATTTTTGAGCAATTATTCATGCCCAGATGAAGGGAAATTATAATAAAAGACTTGACAAGATACAACTGATTTTTATAACATTTTCCTCTCAAAAATTGGTATTTCTGATGGTAACTTCTTATATCTTAGGTGTTGATTAGGAGGTTTTAACATGGTTGTTCAAGTGCCATAGGCAGCATTCATCTTAATGGATTATTCAATATTCTCTCATATGATTTGATGCCAAAGCTACAGAATATGCTTATGGCATCAGACTAAGTTATCTAATTTTTATGACTTTCATTGTGCATCCTAAGTCTTATCTTAACCATTTGTCTGTCTTGCTTTTTATTTATCATACCTGAGGTAGAGTGAGTACATTGAGTAGAGTAATTCATCTATATATTGTGATTATACTGTAGAAACACATGAAATTTCATAATTACAGTATGTTTGGAAATTGTTGGAATGAGCTGAATTCATTGTTGAATGGGCTGTGCAGGTTTATTTTGAAGTTTTGTAACCATGTTTTTACATGCTTCTTGCTGAGATTTTTATGTGCTTATTTCTCAATTTCTTTGCAGGGACTGCTATAGCTCTTGCTGGTTTTTTCATCTACTCCAGGCTGAAATTTTACATATGCATTTATGTACACTGATTCATTGCATTTCCTTGGTTGTCATATTGTGGAACAATGATGCAGTTTCAGAAGATAAAAATAGGAATTGTGCAAGTTTCAGAAGCAAGTTTCAAGTTTCAAGTTGCAAAGCTCAAGTGTGAAGAACATCTAGAAAAGGACTTATGTATTGTTTGTTGAATATGTACCATTGAGTTTCAATAGTTGTAAAATAATGTAACAACAATTTTGATTGCACTAAAATGATATTTGAAGACCAATTCATTGTGTACATTTCTTTTATATAATTTGTAACAAAATCATATGTGTATCCCAAAATACCAAAACCTATACCCAAAAGACATGTCCAATAGACTTGTCAAAATACCAATCATCAAGGCATGAATACTGGTGA
Source organism: Sophora flavescens (assembly GCA_030762895.1). Lineage (NCBI taxonomy): Eukaryota > Viridiplantae > Streptophyta > Magnoliopsida > Fabales > Fabaceae > Sophora > Sophora flavescens. The sequence continues at coordinate 206,036,142 of CM061065.1, read as the reverse complement.
TAACAATATTGCTAAGTTTAGAAACTTGGTTTCTGTGATGTGAATATGAATAATTGAATGTTCTGGTTGAAGCGAGATCAAGTTGTCCTCACATTGATGCAACAAAAGTTGTTCAAGTTAACAATAGACTGCCCTTGGATACTGAAGAATTGGAGAAAGATTTTCAAGTTGACCCTCTTTATGTAATGTGTGGCACATGTAGCTAATCATTATATGGCATTAGTGATTGTAGATTTTAACCCAAGCAATTTGGCTTCAGAATCATTTTATTGCTTATGTTTTGTAGAAGGTTTCAATTTGGTTTCCATTTAGCTAATCAATTTGACACCTTCATATTTTAATAGCTAGTCAGAACCGGGCATGCCACAAACCCACGACACCGAATTAAACATATATTCAAGCAAGAAGCTGTTGTGTAGAAGCTGTGTGGGAAGGAGAACGAAGCTTGGTCACGATGGGAAGGCCAGAAGCTGTGTCGACGACGCGGCTGGGCATGTGGCGGCGACGCTAAACCACGGTGAAAAGGGAGAGAAACAACCGACGAGAGAGAGAACACGACTTGGGAGAGGGTCTCCTGACGTTGCGCGGTTGCTGGCCGTGAACGACGGCGGCTGACTGTCAACGGCGGCGACGAATAGGTTGCAGGTGAGCTGAGGAATAGGGAGGGGCTTGTACACGATGTAGAGGAACGAACAGTTGGGTTTTTTTAACTTTTATTTATTATTTTTTAAAATGTTAAAACATCCTGATTTTTCTGGACGGTAGGATCTGATGGACGGTTCGTATTACTTCGCTGGAGAGGCGTTGGAGAGGTCTTGGCAGGAGAGAATCCAAACTCAAAAAAATGCTTTAAATCGAACCAAACTATTTTTTATTGGTTCTGTTTTTCCCCACCTAAAATCGAATCAAACCGACATCTTATATCCTACTCTTTTGTGGGGCCAAGTCAAGTAATAGACAAAACAACAAAAATAATACTTTTAATCAATGTTATGGGTTCTCGTTAGTAAATAAAATAAATTGGTCCATGATCACTTTGATCGGAGACGTTAGAATCCAAGGGTCAAGACTCAAGCAAGATCGCAAAAAATTTCGATAAAGTCTCTACCGCTCCAACAAATTTTTCCCGATTTATGGCTGGATGATCAACCATTGCGAATATGACCATTTTTTAAGGATTATCCATCAACGCCTTATTCATAAAGAAATATCACCAAACAATTGGAAAATAAAATTTCTCCAAGCATGAGATATATGCATCTTGTTTCCCAAGTAATTTGGATAGCCCTATAACTTTAGTGCTCACTGGTCCCTTTTTTTAATTAAAATATAGCCGTAATGTTTTACTCTTTTTTTTTTTTGGGTTGATAGTTTATTAATTTTCCATCTTTACCATTTGACTTATAGATTCTTTTTAATTATTATATCAATTGGCTTTTAGCAAGTTTTCTGTTTGTACGTAAAACAAACCACGGTTTCCACTTTCTAGCAGAAAAGAATAATATTCTCACTAGCTACTTGGCTGCCAAGAAATCGGTACATTACTTTTAGTTTTTCCCGAAACATTTTGACTTTAGTCTATTGTGCTTACTCATCTCACACAACATTTTCTTATATGCCACATTTATCTTATTCTTTTTTGGCTTTTTATGGTATATATATCATTCAATCTTACACAATATTGCAGGTCTTACAGCTATGTGATAAAAATTTCTCTTAAATTCGAATAGTATCTTTCTATTGCAAATAACATTCAAAGCACAATTACAAATACAGAAGGGGAAAGGGAGGATTTTAATTAGATATTTTGTTTGGTTGAGAGAAAGGGAGCAGAGAGAAAATAACATCATTCATGTTTGATTCATAAGGTGAAAGAGAATTATAAAACTAATTTATTTTAATATTCTTATAATATTGTATTTCAAAATATAAGTAAGAATATTTTAGGTAAGATGAGGGATATTTAAACTGTTTTAATCCTCCCCTCCAACTCCCCCTAATATTAGAGGTGAGTCAAAATTGAGTGAAGAAGAATTTTGCTCTCATCCCCTCAAAAAAATATGAACCAAAGTACTAGGGGTGTTCGCGGATTGGATTAGATCGGTTTTGAGCTAAAAAGTCATCAGATCCAATGATGAAAACAATGTGCTGTTAGGATTGGATCGGTTTGCTTCCTTAAAAAAATCCGATACAATCTAATCCAATCAAATGCGGTTTGGATTGGATAATTCGGTTTTTGCCATAATTTATTTTTTTACTTATGTCAAGTGTCATTTTTACTTATTTAATAGTGGACAAAAGATAATCTTCATTGAAGTGAGCTAGTTTAGGGTGCCTAATACTTATTTTAACATATCTTTATATTAGAACAGTAAAACTTTTATGAAAGGCATCAACTATTTGTTCCTTATTAACCATTATTTGATTTGATGACGAGCGAGAAAAATTATAGAGAATTCTTGACAAAATTTTAATTTGGGAGTTTAAGAATAAATAATTATTAGTATTTTTTAACACGTTCTTTTGTGTTAAATATTCTTTTATGTTAATTCTCTATATCTACTCTCACTTATCCTATTTTTGTTCCTTGAATCAGCTACAAATAAATTGTACCTAGTTATTTTTCAAATTTACTTAATTGATTTCTTATTTTTCATGTTTACTCAATCAAGTATATATATGTTATGGATCAAAACTTTTAACAAAATATAACTTCAAGACATTCATATTTATTCTAAATGGTCTCATATAAGTCATTCCAACAAAAATATTAGAGAGAATGAGAGACATGAAAGTATAAAAACAATGCTCAAGTATGGGTAATACTAATATTTAAAAAATAGTAGCATGTGTATATGAAATATCGGCCTGGACAATGATTTCACTAGGGAATCCAAAATCCGATCCAATCTAATGAAAAAAAGCGATTGTTTCGGTTTTCTTTGTTCGGTTTACGATTTTTAGGTTCGATTTTTACGGTTTGAATCATTTGGGTCGATTGATGAACACCTCTAAACCAAACAATAGGAGTTTATACAAATCCTTCACCCCCTCCATTTTCTTCTGACCAAACACGGTGTAAATGACCTGGGCATGTGTGAAGAAGACTTGTATAAGCCCCTTTAAGGAGAATATGTATAATAAATGTTAACTTAATAGTTAGAGACAGAGGTAGACCGATAAAACTATAATAAAAAATTAATAAATTAATACTCGATGAATTAATAATCCTTCTAAAATAAGGTTTCGTCTAAGGTGGACCACTGGTGGACCACCGGTGCACCACCCATGTGGCAAAATTCTGACCAATCATTTTGCCACATGGGTTGGTCAAAGTTTCATCCAAAGAGTCTTCAACTTCCAAGGTACTTGAGACACCTCGTTGTACCATGGTGTTTTATTAGATTAAACCTCATTAATTAATTTTTTAATCATGCGCTTAACGTGAAAACACGTAAAAAAAAATTAAAACTTAACGTAAAACAACATACAAGCTTTAGTTAAGTAAAAACAACACACTATGTTTCTATTAAACATACACACATAAGTTTTACAAACATATTACAAAACACTGTTGAGGATATCATTTCAGTAGGATCCATCACAGTCATATACTTAGACAAAATATTAAACAATGAAAACATCTAAAAACGTCGCACAAGACACACTGGCCATAACCGACTAGACCCTAATCACCGTGGATCACAGCTCGTCCTCAGGCTTCCGGCTCATAGGGAATCCCATCCAATTCCTCTTCATTCAACTCAGTCACAGGGTCTTCAAGCACGATCCCATAAAATATAAAATAAAACATACAGAAAGAGTACAGGGGATAAGAAACAGTTCTATCATCAAAAAGTGGAAAAGAATCAAAGTAAGCTATACAGTAATTGTCACACATAAACAACACACTTAACTTAACAAGTCATCCTCAAATTAATATATATCATCCTCTACCTCAATCTCATACAACTAGACTTTTATACTGACGTGTCCACTACTTTTCTTTCACGCATTCCTCACGGGGAATGTCAGTCAGATGTTCAAGCGACAGGTTCCAAATTCCCGGTGCACATTCTCTTCCATGGTGAGAACGCTCACGCTAAGCATGACACTATAGCTGCACGATGCTCCCAGTGCACACCCCTTTCACTCCCGAGGGTGCTCAATGCATAGCAATGACACTATAGCTGCACAACCTATTTCTAAGGTGGAACGGTCTAGCGAGAACTCTTGACCATATGTATTATATTATCAATACATGGTTGTGAACAACAACACCCACCTCATGTATTATAGTACCAATACACATGAATCTCACCAACCCTTTTTAACAACATCCTAGTGCATTAACCTTCCACTAGAACTCAACACATATTCTAGATCACCACACCTCTTTAAAATACATCATCTAGGTTAGGCACCTCTAAGTCACCATTATTCTCACACCCAAAATAAACAACTATCTCTCGAACAACATATATATCTTTGCTTAAAATCTACTAAGCACAATATTAACAATTAGGCAGATCATGCAAAACATAACATCAGAAGATATTCAAACACAAAAAATAATACGTCACATGTAGGTGGAATACCTCAACCAGCGGATCACAGTAAATTCAACAATAATAAAATTCAGACATCATCAACTAACTAAAATCAACCTAATATCGATAAACCTACAATCCCAGAATTAACATTGGTTTTACATAAAAAGCTTCCAATGTGATTTTGGTCTTGTAGATTACTCGACTACTAGTAGGGTTTAGGTCGCCCTACACAATTATTATATAATCTACTACTTATCGATTCAGAAGATAGGTTGATTCTTTCCCCCACTTGGGTTATCACCAGAATTACGAATTAGATATTCTTCGTTATCACGCCACGTGTTAATGATTTCACCTTTAACCAGACAACACAATAACAATTTAATCAACAAATCCTCCTTTAACCATTTTTGTTAGATTCGGCCAATCAATTCAAATGGGAGTTAGGATCCTTTTCTCACCCTAAGCTTTTGGATATTAGTTACTTAGGTACTAGGTAGCTTAGATAAATTATTATAACTTATAAAATATAAATAAAACATTTTAATTCCTTTTTAGTTGGCTTTCGGCCTTACATAGAAAGATAGGCTAGGGATTTCTAAACTTCTAGATCTTTTTGATTAAGGATATTAAAGCATCATAGGTTAGAGAATTTCTTTTGAATCAAGCTATTGGATTTGGATTACATAGATATTTTAGAGTATTTACCAATCAACTAGAATTCATTAATTCAATAAAATCCATAAACTCCAAGTCTCTAAATTTTCTGCCATATATAGGAATTTAAGTTAGGGATTTTTTTGTTTAACTTAAGCTCTTGATCATATAGTCATAGGGAGATCAAAACAAGCGTTAGAATTGGAAAATGAAACAAAAACCACCCACCCTCCTCCAAAGTCAGTTTCGGCCAAAACATGAGGGTGGGGGTTTGGGTTTTAAATTTTGGTTTTCAATCAACAACAATAACAATGACAACAAGATCATGAAGATGATAAAGTGAGGTAGTCTCTCAAAACTTTGATCACACAACCACAAGGGTACAAATTCATGATAAATAGAGAATGGGTTTTCAAATTTTAAACCACAACAACAATAATGAAAATGATAGTGAATATGAGGAGGTGAGTTTGATTTCATAGATTTGATCATACTAAACAATAATGATACAAGTTCATACAAGGAAATGGTTCAACGTGAAATGGGTTTCACTATTATGATCAATGATAAGGATAATAATAATTTGAAAAAAAAAATAATATGAGAGCAAGATTATGTCATTGCCGTAAGTGGAGGAAAGTTGGACATTGACAAAGGATGATGATGTAGAAACTTGTTGAACTCCAAAAGCTTAAATATCAATTTTGTGTAAGAAGAAGATGAAGAAAAGAGAGAGTGTGAGAGGGGTGCAAGGGTGTCGGGTTTGGGTTTTAATAGGGGGAAAGGGATTTAGATATTTTAGTGTCTTGTTTGTGTAAACTAAATAGGATTAATGAGTTTTACTTTATTTAAATAGTATAATATTATAGTAAAGTGTAATTGTAACATCCTATCTTTCGGGAAATTAAATATTTTAATTAGATGGGAGTGAGGGTTAGATAAAACTAAAATTTATTTAAGAATCCAAACACATATGCAAGTTCAAAATAAAATTTAAGCAACTCAACATTTTCATTAGGCAAGCACCTCAATTTAATTTCTTAATTAAGATGGTTTATGGTCACGTTGTCGCCACGCGCCAAAAAGAACGAGCGTTTACAAAATAATGTAGATAGGGAAGCGACAACTCGAGTATCGTCTCACAAGGACTCTTAGGTTGTTGTTATTAACAGAAAATCAGTTTTGGGGGGTTGGAGTGAAATAAAATAAAGAAAACAAACAAAAGCAGAGCAATAAAGACAAAGCAGTTAAAGAGATTATCAAATAAACTAAAGCGATTAACCTACTGTTCTCGGTTTCCCACTATCATTGGTTCATGTAAATTCCAAGCCCTAAGCAGATTCTAATCCCCTTTCAGTTGTAGCAACAATTAACAACGAAATCGCTACTATGGATATATGTTCCTATTCCCGAAATAACAAACGGGGTTAAACCCTCATGAACTAACGAACATGAATGAACACACGCGAAATAACAAACGCGATTAAGTATAGGAACATAACATCACCGAAATGAATTAACACAATACTATACACTCCTGAAATAACAAACAGAAATGTATAATACGGTATCAAAAAGGGAAAAGCAAATAAAATAGGAATTACAAAACCTCAAGTGTGGTAATGGAAACCAATCACAGTAGATTAATCTAGGAGACTAGTTCTCCATTACAAAAGGCAAACAATACATATCTAAGAAAACAAGATAAACTACTACTACTACTAAAAGCTACTACAACTAACTTAAAAGCTAGCTGCAGTTCTGTCTAAAACAGACTTATATACACCTTCTGGACTACGCGGACTCGCGAGGCGAACGCACATTCGCGAGGCGAATAATGTGAACAGTCTTCAACTTTTGGGTTCTCTCGCGAGGCGAAGTACGGTTCGCGTGACGAGGAATGGAAAAGTCATGACTTCTGGTCTTCAACCTCGCGAGGCGAGTCATCTATTCGCGGGGCGACACAGAAAGGATGCAAATTTCCTGGCACAGTCACCTTCAGGTTTGCGAGGCGAATGCCTACTCGCGGGACGAAAGCTCCAGAGTTATTTCTTTTTATTAACCTGAAAACAGAAAATAGCATAAGTGCTTTATTTAACTCTAAATCAACTAAATTAAACTAAAAATACTTTACAGACTCAAAATACTGCTTAAAGACAATCAAGTCTAATTTGGGCGAAAATGATATAAAATTAGCACAAAACCCTGGTTTTTCTAGTTATAAAACTAGATGAGCCAGCGGCTGATCAAAATACCCCAAACTTAAACTTTGCTTGTCCTCAAGCAAACTACAACTCAAAAACTTAAAAAGACTCAAAACATGGCAAGACATGGCAAGCTTAAGGATTCAATCAAATTTGCACAAATTTCAAGCAATTCATCAAAACAATTTTTCCTTCAATGTTCCTCCCTTTCAAACAAAGTAATCCCCACAATCATTTATTCCAAACAATTGAGAATTTCATCATTCAAACAATCATTAATCTAAGCAGGGGATCTAAGTTACACACAAGAGGGAGATCACCATATTCAAACAACTGCCTTCCTCACAAGGGAAATTTGTGTTTCACTCAATCACTCAGTTTGTCAGGCTATCAGCATTTCACTCAATTCACCTTTCAGAAGCACTTCCCATAAATTTGATATTCATCTCAAAATAGTTCCCACAGAAAACATGCATGCAACATCAAAAGGTCTTTTATGGGTTGTAATGGGGCCTGACTAAGGGTAGGATATACAAAGGAACTAGCTGAAGACCCTAGGAACTAAGAGAGCATGAAGCACTTCAAAACATTGAAATTCCACTCAAGTTCCTTTTTTCATTCATCTTTTTGCCTTGGGTGACTACAGCCATTTCTTCTAATATTTTTTTTTTCTGCTTTTCTTTTCTTTTGGCCTTTGGCTCCAACTTTTTTTTATTATATTTTTCTTTCTTTTTCTCAATCCCAACAACACATCACCTTGTAGCCACCCCAAACTTAGTTTCTTGCAACCATTTTCTTGCTAAGGATTCATGCTCTCCTAACCCTAAGATCGGGTTAACATGGTTTTTCAGATTTTAGGCTTGTAACATAAGGTTATCAAGAACAATAAGCTAATTAGGCTCAAAGGGGCTAACTAGGGAACATGCATTAGGAATTGGTTCTTTTTAGGCTAGGTAGTTATTTACAAAGAAAATGCCTAAATCATTTGAAGCAAACACATAAACATGCAAACCATAAAGAGATTCGAGCAAATTCAGGAAAGTGCAACTTAAAAAATGATTCTCACAGTCAAAAACATGTTGGAGGCTCAAAACCTCACCTGGACATTCATGCAAATTGTTTGACAGAGATTCTATCCCTAGTGTGTGCTTCCCATCACCCCAAACTTATCATAAATCATGCCATCATAACAAAATCTCAAAGTTCAGTTTTCAATCACATGGGGATCATTTTTCAAAAAAAATTCAAATCCTAGGGGGAACAGTCAACAAATAACATGCAATCCATCTGTGCAAAATTAATCAAAACCAATAAACTTGCCAACAAAAGACTCAACACAACTCCTGAGCTTCTCAAATTATTCAGGAGCTTTATTGAAAACAAAACAGAAATAAAGCAAGGAAAAGAAAATTAAAAAGAGCAAGGTTCAGAAAAACTCATTGGAGGGCGGTTCCACCAGGGTCCCATTGCTTGTAACATAAGGCCCAAGTGATAGCCAAAGGGTGGGAGTTCATTCCATGCTTCCATAACTTGCAGCCTTGATATGGGAGTGAGTGCTTGACAGTTACGGTGACTCCTTCCAGTGCGGCGGACTTCTCACTCCCTCTTGGGTCAAAGATGACCGATTTCTCAACAAAATCCTCCCAATAAAATTGGGGTTCAACCCCTTGGACTGGCCATGGTGCAAGATCCAGTTGCTTGAACTCCATTACCGGTGGTTCCACAGTGGGAGGGGTGGTAAACAAGTAGCTGGGGTTACTGGTGCTGCTTCAACTTCTGCACGTTCTTCATTCACTGCACTAACAAATTCATCACCTGCTAAACCTGCAGAAATCTCAGCACACACCACACAAAGGTTAGTGTTAGTAGAGTCAATACATATATCACAATAAACTGAATCAGTAAAAGCCTGAATGTCTGGAAATTCAGCAATTAGTTCATCCATCCCATCACTCTCAACACATGCATATGAGTTGATTGAATCATCTACTTCCAAAGGTTCTTCATCATCCTCAAGCACGGTGAAGCAGATGTCCTCCTGATCCTCCTGATCCTCATGATCCTCATCCTCATATGTCTCCTGTTCCATATGGATATTTTGCTCTTCATACCTTTCAAAACATGCTATACACAAAGCAGTGTCAGTACAATCAGCACATGCAGTATAATAGATAGAATCAGGGGATTCAACACACAGTTCATCAACAGAAACATTATCAAAATTATTAAAATTATCCTCAGAAGTATTGTCAGGAATAACCACTTGTGAATCTGTATGTTCTTCAAGGAGATGTGGAGTTAGCAGTGCAGCCGAGGTGGCGACAATGTGATCAATTTGAATGGCTAACTTCTGAGATTCAGCTTCTCTCCTCTCATGGTTTTCAAGACTTTGTTCTGCCATTCGTTGATTTTCCTCTATCATTTGCTGAAGGCTTGCTTGGAATTCTGTCATTTGCTTGAACAGCTCCTCTGGGGAAGGTTCGGAAGGTGCAGAGGTGGTCACTTGGCTAGGATAATTGTTCACTCCAGACATGTCAAAATCACTGCTAAACTCATAACTTCCAGAAAAGTCAGGATAATATATGCATGGTGGTGGCTCATAATAAACATTAGGCATATAACCATACATGTGATTATCCATGGTAGTACTAAAATTCATAACCAGACAAAACAGCCAAAACTAATTCAGCAAAGATTTATTTTTTATTTTTTTTTTATTATTTATTTATTTTCTGCTAATAACACAACAAGAGTCCCCGGCAACGGCGCCAATTTTTTGGTCGCGCTGTCGCCACCCGCCAAAAAGAACGAGCGTTTACAAAATAATGTAGATAGGGAAGCGACAACTCGAGTATCGTCTCACAAGGACTCTTAGGTTGTTGTTATTAATAGAAAATTAGTTTTGGGGGGTTGGAGCGAAATAAAATAAAGAAAACAAACAAAAGCAGAGCAATAAAGACAAAGCAGTTAAAGAGATTATCAAATAAACTAAAGCGATTAACCTACTGTTCTCGGTTTCCCACTATCATTGGTTCATGTAAATTCCAAGCCCTAAGCAGATTCTAATCCCCTTTCAGTTGTAGCAACAATTAACAACGAAATCGCTACTACGGATATATGTTCCTATTCCCGAAATAACAAACGGGGTTAAGCCCTCATGAACTAACGAACATGAATGAACACACGCGAAATAACAAACGCGATTAAGTATAGGAACATAACATCATCGAAATGAATTAACACAATACTATACACTCCTGAAATAACAAACAGAAATGTATAATACGGTATCAAAAAGGGAAAAGCAAATAAAATAGGAATTACAAAACCTCAAGTGTGGTAATGGAAACCAATCACAGTAGATTAATCTAGGAGACTAGTTCTCCATTACAAAAGGCAAACAATACATATCTAAGAAAAGAAGATAAACTACTACTACTACTACTAAAAGCTACTACAACTAACTTAAAAGCTAGCTGCAGTTCTGTCTAAAACAGACTTATATACAACTTCTGGACTACGCGGACTCGCGAGGCGAACGCACATTCGCGAGGTGAATAATGTGAACAGTCTTCAGCCTTTGGGTTCTCTCGCGAGGCGAAGTACGGCTCGCGTGGCGAGGAATGGAAAAGTCATGACTTCTGGTCTTCAACCTCGCGAGGCGAGTCATCTATTCGCGGGGCGACACAGAAAGGATGCAAATTTCCTGGCACAGTCACCTTCAGGTTTGCGAGGCGAATGCCTACTCGCGGGGCGAAAGCTCCAGATTTATTTCTTTTAATTAACCTGAAAACAGAAAATAGCATAAGTGCTTTATTTAACTCTAAATCAACTAAATTAACCTAAAAATACTTTACAGACTCAAAATACTGCTTAAAGACAATCAAGTCTAATTTGGGCGAAAATGATATAAAATTAGCACAAAACCCTGGTTTTTCTAGTTATAAAACTAGATGAGCCAGCGGCTGATCAGTTTATCATAAACAAAATTAAAAGATAACTAGACATAGATATAGATCTTAAATGAACTAAAATAATTATATATATATATATATATATATATATATATATATATATATATATATATATATATATATGAGCAAGTAGCTCACGGTGTTATACATGGAGGACACCTCCACCTCTTCAAATTATGGCAAAAAAAATTCTGGGGCGCCACCTCCTACTTGATTTCTTTCCTTCTTCACACCAAATTTCAAGTCTAGTGAGTAGCCTTGGCAAGTCACCATTTTTCCATAATGAAGGACTTGTGAATTTGGCTCCATTACTTCACTAAGTTAACGCCACCTCCTACTTGTTTTTGTTGACCTTGGTATCTTGATTCCTAACAAGGTTAGCATAGAAAAAGAAAGAAAGATTAAGAAAAGATAAACAATAGAAAGATAGAAAGAGAGCGTAGAACAGAAAGAAAATAAGAAGTATAGAGAGAGTTAGTGAGAGAGTGAGATAGAGGCCGTGAGTGAGAGAAAATTCTAGAGAGAGTTCCGGTCAATCCGTTCGTCCTATCAAAATTCTGATTATACCGTTGTGATCCTCACGACATCTACTTCGTTATCCTATCTTTCTTTTCTTGATTAGGCTAAGGTAAGCCTATGTCCTTTTTATGCCTGATAAGCCTCTGGCTCATATAGTTTTATGGCTAGTATGACCAGGGTTTTGTGCAAATTATATCCTATTTTCATCCCAATTAGATTAGATTGTCCTCAAGCAAGGTTTTGAGTCTCTAGAGTAGTTTTAGGTTAATTTATCCAGATTTGAGTTAAATAATACACTTATAGTTATTTCTTTGTTTTCATGTTAAGTGAAAGTCAAGAGAATAAGGAAACAGGGGATTCGCCTCGCGAACCTCTCTTCGCCTCGCGACCCAGAAGCTGACTGTTCCAAGAAAATGCAAGGTCTCTGGTTCGCCCCGCGAGTCACCCAAGCCTGAAAAGTCAGAGACGATCACGGCCTGCCCGTGTTGAAGGTCACGGCTGTGGCAGTTTTGAAGTTGAAGAGTCTCGCCTCGCGAGCATCCATTCGCCTCGCGAGCTTGGAAGTCATAAAGCATCACGGTTGGCCCCTGATATTCATAACGGGCATAATAAGAAGACTCTTCAGTGCCTCGCCTCGCTAAGGTGTGTTCGCCTCGCGAGAATACCAAAGGTTGCAGACTGTTCGCAAGATTCGCGTCGCGAGAGAGGCTTCGCCTCGCGAGTAGACTAAATTTCTGATTAGTATAAATAGCTGTTCTGAACAGTTTGGAAGGACTTTTGCTTCTCCATTGTTCTGTTTACATTTCTTTTCTGTGTGTTTTCGTTTTTGTTATGGAGAACTAAGTTTCTAGGATTAATCTATTGTAATTGATTTTCACTATACTTGAGGTTCTTGTATTTCCTGTTTTGAATGCTTTTCCCTCTTCAATGCCATGCTTTATATTTCTGTTTGTTTAATTCAGGAGTATACTATATTGTGTTGATTTATTTCCGGTGATATCATGTTCCTATACTTAATCGCGTTTGTTTAATTCGCGTGTGTTCATTCATGTTCGTTTAGTTCATGATGAGAAGCTCCTACGGGGGTGCCAGCTATGGAGGAACTTGATGGGACCTCGTATGAGCCTGACGTTGAAGGACGAGCAGTGGATCCTCATAGTTGAGTATAAAGTCTATGGCCGGTGCGTCTTGTCTCTTTAGGATGTTGTTTTTATTTTCTGTTTGATTATCAGCTTGTACATTTTGGGATCCGACTGATGAGATTCCCTCTACTGTACTGTATCAGGACTTGAGGTGTATATGTTATGTATGTATATATGTTGTGTATATCTTAAGTTTTAAATTTTCCGTTGTTTTAATATACTCGCTTAACGACAATAATGAAATTAGGTATTAATGTTTTGGGTTTTCTTTAATGGGACGTCAGGGCGTCTCATTTAGTGGTATCAGAGCAGTTCGGTTCTGAAACGGATTGTGAGCACTATGATTAGGGTGAACTGGCAATTTAGTTGAATCCACATCAGATAACAACTATGCTTAGAAGTTGGGTAGTGAGTCCGACGTGACATCTCTATGGCATGTAGTATGTATATTCCAGTTTTATGTAGTATTACATGTCATATTGACGTGGGCTAATGATTTCTTTTAACAGGATCATGGCTCGAGGCCGAGGTCGAGGACGTGGCAGACGGGGTGGTGTTAGAGCGATAGGGGGTGTAGAGGATTAGCCTCATTAGCCAGAGGCAGGGATTAGAAGTGGAGGAGAGTCCGTCAAGACTCTTCGGACTATCCGTGAGTTAGCATCCGTTCTGTTGCAGCAGGCACAACAGAATGCTCAAAGGATACAGAGAGAGGCAGAGCTACAGGAGCGACATGATAGGAGGATAGCCGCCGATGCTGAGGATGCAGGATTGGCTACCTTTCTCAAAGGTAAGCCACCACAGTTTGGTGGAGAGTATGATCCAAAGCGAGCAGAGTGGTGGATTCAGGAGCCCGAGAAGATCTTTGATACTATGAGATGCAGAAATGATAGGAAGGTGACCTATGCGGCCTTCATGATGACCGGAGGGGCTGAGTCATGGTGGAGAGGCAGGAGGAGATTACTAGAGGCTGAGGGCAGACTCATCAGTTGGGAGCTGTTCAGAGAGTGTTTCTTTGAGAAGTATTTCCCGCGATTAGTCAGACGCGAGAAGGAGATAAAGTTCATGAGTCTCCAGCAGGGAGACAGGTCTGTTGGTGATTATGCGGCCAGATTCGAGGCCCTGATACAGTTTTGAGTATTACCAGAGGTTTCTAGATGAGGACTGGATGTGCCGGAGATTCGAGGAGGGTTTACGACATGAGTTGAGCAGGGCTATAGTGCCCTTGGATATCATGAGTTTCCCAGAGCTGGTAGAGAGGTGCAGTGCTATAGAGAACATGGACAGGAGGCAAACTGCAGAGCAGAGACAGCAGCGTAGTGGGGGTCCTATCAGAGCAGGTCATCAGAGGAGAGGTAATGGAGGTTCTCAGTGGAGGAGATGACCATACGTTAGACCAGGACAGAGCACTCAGACATCTGTACCATCAGCACCAGTTACCAGAGAGGGCCAGCAGCAAAGGGCCCCAGTGTGTTTCAGATGCAGAGGTTCACATTATATCAGGGATTGTACAGATAGATCTGGTTGCTACGTCTGTGGCAAACCAGGTCATTTTGCTAGGGATTGTCGACATAGAGCGATACAACAGCAGCCAGCAGCCGGTAGAGGAGCTGGTAGTTCCAGAGGAGCCAGTGGTTTCAGAGAAGGAGCTGGGAGAGGGGTTCCGGCAGCGGGATGACAGACGGCCAAACCTCAGGCCACGGGGAGGGTGTTTACAGTGAGAGGATCTGAGTCCTCTCAATCTGCAGATCTTATTCAAGGTATGTGTTTAATATCTGGCAGACTCTCGTCTGTGTTGTTTGATTCAGGCGCTACACATTCTTTTCTGTCCCATGAGTGCGTAGATCATTTACATTTACCCGTTTCTCAGCTACCATATACCTTGACAGTGTCCACCCCTACCAGCGATCCTTTGATCACTATGTCTGTTTGCTTACAGTGTCCTATAGTTGTTGAAAATAGGGCATTCCTTGTAGATCTCATCTGTTTGCCTATGCAGCAGATAGACGTTATTCTTGGCATGGATTGACTTTTGGCTAACCAAGTAGTGTTAAACTGTGCCCGAAAGACTTTATCTTTTATTGAGCCTTATAGCATAGTATCTGCCAATGAAGGAGCAACTATGAGGGGTTACGGTTCTCAGCAGTATGTGATGCTTTTCTCTTTGGAAGCTAAGGAGACTTCGAGTATAGATTCTCTGCCTATTGCGAGAGAGTTTCCTGAGGTTTTCCCTCCTGATGTTCCAGGTTTGCCACCACAGAGGGAGGTGGAGTTCGCTATAGATCTCATACCAGGGGCTGGACCTATTTCAGTAGCTCCTTATAGGATGTCACCAGTGGAGTTGACAGAGTTGAAGAAACGGCTGGACGACATGATGAAGAAGGAATTCATCAGACCGAGTGCTTCGCCTTAGGGAGCACCGGTATTGTTTGTCAAGAAAAAGGACGGAAGTTCTAGGTTGTGCACGGATTATAGGCAGTTGAATAAAGTTACAATCAAGAACAAATATCCGTTGCCTAGGATAGATGATCTGATGGATCAGTTGAAGGGAGCTTCGGTGTTTTCCAAGATAGCCTTAAGATCGGGATACCATCAGCTTAGGGTGAAGAAGGAAGATATACCTAAGACCGCTTTTAGGACAAGGTATGGACACTACAAGTACCTAGTGATGCCTTTTGGTGTAACTAATGCTCCAGCGGTGTTCATGGATTACATGAACAGGATCTTTAGACCGTTCCTTGACAAGTTTGTTGTGGTGTTTATAGATGATATTCTTATCTACTCCCATAGTCGGGAAGAACACGAGGAACATCTGAGAGTGGTGTTACAGGTGTTGAGAGATAGGCAGTTGTATGCTGAGCTATCCAAGTGTGAATTTTGGTTAGAGGAAGTACAATTTCTAGGGTACGTAATCAACAAAAAAGGGATAGTTGTTGATCCAATTAAGGTAGAGGCCATGATTAAGTGGGAGAGGCCTAAGTCAGTGAGTGAGGTGGGGAGTTTCCTAGGATTAGTCGGGTATTACAGGAGGTTCATCGAGAGTTTCTCGAAGATTGCATTGCCTATGACACAGTTAATGAGAAAAGGTACGGCGTTTGTTTGGACAAAGAAGTGTGAAGAGAGCTTTCAGAAGCTAAAGGAGAAATTGACTACATCTCCTGTGCTGACGTTACCAGATCCATTAGGACAGTTTGATGTATACTGTGACGCGTCGTCATATCAAGGATTGGGTTGTGTTTTGATGCAAGAGGGAAGAGTTGTGGCTTATGCTTCCCGACAATTGAGGGTTCATGAAAGGAATTACCCAACCCATGATCTGGAATTAGCAGCCATAGTACGTGTTCGCATTTAAGATATGGCGACACTATCTCTATGGAGTTAAGTTTAATGTGTTCAGTGATAACAAGAGTTTAAAGTATTTGTTTGATCAGAAGGAGCTAAACATGAGGCAACGTAGATGGATGGAATTCATTAAGGACTATGAGTTTGATCTTCAATACCATCCAGGGAAGGCTAATGTTGTGGCAGATGCACTAAGTCGGAAATCCTTGCACGTATCCGCAATGATGGTGAAAGAGATGGAGTTGCTTGAACATTTTAGAGATTTGAACCTAGGTATACATTTGATTGAGGATAGAATATGCTTGGGTATGATCACCATCAGTAGTGAGTTTTTGAGAGACCTTAAGATTAAGCAGGGTCAGGATGAATATTCAGTGGATATGAATCGAGGTATAGATGAGGGTAAGGTTTCAGAGTTTAGGAGAGGATCAGATGGAGTGTTAAAGTTTAAGGATCGAATATGTGTACTGGAGAACTTAGAGATTAGGAAGATGATC
This sequence comes from Sophora flavescens, assembly GCA_030762895.1. Classification (NCBI taxonomy): domain Eukaryota; kingdom Viridiplantae; phylum Streptophyta; class Magnoliopsida; order Fabales; family Fabaceae; genus Sophora; species Sophora flavescens. The sequence continues at coordinate 206,019,257 of CM061065.1, read as the reverse complement.
TTAGAGGAGGCACATAAAAGTAAGCTGAGTTTCCACCCAGGAGTCACCAAGATGTACCAAGACTTGAAGAAGATGTTTTGGTGGCCAAGGATGAAGAAAGAAGTGGTGGAATATGTTCTATCGTTTTTGGTATGTCAGAAAGTTAAGATAGAGCATCAAAAACCCGCCGGGTTGTTGCGGTCCTTGGATATCCCAGAGTGGAAATGGGATAGTATAGCGATGGACTTTGTGGTTGGATTACCACGAACTCCGAAGAGGTTTGATGCGATTTGGGTTATCATTGATAGGTTGACGAAGTGTGCTCACTTCTTACCTATTGGTGAGAGTTATAGTCTTGAAAGGTTGACCCAAATCTATATCAAGGAAGTAGTGAGGTTGCACGGTGTGCCATCGAGTATTGTCTCCGACCGAGATCCTAGATTTACATCTAGATTTTGGAGACAGTTACACGATGCTTTGGGAACAAAGTTGAGGATGAGTTCTGCTTATCATCCTCAAACGGATGGACAGTCTGAGAGAACAATTCAATCATTGGAGGATCTTTTAAGAGCTTGTGTGTTGGAACATGTTGGCAGTTGAGATGAATTCCTACCATGGATTGAGTTCACATACAATAACAGTTTCCATAGTAGCATCGAGATGGCACCGTATGAGGCTCTGTATGGGAGAAAGTGTAGGACTCCATTATGTTGGTATGAGACTGGCGAGAGCCAAGTGTTGGGTCCTGATGTGGTACAACAAACAACAGAACAAGTTAGGAAAATAAGAGAGAAAATGAAGGAAGCCCAGGATCGGCAGAGAAGCTACAGTAATAAGAGGAGGAGACCCTTAGAGTTCCAATAAGGTGATCACGTGTTCTTGAGAGTTACTCTGAAGACCGCAATTGGCAGAGCTATAAAGTCTAGAAAGCTCACTCCCCGATTCATTGGACCATTTCAGATTCTTCGACGAATTGGTCTAGTAGCTTACCAGATAGCCTTACCACCTTACCTTTCCAACCTTCACGATGTCTTCATGTTTCCCAGTTGAGAAAATATTACCCTAATCCTTCTCATGTACTTGAGCCCGAGTCTATACAACTCCGAGAGAATCTAGAATATGAGGCTTTACCGGTTAAGATCGCAGATAGAAGGATTAAAGAACTCCGCGGTAGACAGATTCCTTTGGTTAAGGTCATTTGGGATGAGATTACTGGAGATGCTACATGGGAGCGTGAGGCGGATATACAGCAGCAATATCCACATTTTTTCTGAGGTACATAAATTCCGAGGACGAAATTTCTTTTAAGGGGGATAGTAATGTAACATCCTATCTTTCAGGAAATTAAATATTTTAATTAGATGGGAGTGAGGGTTTGATAAATCTAAAATTTATTTAAGAATCCAAACACATATGCAAGTTCAAAATAAAACTTATGCAACTCAACATTTTCATTAGGCAAGCACCTCAATTTAATTTCTTAATTAAGATGGTTTATCATCAACAAAATTAAAAGATAGTTAGACATAGATATAGATCTTAAATGAACTAAAATAATTTTATATATATATATATATATATATATATATATATATATATATATATGAGCAAGTAGCTCACGGTGTTATACATGGAGGACACCTCCACCTCTTCAAATTATGGCAAAAAAAATTCTGGGGTGCCACCTCCTACTTGATTTCTTTCCTTCTTCAAGCCAAATTTCAAGTCTAGTGAGTAGCCTTGGCAAGTCACCATTTTTCCACCGTGAAGGACTTGTGAATTTGGTTCCATTACTTCACTAAGTTAACGCCACCTCCTACTTGTTTTTGTTGACCTTGGTATCTTGATTCCTAATAAGGTTAGCATAGAAAAAGAAAGAAAGAAAGATTAAGAAAAGATAAACAATAGAAAGAGAGAAAGAGAGAAAGAGAGCGTAGAACAGAAAGAAAATAAGAAGTATAGAGAGAGATAGTGAGAGAGTGAGATAGAGGCCGTGAGTGAGAGAAAATTCTAGAGAGAGTTCCGGTCAATCCGTTCGTCCTATCAAAATTCTGATTATACCGTTGTGATCCTCACGACGTCTACTTCATTATCCTATCTTTTTTTTCTTGATTAGTTTATCGGCGACGGTATTGAGGTTATCTTTCAATTCATTTATCGGTTTCCAATTACGTCTTCAGATTTGGATTATACGTAATGTGTGCTTCACAATGATGTGTTTAGGTGAATTTTTGGAACCCCCGAGGGTGTAGAACTGTGCGTGGCAGATTTGAGGGAGTATAGGGAGTGTCCGTTTTGTTACTCCAGAGCTAACCTAAGTCATCTCAGGTGGGGGAAAGAAACTACTTAACGTCGGAAACGACGCGGTTACATTTAATTAGATAATGGTGTAGGGCGACCCAAACCCTACACGAGAGCGAGTAACAGACAATGTCTATACCACATTGGGAACTACTCGGTGGTACCGATGATGATATAGAAATTGCGCGATTATCGTCGTTATGCTACATACATAGATTATTTTATTACGTGATGATTGCCTGTTTGACTGGTTGATGCGAACTTGATACTTGATATATGATATCATGAGTGTGGTAATTATTTTAGAAGTGTTTATACTTATTATCATTATTATTATGATTATTATTATTATTACTACTACTACTATGATTATTATTATTATTATTGTTGTTGTTGTTGTTGTTGTTGTTGTTGTCGTCATTATTCTCATTATTATTATTATTATTATTATTATTATTATTATTATTATTATTATTATTATTATTATTATTATATTTCGGTATTTATTGTTCGAAAATGATATTATGATATGAGGATATATGATGATGATTTTGGATAACATGATGACGATTATGATGATAGGATGAGTGTAATGATTGTGCTTAGAGGATTGAGTAAATCATAAGTCATATTGAGACACGAGGATGTATTTGGGGATTGCATACGATATGTGATAGCAGTGCCCAACCGAGATAATTATCGTGAGATGGGGTTGAGATTAATGAGATGATATTATTTTGAGGTTATCTATGAGATTAAGATTACCGGTTAGGGCACTAGGGGGTGACCTGAAACATGGTCTGTGATATGAGGGACCTGAAACATGGTCGAGTGGACCTGAAACATGGTCGAGTCTATGCCTCGGAGGGAAAATTCCCGGGGATAGGCTAACGACAGACCGTCCAGAGATGATTTTATTTTAGTCGCATCTATATAGTTCATGCATTGCATGAGCATCCTGGATTGTGGTCCAGAGGTGTGCACCGGATTGTGTAGCTATAGTGCCATTGCTTTGCGTGGTCACCCTCCATCCGCGGACGAGGGTGTGCGCCGAGGACTCTGGGACGTGTCGATTATATTGTTGTGATATCCGGATATGGCCGATACCTGAGGAGATTATGCATACAGCATTTGCATTGCATCATGATGGAGGGTAGAGGAAAGATCCTAGATGTGGATTGAGGGTGATGGTGTTACATATATTTATACTTGGGAGACAGATGTTTAGTGTGCTGTTATGCAATTAAATGTTGCCAAACCTTTTCCACGTTTGATGTTATATGGTTTCTTATCCCTGTCTTCTCTACATTGCATATGTTTCTTTTTGTGATCGTGATGAGAAGATCCTACGGGGGTGCCAGTTATGGAGGAACTTGATGGGACCTCGTATGAGCCTGACGTTGAAGGACGAGCAGTGGATCCTCATAGTTGAGTATAGAGTCTATGGCCAGCGCGTCTTGTCTCTTTAGGATGTTGTTTTTATTTTGTTTGATTATCAGCTTGTACATTTTGGGATCCGACTGATGGGATTCCCTCTACTGTATTGTATCAGGACTTGAGGTGTATATGTTATGTATGTATATATGTTGTGTATATCTTAAGTTTTAAATTTTCCTCTGTTTTAATATACTCGCTTAACGACAATAACGAAATTAGGTATTAATGTTTTGGGTTTTCTTTAATGGGACGTCAGGGCGTCTCAGTAATCATGAGATAAAAATTATAATGTGACAAATTTAAATCACTCCCATCAATTACTGTCATTATCACAGTTTCACATTATTTCTGCACCACGACTCGTCCTTACGATTACCCGTCTCCGGTTTCTTCCGCACGTTTTCTGAAATTATTTTACCCGAAAATAATATTTTATTTTTCGAGTAAAAATTCCGAAATGACTTTTATCACTTAAAATAGGAGTACAAGTCATTGATTTTTCGTTCACGAGTTAAAATTAAGTTTTCTGATCTGTTAATCCTTATTAACAGTGAGAACACGGACCTGGTTTCGTCTAAGTTTTCAACCCAAAATTTCACCGTAGCCTTCTACCATAAGATAGACTATGAATATGATTTTATTTTAATTAAAACACTTTCTAACTCTTAGATTAAAATAAAAATAATTATATTTTTACCCGGTTAACAGTGTAATTAAATCGGTTTGTTACATTACTACCCCTCTAAAAAAAAGTCCTCGGAATTTATGTACCTTAGAAAAGATATTGATATTGTTCTTGCATATCCACCTCACGTTTCCAAGTAGCATCTCCAGTAGTTTCATCCCAAATAACCTTAACCAAAGGAATTTGTCTGCCGCGAAGCTCCTTAATCTCTTTATCTGCTATCCTTACAGGTAGAGTCTCATACTCCAGCTTGTCTCGCATTTGTATAGACTCAGACTCAATAACATGTGAAGGATCGGGTTAATAATTTCTCAACTAAGAAACATGAAAGACATCATGAAGATTAGAAAGATTAGGTGGTAAGGCAATCTGGTAAGCTACTGAACCAATTCATCGAAGAATCTGAAAAGGAACGATGAATCAAGGAGTAAGTTTCTTGGATTTGATAGCTCTATTAATTCCAGTCTTCCGAGTAACTCTTAAAAACACGTGATCACATTCCTGGAATTCTAATGGTCTCATCCTTTTGTCTCTGTAGCTCATTTACCTATCTTGTGCTTCCTTCATCTTTTCCTTTATCTTCCGGACTTGTTCCGTAGTCTGTCACACCACTTCTGGACCCAAAACTTGGTTCCCACTACTCTCATACCAACATAACGGGGTCCTACACTTTCTACCATATAAAGCCTCTTATGGTGCCATTCTGATAACCCAAATCACATCATACTTCTTAGGAGTTCGTGGTAATCCGACCACAAAATCCATAGCTATACTATCCCATTTCCACTCAGGGATATCTAATGATTGTAATAAGCCCGCTGGCTTCTAATGTTCAATCTTAACCTTCTGACATACCAGGCAAGATAAAACATACTCCGCTACCTCTTTCTTCATCCTTGTCCACCAAAACATTTTATTTAAATCCTGATACATCTTAGAGGATCCGGGATGAAAACTGAACTAACTTTTATGTGCCTCCTCCAAAATCATTTTCCTAAGTTTTGCATCCTCTGGCACACATATTATATTTCTAAACCTTAACACACCATTTGTTCCTCTACTAAACTCAAACTTTACCCTCGTCTATCCTTTTACTTATCTCCTGAAGGTAGAGATCCTGAACTTGTTTATCCTTAAGATCTTTCATAAAATCACAACTAATAGTGATCATACCTAAACAGATGTTATCATCAACCAACTCCATTCCTAAGTTCAAATCTCTGAAATGTTCCAGTAATTCTAACTCCTTAACCATCATTGCAGATACATGAAATGATTTCCTACTCAAGGCATCCGCTACAACGTTCACCTTCCCATGATGGTACAGTAAATCAAACTCATAATCTTTAATAAACTCCATCCATCTCCTATGTCTCATATTCAACTCTTTTTGGTCGAACAGATACTTCATACTTTTAAGATCACAGTAAACATTAAACTTCGCTCCATACAGAAAGTGTCGCCATATCTTCAATGAGAACACAATGGCTGCTAACTCCAAATCATGAGTCGGATAATTCCTCTCATGAATTCTCAATTGTCGGGAAGCATAAGCCACAACTCTTCCCTCTTGCATTAGAACACAACCTAAACCTTGGTATGACGCATCACAGTATACGTCAAACTGTCCTAACGGATCGGGTAGAGTCAATACAAGTGATGTAGTCAATCTGTCCTTCAGCTTTTGGAAACTCTTATCACACTTGTCCGCCCATACAAAATCTGTATTTTTCCTCGTCAATTGCATCATAGGTAATGCAATCTTCGAGAAATACTCTATAACCTCCGATAATATCCAGCTAACCCTAGAAAACTTCGTACTTCACTTACCGACTTAGGCCGTTCCCACTTAAGATCTGCCTCAACTTTAGCTGGATCTACTACTATACCTTCTTTATTAATCACATGTCCAAGAAATTGGACTTCTTCCATCCAAAACTGACACTTGGAAAGTTTAGCATAAAGCTGCCTATCCTTCAAAACTTGCAGCACCACTCTCAAATGTTACTCATGATCTTCCCATGTAAGAGAATAGATAAGGATATAGTCAATGAACACAACAACAAACTTATTGAGGAAAGGTCTGAAGATTCTGTTCATGTAATCCATGAACACTGCTAGAGCATTAGTTACCCCAAAAGGCATAACTAAATACTCATAATGCCCATACCTCGTCCTAAAAGCTGTTTTAAGTATATCTTCCTTCCTTACTCTAATCTGATGGTATCTAGACCTCAAATCAATCTTAGAAAATATTGCTGCCCCCTTCAGCTGATCCATCAGATTATCTATCCTAGGCAACAAATACTTGTTCTTAATTGTTACCTTGTTCAACTGTCTATAATCCGTGCACAACATAGCACTCCCATCTTTCTTCTTAACAAACAACACCGGTGCTCCCCACGGCGAAACACTCGGTCTGATGAATTCCTTTCCTAACATGTCATCCAATTGTTTCTTCAACTCAGTCAATTCAACCGGTGACATCCGATAGGGTTCTATAGATATAGGTCCAATCCCTGGTACGAGATCTATAGTGAATTCCACTTCTCTTTCCGGTGGCAAACCTAGAACGTATGGAGGGAAAACTTCAGGAAACTCTCTCACAATAGGCATAGAATCTATGCAAGGAGTCTCATTAACTTCCACCGTGAAAAGCATCACGAACTGCTGAGAGTTGTCACTCCTCAAATAAACTACTTCATTGGCAAAAACTATACTAGGAGGTTCAATAAATGATAAAGTCTTGCTAGAAAAATCTAGCACTACATGGTTAGCCGAAAGCCAATCCATGCCCAGAATAACATCTATCTGTTGCATAAGCAAACAAATAAGATCTACAATAAAGGTCATATTCTCAACAATTATAGGACACTGCAAACAAACATACATAGTACTCAAAGAATTATTGGTTGGAGTAGATACTGTAAGGGTATAAGGTAATTTGGAAACTTTTAAATTTAAATGATCCACACATTCATGCGAAATAAAAGAATGCGTGGCGCCAGAGTCAAACAACACATGCGAGAGTCTACCAGCTACCAAACACATACCTTGTATCAGGTTAGCAGATTGAGAGGATTCAGCTCCCCTCGCAGTAAACATTCTTCCAGTGACTTGAGGTCTGGCCAGTTGTGGTCTTGCTGCCGGAACTCCTCTTCCAGCTCCATCTCTATTGTTTCCAGTTCCTCTTCCCATAGTTGTCGGTTGTTGTACAAACCGCAATCTACATGCAGTCTCATGCCATATGACCTGATTTTCCATAGTCGAAACAGTTAGGCCTATTCATACAGTCATTTGCATAATGTGGTCCTCCACATCTAAAGCAAACTAAATGTTGTGGTTGCTGCCTCGCTCTAGCCATTGGTGTTGGTGCAGGGTTCTGCCCTGGTCTAGCATATGGCCTCTGCCTCCATTGATAACCACATCCTCCGCGCCTCTGAAAATTTGATCGATTAGGACCTCCACTCCTCAGTTGTTTCTGTTCATTGGCCATCCTCAGATTTATGCTTTCGATGGGCTGCATCTCTCGGCTAGTTCTGGGAAATACTAAATGTCGAGAGACACAACGACTCTCTGCAGTTCATTTCTAAGGCCTTCCTCGAACCTTCTACATTGCCAGTCTTCATTCAGAAATCTCTGATAATATTCTGAAAACTTGATCAGAGCCTCAAAACGTGATGCGTAATCACCCACAGATATGTTGCCTTGTTTATGGTTTGTAAACTCCTTTTCCTTCTTGCGTTGAACGAGACGCAGAAAATATTTTTCGAAAAAGAAGTTGGTGAAGAAATGCCAGTTAATGTTCCTATCCTCAGCTTCCAACAGTCTTTTCTTTCCCTTCCACCAGAATTCTGCTCATTCGGTTAACATGAAGGCAGCATAAGTCACTTTCCTCTCCTCGCTGCAGCGCACAGTAGCAAATATTTTCTCAATCTCTTGTATCCACCATTCAGCCTTCTTTGGGTCATAATCTCCTCGGAATTGAGGTGGTTTCCCTTTCATAAAAGTACCCAATCTTGCATCTTCAGCTGCTGCAGCCCTTCTCTAATTTTTTAGTTCCAGCTGATCTCTGTTCATCTGCAGCATCTCAGCTTTCTGCTGGGTTTGTAACAGCATAGCAGCAGCTATGGTTTCCATTGTATTTGGATTCGCAGATGATCCTCCTCCAATATCAGTATTGTCAGTATTACCATTGACAACTCCATTAATCCCTTCTGGAGTGCTGTCACCGCTGTTACTTGGACGTCCTCTTCCTCAAGCCATAATTCTGTTAAAAGAAATCATCCGCTCTCATTAGTATAACATATAATACTACATAGACAAGTATATAAATACCATATGCCATACTAATATTAACTTCTCGCGTCAGATTCAGACACACTACCCAACTTCTAAGCATGGTCAAAATCCGATGTGGATTCAACTAGACACGGCCAGTAACAACATCCTAAACCTTTCAGTCCTTGATTCTGATCGGACATAACCCCACAGTCCGTTTTAGAACCAAACTTCTCTGATACCAAAATGAGACACCTCGTTGTGTCCCGATGTTTTATTAGATTAAACCTCATTAATTAATTTCTTAATCATGCGCTTAACGTGAAAACACGTAAAAAAAATTTAAAACTTAACTTAAAACAACATACAAGCTTTAGTTAAGTAAAAACAACACACTATGTTTCTATTAAACATACACACATAAGTTTTACAAACATATTACAAAACACTGTTGAGGATATCCTCTCAGTAGGATCCCTCACGGTCATATACTTAGACAAAATATTAAACAGCGGAAAACATCTAAAAACATCTCACAAGACGCACTGGCCATAACCGACTAGACCCTAATCACCGTGGATCACAGCTCGTCCTCTGGCTTCCGGCTCATAGGGAATCCCATCCAATTCCTCTTCATTCAACTCAGCCACAGGGTCTTCAAGCACGATCCCATAAAATATAAAATAAAACATACAGAAAGTGTACAGGGGATAAGAAGCAGTTCTATCATCAAAAAGTGGAAAAGAGTCATAGTAAACTATACAGTAATTGTCACAGACAAACAACACACTTAACTTAACAAGTCATCCTAAAATTAATATATATCATCCTCTACCTCAATCTCATACAACTAGACTTTTATACTGACGTGGCCGCTACTTTCCTTTCACGCATTCCTCACGAGGAAGGTCAGTCAGATAATCAAGCGACGGGTTCCAAATTCTCGGTGCACTTTCTCTTCTATGGTGAGAACGCTCACGCTTAGCATGACACTATAGCTGCACGATGCTCCCGATGCACACCCCTTACACTCCTGGGGGTGCTCAATGCATAGCAATTACACTATAGCTACACAGCCTATTTCTAAGGTGGAATGGTCTAGCGAGAACTCTTGACCTCATGTATTATATGACCGATACATGGTTGTGAACAATAACACCGACCTCGTGTGTTATATTACCAATATATGTGAATCTCACCAAACCATTTTAACAACATCCTAGTGCCTTAACCTTCCATCAGAACTCAACACATATTCTAGATCATCAAACTTCTTTAAAATGCAACATCTAGGTTAGGCACCTCTAAGTCACCATTATTCTCACACCCAAAATAAACAACTATATCTCGAACAACATATATATCTTTGCTTAAAATCCACTAATCACAATATTAACAATCAGGCAGATCATGCATACCATAGCATTAGAAGATATTCATACACCAAAAATAATACGTCACATGCAGGTGGAATACCTCAACCAGCGGATCACAGTAAATTCAACAATAATAAAATTCAAACATCATCAACTAACTAAAATCAACATAATATTGATAAACCTACAATCCCCGAATCAACATTGGTTTTACAGATAAAGCTTCTAATGTGATTTTGGTCTTGTCGATTACTCGACTACTAGTAGGGTTTAGGTCATCCTACACAATTATCATATAATCTACTACTTATTGATTCCGACGATAGGTTGATTCTTTCCCCCACTTGAGTTATCACCGGAATTCCGAATTTGATATTCTTCGTTATCACGCCACGCGTTAATGATTTCACCTTCAACCAGACAACACAATAACAATTTAATCAACAAATCCTCCCTTAACCATTTTTGTTAGATTCAACCAATCAATTCAAATGAGAGTTATGCATACTGACATTGCAAAAACAAATGCATAGATGATTCCTCTGACTTACCACATAGAGAACACATAGAAACGGTAACGCATCCTCTGCACCTTAAGTTTTCATCAGTAGGCAATTTATTATGTTTTAGTCTCCATAACAAAAAGGATTTGGAAGAAGGAATAACCCTAAATAGGTCCTTAAACTTATAAGTAATTTGCAATTGATCTCAAATTTGTAATCAGATCCATGAACATGTAAATAATTTGCAATTAGGTCTTACACTCTTACCGCGGGAACCTAATTACAAATTATTTATAAGTCCGGAAACACAATTATAAACGTGGGACCTAATTATAAATTATTTATAAGTTTAGGGACTTAATTACTAATTTTTAAAATATAAGGACCTATTTAATAATTCTCAAATAATCCTAAAGTAATTAAATCTTAAAATTATCTCAATATTCTATTATTTATTTGAGAACGAATCTGGTTAATAGAACTGCAGGAGGTGTCAAGTTTGTCCCTCAAACTAAAAAATAGTAAAAAAAAAGGTCCACCAAATTGAAAAAAATCTATAATATTAATTCAATTTGGCAACGTTTTTTTAATTTAGAGATCATAACAACGTAATTAACGTTTGTTAAGTTTGGAGATGTTTATATCTATTTTTTTAATATGATATATCAACTCGTCAAACCGGCGGAAGTACCAAACTTATTTCTTTGAGGATCAATAGGGTCCAAAGCTTTATATATTAGAGTGGGGAAACAAAATCTTGAGAGTGATCAAAGGCCTTTTAGATTTATGAGCTGGAATTCTTCAGTGTAATCGAAAAGATGAGTTTTCTGGGAGGGAGGTTAGCAGGGAAAGAAGCAGCGTATTTTTTCCAAGAATCCAAACAAGCAGTGGGAAAATTAGCCAACAAAAACAATCCCCTCCCAATCCCAAAGCCCAACACCGACGTTGTTGAGCACCAAGGACTAGGTGGCGGTGTCCATGATGCCGATGTTCTTCCTGAGGTTCTAAGACATTCCCTTCCTTCCAAAATTTTCAGAGATGAAACCTCCTCTACATCATCCTTCTCTGCGTCCAAATGGGTCCTTCATTCCGACCCCAAAATCCAATCTTCCGTTTCCCCCGATGCTCTCAACCCTCTTCGTGCCTACGTTTCCCTACCCCAGGTCACCTTTAGCGCCAAAAGGTTCGCTCTCGATTCCATTTTCTAGTTCTGAATTTGATGCTAAATAATAAAATATAATTGCATAAGATTCTGCTTTTGAAATTAAATTCTGGGTTTTCTTTTTGAGGTATCAAGTAAGACGGCAATGAAGCTATTCATTTATTTTGGGAGTTTTTTTCTCTCTTTTTTTGGTACTTGCAAATCTTTGATGATTTTGTTTTTGTGGAAACTTACAATTTTAATTTGATATTTTTAATGTGTAGTTATGTTTAATTTGCCTTTTCCCTTGTAATGGTGGCAGGTGGCAATTGCCTGAAGCAGAACACACGGTTTCAGCATCAACAGCAAATGAATTGCGTCAAGACAAGTATACCACACATGCTAACCCGGAGAAGTTAAAAGCTGCAGCTGAAGGACTTGCAAATGGTACATTTGTGTTTTGAATTCCTCATGGATGCTTATTCTTCTTTCATTTCTGCTTTTGGCCCTTATTTTAACGCATATTGCTAATTAGCTAATAGCAGTTCTCAACATTTGTGGGGATAAAAAACAAATTTAAGTGTGGTACAGACTGTGGATTTCATCACTGATTCAAAATAAGGCATTTTCTTGACAAATGTATATACAATAGCTCTGAAAAACACATTCCTCTCATCACATATCTGTTAAATTTATGACGAAATCTGTTGCAGCTTATGGTTGTTGGAAACTGAGGCTACAGAGAATCCTTAAGTTATGGTTGTGATGCTTTATAGAATGTGATGCTTCAAGTTTAACTTTGAATAAATAAGTGAAAGTTGCAATGCAGGGTATTTAGCATCAGGTCTTTCTACTAAGCAACTTGGTCTAGCCAGTTTGAGTTCATGAGGTAGTATAAAGAGGTTGGAGGTTGGGGGGAGTTCTGGTAATTTATTGGGTCTAAAGAGTGTATTAATAATTGAGTGGGGGGAAGTTGTGATGCTTTGAGTTCATCATTCATCAATTATATGAGCTAAAGTTAAACATTCATAGATTCCCTGTAGCAGTTGAGAAACTTATGATTGTGATATCAAATTTGCAATATTTGGAAATGTAAGTTTGCTGTCCTCAAGTATAGGACTATAGTTTGTTTGAGGCATATTTTTGGCCTTGTTGGTGGTGTTATTAGAAGGACCTTTTAGTTTGAGATTAAGGTTGAGGTGTTTTATGATTCGAATATTGACATTGTGAATAAAGGAGATGGAACTAAGGCAACAACATAAGCAGTTAAAATGGAGAAAACACTAGTGGCATATTACCTGGGCAGAAGTTACTTTTCTGGTATAAGCTTTTAGTTTTAGGGTTGAATAGGTGGTAATAGGGTTTAATAATAAAATCAAAACAATCTTGGTTCTCTCTATTTTTGGATGAAGGATGAGTTAGAGTCTGAAAAACTTTACTGGAGCATACCATTACGGGGTTGTTAACAGCAGTATGAGAAAAGTGCTTTGGGCTTCAGGAGCTCATGGATAAACTATGGGGCCCCACACAATACCGCCATAGCTATCACCAGGGGGAATTTGTGCCATCGATATTTGATACCGTTAGCTTTGTGTACTTTACTACTTTATGAACTATAGCTGTTAAGGCACATGCATTGATATCTTGCTGTTTCTGGGATATTGAATCCAATGGATAAATAACCTCACTTTTTTTTTTCCCCTACTTGAATGGCTTCTGCATCAAGTTTAGGTGGTTATTTACTTCATTAGAAGATGCCCATGTTTTCTAATGCAAATTTTTTTCCTTCAATTTTACAGTTGGAAAGGCATTTGCTGTTGCTACAGCAATTGTATTTGGGGGCACTGCATTAGTATTTGGTACGGTGGCCTCCAAGTTAGAGCTGCATAATGTAAGTGCATTTTAGTTATACGATGACTCTTGAACTCTATTTTTCATGAAAGTAAAGTTAATTAAGCAATCCACTTGAATGCCTACTTCCAATTTTTCCATTTTCGGTCACTATTCTTCATCGACCATTCATCATGTTTAATGACATATTTAGGACCACAAAACTTTTTCCTACAAGCCAGATTGTTTCTCTTGTCACTTGTTTGTTTTGTTGTTAGTTTTTCAGTTCTATTTATATATTTTCTGTCTTCTGTTAGCCTTATTAATTATCCATCTCAGTTTATTGTCTTCCTTATCCCAAATTTTCTTTGTATTAACAGATCAGTGACATCAAAACTAAGGGAAAAGACTCTCTTGAGCCACAACTGGAGAATATCAAAGAGCAATTTGTTCCCTTGAAAATATGGGTAAGTATTAACTTGTATATGTGTTTATTTTTATTTTTTGAATATTTCAATTCACAGACATAACTCAAACTTGGGTTTGCAGGCCGAGAATATGTCAAGAAAATGGCATTTGGAAAGAGAAGAAGATATTAAGCAGAAGCCTATCGTAAAGGAGCTTTCTAAAATTTTGGGTGCAAAAACATCAGATTGAGATTTATAATTTTATTTACTTAATTGTTTCAAGTTGCTTTGAAAATAATGGTATGGACCCATGTTAATAGATAGTTAGGAATTAGGATGGAGTGTGCCTCTGGCAGTTATTGTGCCTGTAAAATGTTGAAGCTTGCGGGAGAGTAAAAATAATACAAAGCAGTGCATGTCAAGTATCAATAAGTATGCTAGTAAATGATACAATAATGTTGTTTTGGTTAATTCAGAAATTCCATTGTTCTTCCAAGCTGAGTTTGGGTTAAGCTAAATCTGTTGTGACCCATCCCATAAGCACCCCTATCCATTCATGTGGTAAAAGTGAATAAAATCATGTAAAGTTACAAACAGATTATTACAGTTATATGAAAATTGAAATAGTGCTTAAATATCCCTAGACAGACTCAGAAGACCAACCCTGTTGAGACCAATCAAAAGATTGTTTAAAAAAGGTAAGCCTTGGAAAACACCACCTTTGAAATTGGATGTGAGGGAATAACCAATGCCTTAACAACCAATAGTGCCACATCTTCATCCCTATTTTTTATGTTGGTCTGCATCATGTGTAAAAGTAGTTACTATAGTTTGTAATCAAGACCAGCTCCATATTTCCAAGCCTCGAGATACCGCTTCCACTGGAAATTCGTCTTGGATGGTAGTTTATTTAAGAATGGCCTTGCAGTACATGGAACATGTAAGATTACAGGAGATAGAATCTAAAGGTTTCAACATATGTGATAATTGGACCTAGGTGCTTGTTAAATAAATAAACATGTAGATGGTTCAGAAACGACCTTGAAAATATTATTACCTCACAACAGGATCGGCAAAGGTCGAGAGAAAGGTATAGTAGCCAAGCATCAGAAAATGTCTGGACCAATCAAGAAGCACAGAAACACCAACCTGGAACAAGAAAGATTTCTAAGTCCCCTATATTGAAAAGGTTACTTCACTAATTAATTATGCCACTTTGATTTAGTTTTGGCAATGTGGATCATATGTGAAAAACTGCTCCACATATTGTTTACCTTAATTAAATGGCAACTCAGGGAGAAGTTTTTAGGTCTCAGTCCAATAAAAACAACACATGATAGATAATAAACTCAATGGTTACCTGTTTGAATATGGATGGGAGTATTTGAGGCTTGGTTAACATAACCAGGCCCAAAGTCTTAGAAAGTGGTCCAAACTGTACAACATCCTGTAATAATATAAGATTTCTCAGGAATGTCATCCATCATTCCAGGGTTAACATTGATATTGGTCCTCATCTTAATCAATTATATCGTTTTGGAAGAACATATAAACCAAAAACCTATACAGACAGGGACTAAGTGTTCCTACCTGTAGAAATGGTCGTAGTACTGGATCCCCGAGTCTCTAAAAAAGTGAACGATGAGATTGAAGCTTAAAGAGAGAAAATAAAAATAATCTCAGTCACGAGAAGGGAAAAATTACCTTCATACAGTTAAAATTGGCATAAAGAAGTTCATTAATAAAATCTGCAGGAACATTGGACTGTTGTTTTGCTGACATTGCTCTTTGGAACAACCATGATGCACTTAGGTTGGGCTGTATTATACAAACTCTTGGTCAGTTACTCAGGTTTCACGTACGGTTGCTGAAAACAGTGAAACCTTTAAGAAAAGCAGAAAAGTACCATGTATGGGTTCAGCAAAGACAAGTTGTATGAGTCAAGATAATCACCATTGATTGCTTCATGTATTCCTTCATTATAGAAAAGTAACAAGGGAATTAGATTATCTCACCACTACAGCTATTTTATCTGCCCTTCCATCAGTATGTTGTTAGTTGCTACTTGTTATAATAACTTTCCAAATCAATTTATGCCACAAAATATTTTTACTGAATTAGGATATTTACACATTGTTCTAATGTTGCTATAGATAGAAGAATAGGTAAAGAAAAATGGAGGTGGGGAGTTCCACCATAACTAACAGATTCATAAGTTCACATTCTCATATACAAAAAACAAGTAAATCCTGTCAAACTTGCAACAGATTTCTTTCAACTAAGTTCAAGAATAGACTCCAGGAGAAGTATGTAATTTCACAGTAAGGTATACCAGCTGACAGTCTCCCAAGGTGCCTGGTCAAGCTCCCAAAACCACCAAATGAAACGGGTGACTGTATGCCACTAGCATCACCAAACTACAGAGAATGAAGCTGTACTGCTTAAATATTACTTGATAGATCGTATATGGGTTAATTTGATAGAGGCTTCACAAGTGTAAAACGTAATTTACCTGTAAAACTCTATTAAAAGCAGCTGGTAGTGGGCTGTTAGGTGCTCCATACCATCAAACATGTAAGGAGTCAAATTTTAAAAGAAATGATAATCAAAGGTGTAATTAAGAAGGTATGAAATAAAATTAAAACAAACTTGGGAAAATTGGAAATGTTAAACAGAGGAAGAGAACATATCAAGTTAAAAGATAATTTTCTGATGTGGCAGTTATAAGTTAGATGGTTTATAATTATTTCCACATAACGAAGTACTGTAGTCCGGCAGTGACAGGTTAATCACAGACACATCTGAAAATTTCCAAGTGGACAATTTGATACAGGTATAAGGAGATCAAAATTAAACTTGGTTGTAGTCAATGATTATTATGTCTAGTTAATTTCATAACTTCAGAAATAAGTTACCATACACATTACATGGTTCAAATTCTTACAGGAACCTTGAATCAAAAAAGCCAAAGGCGTTAAAGGAATAATGAGTTTTAACTAATAGTAATTCAGTGAAACAATTGACTGTACTGTTTTCATGTGTCAATATTAAGAAAAATAAGAACTTTCAGCTAAACAAAAGGTTAAATTGCTCTTTTGGTCCCTGAACTTCAAGAGTTTGTAATTAGGTCCCTAAACTTATAAGATTTTGTAATTAAGTCCCTCATATACATCTCCATTAGGGTTCCATTAAGTTTTCGTTATGCGATTCATCAACTTGTGCATTTGTGGATCCCACTTTTTAGAGTAATTAAACCAATAAACAAATATTGTGTGTATAAAAGACAGATAAGGCTTCTCTAAAGTGATTGTGTTTAAAGTGAACAAGTAAGGATATATCGACCATTAAATTTTAGTGGATTAAGATTTCAATGTACCTTAGATTAAATCAAAGGTAGGCACACCCCTTTTTTTCTCATTTTAAAGCCAAGCTCACTTTAGAGAAACTTTTTCAGTTAAGACTATCATTGGAAACCTAATAGGACTTAATAGAGGAGTAGAGCCCTTAGATAGTATTAACAGAACTAATAATAACTGTCAAGGAAAATAGTTAGAAACGGTTAGGAGTTAGTTGACCCCAGCTGTTAGGGTGAGGTTATGAGCCTGTTCAGGAGTGAGTGAGGTCATTCTGGTTTTTGGGAAGAAAGAAGGGGGGGGGGGGGCAGGGTCGGGGGAGTCCAGGTCCCTCCAACACCTGGGATTCATTTTTGTATTCTCTCATTGTTTTCCTGTCTCAGTATCATCTGATCTGTCTCGGGGATTTGTATCTCAATAATATCACATTTTTTCTACCTATCTCTGGTTCAGTTCTATTAGTACATCATCTGATATACATTAGTACCTCTCGCGATATGTGGGAAAGATGCCGTAGATAACTCTCAGTATCTCTAAATTGTCAAGTGAAACACCCTATCACAAAAAATTTGCAAATTGACATCAGTCAAGCAGAGAGACCAATAAAACTGAATACAGGAGTATAGAAGTATGCATCAGGTCAACTTTAGATGTTTTGTAGCTGATATGACAAAAAAGAATATATGAAGGATGTATAGTACATAACTTTAGGGATTAGCATTGCATAATCATTCAGAACTGACTGCTTACAAAATCTTTTAAAAAAAAGAGAGATAAAAGACAAGCATAATATGCCATACAAAACTAAATGGATCTGTGACTTACCATAAGAGTAAACATTTATGACTTGATAGTTGAACTTGATACACAGACATCACTAATTCACTATCAAGCTTCTAGTTTGGTTGTTAAGAACAAAAAACTAAGAAAATCTTTTTACCTAGCAATATAGTTAGCTTTTTTCATGGAAAAAGAAATTTTATTAGAGAGAAATGAGGGAAAGTACAAACAGGAGAGGATGGATAAGAATGTCCTCCAAAATGGAAAAATCAATAGACATCAGAGAACATAATGAAGAAAAGAAAACTAGCCTGATATTCTGGCATCAAATTCCAGTACTCTTCTAATAATTCCTCCAGTTTTGGAGATCCCGGCTGAGGTTCTACATAAGTGAACATATAAGTAGTACGATCCAAAGGACCCGAGCCAGCTGGAAATGCCTGTGAAGATTTCAGTGAAAACTCAAAAAATAAAACATGGGGATGTTATTATTCTATTGACATGGTAAAAGTTTACCTCCCAAAAGTATTGTGCTTTTGAATTTCCAACTTTCTTTACTGATGAACTGCTGTATATGACATCACTAGTGGAATTATTTTTAAAGCCACGTGCACAAGTTCCAACAACAAGGCAAACACCATCAGGCTTCCTCCCACATCTTATCTGTAAAATCATTGCAAGTGACACTGGAAAGAAGCTTCAGGGAAAGGTTTTAATATAGTTACTTATGTATCTTTCATCAAATCAATTTGGCATATAGAGAACTTTCATGAATATAATTTTTTTTTTTATCAAGGGAATTGTCAGTCTCATTCTGGTTAGTGTTGATTCAATCAATAACATTGGATGGAAGAGACCATTACTAGTCTATCCTCGCAGTCCTGTAATCATTTTGGAGCTTAGTTGGCCACTAATTTAACAAATGTCGAATGCATATGAAATGATGGGGCACGTACATATGCAAGAGAACCTGTCCTACATATACATAACATAACAGAACATACAACAGAAAAACTTTCTGATGTCTCACTCAAATACAATTCATTTGCAATGTGAGCACACTCACAGTTACACAGGTTCACATCCCATATAATAATAGCATGATGAAAATTATAGACAACCGGTTTGAATGCAACAATGAGTAGAAATATAATCCTTACCTGTTTTACAACAGGGGAAAAGTTCCCCATGGCATCAATTATAAGACGAGATGACAAGATTTTGTCCCCGGAAAGTTTCAGAACCTGAAAGGAAAACAATGCATGTATTCATGCTTCTTTATCATTAAATAAAATTAACACTGATTTCTCCAAAGGGTTATATATGTCTAAATTGTAGTCTCAGTTACATATGTCTTTCAAGGTATGAGATGTACATAGTATCTAGGAATCAAACACCATAGTTCTCCTGTTCCATAAATTAAACGTAGTTTAAAATTCCCATTTCAATGCTAAGTTCATATATTCTATCCTCCCATGCTTCATTGTGGAGTCCCCATCTAACATTCTTTGTCCCACCTCAATCTACTGTGTAACATTCTCTATGCAACCCCTTTGGTGCTTATCCCCAGTAAATGTTGTTTATAAACTTGAACACATCTAGAAAACAGCAACATATAAAACATCTGCAAGCGCTAATTGTTGAATTACGACAATTCAGCAATGATAGATTTATAAAATACTAACACTTAAGATTGCACTAGAATAACTAGTTGTACAAGGTGAACTCACCGCAGCATCCTCATATACATTAATGCAGGAGACGCTGCAACCCTCAAAGATGATTCCACCAAGGGAGATAAAACGTTTCTTTACAATCTCTATAAGCTTTACAGGTCTGCAATGGCAGAAAACAAAAACGATTATGATAAAATAACTTGCAGAGGCAAGGTCACCTCCAACAGAATAGTGAATTTTATACTCAGATTACTCCACTGTACATTGCAAGCATAGAGTAAAACTAAAATGCATGTTTATGAGAGTTAAGCCCAGATAGACATTCGAAAATGTTCTCCATGCAATACTAGTACACAATAGCGCCACAGGTCTAGTAAGGATTTCAATTTCAATAATAATAAACTTTTGGAAGCATTCGTCAAAATATTTCAAGTTTTTCTTTGCATCTGCTTGCACTTTTCTTAATAATCATGCCAGACTAATCACTGCTACAGCAAAATTTCTGTCCTCTCTTGAAGCGGAAATGCAAAATACACCTACTAAGAAGCAACTGCAACTGCATATTGTTAATTGCCAAGCAAGATAGAACAGGAGAGAAAATTATTAACCAGATAAGAACATAGATAAAATTATTTATTCATAATGAAATCCAAGACAGCATTAATTTCAAATCTTTACTGGTATATTGAATTAGTTTATAGGAAGGAGACTAACGAAACACCGAGATTAAGAATGTCCTCGACCCAGATATCCCCTTTCCTTTCAAAACCACATCTATTCTGCACAGTTCATGAAATTGCCAAAAATAAGTTAGTTGAAAAGAACTTATAGAGAGAGAGAGATAGCGAGAGAGTAGGTAGCATAAATCCTGAAGAGGCAACGTTTCAGACATAGTTTTTTGTCCATTATAGAAACTATTGGTGATTGAGGTTCTTTGAGGAAAACAAAATATTCAAGCAGGGCTAAGAAATTATTTTGAAATACTAAATTTAATACTTCTTAATAAGTAAGCAACAATTGTGTTGTAAAGAATTTCAATTTTAACATGAAAATGCATTAGTTATCAATTCTCAAGTGTAAGGAGAAAAGTTAAATAAGATGACAAGTATTCAATGATTCAATCCTCAGTCTAACATAATAATCACATGCTTTCATATGTACCGTGATTGAAACACACATGACAAGTATAACACAACAAAGTATTTTGAAATGATTTAATATTAGTGGAAGATATTAATTAAGCACCTATTTACCATTATAAGTTATATGTTATAATATAACAAAATTAAGAGTAAGATTGGCAGGTTAGTTCATTTTTCTGTACCTTGTAAGTTTGATTGAGACTCTCCTTTATAAGTTTCCACACAAAAATTAACGATGTTGGATCTTTTCTTTTTGTGACTGACAGTTAAATCTATCCTGTTAATGAGTAGATGACACACCAATTTTTGGGAATGTTAGGTAATAAGCTTTAGTTGCAAGAAAATTTCAACTCCTGTATATATTGCTCTTTGAGTTCTGTCATCTGTAACAAACAAGGCCTCCTTATTAACACTTTCAGAGTGGTTAGCATTGTGATGTAGGTTCAACAAAGTTACTTCAAGACATTAGTTACCGAGTAACACCTAACCGAGAGGATTCTTGCTACATAGAGATAGGCAACTAAACTGAAGAAGTTTAGGAATTACAGGATTGAACTTTACTGCTGTGGCTCTTTCGATATCATCTTCTTCCAGGATTCCAACTTCTACAAGTTCCAAAAGCTCTTTTCTTGATATATTCCACTCTTGCTCTCTCTAATAATGATCAAAACAACATAGACAAATTAATTTGATCATTCAAAGAGTTTATTGACACTTTTCTTACCAGGATTTATTTCTTACATACCCCTTTTAATACATTTCTTTCCACAATGGCAACTTGAAGGCCTCTGGCACTCATGGCTGTGGCAATGAAGATTCCCAGAGTGCCTCCACACACTATCACATCATATGAGCCTTCTGCTTTGTCAGACAAATCAGATGAGCGAAACAAGCTTGGAATGGTAGAGACAACTTGCTGAGGTTTTTGCACAACTGCAAAGTTTTAGAATATTACCAGATATTAGAGAAATCTTTGCACAAATATGACTATATGAGGGTGTTTGAGTTGTTTTCTATTTTCATTTTTAGTTTATATACATTTTTACTAATAATTACAGAAATGTTGTGATTTTCATTTTGTTTCCTATTTTTAAAATCTATATTTTCACCATTTCCCTCAGAAAACCATGTAAATGGGAAGATAAATGAAAACAAAATCATCCCATTTCTGTTATAGTAATAGTCATTGAATGACATGAATGAACCTTCTTGAGCCGAGCATATGCTTGACCATAGCTGGTCTAATCTCTTCAAGGCTTCATATGAGTATGCACCACCAGCACCACCAACTTCTCCACTCACAGAAACACTCTCCATTATCCTCTAAACAAACGACCAAATTGAAAATGCCAATCTTCATTTGAACTTGTTATAAAGAAAACACAACATGGCTTAACATATATAGGGAATTGAAGAAATTGGTACCTGGGTTCTGGATGGAACAGCTTGTGGTCTCCCATGGAGGGCTCTTCTGCCACATTTCTTCTTCTGTGGGAACTGAGATATACCATTAATGGGTTGAACTTGAAGCAATAACATAACAAAATAAACTCAAAAAATAAAAGGATAATAATAAACAACAGAGCAATCAAAGTAAAGCAAACTCCTTTTTCACTCTGTCCCTCCTGCTTTTGCTATCGGTTTCATTTATCATTAAAAAAAGGCAACAAATTTGCGCACCACAAGTGAACACGTTTAACCACCAAAACGGTCTTTGTCTTCTCTTCTCTTTCCTTCAAAAAAAAAAAAAGACAAAAAGAAACAAAAAAAGGGTAATTTGGAGACAAACGAGCGAGTGTGGTAATAAATAAAGGAGTGAAACTGTAAAAGACAGAGATATATATATAAAGGTTTAAACTTTTTCGGATAAACCTCAATACCCAGATAGGGTTTATGGGAACGAAGCCATTCTCTCACTGAATCTTCATATCGGACGCTTCTTTATGAAAAAGTAAAGTCTCAAATTGTGATCATATTTTAACTTTTGCTTTTCCAACTCATAATGTTGTTCTTTGTATCATTTTTAGCTGAAATTTTTCAGTGTTGTGATAGAACATCAGAGCTTATCATGTGTCTGTTAATTTACAGATTGAAAAGTGTAGGAACGAATCAGTTATCACGCATTAGGAACAGAATCCCAAACCCTAATTTGTTTGGTGTCAGGTTCTGAGGAATAACAGAGAAAGGGAACATTTCATATTAGTGATAAACTTAGGATGTGTTTGGTTATTCGTAGGAAGGTTCCAAAAGGGTAGTGCAAAAGCCGGAACTTCCAAACGGTAAACCAAGCATACAGTTAGTACTAGCTAACCACTTGTAGACAATCCACCACAATAAGGTTACTTACAGGGCTTAGGGTTCAAATAAGTTGACTAATACTTAGATTTATAATTGATTTGTGTGCTTTGGAATCTGGACATCTCTTATGTAAGTTATGAATATACCTCCTTTTTTGGGTGGTTGACAATTAGTAGCTACACTGGAAGATTGATTGTTTTTTGTTTTCTTTTTCTTTTTCAGATCCATTCCATTGTTGTGTATTACAATTACAAAGAGGTAGTTGCTAGGTAACCCTCTCCCTTTAAATATTTTTCCTTGGCTGTTAAAAGTTCACAGGGATTGCTCATGTGAGTTGAAGAGGCCAATGTGTTGGTTCCTTTTGGAACTTCTATTCAATGCACATCATTAGAATTGAACATCTTGGAATTTCTTAAAATCTTCTTGCAGATTACTATTATCAAGTGAAGGCTATTGAGTCTGAACTGTTAAGAGGCATGGCAAGCTTGTTCACAACATCAACCTTCACCTATTCTCCTGTCAACAGCAGTACCAGGGAAATTAGAAAGTCCGGTGGACGGTGTTGCGTAAAAGCAATGAAGATGGAGAAATCCTTGGAGGAATTGTACAATGTGAAGGTGGAAAGAAAAGTTTCTCCTGAAAGACTAGCTCAGCTTGGAGTTTCAAGATGGTCAGTGTGGAAAACTGGAAAAAGCAGATTACCTTGGGACTGGCAGGTGGACCAACTGGTGTACATAGAAGAAGGGGAAGTGAGAGTTGTGCCTGAAGGGAGCAAGCGTTTCATGCAGTTTGTGGCAGGAGACTTAGTCAGGTATCCAAAGTGGTTTGAGGCTGACCTCTGGTTCAATGCCCCATATCAAGAGCGATATAGTTTCCGAGCATATGGTGACGATGAGTGATGCTGCAATGATCATCACATAAGGTAACATGTGATCTCCATCTTATTTGGTGAATGTCCTAAGTCTTGTAATAGATGTGTTTTAAAGTTCTCCTGTTCTGAATGTCCTACCAATATATTGAATACTTTGGATAGTTTGCCATGATTTAAGAGAAACGTTAATCCTAAATGCCTCTGTAGTAGCTTTTTCACGTTCTGTTATGCTCTGCAAGGCAACATGACTTCCCAATTAGTTCATCTAGACTAATTTACAAAGTAGATAATAAATTTAAATACCAGTATACAAATGGTCATAAATCCAGGGTGGAATATTTAACTTTGATCAATGCATCATACTTTTTAAGTGCTTAGATGCAACTTACTTGTTAATCCTTAGAGACCAGAAAAGGTTAGGTAAATACCAAAATGAATCCACCATGACAGCCAGTACCGCCACGGGCCACCAACCTTGAGACAAGGACTGCCTCATTGCTTACAACCTAAGATGCTGCAACATCTTCCACATGGAATCTTTATTGATTTCATCTTCAGAAAGTGCCTGTTCAGCATCCTAGAATATTTTCCTCACATTCTGAACAGCTTGGTTCCAATGGCCCCTTGTATTTTTCTCCAAAGCAGGGAATTTTGTATGATCAAATTTCAAATATGATCATTGTTCCACTTCCACACAGACAGTGCTCGCTCTAGTTGGGAAAAAGGCAAGGCTACCAAAACTTTCAACGTGGCCATTACCAGAGAAATCACCAAGTCTAACAATTAACATTAGCTCCTTGATAAATCCCAGTTTCATGCTTAAATAGAAAGAATACTTATCTCCTCGACTTCTTTTGTCAAGTCTTTTTGGATCTGGATTCTGGAATTGCTTCTTCATCTTTTGGACATTTTTTGTCAAGTGGTTTCTCACATAGATCAGCATTTCCTTCATAACTTGAAGCATCAAAACTAACTATAATTGTGTGACAATTGGAATTCTTTCTTGATAAATTTAACATGGACAAACGATCAATTTGAGTTAAATAGAAGGAATTGGACCAAAGAAATGGTTTCTTGACAATTCAAGAAATGTTAACCTTACAATATGTAGTAATTTCTCCTGTCAAGTTGTTTCTTGATAAATTCAGTGACACCAATTCTACAAGTTTCCAATTTCTTCTAGAATATCTCTAGTAAATTGATTGCATGAGAGGTCAATGCAATTTAAAACGAGCACGTTATTTTTGAAGAATTATTCTGTACCTTGCCACATAAACAATGCATCATAGGTTTAATTAATAGAAATATCAATTACTTACTAGGGCGAAAAAGATTACAAGGCTCTATGTTTCTGGTCGAGAAACTCTTTCTAGTCATTATGGTATAATTCTTCAAGCATTTGAAAATCGGTCCTGACTCCAACTCCTGATAGATTATTCAGCGTGAGATCCAATAGCAGAATGTTTGTTACTCCCTCCGGTCCACAATATAAAAAATAAAACCATAAAACACAAAGATCAAAGAAATATATTGGAATGAGTTAATTGTAATTAATACTCGTATAAATTTTCAAAAGCACCCTTTCTAATTTTAATTAATATTTGATAGCATATAATTAATGACAATAATTAATAATGGCGATGTTTGAAATTAACATTTAATATATGTAAAAATTGATACATGTTTCTTATATTTTGGACAAAAAAAAGATATATTTGTTTCTTATATTATGGACCGAAAGGAAGTATTAAATATCAATAACAAAGATTCTGCGGAAGACTTGCAAAGAATCGATTTATTTGTAACCTTAACATTTCCTATTCAAGAAGGCATTGGTCCTGATTCTCACACTCAACCCAATCCTCCCTTTAAATACTAACTTTGGTGGTCTTTTATTGAGTTAAAGCTACGCTAAATCAAAGTTACGCTATGTCAAAGTTAAGTTGATGATTTTTTTTAATACAAAAAATAGACGACACTTTTTTCACTACTTATCTCTTATGAGAAACAGAAATGATAATTTGACACAGTTTTTAGACATCATACGGTTGATATTGTATAGCACTATAGCAAGTTAATGTTTTGCACCCCCCCCCCCCACACACACACACACACACGCGTCACTTTGCTACAGTTGCTTATTTCCCTCTCTTTTCATTTGGTCACTTACTGCCCCAACTTGCTGAAACGCGCCTCAACAATTTCCCTCTGTTTTCCTTTGCTCCTTTGCTACCCATGCTTGCTGAAACGCTCCTCAACACAAAGTGACGACCTTGGCACTTGGTCTCCCAGCAAAGTGAGATATGATTGGTGAAGAGGAGATGCATCTTGCCCACCTAGAGTAGAACATCCCACTATTTGATCGGTGACGAGGGGGACCATCTTTCAAAATGGCAATGTCCGCCTCTAGAGCCAAGATCCTCTCTTTTTGCTCCCTAATCTTCTCTTCATGCTCCCTAAGCGCCGCCGACACTTTCTGATATTCATCAACATGTACATACTGGTGTTGTTGGCCCCGCTGCAATGCATCCCGGACAATGTGTTGTTGAAGCTCAGCATCTGTTGGTGTTAAAGCCACTGTACCCTGCAAACACGAGAAGCACATCAAATGTACATTGTGTATATAAATTTCAACATATTATAGAAACTATGGTATGGTTGGTACCTTATTATTCATGAATGCTTCCTTCATTCTCTTCTTCCTCAATGTAACAACTGGGCAATTCAAAATGCATGGGAGAGGGTGCTCGGGATGAGTGCTAGGTGTTTGCCCAATCGAGATATGATTCATCGCCCATATCTACAATATTGACATCATTAGTAGCTGTAAAATTTTGTTAGCACATCATTAGATGGTGATATAACATATGTGAAAATAGATACATGTAGGATGGGAGCACAGCCACACAGATGTATTTGACGGTCATTTGACCCCTCATCACTAGCAATGAAAGCTCTGCTCAAACTCTCAACCAAGAAATCATGAACTGCACATGCCCAATTGAAGCTATGGCTGGCATCCAGGTCATCCAGCAGCCTAGCATAATCTGTGAAGACCAGCCTACCTGTTCTCGCAAAGTAAAACACTCCGAAAGCAAGGAGTATGTATGCCCTACAAAAATGCCCCACATTATCCTTAATGTAGATCATCTTGTCAAGAATAGCCTCAATGGTCACATCAGCCCCTTCAAAAATAGACAGTGTATAACACTGATCATCGTCTGCAGCTACCACAGGATCGCTTGTGGCTGTAAGTCCCAAAGGCAGACATACATCAACGGGGGTAAAAGGGGTCACCGTACCCCTAACCTTGAATCCTCAGCCACCCTCATCCCATCTTCTCACAAGTTCCCACAATAGGACACTTGAAATCTTGGGTTCTTCAGACAATTTACTAACCCAATAGAATGGGGTCGTCTCCAACAGTGCACGATGCTCCTGTGAAAGTGCAATGTTAACATCAATCAAGATTCCCGGCATACAAGCATGCCTAAGACAAACCTGCCAAGTATCATTAAATGTCAGTTGATTGTAAATAGATCGCACACGGGTAAATACAAATAGTTAGGAAGTTTCCTTACATTATTATCTGTTGATGCAACCATATTCCTTGCTTTTTTTGTTACCTGTTTATAGGTGATCCAACACATGCTAAGTTAGAATCACAAATTACTGAGAAAAACACAAACTCATAATAAATTGAGGGTAGGGCTATATGCTATGTCACTATTAACATCGAAGATCTACTTTTGCTACCACTAATTCAACTTTCTTTCAACTCACAAAGGAAGACTTGTAGACCTATATAGTCCACTCATAGATCCACTCTAAGACATAAAGGAAACTTAAGGAAAATCAGGGAACATAATAGAGCGAAGTTAAATTCTGTTATACTCACACTGCAATTGTTTTTCTTAGTTAATTAAATGGTACATGTCGAATTCATCTCACAAGTCACAATAGAGAACAAGTTTTTTTTTATAAGCCAAATAATTATAAAAAGTGTACAAGAAGTACTCAAGGTCATTACAAATAAATAAACCAGTACTCTTTTTTTTTATAAATAAACCAATCTAAAAACTGAAATAACAAATTTAGAAAACATGGTTAATTGGCCATTGAGTATCAGAACGGATCCCCAAGGGAAAAAATAACTTGCTATTAAAGAATGAAGTATGAACTTGCAAGATACATCAACATGCTTATCCTTCAGCTCCATGCTTGGTTTGGTCTCATTATGAACAACAAATACCATTAAGAATAAATTCAAATGGAAGCAGCAGTATTGATCGATCATTACCTCCCATAAACCCTCTCACCAATTTAAACACTGCATATCAGACATCAGAATTCTGTTATACTCACACTGCACCTCACATTTTTTAAACAACAACTCGCATACATGCTTCTATAAGACACTAACTTCATAGAGAAATAAACACAAACACTTGATAAGCAACCTATAGAGGTTTTCCATCTACTCAACCAAGCAGAACAAGATAGATTCATTATTTTCAACCCTACAATTACCAACCTCCCATTTTCCACTCAAACCAAGCATACCAAAATAAGAAGCACTTCCTCTTTTCATCATATATCAGCAACAGAAGAACCACAAGGAATCAGATGTGGGAAAAAAAATAAAATTGAATAAAAGGGCACATAACATAATAAAGCCTCAAGAGATAAAGGCATGAAAGAAATAGTAAATAAACAACATAAATAGCAAATAAACCCTAAAAACAACATAAATAGCAAATAAACCCTAGGGATAATAGACAAAGCTTACCTAGCTATAGCTTCAGCACTGCCCAAGGGATGAGAGTGTCACCAAAATCTTCACGAGGGATGACTTTGTCTTCAAAATCATCTTCAACGCTGTTCTCCTTCCCTCACGTGGAGATTGCAGAATTTTGTTGGGTAATGAGAGCAAGCTGAAGATAGAACAGAGAAGGGGAAGTGAAGCGCCGGTTGGAGAGACTGGATGCGGGATTGGGAGAGTGAGTGAGCAAGGGTTTGTTTGTTGGGTGATTGAGGACCGATTAGAAAGAGGGAATGGAAGGATCGAAGGTGTGGGGTGAAAAAACTGAAACAAAGGGTTTCAAAACGGAAACAGAGGGAAGAGGGAATTGCAAAGGGTTAGGATACTGCCCCTGGTAACCAAGTAGAATTGCAAAAATGCCACTGTAGCTATACGATGTCAACCGTATGATGTCTAAAAAATGTGTCAAATTATCATTTATGTATGAGAAAAATATGTTGTATTATTATTGTTCCTTGATAACACTTATTTCTCTGGAAAAATTTCAAAAGAGCAATACAGTTACAACCTAGGTTGTTGGGGTAAGATTAAATTTGATTCAAGCACCTGTTTTTCATGGTAAAAGTCATTTTTTAGTAGAAGTTAGTATCTTTTAGTAAACTGATTAAATTACGAAACATATGTTTTAATGAGAAAGAAAGTTGTTTGGAGAGTCTCCTTAAATCAGCTCAACAGGTTAAGCTGCGAGACATAATCTTTGAGTGTGTGGGTTCAAACTTTCGTAATACATTCCGATTCTTTCTCAATCCTTCCTTCACATTTCCCACGTAAGCAGGGGAGAGGCAACTGGGACGGGGAGATGCCATAATCCTCTTATATATATATAGTTATTTTTTAAAATAAAAAGTGGCTTAAATTTAACTACAATGGGTCTGATTTTAAATACTTTTATTTTCACTTTTTTAGAAACACATAATAAATATGGTTGTTTGCATTAAAAGAAATTACTCAAAAATTTATCACATATATGATAATTGATGATTTTTACTTCATAATTACCATGTACAATTAAAGAATTGAAGGTTTTAATTATATACTTAAGTTGACTCTAAACCTGTTAAAGTAATTTATATTATATTAAGTTGTTGACCATATATCAAATTTATTTCATACTATTTGTTTTTATATATTAGTTAATTCTATATTGTTATTCATGTATATTTGGTCTTGGCCTTGTCATATAAAATTTATGACCACGCCTCATGTAAGGCCTCCTATGAATTTCTCTTAAAAAAATAGTTGCTTTTAGAGAAGATAAAATTTTGAAGCTTATTTAAAAAAACCGCTGGATTATTGTTATTTTTTTATGGGAAGGGGCTAAAGAGCTCAAAAACAAAACAAAGAACTAACAAGAAACAATAATTATACGGGGTAATGAAGCCCTAGACAAATCATAAAGCAAAAGCCTATTCAACTCAAGAGTCCTATCAACCATGATGTGGAATCCTAAGTTAGCTAGCTAATCTGTAGGCTTTTTGACCAAATTGGGTTCCTTTTAGAAACTATTTACCAGTTTAGGGTTATTCTGAAACTATTTACCAATGGGGGGTCGTTTTGGACACGTGGCATATTTTATTTTTTTTCAATCTGACAAGTCAAATGCGTCACTGCAAATGGCGCCTTTAAAGACGCCACTGCAGTTGGCGCCACCCCTATTTTTATTTAAAAAAAAAAAAGAAGAAGCAAAAAGTAGATGCGACACTACAATTGGCGCATCTCACTTGTGTCCCCCCCAAAATCCCCAAATGCCATATCCATCAAGAGAAGGCAGCCCCCCCTCCAAAACAGTCCCTCTAAAAAATACAAAGAGCAGCTCCCTCTTCTTTAGTTCCTTCTCTATATATAAATCTTAGTAAGAAATTTTATTTACTACTTGTGATATTATTTGTTACATGTTATTAAGGTATTTTTTTCTTATATGTTGTTTTAAATAGATACTTTATCATTAATGTAATCTTTACTCCCTATACTTGTAGTATATTTTTTTTTGTAGCGGTGTTCCTTTAAAATTGCATGTGACTGTGTTTTAATTCTTATAAGATAATTTTTTTTTACTACTGTAATAACTGATGAATATTTATTGGTGTAAATTGTTATTGCTATAATTATTTTTTATGCCTACTGTGATATTATTTGCTACTCGTTATTACGGGTTTTTTTATATTGCATCTTGTTGTTTTAAATAGATACTTTATCATTAATGTGATCGTGACTCTCTATACTTATAGTATATTTTTTTTGGTAGCGGTGTTCCTTTAAAATTGTATGTGACTTTATTTTAACTCTTATAAGGTAAATTTTTTTTCACTACTACAATAATTGATGAATATTTATGGGTCTAAATTATTATTGGTATTATTTTTTTTATGCCTCCTGTGATATTATTTGCTACTCGTTATTACTGGTATTTTTTTTATTGCATCTTGTTGTTTTAAATAGATACTTTATCATTAATGTCATCGTTACTCCCTATACTTATAATATAATTTAGTTTTGTAGCGGTGTTCCTTTAAAATTGCATGTGACTTTATTTTAATTCGTATAAGGTAAATTTTTTTTACTACAGTAATAATTTACTGGTGTAAATTGTTAATGGTAATAATTTTTTTATGTCTCCTGTGAAATTATTTGCTACTCGTTATTGCTGGTATTTTTTTTATTGCCTCTTGTTGTTTTAAATAGATACTTTAATTACATTTATCATCAATGTCAGTATTTATTGGGGCTTAATTGATACTATACTTTTCCTTAATTATACAACTCAATAGATTTTATTATATAATCTATATAACTGTAACATTTTTTTTAATGTTAGGTGATAGATATGGCATCATCTAGCTCACAATCAGGGGCACGATTGGTAAACCCCGGCCCAGTGGATGATTCACTATTGAACATGCAAGAAAAGCATGTTTCCCAGCATGTGTGGAACGGATCACCCGATCGAGTTCTTAGAGCTCGATGTGGACTGTCATTTAATACTGCTGTTTTGGATCTCCCAGAGTCTGTCAAAGCTAATCTTCAAATAGCCGGTTTCTTGGGGGTAGACCAAGTAAATATAACCCAGCTTGATCATAATCTGATTACTGCACTTGTTGAGCGATGGAGACCCGAGACACATACCTTTCACATGCCGTGGGGAGAATGCACCATCACACTGCAGGATGTAGCTATTATCTGTGGACTACGCATTAATGGTCCCGCTGTTATTGGTGCAACTCATAAACATTGGAAGGAATATGTCGGTGAAATGCTAGGCAGAGTTCCTAACGATTCTGACATGAAAGGATCAAGAATAAAGTTAAAGTGACTGGAAGATCATTTTGGGCACTTCTCTCAATGGGAGGATAATCAATGGTAGAGGATTGTATATACACGAGCGTACATACTCAGGTTGATAGGGAACCTATTGCTCCCGGATCACTCCAGTTCATTTGTATCACTGAGATATCTTCCACTATTGGAGAATTTTGAAGTAACAGGTCAGTATAGCCGGGGTTCGGTTGTATTGGGTTACTTGTATCGAGAGTTGTGCAAGTCTACGAATTATGAAAAGAAGGAGATTTGCGGGTTCGTGCCGTTGGTTCAAATATGGGCATGGGAAAGGATGCCTTCCATTGCTCCGCGGCTCGTGATTGACCAATGAGATTTCGGTACACCATAATGTACACCATAAAATTCCGGGGCTCGTGATTGACCAATGAGATTTCGGTACACCATAAAGTACACGGTAAGTAGCATGTAAAATTCGTAATGCCCTCATTGTTTGTAGCATATACTTGATCTGATAATCCTTTTTTAAAACAATGGTAGGTGGCGTTCAGGGGTTACTTATAACAGGCAGATGCACCACCTGACGTATTATCGTGACCGATTTGACAAAATGAAGCATCGCGATGTAAGTATAAATTTTCAATTTAAATAAAAATTAGGAATGTTTTGTATTATTTATGTTGTTTATATCTTATGAATTTAATTAATATAATTTGTTCCATGTTGGTAGATAACCTGGTGTCCCTACGACGACATGATGATGCCAACCCTACCCATGGTCTGTCTAGAAGCCATGTACTTATGGAGGGTTGTTCTTCCTTTGATATGCTTCAACATTGTCGAGTGGGTTCAACCAGATCGTGTGATGCGTCAATTCGGCATGCAGCAACATATACCCAATGAACCTGTCCAACCAGAAAATCGCCATGATCCGTCACTTAGGGGCAAACATTCTGAGAATTGGCCACTCATGTTGGATGATGACATTAGTTTCTGGAATGAGAGACACATGAAGGTGATTTGTCATAATCAACCACAGATTGGTCTCCTAAATAAGCAATCAGAGTATATGCGGTGGTACTTGCGTAGGACACGACGATGGGTTGGTAGGGAAGGTGCACTCAGAGGATTTTCGGTAACGTTATGGTTTCCCAGCATATTTTTTTTTGGTTGAATTATAGTTTGATAAATTATTGTTAATAGTTATTAACCTTGCTGTAAGCTGGTGGGATGGAGCGATTGTACTACTTAAGTACTCCCGAGGGTCAACCAGAGTTCACGTTTGTTGAACTTAATCAAGAGCTTGCGGCTATTATGGCAGCATTGGACGAGGCGGATAGCATCACTATACCTACTGTCTCAGCTGTACCTCTCTCACACAAGCCGTGGAACCGCTTCCTCCGTTCGCACGTGTGCCGGCAGCAATAGTGGAGGGTCAGTCTCTTGGTAGGAGAAGACAGCGTCTGGAACAACATAATTTCTACACACTGCCTATGCCGGCACGTGGAGAAGGATATTATTATGCGCCCACCCAGGGTCATGACTTTTCACAAGAACCCGCTCCAACGTATTTTCATACTGACATAGCAGGACCATCGTCCATGCCTGCCCATTCCTCATCGTCCATGCATACTCATTCCCCTATTGATCCAAATTCACCCAATTTGTTCTTCACACCACCCGCATATCACCCGACTGCTAACACACCAGGAGCACCCAATCCCGTGATTGAGCAAATACAAAACACCCCAATATACTCTCATGGATACGTTGGTGTGGGTATTGACTTGAACGTCGACTTCTCCGCAGGTTTAGACTCTAGCTCAGCAAGTGAACAGCATATTCAAGTTGAGCCCAATGTCAGAAGAAATCCACGTCGTGAGGCTCGAGATAAACAACGACAGTGCATCTTGTCTCCCTTTCAGCATGATGGTGATCACGCTTAGTAGTCACCTTACAGCTGCATTGTAATTATGTTGAATATTATCTAATTGATATTTTGTACCTAACGGACATTTATACCAATTTTGTATTTAGTGGAGTAACTTGATATCTTGTTTCGTAATGTTTTTGTTTCGTCTTGAAATTACAGTCATTTATTATTATAACAAAACATACTAATTATATGTCGTAACATTTGACTATGGCAAAACAAAGCATTGGAAAGCATACATAAAAGGGTGTAAGCTAAATATTTTCTTCCATACCAACTCCTCCACTTCCTGATCCTCCAGCTCGTTGAGGGCAGTGGCGCCGGTTATGACCCTGAGACCTACACAACCCACAGCGTTGGGTCGGTTGTGACTCTACCCAGTCCATCTCATTACAAATGCGGGTTGACTTGGGTCTCCCTTTCGGGCGTAGCATCGACACATCCGGAACTAAGGTCCAAGGCTGTTGTATCTCAGGTATTTCTTCCTCATTTTCGATTGGAAACCACTGGGCAGCGTAAACATTAATGATACTGTGCCATTTGTAAACATCGTTGACATACTGATCATGGTCGAGCATCATGGCCGCACAAGCAGCAATGACATGTGAACATGGCAAATGATATGCTTGAAAGTTTCCACACTGACAATATTTAGTTTGTAAGTTAACCCTCCAACAGGGACCCCCTCTCTGGGTGACCGGATTGAAAGCCTCTTCGACCTCGAATCGTAGATTCTGGGTGTCATATCGGCGGACCTGATGCGTAGAAGCATCTTCTTGATGTTTCAAGAGCTTCTTCATTGCCTTGTCAGAATATCGGTGACCAGAACTAAGCTTGCCTCTTGCTTCCGCACCCCACTGAACAAAATACTCGACGATCCTACCATATGAACACTTAACCAAAGCGGTGATTGGCAGATTCCTAGCACCCTTTAAAATTTTATTCACGCATTCAGACAAATTGGTTGTCATGTGTCCAAATCGACGACCACCATCATCATAAGCCAATGACCATTTCTCCTTTCTAATGCCATCAATCCACCTTTGTATTTCAGGACTGGTTTCACGGAATTTCTCAAGCTTCCGATCGAAGTTTATCTTGCATGCGGTGTACCCTATACAAAAACATTAACTTCTTTAGGTCGCCATATTATTATAGAAAACATAAATACAAAAATTATGTAATTTGAAAAAGACATACCTAGAGTCATCAGTTCCTCCTTCAACTTTTTATTCTTGAATCTCTGGTTGAAATTACTGGCAATATGTCGAATACAGTATACATGATAAGCATTTGGAGGCTGCCAACCTAGGTGAGGATTCGAAAAGACTGATTTAATGCTTTGGTGCCGATCGAAGATCAGACATATACCGGGCTTATTAGTAACATGTTCCCGGATTAATCCCAAAAACCAAGACCACGCATCTAAAGTTTCTCCTTCCACAACAGCAAAAGCAAGCGACAGTAAATGATTGTTTCCATCCTGTGATGTGGCAATCAACAATGTGCCACGATACTTACCATACAGAAATGTGCCATCAACCTGTATTATTGGTTTGCAGTGATTAAATTCATCACAACATTGTCTAAACGTCCAGAAAACACGATGAAACGTGCGATATTGGTTGTTCACACGGTTGCCCACCACGTATAAGTTGGTCTCGATCTTGTAAAATGAATCTGGTGAAAACAACTGCATATGTTGTAACCATCTAGGTAGCATGGCATATGATTCATCCCAATCTCCAAATACATTCACTATGGCCTTTTGTTTGTCTTTCCATGCTTTTCTGTAAGATATCTTGTACCCGTAAGTACTTAAAATTCTTTCGCGTATCAAAGCGATAGTCACCGATGGCGCTTCTCGGACCATACCTAGGAAGTCGATTTAAATATAAAGTTAGATTACACTTGGAATTAACAATAAAAACAATTATCATACTAGTAATCATCGTACCTAGTATGCACGAGCATACGAAGTTAGAATCCAGCTTTGTGTGGTCTTGCGACAACATCCGGTTCACACAATTATGTTGACCGCCCCACTTTGTAACCTCCCACTTTAGTGACTTTTTCGACAAGATAACCCTCAGCCTCCATGGGCATCTTGTCAAATGATTTGAACACTGGACATAATACTTGGTTGATTTAGATTCAACAACTTTGAAATCCTGATGAACGTTCATGGAATAATGTTTAACAGCCATTTGAACCGCCTGTTTAGTATCAAATCGCAAGCCAACATACAATTCCTGACCCACTTTCCACGATCCCGGAACATCTACGCCTTCAAATTCTATCGCCTGATCAGGATGTTCCCAGTTTATATAATTATAATGGGGGGATGAGTTGAAAAATGCACCATGTGAATGACCTATAAGTGAGTAAAAATAAATAAATTGCCAATTAGAGTAAAATTAATAATATTTATACAAATAAAAATTAATAATAATGATGTCGGAATAAAATTATTAATTGTTGGAGGAAACCAACCAGCTTGATGCTGAACAAAACCACCAGGAGCCATCGATGAAACCGAGGCTGCAACAATTTCAGGTGACGCCAATGCGGACAAAACTATGTTGGAACCCTGTTCAACCTCCTCCTCGGTGTCCGATGAACCTGATGTTGGTACATCATCTTCATCTGACTCATCCTCCATCTCGCTTGCCCAATCTTCATCTTCGTCATCTGCATTTGACCCAAGGTTTATCGACACATTTCGCCGCTCGAAATTACTACCCAATGACGGCACAGGGAATGTGGAAGTGCCCGCAACATTAACATCAACGTACAACTCAAGTGTCGACATCCAGGGATTTTGGATTAAACCATTCAGCATGCACTCCACATCTCGATCATCGGCAATTTCAACAAGAATATATTTCGCCGGGTTGCCACATATCATATATCTTGTCACAATTTTTGAAACTGGTTGATTTGGTTGCAACCTCAACTTCGAGTGAATCTTTGCCCTCAAACGCTCGTACCGGATGCAATGTTTTATTTGCAAAATTTCTTGGTCCCCTTCAAATGTAATTCCTTCTGGTCCATCGAAGACTCTCCCGTTCGAGTATACAAATACTGCAACCTGGCTCATGACGTCTGCCCTACAATAATATCAAATATATAAAAATTACCCCATAAATTTACAAGTTCTAATAATAACAATATTAAAAATACACAACAACAAATACAAATAATGGTATTAATAATATTAACATCATATTTAATATTAAATATGTAAACTTAAAAATAACATTAATATAACACAATAATATCACTGTTAATAATAATATTACAAAATAAAATTAATTACCAATTAATAATAATAAATACCGATACTAATAAAAGTAATATTACTGTTATATTATAATAAAAAAATAAACTTAATAATTAAAAGAAAGTATCAAATAATATTACACGAGGCAATAAATTTTTAACAATTTATACCAATAAATATTCATCAATTAATACAGCAGTAAAAAAATAATTTACCTTATAAGAATTAAAATAAAGTCACATGTAATAACAATTTACATTAATAAATATTCATCAGTTATTACAGTAGTAAAAAAAAATTATCTTATAAGAATTAAAACACAGTCACATGTAATTTTAAAGGAATACCACTACAAAAAAAAAAGTATACCATAAATATAGGGAGTAAAGATTATATTAATGATAAAATATCTATTTAAAATAACAGATAATAAAAAAATACCTTAATAACATGTAACAAATAATATCACAAGTAGTAAATAAAATTTCTTACTAAGATTTATATATAGAGAAGGAACTAAAGGACGAGGGACTGCTACTGAAACGTCTTGTTTTTTGGAGGGAGGTCTGCCTTCTGTTGATGGATATGGCTTTGGGTGTGGGTGTGGGTGTGGGTGGGGGTGGGGGGTGGGGGATTGTATTTGTAGGGAACTAAAGGATGAGGGACTGCTTCTGAAACGTCTTGTTTTTTGGAGGGAGGTCTGCCTTCTGTTGATGGATATGGCTTTGGGTGGGGGTGGGGGCTTGTATTTGTAGGGAATTTGGGTGTGTGCCCGGGGGGGGGGGGGGGGACGGTTCAGTTTTTAGCTATTTTGGGGGGGCACCAGTGAGATGCGCCAATTGCAGTGGCGCATCTACTTTTTGCTTCTTTTTTTTTTTTAATAAAAATAGGGGTGGCGCCAACTGCAGTGACGTCTTTAAAGACGCCATTTGCAGTGGTGTTTTTGACTTGTCAGATTGAAAAATAAAATATGCCACGTGTCCAAAACGACCCCCCATTGATAAATAGTTTCAGAATAACCCTAAACTGATAAATGGTTTCTAAAAGGAACCCAGTTTGGTCAAAAAGCCCTAATATGTAGAACGGTTGCCTTCTCTGTAAGAATAAGTGAAGATAATATCGGAACGGGTTCCTCTCCAGTTACTGGATGGGTCCAGTATGAAAGAGAAAGATAGATTTAATAAAATAATATTATTTAAAAAATAATATTATTTTATTAAATGTGTCTTTATCTCTCCAAATGGACCTCTCCAGTAACCGGAGATGATCCGGTTCCGATAATATCCTAGTCCTCTACTTCCAACGCATGATCCGACACAATAGCATATTCCTTGGATAGGAGCCATTTTGAGACAGGATCAAAGATATTGCATCCTTGGAATCTGACCCCACTACCAGGCCCACGGATACCCAGCTCTCAAACCATTTCCAAGCCTTTAAGAATTCCCTCTAACTCTGCTGTAAAGACCGAACAATGTCCAATATGATGCCCGAAACCAATAACCCAGTTTCCAGCTTCATCACGAACAAAGCCCACTATTTTGAAACCAACAACATTATTCCTATTTCACTCTTACAAATTTTACTACCAAATAAATATTATTACTTAATACAAATAACTTTGTACCATTTTTTATAATTTATTATATAAAAGTGATTTTTTAAGCAAACAAACAAATATATTATTTTAAAATCATTTTTCAACGTAAAGTTGATTCTATTATAATGGATTACTTTACACTTTGAAAGCATTTGTGCATAGATCATATGTAAACTTTTGTAACTTATTGATCAGCTTTTAATTAAAACAATGACTTTTCAAAACAAAATACCATGTTCCCTCGTCTTCAAAAGAATACAATTGTCGGATAAAAAGCACAAGATCTTTTAATTTTGGATCAAACACAATTTAGCTCACTGTGTTTTTCTTTTGGGGAGCAGATGAAAAGCTAATCAACCTTCTAATTAACAGTAACTGATACCAGCCACTAATGCCTTTAAATGTCCATATTTATTGAAGATTTATTTAGTACAAAAGAGATGTCACAGTCACATCTCATCGGGCTATTTAGTACTACAGTTCAAAAAAACATGCATTCATCGCCTGTAACTACTGCATGGCACTGAGGCACTTCACTAGTTTACTTGAGGGTTAAACATTAAACAACAACATATGCAAAGCTGAAGTAGCATCTAAGATCAGTTTTGCGCGTGCTGGAAAATTAGATAGCAGACACTGAAGATCCAGCACCGATTTTGAAGGGAAAGGTAATGCATGTTAACTGCTTGTCGTTCTGATCCTTAAATTTCAGTTTCACATTATAGGTGCCCTGCAAAAGTAGCACGATTAAAATGGAGACTAGGCAATGAACCCAACGAGTTAAAGGAAAACATAAAAGTTGCAACTCAGAAGACTGTTGAAGACTATACCAAAACAAGAACACTTTGAGGAAAGTGGAAAAAGCATACATTATAATGTGTATCTAATAAAATGAAAACAAGTGCAAGTCTCACACAAAGAATCCAATATAGAGCAAAGAGATAAAACAGTTAAGTTGCATCTACCGAGCTACAAAAACTATAAGTCATTAAGAGTTACTTGGAGTAATTAGTTCCATTCCATGCACCACGAATTATCCAAAACATGGCCTAAGAGAAAGGCATCAAATGATGCAAAGTGAATCAGCAGTAAGCCAGTAAGTAACCAATGTTTCCTTCCTCACAACATACAGTTGATTACACACAAAGAATTTCCATTCTGCCATAATGTTCAAAGAAAGGCCTAAATGGACAGTCTGAACTTATTAAGCTCAGGTACATGGATGAATGGGGTTGAAGGTTTAAACAGAGGTCCTAGGTTTGGTTTAAGCATAAAAGGTTCACTCGAGCATGAACACAAATATACTGCAAGCTCATGTTTATGTATCAAAGTTTAAATGCCTCTTCATTAACAACAAAAAGGGCATCAAACCAACTGCCAAAAGCTAAGGATTTTACTTCTATGATTAACTTTAAAATAAATTATCTACTTAAAATCATGCGCAGCCTTACAAGGTACTCGGGAAAAACAGGAGTACCTAGAAACTTAAATTGAGCAATTGGAGTACATAGCTGTAAGTGGACCAAGCAACTGATCATTGTCAAAGATTTATGAAGAAATTTCTAAAACTGAACTTTTGGGTGATGATGAAGTAAATAAAACTGAATCAACAAATAATATGCCTGAGTTATGAAGATGTAAGAGCTGCAAGAAATTACGTACAGACGAAACCAGCAAAAGAGGAGGAATCATCAATTTCTCTTGAACATCAATAACAAATATCAGTGTCACTCTACCCTTGTACTTACTAGTTACTACCATTACTATCAGGATAGTTTTTGCCTTCTTCACAGAAAAGAACCTAAAAAGGGAAGTATTACTGCAAATTTGCATGTACCCCATAATGACAAGAAGAAAATGTTCATGCCTTGCTAAATGCTAAGTAAACTCATTAACGTGAAGGGGATCCTTACAGATGTCAAGGCAACAGAGACTTTAATTTATTATAGGGTGATATTTTTAGAATAGCCACAGCACTGTAAAGAGTATATATATTTGGTTTAGTGGGACTAACCGATGGGGTAACTGGAGGCAATAGTTCCGTGTGAGTGAGCACAAAGTTGCCAGCAGGAACAGGACAGGGTGATTCCTCACAGAGATCATGGAGAAATGTAGCAGGTGGTGCTTCAACCCCAACATATGAAATTTCATATATTAAATCTCCACTTGGAATTGGTTCACCTGCATGAAAGATATGTACAATCTCCACTCATTATTTGTCAAAAGTTAATAAATGACAATTTCAACTACTGAAGCAGCTTCCACATGTCAAAATTTTCTGATCTCTTATGGAGAGTGACTGGATTGTGCTCATTTCTCATATTTTTCGGGAATCAGATTGGATGGCTATTAGATTAGCACATATGAAGCATTTCCATGACTTTGATGTGTAATGAACCTCCCCTTGGCTTGTTGAGGTAATTGAGGAAGATTTGGTTAGATTGGCTAGGCATCATTGGGTGAGTAGTCTTTTGTCTTTCTGTTGTTGCTGGGTGATTTCCACCTTATTTTCTACTAAAAAAAAATATGGAAAAAAAATCAAAAAAGCATACAACTCCCCTAAACTATACCCCATTTGCAAATAGGCACCCTCAACTACTGATTTTTCCCGATTAATCCTCAAACTCTATGAATTAGTGAAATTGGTCCTTCCACTCCTTCGGTTAATTCAAGGTTAAATAACTAACTATGATCAAATCTAACCACCCATTTTTGTTAAATCTCATCGTTTATTTTTATTTCAGAAAAAAGGGGGGGAAAATTACAACCTTTGGGTGTTTCCTCTTTGATCCTGTGTTTTCATCTTCTTCTACTTCTCCAGTTGATTCTTCTTCTTGCTTTAATGTGATGACCATTAATGATATCTCCTGGGATTTTCTTGTTGTTCTTTTGGTATGTAGAAATTTTAAACAAGAACAATTTATGAGAGCCAAAAAAATATATGATAGAATTTTCTGGTTTTTGGGCTACTATTTTGACCAGCACATTTTCTTTTATAAAATGGGTAAAATGAATAGGTTAATATTTATCCTATGGGCGCATAATTATGTGGTCCGTTATATATTTTTGGGAGTCACCATATTTATTGTTTATTGTTTGTTAGGCTGAGTCCAACGATGAGTATACTGGATTACAATGGATTATAGTGTAGTCTTGATAACCTACAGTTATGTGCGCATAAAAGTAACAATAAAATCCAACTGGTTTTCAGGTTTGGATTATCTGTTTTCAACTTAAACTTGAAGAAGAAGAAGAACACTATATAACTACATCTGCCCTGTACTTATAGCATTAGAATAAGGGGGAATGGAAATAAAGCCAAAGGAGAGAAAGAGAAGCGTCACCAGTATAAGCTGCGATCTTAAAGGTGAACGGCTCTCCTCTCACCACAGGGTCAGGTAATATTTTCACTCCACTCACCTTCACAGCATAGTTTGCATTCTTATCTGCATAGCATAAAATTCAAATCAATAGACAAAGAGCTAATATAACAAAAAACAAAGTAGGATCAAAGTTAGCTATGCGTGCTAACACTGAAGCTCACACATCCATGACACCAGCACCAACATAAACTAAGCAAACATCTAGGTTAAAATTTATTTTAAAACTCGCCATTTTATACATTCATTACAAAACACCTAAATCAGCTAAAATATTTGAAACTTGAAGGAAGATGCCACTCCATCAAAGCAACAGTAAACAGGGAAGTATACATTACTATTGCGAGCTATGCGAAATAAAATGAATGAATAACATAATTAAAAGAAAATTAGATAAAAAAAAAATTTGGTAAATAAAACAGAACAACTTTCCGTTTTGGTTCAACATACCCTTTCAGCTTCCAATCAAACCAACGACAATGAAGATGTTCTAACATCACGTGACGAGCACATGCCAACATTTCGCTGGCAAAAACTATTTTGAAAAATAACAAAAAAACTAGTAAAATGCCAAATCAGCTTTGATAGGCTTGGGCCTTGGTCTAATTATGAAAAATTTCTGAGATGAAGATGAGAATCCTATACTTCTTCAGTTCTATATTCTACTGATATTCATCAGGTATGCTATGATTATGAATAACACACAACAAAATGCAGCTGAATACCTCTGTCTGTGATTAAATTAAATAAACAAAAATGATGAAGAGTAAAAGATAGTTACCGCAGTATTTAACAGTCTGAGCTTGAGCATGAGAAAAAGAAAGCATAAAAATGAAGGATGATATTGATAAGCATAAAACGAGGTACAGTGTTGAAGTTGAGCCAACCGCCATGGCTATCACTATGGTCTCCACTCACCACTGTCTCCTCTCCGAATGCTTACTATATAACAACATGATATGCCACAAACGAGACCAGTCACTTCAAATAAAATAATCAAATAATAATAGCGCGTGCAACGTATGGTATTTTTTTTTCAATGTTTTTTTTAAGGAAATGTCATCATATGCCACCGTAAATTTATTGATAAAAAGAAAAGGAAAAACAAAGAAAATAAAAATATTAGCGACATAAATCAAAATTCATGTAAAATAAATATGAATAATTTAAATCTAATTGCTGTACTTTTGAGATTTAGACATGATCGCTTCTCAACAATATTATCATGTTCTATTGAGAGAGTCATCCTCTAAGTCATTCTCACCCCATTTCCCAAACACTTGGCAATGACTTGTATAACGTGAATAACATTAGGATGTATAGGGATTGAATTAATCACAGGAGTCTCAAAATTCTTACTACTGATTACCAAATCACAAGTAGCCATGGAATATATTGAATTTAAAGCACGATTAGGCACAATAGCCATGGAATATATTGAATTTAAAGCACGATTAGGCACAATAGCAACAGAAGCTGAGTTTTGAGGAATGGAGTTTGAGACATTATCATTCATCTCAATCTATTCAATGTCATCAGCCTTGTCATTCAAATTCTTATCCTTATCGAAAGAAGGATTATTAACACCCTTATCAATTTCACTTATGGTGTCATCATTCCCTCCATCTGAAATTGCATGAGAAATGTTATTGGGTTGATTAGATCCAGCGTTAGAATAGTCAGCCACGTCACTAACCAAAGTAGCAGGCCTTGAGTTTTCCTTCCGAAGAGCATTAGAGCTGTTACATCGAGATCAACATTATTAGCAATTACAATTCCTTTATTCTTAGGCACATAAGTAGCAGGAATTTTGCTAAACGGACACACTTTTGAGTATGAACAGTGTCTCACAGTGTAGTGGTCTTTTTTTATTAAATTTTAATTTTTTTTATAAATATTTTTTTTGATTAAGTATGTGTAAATATCTAGTGAATCGGGTATAAATATCTGATGAATTCAGTTCATTATCAGGTGAATAGGTTTATTTGATAAATAAATTTTTTGGTTAAGTATGTGCAAATATATGGTGAATCAGGTATAAATATTTGGTGAATTCAGTTCATTATCTGGTGAATGCGTTTTTTTTTTATAAATAAATTTTTTTGGTTAAGTATGTGTAAATATCTGATGAATCGGGTACAAATATCTGGTAAATTCAGTTCATTATCTGGTGAATGGGTTTTTTTGAGAAATAATTTTTTTGGTTAAGTATGTG
This sequence comes from Sophora flavescens, assembly GCA_030762895.1. Lineage (NCBI taxonomy): Eukaryota > Viridiplantae > Streptophyta > Magnoliopsida > Fabales > Fabaceae > Sophora > Sophora flavescens. The sequence goes on along the minus strand of CM061065.1, from coordinate 205,974,691 downwards.
CAAATATCTGGTGAATCAGGTATAAATATCTGGTGAATTCAGTTCATTATCTGGTGAATGTGTTTTTTTTATATATAAATAATTTTTTTGGTTAAATATGTGTAAATATCTGGTGAATGGGTTTTTTTGATAAATAAATTTTTTGATTAAGTATGTGCAAATATCTGGTGAATCATGTACAAATATCTGGTGAATTCAGTTCATTATATGGTGAATGAGTTTTTTTAAAAATAAAATTTTTATTTTTTTTAAAAAAATAAAAATTTAAAATGAGGGGTATCGCTACAGCAGCAGTGTCGCTTAAATGTCCAAATTTGTGTCAAATAGTAGTTACCTAGCCATTAACCACTAGAGCAGGCTTATTCTCATTAAAATGAGGATCTTTAATGGAAGCATTGGAACCAATCTTCCTTTTACAATTGGCTAGGGAATGTTCGACGTTTTGACAACAAGGGCAAAAGAGAGGAAGCTTCTCATATTCTAATCCCACAAAGAAAGCAGAACCTTCTCTTTCCACCAATATTTGATTTAGAAGGTTGCCAGTGAGATCGATATCAACTAAAACCCGAGCAAATAGATCAAATATCAACAGCCGAAACTTTTCATTTAAGGTCGACAAGGTTTAGTGTCCATGACAATTGCTTTTCGATGCCCGCTAATGTGCAGATATGTACTGTTGCATGTCCAGATATGATTTTTTTTTTTTTGAATGGTGGTCTTTATGTTGGGTTTGGTTTGGTTTGTTTGCATGGGAGGGAAGGAGAGGAGGTTATAAGGGTGGAAATGGATGGTTGACGAGTGCGGTGGCGAGAGAAGGGCCGTCGTAGGACAACGACAGTGATAGAGAAGGAAGGAAAGAGAAGAGCTTTGTAAGAAATGATTGGAAAAAAAAAACTAATTTAGCAGCTCATTCAATATCAAATTACCATCTTAACCACTGTTGGACATATCAACAATTCACAATTAAGGTGCATACACATGCACCATTGCATTAATATTTCATATACATGAAATAAACTAAATAATAGATAACAAGAGACTGAGTCAAGGATATGATATACAGTTCAAATGTTAAGTTCAAATTGTATAACCGACGTTTTATTTGTTATGATTGTATAGCTGTATCAGCTCCTTATAATAGGCATTAGTTACTCATTTTCAAATTCATTTTGAATTCTTCTCTGTATCTATTTAACCAATTGTAATCTGATGAGAAAGCAATGAATTGATACATTCCTTTTATGGTATCAAAGCGCTTTAGCTTAACAGCAAACAAAAAAAATTCGATCCTTTTCTTTCACCATGAATTCCACCTCTTCTGAAACTGAGACCACCCCTACCAATACTCTCTCTTCTTCTCCTGATAAACTGGTTGCTCTCAATGTTGGCTCTCAGCTATATATCAAACTCGAGGGAGATAATTATCCTGCTTGGAGAATTAAGTTCCTTGCTCTCCTCACAGGCCATGATCTCATGGGATATGTTGATGGAAGCACTCCCTGCCCATCAAAGCACCTGGAGAACAATACCATGGCTGTCAACCCCGCCTTCACTCACTGGACTAGACAGGATCAACTCATTCTACATGGTATTGTGTCTTCTGCTGCAGCAACTGTGGTAACTCATCTTGGCACTTTCAAGACTGCAAAATAAGCTAGGGATATTCTTAAAACAATGTATGCTGGGAGATCCAGAGTTTGTGTCATGGCTCTTAAGCAGAAAATCTCCACATTCACCAAAGGTACTCAATCCATGGCTACTTATCTTCAAGGCATTAAAGCCATTTCTGATGAATTGTCTATTATTGACCATACACTTGATGACATTGATCTGGTTATTCACACTTTAAATGGTTTGAGTGTTGAATATCGTGAGATCTCAGTAGCTCTTCGTAGCAGAGAATCTCCTATTGTTTTTGTTGAACTCCATGAGAAACTCATGGACTTTGAAACCATCCTTATTCGTGCGGATTCAACCTCCACTGATCCTCTTATTGCTACAGCAAATGCTGTGATCAGAAACAAAGGACATCAGAGTCCAAAGTATCAGCCTAATAACAGTCATTTCCCATCTGCTTCAAACCTTGACAACAAACCAGTTTGTCAATTCTGTGATAAGCCAGGCCATATTGCCAGAAACTGCTACAAAATTAAAGGCTATCCAAAGAGAAATGGCAACAGAGCTTCAGCAAATGTGGCTACTCATCAGCCATCAGTTCACAATTCTAGCTGGATCATGGACACCGGAGCCTCTCATCATGTTACTCAAGACCTTCAGCAGTTGACCTTGGCAAATCCTTATCCAGGATCATATCTAGTCATGGTTGGCGATGGCACATGTTTGAATATTACACACATTGGTAACACTTCCCTTCACACACCAATTAAACCACTTATTCTCAATCAAGTTTTACGTGCTCCAAATATTCAGTCCAATTTACTATCTATTTCCAAATTGTGTCAAACTAACCATTGTTCGGTTGAATTTTTTCCTAATTGTTTTGTTGTGAAGGACTTGAACTCGGGTCAAGCTCTGCTACAAGGATGACTTAAGCAAGATCTCTACCACCTGCCATCTACACTCACCAATTCCACTCATCCTCAAGCCTTCACCATCAGCATTCAATCTGTTTCCACATGGCATCATAAATTGGGTCATCCTTCTTCCAAAATAATCAAACATCTAGTAGATAGTCATCATATTCCAATAAAGATCCTTTCATCTCTTGAATGCAGTTCCTGTCATTGTGCTAAGAGTCACAAGCTACCCTTGTCGGATCACCACCTCACCAGTAGCAGACCTTTGGAGCTCATTTATAGTGATGTTTGGGGTCCATCTCCCACTAGGTCTTTAGTTGGTTATTCATATTATTTAATTTTTGTTGATCATTTTTCCAAATATGTATGGCTATATCCAATGAAAAATAAGTCAGATGTATTCTCCATTTTCATTCAATTCAAGTCCATTGTTGAGAAGTTTTTTAATTTACCTATCATTTCTCTTTTCTCTGATAATGGTGGAGAATTTGTAAAACTAAAACCTTTTTTGGCTAAACATGACATGAAACAGGTCGTGCATTATTGTAACATTCACATTTACCTTCTAAATTTTGGATTTATGCATTTGCCACTGCAACCTACTTGATAAATAGGATGCCTAACCAATTCTTGATATGAAAACTCCTTTGGAAATCCTGTTTCATAAACCTCCGGATTACAATAAACTACATTCCTTTGGTTGCCTATGCTTTCCTTGGTTGCGGCCTTACATTAAGAATAAACTCCAACCACAATCCCTTCCCTGCATTTTCCTAGGATACTCACAATCTCAATATGCCTATTTGTGCCTTGAGCCTATCTCCAACCACATATATGTCTCTAGACATGTCAATTTTGTGGAAAATTCTTTTCCTTATCAGTCTCTTGTTCATCCTTCTCCATCATCCCCTTTTGTTCCATTCAATGAAATACCATTACCTGACATTATACCTATCACATCTCCATCATCTTCTGTTTCTGCAGAAATTTCATCTCCTCCTGCGCAACCTTCTCCAGCAGTCACACCCGAGCCGGTCCTTGAAGTGTACCCTGATTCTGGTTCAAATACTTCTGTAGCATCTCGGCCAGGTAATCATTCTACTTCCTTTACTTCTTCCAAATCCACTTTTCCTAACCCATCTCGTAGTCACACAATGGTTACCAGGTCACAAAATAATATATTCAAACCCAAGAAACTTCTGACTGCTACAAAACATGATCTTGATCTTCCAGAGAATCTTGAACCATCTACTATGACACAGGCTCTTAAAATTCCACACTGGCGACAGGCTTGCTCAGCAGAATTTGATGCTTTGAACAATGGCACTTGGACTTTGGTTCCAAGAGAGGAGGCTAAAAATTTGGTTGGTTGTAAATGGTTATTTCGAATTAAAAGGAATCCTGATGGTAGTATTGCTAGATATAAAGCTAGGTTGGTTGCAAAAGGTTTTACTCAAACGCCTGGCCTTGATTTCAAGGAAACTTTCTCTCCGGTTGTCAAGCCACAAACAATCAAGGTTGTTCTCACAATTTCTCTTAGCCGTGGCTGGTCAATGCATCAAATGGATGTCAATAATGCCTTTTTACAAGGTAATCTTTCTGAAGATGTTTATATGCAGCAACCTCCGGGATTTGTTCACAATGAATTTCCTCATCATGTTTGCAAACTAAAGAAGGCTTTTTATGGACTAAGACAAGCTCCGCGTGCCTGGCATGATTCTCTTAAAGCTTTTGTCCTATCCTATGGTTTCACAACAAGTCTCAGTGATACTTCATTATTTATTTATCACAAGGATGGTGTACAAGCTTTTCTCTTAGTCTATGTAGATGATCTTCTTCTGACAGGAAATTAATCTCAGTTTTTGAAGCAGTTTATGACCGAATTGTCTACTTGGCTCTCTCTTAAACACCTTGGTTTCCCTCATTAATTTCTTGGTATTGAACTCATTTCGGTTAAAGAAGGTCTCCTTCTCTCCCAACATGCTTATGCTCGTGACTTGCTGGAAAAATTTCAAATGTCTGGTGCTAAGCCTTCTTGCACTCCTCTATGTGCTTCCACTCCTTTGAAACTGTATGATGGTTCTGCTGCAGCAGATGCAACAATTTTTCGTAGTATCATTGGTGCACTACAGTACCTCACCCTCACTCGTTCGGATTTATCATTTGCCATTAACAAGCTGTCTCAATTCATGCATAAGCCCACTCAAGTTCATTTTCAGTAACTCAAAAGAGTGTTAAGGTATCTTAAGTCTACAATTAATTATGGTTTAACACTTAAGAAGCCTATTCATCTTCAATTACAAGCCTTTAGTGATGCGAATTGGGATGGTAACTTGGATGATCGCACCTCTACCTCTGCCTATGTTATTTTTCTAGGTGGCAATCCTGTTTCCTGGTTATCTAAACGTCAAAAAACTGTTGCTAGATCATCAACTGAGGCTGAGTATCGTTCTGTGGCAAATACTTCTGCTGAAATTATGTGGTTGCTGAATCTCCTAGGTGAGCTTGGAATCTCTCCATCACCCCCTTCCTTATTTTGTGATAATATTGGGGCAACTTATCTATGTTCAAATCCGGTGTTCCACTCAAGGATGAAGCATATTTCTCTTGACTATCATTATGTGCGCCAGCTTGTGCAAATGGGGAAAATTCGTGTATCTTATGTTTCCACCAAAGATCAGTTAGCTGATATACTCACAAAGCCTTTGTCTCGTGCAAGATTCATTCCTCTTAGAGACAAGCTTGTTGTCACTGATGGTGACTCAATCTTGAGGGGGCGTAATAGATAACAAGAGACCAGGTCAAGGATATGATATACAGTTCAAATGTTCAGTTCCAATATTAAGTTCAAATTGTATAACTGGCGTGTTATTTGTTATGATTGTATAGCTGTATCAGCTCCTTATAATTAGGCATTAGTTACTCCTTTTCAAATTCATTTTGAATTCTTCCCTGTGTCTATTTAACCAATTGTAATCTGATGAGAAAGCAGTGAATTGATACATTCCTTTTACTAAATACCTTCAACGTCATCTGTTCCAAATTCAATACCAAAATTGTTCTACACATTTAATTAGAATTAAAGGATTAATAATTTGGGAAAAAAATAGTATCTGAATTTAATTTTGATACATTATCGATATAAAGTTTTTAACAGTGTCAATCAATTGCAAATTATCCTATATATAATAAGAGTCAAATATTTTTAGGATTAAAGTAGTATACATTATTAGTGTAAAACATCAACTGACATTTTGGTATATGTGCTTTTATTTTATTAAATAAGATAAAGAAATAATAATAATGATGTTCTGATCAAGCCCAAAAAGGGCACAAACCAGAAATGTTATGATCCAGCCCAAAAAAGACACAGACTAGATCATAAAAATGCATAGAGTGCACAAAGAGGCTCCTAGTGATGTTGAACTTCATCTTGATGCTTCAAGTTACTGATTTGTGTCTCTGGTTGGAAGGCTCATGGCCTACCATGGCACACAAAGTGATCCCTCGATATTGGACTCGACGGAGGGGGAGCTTCGGTCCTATGTATTCCCAATGGGGAAATCAAAGTCACACGTAGTTCTCTTTAAGGGAAAAAGGTGAGAACATATGACGAAGGGGTCAGGTTCTTGCTTGGAGATAGCCCTGCTATGCTTTATTCATTAGAGGAGGAGAAATGAGAGAGTCTCTAGAGGAGATGAAGAGATCTCATATCCCCCCTTCTCTTCACGTTCAAGGCCTTTTTTTAGGAAAAATAAGTGAGCCTTTGGGCCCATAGGAAATATCTGGAATAGAGAATCGTTGAAACACATGTGGTGTACTTTCTTGTAATGAACTTCGCCTTGACGTTTCGTGTTGCTTATTTGTCTCTCTGGTTGGGAGGCTCGTGCTCTACCATGACATAGAGGGAGATCTCAGAATATTGGGCTCAACGGAGGGAAAACTCCGGTCCTACATATTCCCAATAAAGAAATTTGAGCCACACATAGTTGTTCTCATTTGAGGGAAGTGGTAGGAGTAAGGGGGTAGTCCCTCTATGAGATGGAGAGATCCTTGTCCTAATCTCCAATATCTTTCAGGGGAAAATTAGTTGTCATGTGGTGGATAAGAGAATAACAAATATTAAAATATTATTGAATTATTTATACTAACAATAAATAAAAATTAAACACATTTTTGATGATGTAACAATTTATAATTGATTCTCCGTAATATATATATATATATATATTTACACCATATATTAAATCAATATTAATGTTTTTGTTATTACAATCTAACCCGAATGCTATGCAAATGCAGTGCAACAACGATCTTTGACAAATCTCGCTCTTCAGATCGGTCTGTCATAACCGAAGAAGTAACAGAGTGTAAATGCGGATTCCAAATCCAAAAACAATGAAGCTGAATCCAACAGTCTCACCAAACATCAGGTTCTGGTCCTTTCACCTTTCATCCGCATTCTCGCATTTTCTCATTCACTCTCACTCTCAACGTGGTTATTACACATTCCATTCGGATCCACCAATTTGACGCTACTTCGATTCAATTCAATTTAATTATTTCTCCTCTGTTTTGTTTTTCTATAATCGGTTTCAATTTCGCGGATGTCGAGCTATCCGCGCACGTATCTTGGAGCCCAAGGTTCAAAAGTTGATGAATCACGCATGCTTGAGATGGTGTTTGATTTTATTTTATTTTATTTTATTTTTATGAGCAGGAATGGTGGTGTTTAATGAGTAGTGGAAAATGTTGCGTGCTGTTGTGACAGTTGAGGAACAGTTGTTGGAAAAAGCGATCAAGGAAGAATGCCCATGGGAGAATCTTCCAAGACGACTTCATGCAACTGTGCCTTCCAGAGAAGAATGGCACAAAAGGTTAGAAATAAATACCTTCCATCTTGTTAGTTAGATGCACTTGGCGAATAAATTATTGATACGTTATTAATTAATAGGTGGTTAATAATTTATTAGCTTAGTGCTAGGTTCATACAAGTATTTCTTCTATATTCTCATTGTTTAGCCTTATAGTTACTACTTAGAAGTTAACCAATTTAGTTGTAAATTTTGAAAGACGGATTAATTCGTCAATTAACTCTTTATCAGTAAACATAGCTTTCCAATGAGTCATAGGAAAATTGAGGGTAGTTGGACTAAGGACAAAGTTGAGAGCCCTGTAACTTTGAGTGCTAATAAACAATAATAAACAACAACTTTCAATCTTGAGAGCTAATCCTAATTGAATTTTTTTTAATTAAGTTTTCATGAGATGATACGCTCCATCCATTTAAGGGTTCACGTGTCAATTTCTTAAATGATTATGAGTATACGGGAGCTTAGGAACGGTATTGTATTTGGTAACGACAAAGCAGACATGATCTACTTGTTGGATAGGGTGAAGGTTTGTTCTTGGAAGTCGTTCTCTTCTGGTTCTAACGGTGGCATTACCTTCTTCTCAGATTGGTGTATAGATCCACTAAATTGTCTTAGTTGATGTAGGGAATAGGTGCCTTATGGGCTATTGTGCTGGGTTATTGTATCCATACTATTTGTATATGGGTTTTTGAGTACCCCTTGCACTCCATTAATGTTACTTGTAGCCTTTTTCAAAAAAAGAAAAAGAAAAGATGATTATGAGTATAATTATTATTATCATAGATACATAATTATAATATTGCCTTCCCTGTTGCTGGCCATGGAAATTCCATGCAGGATAATTGAATTCTGCATAAAGAAGAGACTTCAATGGAATAGCTGTTTTGCTGGTAAAGTTTGTAAAGAAAGCGAATATTATGAAGATATGATGCGCTACTTGCGGAAGAATCTAGCTGTACGTGTTGTACAGACCGTCTGTTTGAGTCCTGCAACTGAATTTGTATATCAAATGCCATTACAAAACTTTTATATGCATATGTTCTTATTTGCGTGATCAGAAAACTACGATATCAGATTTTTTGTGGAGAAAATTGAATTTTTTATGCTTCAAAAATCAAAATCGTGCTGTTCAAATTAAAAACAAATCTTTCTTTTTCTTTAGTTTTAGGATTAGTTTTTTATGAATAATTTAATCAAGTTGCCTTGTCTTTTTATAAGAAATATGTTCATGTTTATACTTAAGTATTCAAGAACTGCAGATATAAGTAGCGCTTCCGGGATGTCGGGCAGCGCTCTCATCTTTCGCTTTTGTTGTAAGACATCTATATTTAATGTGTTTGTTGTCACTTGCAGCTATTTCCTTATCATCTGGCGGAGTATGTTTGCCGTGTAATGAGAGTATCACCTTTCAGATATTACCGTGATATGATTTTTGAAGTAATGAAAAACGGTAACTTATTACTTGCTTGTTGCAATTCCAACTGAATTAACTTCATGAAGATTGCACTTAATCGTTGCTGTATATAGCATGAAATTGAGGGATTTTTCTTGATTATTATTTTCCATAGGAAAAAGAAAATGTTATTCTCACCAATAAGAGAGTAGATACTTTTGCGGCCTTTGCTTCTGCCACTATGTCTTTGGGTTAATTTACATAGTTGGGGTAGTGTACAAGATGTTAAAATACCACTTTGATTGATATAATTTTTAAATATCATTATTCTGACATAATATATGCATCATCTATAAGAATTTATAATTTATCATTGATTAAATAATTTCGTATTGTACTTGTATTGCCTTCCCCTTCACTTGTTTGACAATATGCTATCTGTAGATAAATGTGTACAAGATTAAAGGTTTGTTTGAATGGAAGCTTGCTTTTAAAAGTTTCCTGCGTATTTTAATTATTTGCAGAGCAACCTTATGACAGCATCCCAAATTTTAGTGCCGCGGATGCTTTAAGACTTACAGGAATTGGGAGAAATGAATTTATTGATATAATGAACAAGTGCAGATCTAAGGTACTGCATAGATTTGCCTGTGTGTTATAAATAAATATATATAATACTTAAATTACATTATGGTATTGCAAGTGTGTCTGTGTGTTTCTGATTACCTGTAAAAATCGTAGAGCCTTATAACCTTCTATTCTATATAAAAAGGAAAACTTCTGAGAACATTTATAAAAGCTTACATGGCCTTGAATTCGATACCAAACCAAAGATGGCTCAATGGCTATCTTCTTCATCAGGTATTTCGTTAGTTTGAAGAAAGAAGGGAATGCCTTGAAGGACTTTCATGCTGCAATTATAGCCTTTCACCAGACTTGCAGCAAGCATGATGAATTATCCTGTCTATTTGTATATATATTTTATTTTTATTATCTTTTGTTCTGTTCCTTATAAATCTAAATAATGCCCCTTGTCTGGATAATGATTTGGATTTGCATAATAGCTTCAGCTATTTTGGTTATGCCATTATGCTCAAAGGTAGGCTTGTAACTTTTTGTCATTCTTATCTCACATGTCATTTGTTCTTTTGGAGTATCCAGAAAATAATGTGGAAATTGAACAAGTCAATAGCGAAAGAACTTTTGCCTACTCAACCTGTGGATTTTCCAATTGAACCGTGGTGGGGAGTTTGTCTTGTCAACTTTACCTTGGATGAATTTAAGGTAGGGCATGCCTTTCACCCTTATAAAGCATAGGATGGTTTACTTATTATTTGTTCATTGTGTTAGTTTGGGAATGATAAATATTTTTTGTATTTACTTGTATGATTCTTTTTGCCGATTTTTTTCTCATCTTTTTTTTTTTTTGCTTTTGTAGAAACTCTCAGAAGAGGAAATGGTCACAATAGACAAAGTCTGTAAGGAGGAAGCAAATTCATTTGTCATGTTTGATCCTGACATTGTAAGGGGTCTTTCCAGACAGGGACTGATCTATTTTGATGTTCCTGTATATCCCGATGACCGGTTAAAAGGTGTGTTTTATGTGTTTATGGTTTGTTCTATGTTTTGGCTTAATAAGTTTTACTTTGTTACTGTTGAATTTGACGATATAATTCCTGTGAGTTTATGTTTGAAGCTTCATATTTAAAATGCATAAGATTTTTTATGTAGTAAAATCTGAAGCATGCCTTATGAGATTATGCAGTCTGAAGTAGGGTTGTTCATCAGTTTCCAGGCTTGAAGGTTTTGTTTCCAACAGGGAGCTGTCTTATGAAGATCCTATTGAAGAGTAAAGCAGTCTTTGTTTCCATCATTTTTGTTCAAAGTGTTTGTTTCCATTTAGTTCGAGACTAATGCTGGACCTTTTTTTTCTCAGGTTGTTGTATGCAGTTTTTGTTGTTTCAAATGAAAATGCAACTGTTAATGAATTGGCAACAACCCTACAGGTTGACCTGTTACAGCTGCAGGCTGCTGCTGCTTTTGTGTGTCGATTGGGATGGGCAGCAAAAGTAATTGATCCAGAATATATTCTTCGAGATACAAGTATACCTGGGTCTCCTAAAAGTGCAGTCAGTGATGAAGGTGCTTCTGTTTCTGGTCAGGGTTTTGAGAACATGCTAGTTGATAGTGACTCCATTCAACAAGTGGATACTTCAGATTCAGGGAACTATGGCCCTCGTTCTGCCTGTACCAATGTTGCTTTCATAGTTGATGCTAATATTACATCCTATCTAATGATGGGATCTGTTTCACCAGGTATATATATTTCACTCCTCCCTTCCTGAAATCCATTTGCTATAATTCTGAGTATTGTTTTTAAATTATGTTGTGAAGTCATCTGAAAAGTTGTGAAAAACCCATATTAAGGTTTGTTATGACCTTTCATTGATGGTGTGGATATTGATGGTGTGGTTGTGATAGGCACCCATAATAATAGTTTACAGTAGAAGGGGAAGAATGGGGAAGGAGCAAGGGAATGGTGGGCTGGCTACTAAGGAAAGGCAATAGAGGGGAAAATAACTATAGTTGTTAGAGGAGAGAGAGATTCGTAACTGATTGGACAAGTGGCAGAGGGAGATTGGAGGAGAAGATTCTAGATAGAGAGGAGAGGTTAACAACTTAAACGGAGGAAGATTCATGCAGAGGGGGTACCTTGGAAAATCATTTTGGTTAGTATGGCCAGAGAAGAGAGTATTGCTCTTTGTAGGAGCTTAGCTCTAGGCAGTAGGAGTATCCTTCTACTGTAATTTTCCCTTTTCAGAAATAATACATACATTTTTCATTCCATTGTTAAGTGTTTGTAGTGTTATTATTTTCTGTGTTGGATTTGGGTTTCCTATCAGGATGACTAAGTTATTAGTTACATCTCATTTAGATGTTTCCTAGTCCTACAATCTAATTCTGTCCGAGTGTACTTTATTCTCCATAGTTTCTAGTGCAAAGTTTAATAATGTTTTTCAAGCTTCCATGTTCTAACATTTGCCAATACATCAAAGTCTGCGACAATACCTAAATTTTTCTTTTCATACTAGTAGCCTTTTTTTGTGGGATAAATAACAAGTGATTACAATCTGGTATGTATAGAATTGATTTCCAGAGTTTAATCTTAACCCAATAGTCTGAATAGATCTGATTTGTAGTTTTGCAAGGTTATTGGAAGAATATAACAAAAACTCTAGATGTTACTTGCATAATTGATAATGTGCTTATCGATAAGATAGAAATAATCATGTGAGCCCCTTTCAGGAGAGGAATGATGGATATGATTGAGACTGTCAGCTAATACATGTATTGTAGTAAGTGCCCTCATGGGGTCTGGGGAGGGTAGATGTACGCACTTAACCATGCAAGCAGAGATGCTGTTTCCAAGATTTGAACATGTGACCTCCAGGTTACAAGGCAGCAACCTTGTCATTACGCCTAGGTTCATCTTCATGCATTGTAATAAGTAATGCAAGTATATGATAAGAAAAATAAAGGTAGAAACTCAATTTTAACAACTTTGTTTCGGTCTATAATTACATAATTCTATTTCTAGGTTCTCATTCCTTACCCTTTCTTGGTTTTTGGCTGCTTAAGGAAAGTGTTGATCTCCTTTGTGCTACTTCCGGTGTCAACTTGTCATCATCGTATAAATAATATACATGAATTATGAATATATATAGGTGAGGATATCAAAGTTATATTAGCATTATAGTTTGAGTGATTAGTTTCAATTTTCTGCATTTTTACCTTTTTTCTTGTTCAGGATGTTTCTCTTTTCTTTTTGGGTCCTTTTTTAAAGTACTGTACAAAACTATGCTGCTAAAAATAAGTGTGTTAGCTACTTATTACATTTGGCCTCCGATCTCATTATTGCCTTCATGCTTACAAAAGGGGAGCTTATTGATCCAAAATATGACTTCTAAGTTCGTGGGCATGTCATTTGCTTATATTATTGATTAATAAATCTGTGGACATGCTGCTTGTTATACCAAGGCAGTAAAATATTTCTTTTTGACTAGTCGTTATGAGTTTGTCTTCTGTCTTGCTATGTGTCTGAGAATTGGTCTGTATGTTTGACCAAAATCATATTTCCTGCTAAAATTTGTCAGGCCTGAAATCTCATGCCGTTACACTCTATGAAGCGGGAAAATTGGGTCATGCCAGCATTGCTGATCTTTGCAAGGCTCTTAGTACCCTGGAGAGTACAACATTTGAGGGAGAACTACAGGAATTTGCAAATCATGCATTTAGTCTGCGTTGTGTGTTAGAATGTCTACAATCAGGTGGAGTAGCTGCTGATGCAAAAGAGGAGGAAGGTTATGATAATATGGGTACGGTTACCTCAAGCAATAACGAGTCAAGTTCTCTGATAGCTGAAATCTCTTCGGATGAAAAATCAGATAACTCTGGTATTACAGAAGCCGTGATCAATAATGATGTATTAAATTTAGATTCAGAGAAGCATGTAGAGGCTTCTGTTCCGTGTGAACCTGTTTCTAGTAGTAGGGGTGATGGAAACCATTCTATTACTTCGGGAGATGAAAGTGATCACATTCATGAAGCTAGTAAGTCAGATGCAAATCTCCAGAACCACGAGAAACTACCAGGAGTTGAAGGTTCAGATATTGGATCTGAAATGCTAAAGGGGAAAAAGAAATATTGTGTAGACATTCTCCGCTCTGAAAGCTTGGCTTCACTTGCACCGGCAACTCTTAATCGTTTGTTTCTTCGTGACTATGATATTGTTGTGTCCATAGTGCCTCTTCCTCGTTCATCAATTCTTCCTGGGCCCAGAGGTCCCGTTCATTTTGGTCCTCCCACATATTCTTCCATGACTCCTTGGATGAAATTGGTATTATATTCAACTGCAGCTAGTGGACCCCTATCAGTTGTTCTAATGAAAGGACAGTGTCTGCGCTTGCTTCCTGCTCCATTAGCTGGTTGTGAGAAAGCCCTTATATGGTCTTGGGATGGTTCCACAATAGGAGGGTTAGGAAGGAAACTTGAGGGAAATTTAGTAAAGGGAAGTATACTATTGCATTGTTTAAATTCTCTTCTTAAACATTCAGCTGTGCTAGTGCAGCCTCTTAGTAGGTGTGATCTTAATGAATCTGGAAAAACAATTACTTTGGATATCCCTTTACCCTTAAAGAACACCGATGGGTCAGTTGCTTCTGTAGGAAAAGAGTTAGGACTATGTGAAGAGGAAAAATCTAAGTTGAATTCTCTGTTGACTAATTTGGCAAACAAGACGAAACTGTGGACAGTTGGTTATATTCGTTTATTGAAATTATTTAACGGGAGAGAATTAGACAAATTCTCTTCAGAAGAGAAATATGAATGGGTTCCATTGAGCGTGGAATTTGGGATGCCACTATTTAGTCCAACATTGAGTAATAATATATGTAGAAGGGTAGTTTCATCTGAATTCCTTCAATCTGGCTCATTTGATGAACACCATGATGCAATGCAAAGCTTAAGGAAAAAGTTGCATGATATTTGTGCTGAATACCAATCAACAGGTCCTGCTGCCAAGCATCTTTACCAGAAAGAGCAAGCTATGAAGTCTTCTCGACAACTTATGAACTATGCTAGTGGAAAGTGGAATCCTCTTACGGATCCTTCTTCTCCCATATCAGGGGCATTGAGTGGGCGTCAGATGTTGAAACTTGCTAATCGACAGTGCTGCCAAACTCAAGTGTTGAGCTTTGATGGCACTATTCTTAGGTTTGTAGCTGAACTTCTATATCTCTATTAATTCAATGCTTGCAGATTGCTTAATTTTCTAGATCGATAAGATTCTATTAGAATTATCTTGGTAAACATAAAACAGAATGATTGTTTTCTGTAGGGATTATAATTCTGATTTCATAATAATCCCAATTCTCAGAAAGTGTATACTATTGAATGGTGTGTGCAGATCATATACATTCACTCCTGATTCCGAAGCTGCCACAATGCCCATTACAGAAGCCACTCAAGCAAATACAATAAAAACTGAACCACAAGAAAATGATAGTAAAGAAGCAATCCTTCCTGGTGTTAATCTTATTTTTGATGGTTCTGAGTTGCATCCGTTTGATATAGGTGCTTGCCTCCAGGCTCGCCAACCTATTTCCTTGATAATAGAGGCAGCAACTGCCTCAGCATCTGCAGCAATCAAATAGGTATGCAGTTGTTATGGATTACTCCACTTCGATACACAATGAAGGCAATGCTAGCGAGTCATATGCCAATGTTAATGCTACTGTCTGGTTTGCATGCATCTTCAAGATTGATGGTTGTGCACAAAGTTGGGCTCAGGTTGAAGGTAATGTTCAATATTTTTACTGGTTTATATATGTTTTACCATGTCAGAGATAACTTGTAATTTGTTTCAGTACCTAGAAGTTAAAAACTGTTGACTTTCAATGCCCACAGGTGACTTGATGCATGCTGTATTTGTTCCAGGTTTTGCTGGATCAGGAATTCACAACAATGGGAGCTCTGTAAAGAGGAAATATTACATATATTCATGATTTTTTTTGCTCATGTCACTCTTGGCTCATTTAAGGAAAATGGAGCCATTGGAAAATCCTTATTCCATTCCTCCATCTTTAAAGATGTGAAGTCAATTTTAGTTGCTTCCTCGTTTCTTGCCCATTTGTAATCCAATACTGCTTTAGATTAATTTATCAAGAAAAGTACACGATGGAATAATCATTTTTTGGTGAAGAACTACACGTGCGGACACAAACTTTTAGCAAGATGTGGTGGAGAATGCTGGTGTACAAATCAATCAGCAACTTATACAATTAGATGGTGAGTAAATTTTTTTTTTGTTTTTTTTTTTTTAAAAAACATGAATACATTTATGTATTTTTTTTCCATTAGTTTTCTAGTACACATGATTTATAAATATAAAAAAAAAAAGTACACATGATTTATATTAATACATTGAATAACCGTGCTTCCATTTTTATTGTTGATTAACATATGTCGGTTCCTTATTCAACTTGGACCATTTTCGTTTTTTTAAAAAATAAAATTTATTGGCTCTTTTTTCTCTTTTAAAAATGAAATGCGCATCACTCCTTTTATCACACATCTCTTCAACGTACTCTTTATTATTGGGTGGATTTCTTTATTATTGGGTGGATTCCATGTGAGACCTATCAAAACACATGGTCCTATATTAAATTTGTCTTATAATAGAAAGTGTGTTAAGAGATGTGTGATGAAGAGTGTGATGCTAGCATCATCAATATCAATCAATCAATACATATATATAATTGTGAAGTTTCTCCCTGTAACAATACCGGACACGTGTCAGCGTCAGAATTTTTGCCTGTTTTATTTATTTATTTATTTAATATTTTTTGTATTTGTTTAATTTTTTTTTAAAATTTTTTTTAATAATATTTTTTATAACAATTTTTACGTTTTACTTTTTTTTATAATTTTTTAATACTTTTTTATAAATTTGTTTACGTTTTTCCCTTTTTTCTAAATAAATTTTTTTATTTTTTATTTTATTTTTTTAATAATTTTTTTAACGTTTTCCTTAACTTTTTTTAATAACATTTATTTATAATTTTTTTCCTAATAACATTTTGCCTTACACTTTGCTACCGTGTTGTTCGAAAAAGTTTAGGGTCATAAGATTCGAACCAATAATGCGATAAATTTGAAAATCCGAACCAATCAATTAAATTGGTTCTTTTTTTTTTTTTTGTCTGTTCGACTCCGAGTTTAATCAAACCCAATAGTCATTAGTTCGATTATTTTGGATCTGAACCAATTAATATATTTTAATATATTTATATATATTTTAATTTAAAAAATAAAAAATAAAATTTATTGACTCTTTTTTCTCTTTTAGAAAATTAAATGCACATCACTCTTTTTATCACACATCTCTTCAACATACTCTTTATTATTGGGTGGATTTCATGTGAGACCCACCGAAACATATGGTCCAATATTAAATTTGTCTAATAATAGAGAGTGGGTTAAGAGATGTGTGACGAAGAGTGTGATGCTAGCATCATCAATATCAATCAATCAATACACATATATAATTATGAAGTTTCCGGTTATTGTCCCTGGAACAATACCGGACACGTGTCGGCGTCAGAATTTTTGCCTGATTTATTTATTTAATATTTTTTGTATTTGTTTACTTTTTTAAAAAAAATTATTTTTAAATAATATTTTTTTATAACAATTTTTACGTTTTACTTTTTTTAATAATTTTTAATACTTTTTTTATAAATTTGTTTACGTTTTTTCCCTTTTTTTAATTTTTTTATTTTATAAAGTTTATTTACGTTTTCCTTTTTTTTATAAACTTTTTACGTTTTCCTTAAAAAAATTTAATAACATTTTTTTATAATTCTTTTCCTAATAACATTTTTCCTTACACTTTGCTACCGTGTTGTTCAAAAAAGTTTAGGGTGGTAAGACTCGAACCAATAATTCGATGTATTTAAAAATTCGAGCCAACCAATTAAATTGGTTTTTTTTTGTGTGTTTGACTCCGAATTTAACCAAACCAATGGTCATTAGTTGGGTTATTTTGGAACCGAACCAATTAATATATTTTAATATATTTATATATATTTTAATAAAAAAATTAAAAAATAAAATTTATTGGCTCTTTTTTCTCTTTTAAAAAATGAAGTGCACATCACTTTTTTTTAGCACACATCTCTTCAACATACTCTTTATTATTGGATGGATTTCATGTGAGACCCACCAAAACACATTGTCTTATATTAAATTTGTCCAATAATAGAGAGTGTGATGAAGAGTGTGATAGCATCATCAATATCAATCAATCAATATACATATACAATTGTGAAATTTCCGGTCACTATCCGTGTAACAATACCGGACACGTATTAGCGCCATAATTTGTGCCTGTTTTATTTATTTTTTTAATAATTTTTTTATTTGTTTACTTTTTGAAAAAAAATTATCTTTTAATAATATTTTTTTATAACAATTTTTACGTTTTACTTTTTTTTATAATTTTTAATACTTTTTTTTATAAATTTGTTTACGTTTTTGCCTTTTTTTTAAATAAATTTTTTTAAAATATTTTTTTATAATTTTTTTTAAGTTTTCCTTTTTTTTAATACTTTTATTTACGTTTTCCTTAAACTACTGTAGTGTACTCGTACAACGCACGGGTAAATTTTCCATTAAAACCATTTATAGTTAATTGTTAATAAAAATAAGATGCTATTTGATATAATAAGATAATGGAAATAAAAAAATTATTTTGTAGCTGAGACACAATAAGGACCCGTTTGTCATAGATTTTAAAAAATGATTTAGAAAATATTTTTTAGAGATTTTAAAGAAAAACAGAAGTTGTTTAGTGTTTGGTTATAATAAAAAAATCATTTTTTTTAAAAAAAGTAGTTGGTAATTTTAAATGATTTTTCCAAAAGCTCGGTTGATACTACTTTTAGTCATCTTTCATTTACATGATTTTTATGCAACATATCCCTCAAGTTAATCATGGCTACTATTTTTTAACTCTTTAAACACAATTTACTTTTTTATCATTTTCTCTTTCAAGCTCCTACAATATTTTCATCACATCTCAATTATTTATCCCCGTCTATGCTTGCACCGGAACTTAAACCATGCATCGTCTTTAAGTGTAATTGAATGTGGTCTTCGAATGTGGCAAAATTCCTTTGCAAAGTTGATAGGTAAATTATGCATTATTCAAAATAAACTATATTGATTTTTTTTTAATAAGTGATAGGCAAGTCCTATCCATCAATTATCAATTATTTTGAACATGTATGGTTAATTTGTTTTTTTTTTTTCAAAGCAAAATTATAACTTATCACTAACTATTTCTTCTCTCACTATTTTGATATTATACTTCTCTGAACATTTAATATTGTATATATGTTTTCAAAGCAATCATTGTATTTCAAGCAGATTAATCACTTCACAATATAACTTATTTAAACACTAATGTTAATCACTTTCCAATTATTTTGGTAACCATATGCAATTTTTCTTCTCCTTGAAAATATATTTGATTAATTTCCTCTCTTCTTCCGGTGCAAGTTAACCATTTCTATAAAATATAATTATCTCACATCATTTTTAACGTTTGATATTTATCCCATTACCTTAGTATTCTACTTCTCCCAACATTCGATTTTATAGTGAATTTGCTTTTTTTTAAGCTAAATTATAAATTAGTATTAATTATTTCGTTTTTCACCGCATTGGTATTGTACTTCTCTAAACAGATAATATTATATGTATGTTTGCAAAACAATAATTCTAGTTCAAGCTAATTAATCCTTTCTCAATGCAGTTTATTCAAACATTGATGCTAAACCCTTACCAACAATCTTGGTAATTATATGATTTTTTTTCTCTCTTGAAAATTTCATTGGTTTATTTCTCATTTTTTTTCCGATGCAAGTTAACCATATTAAAAAAATATATACTTTTCTATCATCTTATTTTTAACGTTTGAAATTTCTCCCAATACCATAATATTCACAAAGGGCAAATGAATTAAATTCAAATAATTATGTGCAATGCAGCCCAAAAAACTTTTGATGTGAACAAAGATCAGAAATCATGTTTTCTTCCATGTTTATGCAGAATTATTCTGCTATTCTCTCTTCTTTGAACTCCAAAAAGAATAAGTTCGAGCAGATTAATGCAGTTTCTCACCGGCTTGTTCTTTCGCACGACTTACATTTATTTTAACGCATGTTTTAAAATTGATACAACACAACATATATTTAATTTAGTATTTGAAAGAGTCATAATAGTAACAATTCAAAGATTATAGTGAAGTATATTAAATACTAATTTTGGAAGAGTCATAACAGCAACTATAATATTTATACATAGCAACAATTGAATGAAACACCAATCTCAAAAATTATATGAATCTCATTCCAATGATATTGAGCATATATATCTCCAAAATGAAGTCCAACGACTTATTTTATCCACTAGCTCCATTGTTTTTTTTGCTAATAATAACTACTAAAATTTTGACTTTATAACTATTCTAAATTAAAAGTAATTATACCAAAAAGATTAACAAAACATTAAACATTTGAAACTTCCAATCAAAATCTCTCAATATTGATTTCCTTGAGCATGAAAAAAGGAAGACATTTCCCCAATTGCTAATTCAACTCTCATCATCAAACAACCTCTTGGCAGCCATAATTTTCCATTAAGAGCAATCATGTTGACAATCCAAGCAAATCTTACCTTAAGAGAATAGGTAAATTAGATCATTAAGAAAGAAAATATTAGACTTTTAAAAAAATTATGTAAATTATACTAACATCAAATAAGTTTTGCAAAACGAACAGAGATCCACTAAAACAAAAATAAATTCAAAACTACAAAGTTGTAGAAAGGTAACTTATCCGACAATGCAAGTTTCAGAGAGGCCCAAAATAAAGTGTTCATGTTATATGGAAAGCAGCCAATAAAATATGCTACAAAGAAAACATCACAGGCAACTTATATAACAATATTGCCAATAGACATGCACATAAAACATTTACCCAAAAACGGCAGATAAAAAAAGCTGGAAATTAGAAGACAACAGGAGATGCAACGTAAAAATGAAAATAGATTAGAAACAAAAAGAGGGAGAAGCAAGAGTAAGAGAATGAGAGGTTCCAATAGGTAGCTACCTCTCTGCCTCCATGGTCTTGTCTTTCTAGTGTGCTAATTTTGTCTAACAACATGATTCATAATATGAGTTAGCTGAGATGTTTAAAGAAAAGGAAAATAAAGACAACATAACTGCTAGGTTTGACTGAAACTTAATAGAAAAAGACAAACTGCTCCTTCAAAGGGTTCCCCTTTACAACTCATCAAATGTAACGTTTCACACCTTAACTCCTGGATACCCACTATTCAGCCTTTTTCCCCATATTGAAGATATGCCCTACCCCTCTGAATGGTCTCATCACTTCACACAGCCTTAACTATCTGATTCCACATAACTAAACTAAAACTAACACAACAAAAAAAAATGCACCAAATAAGAACATGCAAAATGTTTAAAATTCTTGCAGGAAAATTTTTTGATAACCCTTCAAGAAACAAACAGGTTACTCGATCTGACACTTCAACTTAAACATAACACATATGAGAAACACATTGTAAGTTATCGAAAATCAAAACGAGAGAGGTGTAGAACAATGTAAGTGGAACAAATTAGGAAAGAATAAAAAACATAGAAAGTCACAATTTATAAGCAGATTAAAGAGGAAGGGAATTGAGTTTAGAAAAAGACAAACAAAATGTTATGATACTAAAACTAACTGAACAAAGAGAAACTTTGAAGGTAAGGGGCTATAGTATTCAGACTGTTGTTTTCTACATATTAATTAAGACACACTCCAAACCTAACATTAGACTTAATGCATGTCTGAACTACATTCTATGTGACTAACTATAAGCCAACAGACAACATCACATAAAGCAAACAAAGGTGAACTATCTAGCACTACTTAAAGCACAAACCTTAATCTCAAATATTCAAGGATGTCAATGACAATTTACACTTAAAATTCATTGGCAATGCTGCACAACTATGGTCAAAACTTGTAATAATTATCATTTTGAAGTGAATCAATAACAGTGTAAGTGAAATTGATGACATGTGGCATCTTTTAATATCGTGAATGTTGTACTCACTTACTAAAAATTATCTTCAGGGTATCTTGACCTTCTAAAGCTGCACGCATCATCACTCAGTGAAGCAACTCAGAAGTTTCATTTCCATGCATTTGGGTTTATATGAGTAAAATGAATCAAGTGACTCAATTATTCACCGAATTTGACTCACAAAACAAACTATATTTTATTTTTGCATATAGAAAGTTTAATAAAAAACAAATACTGGATTTTCTTTCAGAGTTAACAACTATCCATTGATTTCTTGTAGCCTTAACAGAGTTTGTCATGGTTAAATGCTTCATGGGTGATTTCAGACCTTTATATAAGCCAAAATCCAATTTTAAAATTTTCATGCTAGTTGACTTAAATGTGAGCTTAAAGAGTAGTATTATTCTTAAAAAAAAATTATAGAATTGACACTAAAAAAGTTTTTAAAAATAAACTAATAAAAGTTTAAGAAATTATTTTTTGATTTCTCGTGGTGATGGGAAAAAAAGAAGAACATCGATAACAAATTAAAGAAAATCAACTCACAAATAGAAATTGCCCTGTATAGCAATGGAAAGTTCAGAACTACCATCTCAAAAGTGGGAAAACGAAAAAGAGGAAGAGAAAGTTCTCTCCACCAATCCATTATCAATCTATCATCTAATCTAATGTAAAACAAAATAAACTCTTATTTCAAAGAATGAAACTTCTGCACACAATATGACAGTAGCTCTTTTTTTAGAAAAAAAATACTTAGGAATTCATAGTCAACATAAGGCCTAAAACATCTATGTGTGTGTGTTATGGAGAGAGATGTACTAAAAGAAGAAACATGAGAAGAAGGATACCTTGAGCAAGGTAGAGATACACATATATATGGGGTCACTCAAGCTAAGAAGGTTTTGATGCGACAACCATATAATCTACTTAAGACTACAGTCTTCACTACCTTGAGGCTACAATCCAGAAAAAAATAGTAAAAAATGATAAAAATTAAAACTTTTCGATTTTTTCACACAACACACATAGCCATGAGTGGACATGTTTCATAAGCATTTTCTATAAGATATGCTAGCTCATACTTGGTTTGGTTGTGCCACTACTAAGATCTTGTGTTGCAAACTTGCAATGCCAAACAACGGGAACATGATACATGCCTAATACCTATAAAAGGTTTTCTATTATATGCAGAAGTGAAATTCCAGCAATACTATGTATTTTCCAGTATGTCAAGTGTAACATCCCTGGCTGCTCTATGGATTGACGACTGACCCCTCAAACCAACACGGGTCTTTTCAGCGTGCTTTGTCCTCACTCACACGCTTCCTGGGAAAACTTCCCAGGAGGTCACCCATCCGAGAATTGCTCCAAGTCAAGCACGCTTAACTTTGGAGTTCTTAAGTGATGGGCTACCGAAAAGAAGATGCATCTTGTTAGTATAGGTAGTACCAATCAATTCATATAAGCCTTCATCAACTGTATAGTCTCATACCTACACAGTCTCAGGATCCCTCTCATTCGGGTGTGTAATCGGTTCATTTATGTGCCCGTCTGCCTATAAGCCTGCTAGGAGCAGCTCCTTGTCCATGCCTTCTTGCACCGGCGACCACTCCCCGCCCTCGTCGGCACCCGGGTGTTACATGCCCACCAGCTTCCGCTTGGTTCGTCCCTGAACCACACCGTACTGGGAGAGGTGCCGCTCTGATACCATCTGTAACATCCCTGGTTGCTCTATGGATTGACGACTGACCCCACAAACCAACACGGGTCTTTTCAGCGTGCTTTGTCCTCACTCACACGCTTCTTGGGAAAACTTCCCAGGAGGTCACCCATCCCAGAATTGCTCCAAGTCAAGCACGCTTAACTTTGGAGTTCTTAAGTGATGGGCTACCGAAAAGAAGATGCATCTTGTTAGTATAGGTAGTACCAATCAGTTCATATAAGCCTTCCTCAACTGTATAGTCCCATACCTACACAGTCTCAGGATCCCTCTCATTTGGGTGTGTAATCGGTTCATTCATGTGTCCGTCTACCTAGAAGCCTGCCAGGAGCCGCTCCTTGTCCATGCCTTCTTGCACCGGCGACCACTCCCCGTCCTCGTCGGCACCCGGGTGTTACATCAAGAGTAATTTGTTCTTGGCTATGAAGTAAGCTTCCCCAAACCCTCGCACTGACACACATATGAACACTAAGCTATAACAATACTGAAAAATACTTATGAACAGTTTTGTAGGCAAGGAATAAATTTATAATTACTACCATCAATGAACATTGTTATATATTATAAACTGAAACCTCAAATAATGGTATTTGGCTAAAGTAGTATAACAGAGTACATTTGTTTTATATTCCACTACTACTGCCTCTCAATAATAAAAGAATTATAATTTGTTATAATAAGTATTATAATGTAATAAAAAAAATGAGATTTATAATATAGTATAACAGTAATGTGAAGGACTTGTTATAATATAATAAAGGAATTATAACTTTGAAATGATAATTATAACTTGAAGGAAATACTCGATAAAGTCAACCGGCCTTAAAACAAAATGGCATGCAATTAAGCTCAAATAGTAGCATTTGAGCCAAAGGTTTTGAAAGAAACATAGCTTTTTTTTATCATAGTTAGAAATAGTTCAGCTAGTATGGGCATAGGTCAAATAGTAACATTGGTCCTTGCATAATACAGAACCGTAATCTCAAACTTTAAGAGTAATTGTACAATGGGGAATGGGCACATGCACATCTTTCAGATGTCTTATTTGGAAGTACAACGAAAAAAATACCAAGGTTAAAGAAAATTAGCATATAAACTTCGAAGATAGTAGGACAATACCAACTATCCTCTTAACAAATTCCAAGTCAGAAACAATTTCAAGTCAACAGTTTGTTCGCCTAGATTCTAGGTGCCAAGATCAAAACCTGGCTGCTTCCACCTTTGATGGTTTTATGATGCCAATAGAGAAAAGTGCAAGCTCTCAAGCCAGCATCTTATCTTAGTAATCATAAACCATGCAACAAAGACAATAATGATGATGTGTAATGACCAATCGTCTTATGAAATTAGAAAAAAAAATTATATAAAAAAAGTACTTAAGACTTGAGAACCAAAAGGCATGATTATGATCCTCAAAACACTAATACCCATTTTGAGTCAAGGTTTACCTCTAAATGGATTGGCCATTTGATCTGCTCAGCACCACGCCCCATCAATCTTACTCCATCTTTTATTTGCTTCCCTAATGCCCCTTATCCTATGGTAACAATAGTAACCAGAATGAGAGGGAGCACAGGATGCGAACAATTCCATTTTAAGTGAGATAGTAGTCGCCTTGAGTGTCTTCATTGCAATCAATTCTGAAGAATCTATCTTCCCTGCATTTATTAGCCTCGCAATTAGGGGTGGGAATAAGGCGGGCCGCCAGACAGGGGCCACCGACCTAGCCTGGCCTATTTAGCAAAACAGGTCAGGTTTATACTTTTTAAAAATCTTTTTTAATTAAAAAGGCCAGGCCCAGGCCTATTGAAAAGTCTTTCTGGCCTGTCAGGCCGACCTTTATATATATATATATAATTATATTAAGAATATTTATATATATATATATATAATATTAATATTAATATTAATATTAATATTATATATATATATATATAATATTAATATTAATATTTATATTATATATATATTTATATATTAAGAATATTAATATTAAAATAAAATGATTTTTACAATTTGACTATTTGTAAAAGCCTATTTAAAGCTAGAGACCTATTAGCCTATTTAATGGCCTATTAGTCTATTTAGAGATAGGCCAGACGACCTATTTGAATTCTTTAATACGAAGCAGGCTTTTAAAAAGGCTAACAGGGCAGGTCAGGCTCAAAATAAAGCCTTTAACAGGTAACATGTCAGGCTTAGGCTTTTAAATTTTTAAACAGGCCAAGCTTATTTAAGCAAAGCCTGGCCTGACCTATTTCCACCCCTACTCGCAATTTTTCCCAAACCTACTGGCTGAGAGAAAATATATAAAAGAAGTTTATGAATGTAAGAGCTCAAGCCATGGATACATGGCTTCACCATCAAATAAAAGTATCTAGAGGTTAATAGTTGATATGATGGGGTTGTATCTAAACCCCGAGGAAGGCAAAGCCAAAATATATATTAAAAAAACAAAGTAAAGTTAAACAAATTTTGATAACCCCCTTCCCCAAAATAAATATATAACGAGGAATAAACCAGTAATGCAAACCAAAATAAAAAAGAGTACCTAAGAAACACAAGCCTCAATGCCATCAGTTATTCCACCTTCATCAGATCTTATCCTTATCAAAGCAAAACGTCAAAAAAAACTCAGCTTCATAACATGTTTTGTTATTCCAATCATCTTAGCTACCTGGAAAAAAAAACCAAAATAATATTTATTTTGTGCTGCATCAGAACATGATTTGCACAATCCCAAACAGATTCTCCACCACTTCACTTGAGTAAAAAAAAAAGTAAAAACTGAACCTTCCTCCAAAATCCACTCAAATCCAATACAAAAGGGTAAATGAAAATGAATCAAATTTATGGAATTGGCAACATCCCATTAATTGAGGGTTGAAATCTTTCTTCATAATACAAAACCACCTCCTCCATCTACACCCCTTCACCGCAGGTAACCCAAATCAATCACCTCCAGATCACAGAAATAGAAGCCCTAATTTCACGAAAATAGGACCCTCGTTGACACAAAAAAAAATGGTTAAAGCTTATGAGGGAACCAAAAAACACGGGGAAAATAGGTGAGAAATTGAATATTTTGCAAAACAAACAGCATTGAGAAGAGACAAAAGTAGTTCCACAAATTAGAAAGTTGGGAGATAAACGAATGATGGTGGTCAAAGGAGAAAATAAGATGATGGTGAAGAAAGATAGCATAGCACACCAATGAAAAGAGAAGCACTAGCTTCAGGAAGTAATCTGAGAAGGGAGCTCCTCCACATCCAAACAGCACGTCGCTGCCCCCTCCGACGTTATTACCGCCGCGAACCAGAGTCCCGGCGACATATCACAACCACATTCCTCCCAACCACCGCTTCTTCCTCTACCGCCGTCGCCGAGCTTCCTGCAATCCCTCTCCACCGCTGTTCGAGCTCGTCGTTGGTTCTCCTCGGAAAATGGCGGTCGTTGTCTTTGCATCTTCCCAAATACCGTGTCTGGTCCACAAAGAAAAACAAAACAAAACAAAAAAATCCCAAATGGATGCCAGACCAGCTTGTCGAAAAATGGAAGAAAGGAGAGCAGGGCATCTCCATCGTTCTTCCTAGATAAGAAAATCAGAGAAGAAATGGTAAATGGTATACATTGGAGTGTTAATGGTAACCTAGCATGTCCAACACTTCAATATATTTGTTTTCTTTTTCTTTCAGAAAAAAATACAATAAAATAAGAAAAAGCTTTTCTATCTTAACACGTTTCCACTTTCTCCTCAGTGTCCGGAGGTATAAAGGTTGACATATCTAATCCCAATTAATGTAACTTTACCTAGTAAAGCAAACAATACAATCAAAGAATCAAATATAATAATAAAAATCAAAAACAAAAACTGATTAAAAAATGATTAAATTCCTTGAATTAGGAGCCGAGGTTACTAACCCGGTCACCGAGCTCAAGTACCCGGCCCAGTCCGGACATTAAAGATAATAAATCAAAGATCACTTAATTAAAGAAATAAGATATTGGTATTAAATCCTGATATTATCTAAAATAACCTTATCTGGTTAAAAGAGATAATATCCCTTAAATTAAGGAATCATATCTCAAAAGAGATATTAAGAGATAAATCAAATCTCTAAAAGATATTAAGAGATAAATCGAATCTCTAAGAGATAGGGGGATCCCATTATAAAAGGAGTACCCCTCATAAGAAAGACACTTTTCATAAACCCCGGTAACTCTCCCTTAAGCGTATTAGAGGAACTAGCGTCGACCAAGAGACTCTCAGACAGTCCTTGCTCCCTAGTACTCATCCGATACAAGATTAGGGGCCACTAAGGGTTGAACTTAGAACTACGTCTGGCTTTGATTCCCACTGGGATACGTAGGACCAGAATATCAAATTCTGTCAAGCCAAAATCTAAAACAACCCCCTTGGTTTAACGTTCTACGGTGAGATTCCGACAAGTCAGATCTCGGCAGGAACATTTGGCGCCCACCGTGGGGCCGAAGAAAAACTTTCCCCGGTTCCACAAGACTCAACCGTCATAAAGAGGTGTAAATCATCCCGTATTTCTAATTCAATTTGGGAATTAGATTATGTCTCTCATGGCATTAAATCCACTTCAGCAGCAATGGCTTCCTTAGCCCCGGGAATCCTGTTGAAGCTCCTACAAGCAATGAACTCCAACACTCGCGTCACAGGCGACCACCGTCCCCCGTTTCCACGACAACGACCTTTCCTCGGCACCCCCGAACCCCTCCTCGCTCGAATCTCGCCCTCCAAGCGCGAATTCGTCATCCAACCCGTTCCTGATTCGGATCACCTGTCTGACCCGCTCGCAATCTACCTCTCAGGGAAGAACAACAACAACAATAACAGCAACGTTGCTGAATCTCGAAGAGAGGTCAAGGAAGGAACGAACAAGGTCAGGGTTTCGAGGCAACCTCTTGCGCCGAAGGAAAATTTACAGGCCCCGGCGCCGCCGTAAAGGTTTCGTCTCCGGGGATAGTCGTACGGATTCTGCCACCAAGAAGAAGATGGCGAGAAGGGATGCCCAGAGAAACAGGTCGTCAGTTCAAGAGGGGGGATGGTGAACCAACTCCTGCAATTTCTGTTTCCCCCTTCCGGAATTGGAGAAGAATCTTCACAGCTGACTTTAGTTCCGCCCATTCAAGCTGATCTGGTTTCTACTTTAGGATCTGGATCTACTGCTCTCGCTACTGATAATCAGGGATCATCTAACAATAGGAGATCTCCTAACCAGTCTTCTCCAAGTAGTCAAGACAGAGCAGGGCCATCAGAATTCCAGTCATTTTCAGAACCCCTTTCTCTCAACCCAAAGATTGTTCATGACTGGCACAAGAACGGTGGCACCATGCTCCAGACTTCTAGGGGTGGTTTCGATCTCCACAAGATCGTCGATGTTATCCAAATTCGTGGCTTCAGTCAGGTTCCGAACCTGACCAACAAACTTTGTTAAAGAGATGACCGAGTTCCTAGAAGACCAATCCTAATAGCTGAGGGTCAACGGTGCAGATGGCAACAAGGCTGGTCTTCAATAGGGAGTTATTCTATGCAATTTGATATATCAAAACTTGTTCAATATTCTTATATCAAGCTACTGATATTGCAGCTTACACGTCCTACTGATTATATTTATTATTTCATGGACCCATGGACCTCATGTAGAATATTACAAATGCTCAGACCTACATGGGGAAGCTTTAAAAATCAAAATGGTAGGTAAGGGATTTGCTGTTGATACACCACAGCTCGACCGCCTCGGAGAGCTAAAGACTTAGAGAGCTCGGCCATCACAGCTCGGCCTCGGAGCTTGGCCATCACAGCTCAGAGAGCTCGGCAAGCCCAGCTCGGTCTAGGAGAGCTCGACCATATGGTCTTGAGGGAATGCCTAAATCAGAGGCCCTGAAATGCTCAGGTGATATTGCTCTTTAAATCTAGCTTAAACCTAATATGATTTGATATGTTTTGCTCCACGTCTTTAATGTTGTGTTATGTAGCATCATATCATTTTTATATATCTGAGCAAACTGATGCTCGGCTGATACCACTCCCAGAGTCACAAAATTTGTGACTACAAAGTGGTTGAGCTCCGGCTCCCTTGAAAACTCACATTCAGCCCCGGCTCCCGAAAGGTCGAGCCAAAACTCCCTCTCAAAATTCCACCAAAGAGGAAGACGAGTCAAAGCTCCTCAAATTAAAACTATGGAGGCCGAGTTAGACTCCCTCTATAAAAATCATAGAGATCGAGCTCTCCCTTGGAAAAATAAAATTCCATCAGCTCTAGCACTCAAAACACCATACTAACTCACCTAAAGAGGCTGACCAAGCTACGACCAATCAGGGTCGAAATGCCGAGCCTATAAAGGTGCATAAATCCTAAAGAGGATGACCGAGCTACGACCAATCAGGGTCGGGGTGCCAAGCCTATAAAGGTGCATAAATCCTAAAGAGGCTGATCGAGCTACGACCAATCAGGGTCGGGGTGCCGAGCCTATAAAGGTGCATAAATCCTAAAGAGGCTGACCGAGCTACGACCAATCAGGGTCGGAGTGCCGAGCCTATAAAGGTGCATAAATCCTAAAGAGGCTGACCAAGCTACGACCAATCAGGGTCGGGGTGCCGAGCCTATAAAGGTGCATAAATCCTAAAGAGGATGACCGAGCTACGACCAATCAGGGTCGGAGTGCCGAGCCTATAAAGGTGCCTAAATCCTAAAGAGGCCAAACCGAAGCCTCTAAAGGTGCTTAAATCCTAAAGAGGCCAACCGAAGCCTCTAAAGGTGCTTAAATCCTAAAGAGGCAAGTGCCTAAAGAGGGGTGACCGAGTTAAAATCGACCGAGCCACCGTCGAAACACCAGGCCTAAAAAGGTGACCGAGCTAAAATCGACCGAGCCGTCGTCGAAACGCCGGACCTAAAGAGGCAGGTGCCTAGAAAGGTGACCGAGCTAAAATCGACCGGGCCGTCGTCGAAACGCCGGACCTAAAGAGGCAGGTGCCTAGAGAGGTGACCGAGCTAAAATCGACCGAGCTGCCATCGAAATGCCAAGTCTACAACGATAAAAACACCTTAACGCCTGAAGAGGTATTTCAAGACCAAAGAAGGTAGGTAAGAACCTACAGATATTTCGAATTCTGACTATTTCGACTAAATCGCGTAACACACTGAAACTAAACAGGTATCAACTTAGAAAAATAGTTCTTGAGAGCTGGCCGCATGTAGGTCCATTAATAACCATGGGCCAAGACCAGAATACATAAGATTTCAAAATCAAAAGGGCATCGCCCAAAAACGTGTCTTAACCTGCTAATACAAAAATCCGAGCAATGCTCATCCTCCTCATCCTCTAGTGATAAGCCTCTGGCTTATCTAGTTTTATAACTAGATGGACCGTGGTTTTTGTGCAAATTATTCGAGTTCACTCTCGTTTTCGCCCAAATTTGCCTTGTTTTGTTCCTAAGTTGGACTTTGACTCGTTTTGCGTCTTTTGTGTAGTTTTTAGCTTATTTTGAATAGAATTACGCTTTAGTTTGCTTTTGTGGTTTCAGGTCAAGAAGTGAAGCTCCGGGAGTCAAGGAAAGTCAAGAAGCAGTGGAAAAAGCACTTCTGGAGATACTCGCCTCACGAGTAGATTCTCGCCTCGCGAGCCTGAAGAACAGATAAAACAGCAAGGTCATCAATTCTGTCTCGCCACGCGAGAATATGTTCGCCCCGCAAATCATGAAGACCTGCAAGACAGAGACCATCACGGCCAAGCCGTGATGAAGACCGCACCCATGACAGTTTAAGGTTTGAAGTCTCGCCCCGCGAGAATAATATCGCCCCGCGAGAGTTTGAAGACCCTGGAAGTCAGAGACCATCACGGCCCAGCCGTGATGAAGGTCACAGCCTAGAATTAAAGACTCGCCCCGCGAACACACTTTCGCCTCGCGAGAGTTCAAATTGAAAGCGCGCCAATTTTAATTCTCACCTCGCGAGAGGCTGCTCGCCTCGCGAACGAGCGCAGATCATGAATCCTATTTAAGGGCTGTTGCAGATCAGATTGAGTATCCATCTTTAGGAGGCTGTAGGGCTTTTGGAGAGCGGCGAATCCTAGTAGTTTTCCACTGTTTAGAGTAGCGTTTAGGGTAATTTCTTTTCTCTTTGGAGCTGCGTCTCCCTTTTTCTTATGGAGATTATGTCCGATTGTTTGTCTATGAGCATGAGGAACTAATCCCCTCGTCCGAGGGAACGATGAAGCCACCCATGGCGATGTAAATCCGATGTGATGTATGTCTTTCTCCCTTGTCTCAATTTATGTTTTCCAATTATGATTTGATTTCGTTGATCATATGTTTTGCATGATTAACTAGTTAAACGTGTTTGAGGCCGAGAGGCGATTCGCGTTTTAGAACTTGAATTGGGATCGCTAATCAAATATTACACGAGAGTGAGTAGGAGATTAGTGCAACCTTATAGGGAACAAGAATTAATCAACTTCGAGATTAGGATTATGAGACCTAGCAAGTAATTAATCCAATCGTCGAATACGTCCTAATGAGCACGAGAGTGGATTTAGGAGAATTTAGGGGTCCCGGTTGACATTGTAATTGAACTTAGGGAGGAATTCATCATCACTTGGGTATGCATGTTGGGTAGGTGGAATTGTGACCTTGGACATTTTAATTTCTGATTTTTAGTTAATTATTTCATTAGATTTGTTAATTGAATTTTAGATATTAATCTCTCTCTCAACCACCTTCTGTAACTTGACCGAACATATCTGATTTCCCGCGGATTAGTCGAATTGGTAGCCCAATCCCTGAGTTCGAACTCGGTAATTACTTACCGTGTTTATTTTTATTACTTGCGACGACCCGGTACACTTGCCGGCCTAACAACAAGTTTTTGACGCCGTTGCCGGGGATTGGCACAACCAATTTTTCTGATTTTAGGGAAGTTTGATTATTTGGTTAAGTTGTTTTTCTTTTATTTTTAATTTTATTTTTATTTACCATTATCTCTCTACTTCTTTGATTCCACTTGGTCTTGCCTTGTTTTGTATGCGAGGTACACGAAGGAATGCTTCCGGGTTGCGAATATTGTGATGGGAACCATGACACTTGGAGTTGTCCGTTCTACTTCCCTCAAGTATATGTGGAACCATGGCATAATGACAGCGTGCCCCAGAACAACTATCAGAGTCAGAATCAGTATTGGGGTGATATGAGTAGAGACCATCCGGATTTCACTTGGAGTAATGATGGCGGTGGTCTAGCCTGGCAACCACAACCTCAACAGAATTGGCAACCACAACCTTGGGAGTTGGCTTTGGAGAAGATGAATGCGGCAGTTGAGAAATTTGCAATCAATACAAGCACAGCCATTGACAAGTTGACTCAACTCGTAGAGCGACTAGATGAGCGTCTCCCAGGCACTCTCCCAGGTGATACTGAGAACCACCCTAAGAACCAATACGACGCCACAACAACGAGAAGCAGTGGGGTGTTGGGATCTAACTGGGATGCAACTAGTTCTCAGGAAGTGGAGGAAGAACTGCCACATGTTGAGGAAGAACAACCGGAGGAAGAGGAATTGACAAGCGACAAGGCCCCGGAACAACCACATGTTGAGAAAGAACAACCTAAGGAAGAGGAGTTGGCAAAGGACAAGGCACCGGAGCAAGGGGGTAGAGATCAAGATGAAGATAAAGTGGCAGAGGATTTCACCATGCTTGCCAAGCAACTTGATTTTGATGTATTGGATAACTATGTTGGCTTACATGCATGTGTGGACATGGGTAAGTTAGACCCTCCCACTCGTCTGGCACACTTCCTCGTGAAAACACAATTTGACCCGAGAGGAAGTGAGTTCATAATTATAGAGGTCAATGGGGTTTTCACACAAAGGCCGGGTGGAATAATGAATAGAGTGGTATTGCTCCTGCGAGGGCCACTTCACAAACCATGGGATCCGGGTGGAGGATTTGATATGATGAGCGTCCCTTGGCCTCTGTACCACAGACTATGGGATCCAGGTGGATGCTTCTTAATAAGTCAGGCTCGGGACGTTAAACAAGCGCTACTTGGGAGGCAACCCAAGCTAGGTATCCCTCTCTTTTCCTAACTTTTGTTTTGTTTTTTATTTTTGTTTTGTTTTTGTTTGTCACTCTTGAATAATTTGAGAAGATCAAGAGTTTTTGTATGAAATGTCGTGTCGGCAAGCTTGTTGGATTTTAATTAGATTGAGCGTAGATTGATTGCATGAATTATTTGACCATTGATGATTTCCCCTAAGTTCTGAAATTAGAAAAGTTTATCCCCACTTAAAAATTGAAAACTGAACTTTGAGGATTTTATTGTGATTGCTTGATTTATGATAAGTTTGGGGTGAGGGGGTGCACACACTAGGAATCGTATCTCGGTCAAACAATTTGCAAAATGTCCAGGTGAGGATTTGAGCCTCCAACTCTGTTTTTGAATGTGTGAATCACTTTTAAGTTGCACTTTCCCGAATTTGCTTGAATCTCTATATGGTTTGCATGTTTATGTGTTGCATCAAATGATTTAGGCAATTTTCTTTGAAAAACCACTTGGCCTAAAAAGGACCATCCCTAATGCATGTTCCCTAGTTAGCCAAATTGAGCCCAATTGACCTATTGTTTCTTGATGACCCTACATTACGAGCCAAAATCTGAAGAAAAAAAAAAAACCATGTTAACCCGATCTTAGGATTAGGAGAGCATGGAAATGAGCAAGAGAAAGGTTGTGAGAAACTAAGTTTGGGGTGGCTACGAGGTGATATGTCATATTGGGATGAGAAAAAGAAAATAAAGGTTGACCCAAGGCAAAAAGAAAAGAAAAGAAAAGAAGAAAACAAAAAAAAAATTGCCAAAAAGAAAAGGGGCAAAACAAAAAGATTAGCAAGGAAAAGGATGTAGTCACCCGAGCCCAAATGAAAAATGAAAAAAGGAATTTGAGTGGAAAATGTGTCAAAATGCTCATCTCTCTTAGTTCCTAGGGACTTAAGCCTAGTATCCTTCATTATCCTACCCTTAGCCAGGCCCCATTACAACCTTTGAAAGACCTATTGATGTTGCATGCATGTTTTCGTGGGAACTATTATAGAGATGAAAATCAAATTCATGGGAAGTGCTCTTGATAAGTGAAATTGAGTGAAAAAGTTGACAGCCTAGACAAACTTGAGCGAATGAGTGAAATACTGAATGCCCTTGTGAGGAAGGCAATTTGTTTGAAATTGGTGATCTTCCTTTGTGTGTATCTTTGATCCTCAACTTAGAGTAATGATGGCATGAATGATAAATTCTCAATTGTTTAAAGTAGATGAATGTGTGGATTACATTGATGAAAAAGGGGGGAGATCATTGGAGAAAAACTGTTTTGATTGCATTAAATTTGTGCGAAATCGATTAGATCTTTAGGCTTGCCATCTAGCTCGGACAATGGAACTAGGATTCCATCTTGGTTAAAATCCTTGTCCACGTCAGCACGGGAGAAGTCAGCATTCGAATTGAAATGCTGAAGATGCTTCACGGCTCGGTAAAAGTCATTAACATGCTCCCTCATGATAGAAGCCTCGGCTTCAGCCAGATCAGAACGGAGCCTCAGATTCTCCTCATTCTCGGATTCCAGCAACTTTCGCAACTCAAGACTGACTTCCTTTTCGGCTTAAAGCCCTTCCACGACCTTCGAAAGGTTGAGCCGGTCGGTTCTTTCCATTTCCAGCTCGGTCATAAGGGAGGATTTGCCTTTTTGCACGAGCTTGAAGTCATTTCCACGAGCTTGCTCTTCACACTTTGCCATGGCTTTTTCAAGCTCATCCCCAGTGCGCAAAGTTCGGGTAAGCTTCCGCCTTCATACATTTCATTATTAGAAAGCTCATGACTTGAAAAAAAGGTAATGGAGGAGACTCAGAAGAGCGTAAGCGACCACAGCTTTCCTGCTCGCATCATGGCCCAATTCTATTAAAAGCCGAGCATATGCTGGCTTAATAACTTGGGAACCCACTAAAGGGCCAGAGTTAAAATTGTCTAGCTAAGAACAAAAGGCAGAAGCCCAGAAAGCCGAGGTCGAGCATTGCTCCCTCGCACCAAAAAGCCGAGGTCGAGCTATGCTCCCTCGCACTATGCACCAGAAAAAGTCGAGGTTGAGCAATGTTTCCTTCCTCGCAATAAAAATCCTAGGCCTAGCACAACATCTTCACACCAAGATAAAGTCCACAGCAGATCATGCATGTTAGAGACCCAGGATTCTATGGAAATCCTGGTAGTGTTCAACCAAATAAGCCGGAATCCCAAATACGACTGGGCACCGCACAAAAGTCTGAGCAGTGCTCGACCAAGCAAGACGATAACCCAAGAAAGGATTGGTTCTACAAAAAACAGATTTCCGAGCAATGCTTCCGCGAATCATAGTCCAAAGTCCTCGGCACCAAAAAGCGTGTTAAGACATGCGGGTTGACATTCAAGCTCTTTCGCTTATTTCAAACTCGGAGCTTGGGGGGGCTAATGGGGATAAAGGAAGGATATTCTCGGAAATTACAGAGAAAGGATATCCCTTAGCCTACAACTCGAAGAACCTGTATGAAAACTATTTTCTCATACAAAAGATATTAGGAAATTTTATTCGGAGACACACCTTCAAGATCGGGAAAAATAATTCGAGGAACATTTCAAGGTTAGTGGGTATTCCAAAATCCACCAAATGAAAGGGTTATGAGCTACTCGAAGAAAATGTTAAGAGCTCCCAAGAACTTCAAAGGCCGAGCTACATTAGGCAAAGGGCAAGTCAAATTCAAACTCCCAAGATAAGCATCTTGAAAGCATCAAAAGTTAAAGGATGAAATACGGAACCGAGGTAAATTCCTAATGACCGAGTTTGAACTTGACTCTTCAAAAGATCGGTTCAAACCTGAACCACCGATAAGTCAAATCTCAGCTACCAGCTTCTAAACTTATCTTAAACAAAGGTAAGATTGAAGTATCTTATGTTCAGAGCATGTTATTGGCCGAGATGTGAACCTCAACCACTAAGCTCGAGTACTGCCCGAGAGTTATTAGCCGAAGTAAGAGGATCTATGCAAGTCCAGTACTTTATCAACACCAAGGACAAGCTCAGCTTCATTCATAAAACTCTTTCGCTTATTCTGAGCTCAAAGCTTGGGGAGCTTATATACTGATCGAGATGTTAAACTCGGCCACTGAGCCCACCAAACTAAAATGTTGGACGAGAAGTAAAACTAGATCTCCAAACCCAAACAATCAAAGGGAAATGGTTACTAGGCTCGCCCACCGAGCCCACTGAACTTAAGAATTGACCGAAATGTAAAGCTCGACAACCTGAAACGTGGAGCCCCGGCTCCCCACTCGGTTGAGCTCCGTCTCCCGACCACTCGGTTGAGCTCCGGCTCTCGACTTACCGTTTGAGCACGCAACTACAGCGCAAGCCTCAAAAATGATTCCGCGAAGGCCACGCGTCACACACAGTAATGTCTCTTTTCCATCTCGGGGACCGAGAAAGTATGGCCTCAACAGGAAACGAGTAACCATCCCCACCTCGGCTCGGTACCTCGAAATTGTCAAGCTCGGTCACCCGAGCTGCTCACCGAGCTGGAGGATGTGAACACATATATAAGGTATGAAGCTTGGCCACTCACCTCGCCGAGACGAAAGACCAAAAGGTGAAACCAAGTTCCTAGCCTCGGCTCCTTCGAAAAAGCTTCCACGTGATCAGCTCGAAGCTTGGGGGGCTTGTGTATGAGCCGAGATACAGAGTAA
Source organism: Sophora flavescens (assembly GCA_030762895.1). Classification (NCBI taxonomy): domain Eukaryota; kingdom Viridiplantae; phylum Streptophyta; class Magnoliopsida; order Fabales; family Fabaceae; genus Sophora; species Sophora flavescens. Next base: position 205,937,671 of record CM061065.1, on the reverse strand, counting down.
CACAGTCCGGCACCCAGAAAGCATCAACCTCGGTCACTGAGCATCAAGCGGTCACCAAGCATCAAGCTCGGCCGCCCGAACTGCTCACCGAGTTGGAGGACGTACGTATATATAGGCATAGAGTATGAAGCTCGGCTAGGGGCCTCACCTGGCCTAATGACAAAAATGAAACCGAGTTCCTGAGCTCGGCTAACATCGTGAAAGCTTTTACACTTAATCAGCTCAAAACTTGGGGGGCTTGTGTACTGGCCGAGGTTACTAACCCGGCCACCGAGCTCAAGTACCCGGCCCAGTCCGGACATTAAAGATAATAAATCAAAGATCACTTAATTAAAGAAATAAGATATTGGTATTAAATCCTGATATTATCTAAAATAACCTTATATGGTTAAAAGAGATAATATCCCTTAAATTAAGGAATCATATCTCAAAAGAGATATTAAAAGATAAATCAAATCTCTAAAAGATATTAAGAGATAAATCGAATCTCTAAGAGATAGGGGAATCCCATTATAAAAGGAGTACCCCTCATAAGAAAGACACTTTTCACAAACCCCGGTAACTCTCCCTTAAGCGTATTAGAGGAACTAGCGTCGACCAAGAGACTCTCAGACAGTCCTTGCTCCCTAGTACTCATCCGATACAAGATTAGGGGATCGAGATCATCGCCCCACTAAGGGTTGAACTTAGAACTACGTCTGACTTTGATTCCCATTTGGGATACGTAGGACCGGAATATCAGATTCTGTCAAGCCAAAATCTAAAACAACCCCCTTGGTTTAACGTTCTACGACGAGATTCCGACAAGTCGGATCTCGGCAGGAACAGTCCTCCACATGGCTTTTTGACCAAACTGGGTTCATTTTAGAAACTATTTACCGGTTTAGGGTTATTCTGAAACTATTTACCAATGGGGGATCGTTTTGGACACGTGGCATTTTTTTTTAATCTGACAGCTCAAAGGCGCCACTGCAGATGGCGCCTACCCTTTTTTATATATAAAAAAAAGACAAAAGGGAGGCGCCACTGCAAATGGCGCCTTCCCCTACAGTGGCGCCTCCCGCAGTGTACCACGTGGCACTGCAGGGGGCGTCCCCCCAGCCCCAACCAAAAATTGGACGCCTGCAATTTTAAAGGAACAACGCTACAATTTTAAAGGAACAACGCTACAAAAAAAATTATACTATAAGTATAGGGAGTAACGATGACATTAATGATAAAGTATCTATTTAAAACAACAAGAGGTAATAAAAAAATCCCGTAATAATGAGTAGCAAATAATATCACAGTAGGCATAAAAAAATAATAGCAATAACAATTTACACCAATAAATATTCATCAATTATTACAGTAGTAAAAAAAATACCTTATAAGAATTAAAAGAAAGTCACCTGTAATTTTAAAGGAACAACGCGACAAAAAAAATTATACTATGAGTATAGGGAGTAACGATGACATTAATGATAAAGTATCTATTTAAAACAACAAGAGGCAATAAAAAAATCCCGTAATAATGAGGATTCCGGGCTTATAGGACAGGAATTAGGAAGCGGTATTACCTATCTTAAATAATTTTTAATTAAAATATTATTTAATTTTAAATTTATTGTATTAGGGTAGAAAAAAAAATATAGTTGAAGGCAAACCAATCCTTGAAAAGAATAAAAGAAAATTGAGGGGCACGATCGGGTTTGGGAGTTGCATGGGCCCATGAACTGATCAGTCGCTGCACCATGCTATGCATAGATTTGCAGGATGCCAATGTGACAAATATTAATTAAAGAGTGGATGATTTATGATCTAATATAGTCTTGATTATTATAATGCATATTGATTTAAGAATTGTACACGAATTAACATGTATTATATTAATTATATATCATTAATTATCTTTAACTATACTTGTTATTTTTTAAAGTATAGTTTTGTTAATCATTGTCTTGGGGTAATAGTTAAGAAAATAAAAAAGGAATTTTTTTTATTGGAAAGCAAGGTTGAATTAATATAATTAAAAAATTTAATAATGATCCATTTAACCGCATATCATATACATGTAAGAATATAGAAAACTTAAAACTAAGATATATTTTACTATATATATTTTAAAATTTATAATATCAATATATATTTTTTATTGCCTCTTGTTGTTTTAAATAGATACTTTATGATTAATGTCAGCGTTACTCCCTATACTTATAGTATAATTTTTTTTCTCGCGTTGTTCCTTTAAAATTGCAGGTGACTTTCTTTTAATTCTTATAAGGTAAATTTTTTTTACTACCGTAATAATTGATGAATACTTATTGGTGTAAATTGTTGTTGCTATTATTTTTTTATGCCTACTGTGATATTATTTGCTACTCATTATTACGGGATTTTTTTTATTGCCTCTTGTTTTAAATAGATACTTTATCATTAATGTCATCGTTACTCCCTATACTTATAGTATAATTTTTTTTGTAGCGTTGTTCCTTTAAAATTGTAGCGTTGTTCCTTTAAAATTGCAGGCGTCCAATTTTTTGTTAGGGCTGGGGGACGTCCCCCGCAATGCCACGTGGTACACTGGCGCCACTGCAGGGGAAGGCGTTATTTGCAGTGGCGCCTCCCTTTTGTCTTTTTTTTTATTATAAAAAAGGGTAGGCGCCATCTGCAGTGACGCCTTTGACCTGTCAGATTGAAAAAAAATTAAATATGCCACGTGTCCAAAACGACCTCTCATTGATAAATAGTTTCAGAATAACCCCAAACTGGTAAATAGTTTCTAAAAGGAACCCAGTTTTGTCAAAAAGCCCCTCCACATCATATATAGTAAAAATTTATGGTTCACTTTTAAATTTGTATTTATTTTTTTAATAACATTTTTTTATAAATTTTTTTTCCTAATAACATTTTTAATTACACTTTGCTATATCGTGTTATTCGAAAAAGTTTTGGGTCATAAGACTGGAACCAATAATTCAATTTTTTTTTGTGTTCGACTCGAAATTTAACCAAACCCAATGATCATTAGTTCGGTTATTTTGGAACCGAACCAATCAATATATTTTAATATATTTATATATATTTTAATATTCAATATATATATCACTTTATCAATTGACAATTTTTCTTCTACAGTTCCTGTAACAGTAGAAGGAGTTGTCAACCGAACCGAACCTTCTTATATTATTTTATTAATAATTTTTTAAAGTTTACTGTTGATTAACACATGTCGGTTCCTTATTCAACTTGGACCATTTTAGTTTTTTTTTAAAAAATGTTATTGGCTCTTCTTTCTCTTTTAAAAAATGAAATGCACATCAATTGAATAGAGTTGATAGACCAGTTTTTGATTGTTACCAATCACGAGTCAGCCTCAGCCACATTTATTACACTACTGTAGCTTGCTTATATTCTTCTAAAAAAATGCCTTCTTCATCAAATACTCCTTCGTAGCTACTACTGCAAAAAAAAAAAAATTAACCAAAAAATCATCATCTATATATAAAAACAAGAAAAATACTAAGAAGACATTTTTTTTATCACATACATCTTCAACACACTCTTTATTATTACGTAGATTTCATGTGAAACTCATCAAAATACATGGTCCTATATTAAATTTGTCTAATAATAGAAAGCATGTTAAAAGATGTGTTAAGAAGAGTGTGATATTAGCATCATCAGTATCAATCAATCAACACACATATACAATTGTGAAGTTTCTGATTACTGTAACGGTACCAGACACGTGTCAGAGTCAAAAAATTTGCCTTTTTTTATTTATTTATTTTTTAAATATTTTTTTTTTACTTTTTTTAGAAAATTCTTTTTTAATAATATTTTTTATAACATTTTTTACGTTTTGCTTTTTTTTATAATTTTTTAATACTTTTTTTTAATAAATTTGTTTATGTTTTCCTTTTTTTAAAATAAATTTTTATTATAATTTTTTTACGTTTTCCTTTTTTTAATAACATTTTTTTATAATTTTTTTTCCTAATAACATTTTTCCTTACACTTTGCTAATACTGTGTTGTTCGAAAAAGTTTATGGTAACGAGACTCGAACCAATAATTCGATGAATTTGGAAATCTGAACCAATCAATTAAATTGATTCTTTTTTTTTTGTGTTCGACTCCGAATTGAACCAATCCCAATGGTCGTTAGTTCGGTTATTTTGGAACCGAACCAATTAACATATTTTAATATATTTATATATATTTTAATATTCAATATCTATATCACTTTATCAATTGACAACTTTTCTTCCACTGTTTCTGTAACATTAGAAGAAGTTGCCAACCGAATCGAACCAATTTTGATTGGTTCGGATTTTTTATATTTTTCTATTAATAATTTTTTAAAGTTTACATTTTTTTATTTTTAAATGGTTTTAGTCAGAGAATGTACCAAACCCAATGGTCATCAGTTCGATTATCAGGTTCAAGAATTTTGGAATCGAACTAATTACTATATTTTAGTATATATATATATATATTAATACTTAATATTTATTATATTTAATAATTTATATTTTAATACATATTTTAATTTTATATATATTTTTTTAATATTTTCGGGACCAAACCAAACCCAACCGAACCGAACCAACAATTGGTTCGGATTTTTTATATTATTATATAATTAATATTTTTAAGTGTATAAATTTTTTGTTTTTAAATGTTTTTAGCCAGGAAATGTAGCAAACTACCGCGTTCTTCGAAAAGTTTAGTGGCGTAAACCCGAACGAATAATTCGATGAATCGATCCAATTAAATTGGTTTGTACATTTATATATATTTTAATATTCAATATCTATATAACTTTATCAATTGACAACCTTTTTCCTATTGTTCCTGTAATAGTAGGAGGAGTTGCCAACCGTACCGAACCAATTTTGATTGTTTCGGATTTTTTATATTATTTTATTAATAATTTTTTAAAGTTTACAATTTTTTTATTTTTAAATGATTTTAGCCAGGAAATCCCAATGGTCATCGATTCGGTTATCATGTTCAATAATTTTGAAACCGAACTAATTACTATATTTTAGTATTTATATATATATGTTAATACTTAATATTTATTATATTTAATAATTTTATATTTTAATACATATTTTATTTATATATACATGTTTTAATATTTTCGGGCTCAAACAAAACCCAACCTAACAATTTTTTATTGGTTCGGATTTTTTATATTATTTTATTATTAATTTTTTAAAGTGTACAATTTTTTTTTTTGTTTTTAAATGTTTTTAGGTAGAAAAGGTAGCAAACTACTGTGTTATTCGGAAAGTTTAGTGGCGTAAACCCGAAGGAATAATTCGATGAATCGATCCAATTAAACTGGTTTCTATATATATATATATATATATATATATATATATTAATATTCAATATCTATATCACTTTATCAATTGACAACTTTTCTTCGACGGTTCTTGTAACAGTGGGAGGGGTTGGTAACCGAACCGAAACAATTTTGATTGGTTCGGATTTTTTATATTATGTTATTAATAATTTTTTAAAGTTTACAATTTTTTTATTTTTAAATGTTTTTAGCCAGAAAATGTACCAAACCCAATGATCATCGATTCGGTTATCAGGTTCAAGAATTTTGGAATCGAACTAATTACTATATATTTAGTATATATATATATATATATATATATATATATATATATACTTAATATTTATTGTATTTAATAATTTTATATTTTAATATATATTTTAATTATATATATATATATATATATATATATATTTTAATATTTTCGGGCTCAAACCAAATCCAACCGAACCAAATCAATTTTGACTGGTTCGGATTTTTATATTATTCTATTATTAATTTTTTAAAGTGTACAATTTTTTTGTTTTTAAATGTTTTTAGCTACGAAAGGTAGCAACTACTGTGTTCTTCGGAAAGTTTAGTGGCACAGACCCGAACGAATAATTCGATAAATCGATCCAATTAAATTTGTTTGTATATTTATATATATTTTAATATTTAATATCTATATCACTTTATCAATTGACAACTTTTCTTCTAATGTTCCTGTAACAGTAGAAGGAGTTGCCAACCGAACAGAACCAATTTTGATTGATTCAGATTTTTTTATATTATTTCATTGTTAATTTTTTAAAGTTTACAAATTTTTGTTTTTAAATATTTTTTGTCAGGAAATGTACCAAACCCAATGATCATCGGTTCGTTTATCAGGTTCAAGAATTTTCGAACGGAACTAATTACTATATTTTAGTATATATATATATATATATATATATATATTAATACTTAATATTTATTGTATTTAGTACTTTTATATTTAATATATATTTTAATATTTTCGAGTCCAAACCAAATAAATTTTGATTGGTTCGGATTTTTATATTATTTTATTATTAATATTTTAAAGTGTTCAATTTTTTTGTTTTCAAACGTTTCTAGCCAAGAAAGGTAGCAAACTACCGTATTCTTCGGAAAGTTTAGCGACGTAAATCCGAACGAATAATTCGATGAACCGATCCAATTAAATTGGTTTGTATTTTTTTTTTGTCCTGTCTAAACCAAACACAATTGTCATTGGTTCGGTTATCATGTTCATGAATTTTGAAACCGAATTAATTACTATATTTTAGTATCTATATATATATTAATACTTAATATTTATTATATTTAAATATAAATATTAATTATATATTGACATGATCCATAACCTCTTGATCCTTGTGCTAAACGGCAGATAAGTAAATTACAATCATCGTTGAGAATTGATTTTAAAATTATATGATAGATAAAAGAGTAAAAGATTCTCATAAATATAATATGATTTATATTTCAACTCATATTTTTATACATCTATATTATATCGTTTTTGAAAAAAAAAATCTTAAAGATACCCGTGCTTACCGCACATGTTGTTACACTAATAAGTTAATTACTTAAATTCATCTCTATCATGCACGTGAAAACAATACACGTCACACTTTATTTTTAACTTACATATAATTATAATTTTGCATCTTTATGATTTCCAGGTAATCAATTGCCATAAGTAAAATAAGCATGTTTATTCCATATATCAGTATTCAAATGTTTTTTTTTAATATCTTCTTCCTCAGACGTCAGTGATATGAAATATATTTGTTATATAAATTATCCCAATTTGCTTCTCTTATATCATTCAATCTGTCAATTGTTAATTAATGGTATAAGTTAACTTTAACTTCACGGAATAGCTTCATATTTTTTTACCCACATTCTAGCATTTATCTTTAAAAAAAAAAAAAGTGTTGCCAACGTCAATTTTGAGCAAAAGTTCAAACTGGTAGCCTACAAAAAAACAAAGACATGTTTGGTCATACGAAATGAAAAATATCATTTGATATTTAAGAATATCAAATCTCGATCAAAATAGTTATTGATAAAGATCAAAATGTCTCTAAAAATTATCTTGAAAATGATTAATTTGACTAATATTTAAGATTCTTGAGAGTCGAATCAATATTTTTCATTTTTCATGGATTAAATATATTTGTGTTTTTTATCGAGGACCAATATAGACTTTTACTCTTACATTTTAAGTGGAAAAGTGAAGGAGTCGAATAGTGTGTGGAAAAGAGCATAAGAGCATAACAAAGTGGCACCATGAGAATATGCCATATTGCTTGTCAATGATCTATGACCGACCATGCCTATTTAACAAAATTGTCAGGTTAGGATTTTTTAAAAAGTTTATAGAATTAAAGAAATCAGACTAAGGCTTTTTAAAAAACTTATTAGACCTATCAAACCGTCCTATTCAACACACGTATAATATAATTTAATATATTATATTTATAATATTTCAAAGTAAAAATATGAAGTTAATATGCGAGACTCAAGGGATTAGAACCACCTTCAAAGCCTAACTCCATCTACCTATTCTCACCCGTATCGGCGAGGGTATATTACGGCGTCGTTTGACAGCACCAGAGCCGAGTAATTATTATATATACACATAAAACCTGGGCAGAAAGAAATAGCGATCGAATCAGTGTAGAGTTTGTGAGATGGAAACAACGGAGCTGAATCCCGATGGCAAAGACGCCCTCATCGACTCCTTCTGCGAGATCACTTCTTGTTCAAAACAAGAAGCCCTCTTCTTTTTGGAAAGCAGCAACTTCGACCTAGACGCCGCCGTTTCAACCTTCCTTGACAACACCACCACCACCACTCACCCTACTGTAGTAGACGACATCAACAACACCACCACCGCTCTAAACGCCTCTCCTCGTTCCCTTTCCCACTCCCCCGACTTCATCCCTTCTCCGTCGCCGTCGCGATCCCGATCACCCTCCCCGACGCCTTCCCGTCCTCCCTACCGTCTCCGATCACGGAGGTCTCTCGGTAAGGATTCCGATAATGCCTCCGGAAGCCGCCCTAGTAGAATCCGCACCCTCTCTGATCTCAAACGGTCCTCTCACAATGAGGACGATGATGATGATGATGATGATGATTCCGATGAACCGCAAGAGTACTACACTGGCGGTGAGAAGAGGTATATCGTAATTCACACGATTTCTTCTATGTTTCATTGTTTTTATGCTCATTCTTGATTTTCGTTGCATTTTAATGCCCTAAACTTGACTGTTTTAACTTTAGATGTTAAACTGTTACTAGCTATTGAGCTTTTAAATTGTGGCTTTACGGATAATTTTGGGAAAATATGGCCGGTGCAGTCACAATTGCGATGGCGATGTGGTTGAGGAGATTACAAAAAATATAATGTTGTGGACCTCATTTTAAAACCTTGATAGCTATTTATTTCAATGGAAAATGCTTTATTAAGAGGACAGATGAATGGTGGTTTGTTGTTGTATCTCTGTATTGGAGACTGGAGAGTGAGGTTATGTGCATGCAATGGAACTAGAGGCGTTCCTGCTCACTTGGCTCACTGAGCTTTAATGCTCTCTGAGATCCAACTCTTAAAGATTAATCTATAGAATAGAATGTGTTAAATTATCTGCTTTCTTTGTCATTATGGGTTTTCTTAACGAATTATGCCTCAAGTTTGGCTCCTCAAAAGTTACTTGATACTATAATGTGTTGCAAAAATGAGTTGGCTAGAACCAGCCTTGTGAGCTTAGATTTAGGGAGCTGCTGCTACTGCACTCCTGTTTGTTGTTTTCTGTTCTTGCCAAGACAACAAGTTGCCGGTGTGGCTGAGGATGATGATGGATAGCTCCATTGATGGAGTTGAGAAAGAACATGCTAGAGCAAAGATCTATCTAGAAACGCTTCACAATGGAAGAGAAATGAGGAAGGAAAGCCACGCTTAGGGCCAGATGAAGAGAGAATGCAGCAAGGCCCTATGGTGGAAGCGTGGAACTGGCAAACAAAAATAAATTTTCACATTATTTGTTAGATTCATTTGATATAATTTATTCATTTCGATTTTAGATTAGACTGCTGTTTTTCACGTGTATCGTTTTTAAAAGATTCTTCACAATTAGGCACACGTGTCTTTTGCATGTGTAGCTGAAACTGACCTGTTTTAATTTTAAAGTGGCATGCTTGTCCAAGATCCTACCAAAGGTAACAGTGTGGACGACATTTTTGATCAAGCGAGACAGTCAGCTGTTGATGTACCACCTGAGAATCCTCAAAACTCTTCATGGTCAAGAAGTTTTACTGGAACAGCGAGGTTGCTTTCTGGAGAGACTGTGCCATCTGCTCCTCAGCCGATAGAGGTTGTTACACACACAATCACTTTTTGGAGGAATGGGTTCGCCGTTGATGATGGTCCTTTACGGGGATTGGATGATCCTCAAAATGCGCCATTTCTGGAGGTAACTTGCTATGAAGTTTGTTTCTCAGAGGTTTTGATAGGTCATAAGTTTTTATTTGTATTCTTTAAATTGAATATTTGTCTTCTAAATTCATTGATGAGTTATTATTGTCACCACTTACAACTTGTGATAATTGTTGATGTTAGCGATCTTTTTAAGGTTTTTTTTCTAGTAGAATTATTAGGTGCTTATCATTAATTGTACCTGGATACAGAGCATAAGGAAGTCTGAGTGTCCCGAAGAGCTTGAACCAGCTGATCGAAGGACTCCTGTTCATGTTAACCTCACAAGGCAGGATGAAAACTACCCTGTATGCCGTTATTTATTTTCTCATCAGCTGTGGAGTTGCTATCTTTCTGTATATGATTTGTACCTTACCTTTTTCTTTTACCCAATATATGTATAGGAACCAGCGAAGCCACGCCATCTACCTTTTCATGGGGTTGGAAGAACTTTAGGTAGCAGCAGCTCCAGCAATGAAGGTACTGGGGAACCCATTCAAACTAGTGCTCCTCGCAACACTGCTCCAGTGCCAGCAATGGGTTTAGTTGTAGATGGGTCACAGCCAGTGACATCAATCCAACTGAGGTTAGCCGATGGTACACGCATGGTTTCTCGTTTCAATCACCACCATACAATCAGAGATGTTCGAGCATTCATTGATGCATCAAGACCCGGTGGAGGGAGAAGCTACCAACTGCAGACAATGGGTTTCCCTCCCAAACAACTCACTGATTGGGACCAGACTATAGAGCAAGCTGGTATAGCCAATTCAGTTGTTATCCAAAAGTTGTAGGTTGTTTACCCGACTTTATTTTTCAAGTCAACCTGAAATTACTTTGTTTTTGCTTAAAAATTTATTGATATACTTTTACTCGGAATTTAATTAATTATTCATTGTCAGTATACTCCATCCCAAATTGCTTACATGAAGAGAAATGTTGCTTGAATGGGGAGGCATAATTACTAGGAAAGTTGGTTCCAAATTTTTTTGGGTCAAATTACACCATAATTTAAATTTCTGATTAGAAGATATTTTCATGTTCCCTCTAGAATTTTAGTATCAACGAGTTCATATTTTCTATAGAAAAATGTTAGCAACACATATTTTTTAACCCATTATTATTGGGTGGATTTCATGTGAGATCCACTTAATTACATGGTCTTACTCTCTATTTAACGAGTCTCATATAAAATTCATCCAACACTAGAGATTGTTGAAGGGAGTTGTTAAAGAATGTATTGTTAACATTGTTTTTTTTTTTCCTTTCTACATAAGATTACAAATTAGGACTTTATATAAAATGTAAAGGGTAGGAGCTGAAGAATGAAGATCGATTATTTACTAGTTTTAAAACTCCCCACCCTTTGTTCGAAATGCTTTGAAATGCAAGAACCCAATGGTTTGAAATGCCGCATACATGAATGTTCTGCAAACAGGTTGGAGTGGCTGCTGCAGAGGCAGAATGGTAGGGTGGAGTTAATGACGGGTGGCATAAAAAAATATAATATGGAGGATTTTAATGGAAAAGTTAATTTCAACCATTAATAAACTTTTCTTGAAGACTAATAGGCTAATAGCTGATATGTAAGTTTCATGCATCTTAGACTGACCTAGTTAGTAATGCTATATCAACTCTATTCGATAAAATGTATAAATATCTTAATTCATTGAGGCTTTGTTTGTGGGTTTTGGAGGGGAAGGGAGGAGAAGGTGTTGGGAGAAAGAAGGGGGAAAAGGATAAGAAAAGGGAAGGATACTCCTCCATCTTGCATGAGGTTTATTTTTTAACAAAAGAATCAAAATCTTTCAAAATCCTCCAATTTGGGGGAACAAAAAAATGAACTAGAGAAAAATTTCGGAGGGTTTTGAAGGTGTATTTTCCTTTTCCTCATCCATTTCCCTCTTCTTTTTTCCAAAGCCTTCCCCTCCCAAACTCACAAAGAAGCCCTAAATGATATAAGTTGAATACCTTTCATGGCTCACTTTTGAAACCTAACCTTTTCTCCTTTAGTAAACAATAAAAGGAATATTAAGATTAAGAAAACATATACAAACTTCACTCAAAGACTAATCTGAACACTTTATAAAACCTACCGCACTTCTTAGTTCTTATCTCAAAAATTGTAGGGCTTATTAATCTGCAAGGCTAAGACAAGAAAACAATCTATAAAACAAAATTAAAAAGTTTAGAATTACCATAACGTATGGCAAATATGAGCAACTCAATATCAAATTAGTGGATACTATTAATTTAATATGAGAGGTAGAAAAGGTAGTATATTTCTTGCATAGGGTTTACCTGGTTTAGGCCCAAAGAGTTTTGCCTGATCTTCTTCTACTGTTGTTAACCACTCCTGAAGCATTTAATAGCATATTCTCTTTTTGGTTTCAAGAAACCTTCGAAATCGATTATATCCTTTATCAAACGTGATTTAGTAAAAAATAAAATGTTTGATTATTATCATATAAAATTGAGTTTGCCTCCATAATTGATTATGACTAAAAGCTATAAAAAGTAGTTTTTGAGTTGACTTGAAAAATTTATACTAAGTTTTAAATCAAAATTACTTTCAAAATAAAAACATTCAAACATAAATCACTTCACTTTAAACTCAGTTTTAACCAAATCAATTTTATAAAATCAATTACATTCAAAATCACTTTTAACAAACGTTGATCCAAATATACACTAAAATATTTATTCACTGTGTAAGGATATACATGCCTTGAAATGGAACCTGATTTCTACCTAGATGTTGACAGGTGACATTATTATGACAATATTAAAATCATTTTTCGATTTTCATATTAGGTTCTAAAGCATTTATTCACTCCTTAAGGATATCCATGTCTTGGACATCCAAACTCTTCTATACTATGAAAAATGTATAAAGAAAAGTGTAAGAATTTTATTTTTAAATTTTTTTTTATGGTCTCCCTGTTTTGTTTTTCTCCCCCGGGTTGGTCACATGTCCTGATCAACTTATGAATCAAGTCAATATGAATGACTCCAGATCGATCAAGGTATGGATTAGTTGAAGGAAAAAATAATAATAAATGAAGAATACTGATTTGAGATTTAGCTCTTAAGTTTCTATCACTCGTGTTTTGAGTGACCAATATGAAATTGCCAAAATTTTCTAACTAATGTTGCTTACTTTCTAGAGTTCAGTATTCTTCTAAACTTATTTTTAAAATATTATTATCAAATATTGATCAATTTTTTTTAATTTATTTTTTTTCAAATATTTTTTTAGTGTCAATTCTCTAAAAAATAATTCTATTAAAATCTAAAATAAATGAATTCCGCATAGTTTGAGCTCACCAAAGGAGACCTCCTATACCATACCATGATTTTATTTTTATTTTTGACAAAAGGCAACTATTGTATTTCATTAATAATTGAATTAGCAATACATATAGGGATATCAAAGAAATAATGAGACCTAGCATAATCAATGACTACCTTTGCTAGACTATGGGCGACCATATTAGCTAACCTCCTAGAGAACTCAACATGAGAGTTTTATAAATGAGAAGAAAGTAAACTTGCAAAAAGAAATAGGAGCACCAAAATCAGATAAATCTAAGGACTGAGACAATATATTATCCACCACTATCTTGGAGTCAAGCTCAAAAATAACTTTATCAAGACGACGCTCAATCACCCAATTAATGGCAAAAAACAGGCCATATGCACTTCAGTAATAGGTTAGAACCAGTGAGTCTTAGCACCCATAAACAAACCACTCTCATCCCTAAGGCACATACCAATGCCTGCTTGATTACTATCCTTGAAAAAGGCAGCATCCACATTAGATAGTAGCATCACACATAGAGTTGTTGGGGGGGAGTCCATACCATTAGCTTTGTGTGTGTGGGGGGGGGGGGGTGTAGTCCATTATTAGCTTTGTGCCACTCCTCCAACACATTAAAACCATGAAGGACTTTAGAATCAACATTCTCATCCAATTGGTCCCAAACCATCTTATTATGGTTGTACAACAGACTCCACAGTGACATAGCAATGGCCGTTTTTTCTCCTTCGATAGCTGGGCAGTCAAGATGAAAAATAATTCCCCAAAGCTGCCAGCAGCATCCAGCTTGGAGAAAATAACCTCCCAAAGGCCAACTCTCCTCCACATTTAGCGCATGAGATTAAAACATGCCAAGAATTTTCAGTATTAGTATTGCACCAAGGATAGCTTGTAGAGCACTGAACACCACGCCTCGCCAAATTTGCTCTAGTTGGGAGACAATCACGAGCCGCTCGTCACAAAAAAACTTCACAAAAAAAAATTTAACCTTAGGAGGCACACTAATATTCCACAAACCTTGCCAATCACCTCCAGATTTTAAGTCACCCAACTCCAATAAATTGTTGATGCACAACCAGTAGGCGCTCTGTAACACCCCCCTTGGACGTTACATGTTTAACACATTTCAGAAATAAAACTTAAAATAATAGCTGGTTTGCTTTCGGAGAATACTTTATATAAGTACTTAAATACAGATCTATAACTTTTACAAAAATTTCGATAGAGTCTCCTTTGTAATTTCAACATTCCTAACAAAACACCTGCTAATATATTTATATTTTCATCCAATAAGAAACGTTCTTCGAGCCATAAACATTCTATCCAAAATAAAGGCTCTCCGAGCCATAAACATACATACTATCATTAATCAACAGCGTCTTTAAAACAAAAGTTGGTCGTACTATGAGACTCTTACCGAAAAAGTTCTCGTGGTTTTTCCAGTAAATCAACTTTCTTCAAAAATCAGGATCAATCCCATCGAGTGGAGCAGAGAACCCCTTTACACCATCTGTACACGTAACAGGATACCACAAAGGAAGCCAAACAGAAATAATGCAAAGGTGAGTTACCAATATATGAGTTTAAACACAGCAGTCATATATTTAACATATAAACAGTACCAAAATACCAAAGTAACAACTCATATAAATATAATAATATTCATATCATAAGATTGTTCAGATTTAAGACTTTATCCGTAAGTTTTCTGTTAACACTTCAATATCCACTTTCTAACACAATCTCCGGAGATCCTAACTTCCCTTACTCGAGTATGATAGGCCGCGATATTTCCTATAACACAATTGTTTCACGTTGGGTAGCCTATCCATGGGTCCTTTCCCCAATTGTTCTAGGATTTTGCGCATCACCTATATAATATTTGATAGTCTCCTATTGAGTACATTCGTGCAGGGTAGCCGATTTCCACGACAAGAGGTTGCAAAACCCCAAGCATTACGTGGAGTTCGAGCCCGAATGTCCCTAAAGACCCAAAAGCCCAAGAATATGCCTTTGGTCCGTAACTATCAAATTTATCAGTCCACCCTATTTGAAAACTGTAACTCGATAACAACAGCACGTCTGTTAGATAATCTTTTCAGATATTGATTAAACCTTCAATATCAATTGAGTTTTAAACTCTCGTTATAGATTTTTCAAAATCTTTTATCAACAGACATTAGTTCGACGTCTCGAAACTCTAGGTCCTTAACAGGAGGAAGGCTAGTCCGGTTTCACCGTAATCAGAATCTAGTCTGAAACCTCAGCACAGAAATCTAGTCCATTTCTGTTTCCTTTCCACTTTCCAAAGAAAGCCAAAAATCACTTTTCTGTGTACATATGTTTTCAGTAAAATAGTTTTCCAAAACATAAGCTATGACAAATATCATGCCTCAACCAGTCTCAATAGTTTAATAACATAGATAAATCACACACACACACACACACACACACACACACATATTCCTCAGATAACCAGACTGTTTCAATTCTCAACACCACATACCATATATATATTCAGCGTCAATCAACATATTATAAATCATCACAGGCAGTCTATAACATTAAATATATAACAGCTAAGAACTCCTCAGGCTTACTCCCTTTACCTTTTGGTAGACCGGAAAAAGATTCTTATCTTAATGCTCCAAGAGTTTGTTTCCTTCTCAAGGACGTCTCGGTCCCTTTGACTTTTTTACAATATCCGTGATAGCTTCAAAAGCAAATAGTTGCTCTCCCAAGCAAGCACAACCACACTCAACCATCAACATAGGGAGAGCATTCCAAGCGCATACAACAACCCAAAACAACATATCAATCCATAATTCAACATCAACATAAAATCTAATAAAATCGAACCTTTAACTTAACAAAAACAAAATCAATTTCCAATAAAATCAATTTGGACAAAAATTATGGTCATCCCAAAAATTGGGGAAAATGATATTTGCTCATAGAATCATGAAATTAGTTTAGGAAAACATTAAGTGATAGTCCTAATTGCATAAAACAAGCTTCAATTTCAAGATTATAATCTGAAATCAAAGGGTTAAGGGTTAGGGTTTGCAAACTGATTTGGGGTTTTGAAACTTAACATGATAAGGTGAGAAATCACTCACCCACAAGGAAGAAGATGAACTTGTGGTGGTGTTGTGATGCTCCTCGCGGCGGCGGACGACAGCGGCACGACGGACAGCGGCGGCGATGACGTTTTCTGGAGCAACCGTGGACCCAAAAGTGAGAGAAAGTTCAAGGGAAGAAGAATGGAGAACTAGATGAACTCAAATGGTGGAAAACCACCACAGGAGGCGGCTTACCGGAGTGGACGTGGCGGAGGGCGGTGTTCACGCGATGGGGACGAACCGGAACTTGCAGGGATGGGTCTTCTCCTTGCGCTGAGTGACGATCGATCTAGTGGCGGGCGGCGGCAGTGGAGGGGTGGCTCACGTCTGCTGGGCAAGAGAGGGAAGAAGTGGAGAGGGAGTGAGGAGGAATAAGAGAAAAAAAAGAGAGAAAGAAAAGAGAGAAATGAGGGTGTGGTTAGGGGTGATCAGAAATGTCTGACCCGCTGATAAGCCTCTGGCTCATCTAGTTTTGTGGCTAGTATGACCAGGGTTTTGTGCAAATTATATCGTATTTTTACCCAAATTAGATTAGATTGTCCTCAAGCAAGGTTTTGAGTCTCTAGAGTAGTTTTAAGTTAATTTAGCTAGTTTGGAGTTAAATAATACACTTATAGTTATTTCTTTGTTTTCAGGTTAAGTGAAAGTCAAGAGAATAAGGAAACAGGGGTCTCGCCCCGCGAAAGCCATGCTCGCCACGCGACCCCGAAGCCTGACTGTTCCAAGAAATTGCTAAGTCTCTGGGTCGCCTCGCGAAGAAGGTCTCGCCCCGCGAGTATTCCAAACCTGAAAAAGTCAGAGACGATCACGGCTTGCCCGTGTTGAAGGTCATGGCCGTGGCAGTTTGAAGCTGAAGAGTCTCGCCACGCGAGAATCACTTCACCTCGCGAGAATGCCAAGGGTTGCTGACAGTTCATGAAATTCGCCTCGCGAATGGTTGTTCGCCTCGCGAGCCATCTGAATTCTGAATTTGTATAAAAGGCTGTTCTGAACATTTTGTAGAGACTTTTGCTCCTCCAACTTTCTGATATACATTTTTCCTTTGTGATTTCGTTATTGCCATGGAGCACTAAGTCCTAGGATTAGTCTACTGTTTGAGGATCCTATATACTTGAGGTTATGTAATCCCTATTTTAATTGCTTTTCCCTTTTCAATACCATACTTTGTATTTCTGTTTGCTTAATTCAGGAGTATACTGTATTGTATTGATTTATCTCTGGTGATATCATGTTCCTATAATTAATCGCATCTGCTTAATTTGCGTGTGTACATTTCGTGTTCGCTTAGTTCACGAAGGGCTTAATCCCGTTTGCTTAATTCGGGAATAGGGACATGTATCTGTGGTAGTAGTTTCGCTTGTAAATTACTATTACAACCGGAAGGGGATAAGAATCTGCTTAGGGCTTGGGATTACATTAACCAGGGATAGTTGGGAATTCTTGACAGTAGATTAATCGTTGTTTGATAATTGATCATCTCCTTTCAACTGCCCTGTTTTTTATTGCTCTTTTTTTTTTTTTTCTTTTTTGCACTCCAAACCAAACCCCCCCCCCCCCCCCCCCCCAAAACTGATTTTTGTAAAAAATAATATTCTCAGAGTCCTTGAGAGACGACATCCGAGTTGTCGCACTATACTACACTTTTAAACCCGCTCGTCCTTTTTGGTGCGTGCGCGACAGCGCGACCAAAAATTGGCGCCGTTGCCGGGGACTCTGAGTTGTTATTTTTCGCAACTTGTTTTATTTTATTTTTCTTTCTTTCTTTTATTTTGTTTTGTTTTGAATTGGTCTGGCTACTAGGTCTCATTGCCCTGAACTGTGTGATTTTGACCCGGAAATTGAAAGAACATTGCACACACTCCGTAGGGAATTTTGGGCTAGCACTAGTAGTGATTCCAATTTTAAAACTGCTTTTGAAAACATGGGAGACCAAAGGACTTTGAGGCAGCTTGCTGCCCCTGATGTGAATTACAATGGTTTGTGCATTGCTTATCCTGGTGCTGACACCCCTTTTGAGTTAAAATCTGGGCTAATCCATTTGTTGCCTAGATTTAATGGTCTTGCAGTGAAGATCCACACAAGCACTTGAAGGAGTTCCAAGTTGTCTCGCTCCACAACTTTGAGGCCGGAAGGAGTAACTGAGGATCATATCAAGTTGAAGGCTTTTCCATTCTCACTCCAGGGAGCTGCAAAAGATTGGCTTTTATACCTTGCGCCAAATTCCATTACCACATGGAATGACTTGAAGAAGCTCTTCCTGGAGAAATATTTTCCTGCCTCCGGAGCCGCTTGCAATTAGGAAAGAAATCTGTGGAATAAGGCAAGGAAATGAGTCGCTAGCTGAGTATTGGGAGAGGTTCAAGCAGCTGACATCTAGTTGCCCTCAGCACCAAATTTCTGAACAGCTCCTCATCCAATATTTTTATGAAGGATTGCAGCCTATGGATAGGAATATTTTGGATCTTGCTAGTGGGGAGCATTGGTTGACAAGACCCCAAATTTCCTTGCTAAGCAACTTATTGAGAACACGTCGTTGAATTCCCAGCAATTCACTACAAGAAGAAATTCTGTTGAGACTAGAGGTGTACATGAGGTCCGCACTTCCTCTTCCAGCCATGACAGTGATGATAGAATTGATAGGCTCACTTCTTTGGTAGAGAAATTGGTAATGGATAGGGTTCAGCCTGCGGTGTTGTGTGGCATGTGTAGTTCTCCTGAGCACCCATATGAAGCATGCCCCATTTTGCAAGGAGGGTCAGTTACTGAATCACCTCAAGCCTTTGCATCCATCCGTATAATCGTGGCAATAACCGCAATGCATCTGACATTCCGCATCTTTCAACAAATAGGTACCATCCCACTGGAGTAATCACCCTAATCTGCGGTATGGGAACTCATCCCAACAGCCGATGGCACCTCAGAATCCTCCTCCAGTGACTACTTCAGCACCCTCCGGACCTTCAGTAGATGACATGCTCAATAAAATGGCTGCACAAATGGCTGCACAAAATCTACAGTTTCAGCAACAAATGGGACAGATTCAGGCCTCACAGGCACAGTTTCAGCAGCAAACAAATGCCAGCATTAAAAATTTAGAGACACAGATTGGACAGATGGCCACATCCATGAATAGCACACCGCAAGGTCAAAGAACAACCCAGTGCCGGCCAAAGACCGACGGTGATCAATCCTAATGCCTCCAACCCCAATGTGAGTTCTATGTCTCTGAGGTCTGGAAAGGTTGTTGAGGCCACTTCTGGAAAGAATGAAGAAACTATGAAGGCTACTCCTAAGCCTACTGTTGAAGTTACTCCTGAACCTGTGGTTGAAGTTGCAACTGAGAGAGTGTATAGACCACCCATTCCGTTCCCACACAGATTACAGAAAAATTTGAAAAGTGGTGGTGAAAATAAGGAGAAGGAGATTCTTGATGTTTTAAGAAAGGTGGGTGTTAATATCCCTCTGTTGGATATGATCAAGCAAGTGCCCAGATATGCAAAATTTCTCAAGGACCTATGCACCAACAAGAGGAAGATGAAGACTAATGAGAGGGTTGACTTGGGAAGAAATGTCTCAGCGCTTATCCAGTCTAAGCCAGAAGAAGTTGTTGCTTTCACTCAGGCACTGCCACCGAAGTGCAAGGATCCAGGCACCTTCACTATCCCATGCACTATTGGGGACAAGAAGTTTGAAAACTGCATGCTGGACTTGGGAGCATCTATCAATGTCATGCCTACCTCCATCTTTAACAAACTGGATCTCGGTCCTTTGAAGTACACAGGTATCACCATTCAGTTGGCCAACAGGACTTGTGCCCGCCCCATGGGAATGGTGGAGGATGTACTAGTGCAAGTTGATGATCTGATCTTCCCAGCTGATTTCTACATCTTGGACATGGCAGGAGAGACACATTCCGAAGAAATCACCAATCATCCTGGGCCGGCCATTCATGAAGACAGCCAAGACTAACATTGATGTGGGTGATGGGACCATGTCTATGAAGTTTGGGGATATAGTTGCAAAGTTTAACATATTTGATGCCATGAAACATCCAGCGGAAGAGCACTCTGTATTCCACATTGAGTTGATATCTGAGACTATTGAGGACAACCATGAGAACTTGTTTTCTAATTTTCCACTTAATTCTGGCTGTGATGATATTCTTTCTTTTCTTGATTGTACTAACGCTAACCATTTTGTGGTTTGTGCTGAGATTGTTGCATGTTTAGCAGGTGATAAAATTGTCAGTGCAGTGGATGAGAAACATGAAGAAGATGAAGGAGCACCGGAGGCCCTCTCTACCTCTTTGGACTTAGACTGCAAGGAATGGGATCCAGGTGACAGCTCCGGCTTACACTGCATTTGATCAGGGAGTACTCTTTTCCTTTCCCTCACTATGATCTTATAATTTTGTTGTTCATTGGGGACAATGCATGTTTTAAGTGTGGGGGAGGGAATTAGTTGTAGTTTTTCTTTTCTTTGAATAAAGTTTTCTTTTCTTTGAATAAAGCTCCTGAATAATCTGAGAAGCTCAGGAGCATTTGTGTGTTGAGTCTTTTGTTGGCAAGTTTGTTAGATTTTTATTAATGTTGCACAGATTGTTTGCATGATTGATATGTAATGATTCCCCCTAGCTGAAAAAATTTTTGTTTTTGAAATGTGATTCCCATGTGAAATTGAAAACTGAACTTTGGGATTTTGTTATGATGGCATGATGAATGATAAGTTTGGGGTGATAGGAAGCACACACTAGGGATAGTATCTCTTTCAAACAATTTGCATGAATGTCCAGGTGAGGTTTTGAGCCTCCAACATGTTTCAAATGTGTGAAAATCACTTCCAAGTTACACTTCCCTGGATTTGATTGAATCTCTTTTTGGTTTGCATGATTATATGTGTAGCAAATGATTTAGGCAGTTTCTTTGTAAATAGCTACTTGGCCTGAATAAACCAATTCCTAATGCATGTTCCCTAGTTAGCCCTTTTGAGCCTATTAGCCTATTAGTTCTTGATAACCTAATGTTATAAGCCCTAAAATCTGGAAAACCATGTTAACCCGATCTTAGGATTAGGAGAGCATGTAATCTTAGAATGGGTGCAAGAAACTAAAGTTTGGGGTGGCTGCAAGGTGCAATGTGTTGTTGGGATTAGGAAAAATGTAAAAAAAAAAAAAAAAAAAAAAGAAGAAGAAAAAAAAATGAAAAATAAAAAAAAAATACAAAAATGCCAAAAAAGAAATAAAAAGAGCTGTAGCCACCCAGAAGTGTAAAGAAAAAAAAATAAATAAAGAAAGGAACTTGAGTTAAATTCAAAGTGTAAATAATGTTCATGCTCTCTTAGTTCCTAGGGTCTTCAGCCTAGTTCCTTTGTATATCCTACCCTTAGCCAGACCCCATTACAACCCAATAAAGCCCTTTTGATGTTGCTTGCATGTTTTCTGTGGGAGCCATTTTGAGGTGAAAAGCAAATTTTTGGGAAGTGTACTTGAAAAGTGAAACTGAGTGCAAAGTGTTAGCCTGACATAAACTGAGTGACTGAGTGAACAAATAATGCCCTTGTGAGGAAGGCAGTTGTTTGGATTTGGTGATCTCCCTCTTGTGTGTGACTTAGATTCCCTGCTTAGATTTCTGATTGTTTTCATGATGAAACTCTCAATTGTTTGGAATAAATGAATGTGGGAATTGCTCTGTTTGAAATAGGGGAAACAATGAAGAAAAATTGTTTTTGAAGTTGCTTGAATTTGTGCAATGTTGGTTGAATCTTTTAAGCTTGCCAGGTCTTGAGTCTTTTTGATTTTTGAGTCTTAGTTTGCTTGGGGACAAGCAAAGTTTAAGTTTGGGGTATTTTGATAAGCCTCTGGCTCATCTAGTTTTGTGGCTAGTATGACCAGGGTTTTGTGCAAATTATATCGTATTTTTACCCAAATTAGATTAGATTGTCCTCAAGCAAGGTTTTGAGTCTCTAGAGTAGTTTTAAGTTAATTTAGCTAGTTTGGAGTTAAATAATACACTTATAGTTATTTCTTTGTTTTCAGGTTTAGTGAAAGTCAAGAGAATAAGGAAACAGGGGTCTCGCCCATGAAAGCCATGCTCGCCACGCGACCCGAAGCCTTGACTGTTCCAAGAAATTGCTAAGTCTCTGGGTCGCCTCGCGAAGAAGGTCTCGCCCCGCGAGTATTCCAAACCTGAAAAAGTCAGAGACGATCACGGCTTGCCCGTGTTGAAGGTCATGGCCGTGGCAGTTTGAAGCTGAAGAGTCTCGCCACGCGAGAATCACTTCGCCTCGCGAGAATGCCAAGGGTTGCTGACAGTTCATGAAATTCGCCTCGCGAATGGTTGTTCACCTCGCGAGCCATCTGAATTCTGAATTTGTATAAAAGGCTGTTCTGAACATTTTGTAGAGACTTTTGCTCCTCCAACTTTCTGATATACATTTTTCCTTTGTGATTTCGTTATTGCCATGGAGCACTAAGTCCTAGGATTAGTCTACTGTTTGAGGATCCTATATACTTGAGGTTATGTAATCCCTATTTTAATTGCTTTTCCCTTTTCAATACCATACTTTGTATTTCTGTTTGCTTAATTCAGGAGTATACTGTATTGTATTGATTTATCTCTGGTGATATCATGTTCCTATAATTAATCGCATCTGCTTAATTTGCGTGTGTACATTTCGTGTTCGCTTAGTTCACGAAGGGCTTAATCCCGTTTGCTTAATTCGGGAATAGGGACATGTATCTGTGGTAGTAGTTTCGCTTGTAAATTACTATTACAACCGGAAGGGGATAAGAATCTGCTTAGGGCTTGGGATTACATTAACCAGGGATAGTTGGGAATTCTTGACAGTAGATTAATCGTTGTTTGATAATTGATAATCTCCTTTCAACTGCCCTGTTTTTGATTGCTCTGTTTTGTTTGTTTCTTATTTGCACTCCAATCCAAACCCCCCCAAAACTGATTTTTGTAAAAAATAATATTCTCAGAGTCCTTGAGAGACGACATCCGAGTTGTCGCACTATACTACACTTTTAAACCCGCTCGTCCTTTTTGGCGCGTGCGCGACAGCGCGACCACCCGCCCGAAACCGACCAACCTGTTGTGATTTTTCATGCAACGGTCAGGTTGAATCGGTTTGGCGGGTTGGGCGGTTAAAAAAATTGGTTTAATATGGATATCAGTGGTCGGTTTCAGGTCTGGTTTATGTCATCCGTCGGTACCCGACCCGACCTGCTCATAACAAAAAAAAAAAGTTTTATGGAGAATAGGCTACCAAGGCTGGATCTCAGATTTTTTTCCCCTCTTCTGTTATTTATTTTTTTGGTACTTAATTGGGCTGAAAGCCTTAAATTTTAATTAGGATCGTTGGACTTTTTTTTATTTTTTGGAATAAAATTAAATAATTAAAAATCCTAAATCCGTTGCAAACCGCCCGAACCGAACCGCCACCCGACCAACCGCAACCCAATCAACCCGATGTATAGATGGGCGGAAGCGGATTTCATTTTTCTTACATCGAATCCGCCCGAACCCGACAAACCCCACCCAAACCCGCCCGATGCTCACTCCTAGGTGTGGTCGTGTATGTGAGAAGGAGAGACAAGGAAGGAAATTTTCATTTTCTTTAATTAGATATAAGTATATAATGAGTGATTAAGATTGAGTCTAAAAATAAATACTTTTTACTTTTTTTTAATCTAAAAATAAAGGCTGATAAATATATACTTTCAAAATTCAAAATAGAGTAAAGATTGATAGTTGAATTGATCTACCAATAAAATCAATGATCCAAAATTAATCTCTGATTAATTCCAAACCAGTTTATTTTTAACTATAAAATTAAATAGAATAAAAATATGAAAATACTTTTCTCTTAATCATATTATTTAAAACATTTTTCTATACTGACAATAATAGTGACAATAGCGTAAATTATTGTCTAGTAAACATGCATACACTGAAATAAGGCAGTGCTAACGTACTCGGTAAAATAATTTTAAATGAGTAATCAAAATTATTCAAACTAAACCACATAAAAATAAATTTAAGTTAATTAACCAGATAATTAACCAACCCGAATAAAATAATATAAACATAGATATTTACTGTTATTGAAGAACAGTAAAAACCAGGGTGTTACATTACTACTACACTAAAAAAAAAAAATCGTCCTCGAAATTTCGTGACTCGTAACTAAACAGGATATTGTAATTACTTCTTAATCCCAAGATCTCACATTGTACTCCCCGTATTCATTTTCCCATAGATGACTTTCATAACTTAATAACGAAATTCATACTTAATCTTCGTTCTATTCATCCTCAACATAAAATTGCTTATCCTCAATTCATGCTCTCCATGTCCTTAACAATATTATCTTAATCTTCTACCCATAAAGATATAATCAAAACTTGATCTCTTTTTCCTTTAATACTAATCCATTAGAAAAAATTTCCTCTATTTCCTTAACTCTCACTTTTAACACCAAGATTTAACTAAGATATACATTCCTCCCACATGAAGAGCAAAATCAAAACATAATCACTTCTATTCTAAATCACTGGTCCACTAGATACACTACTTCCCACACATCTAACTTTCATAGTCATTACTAATGTAAAACTAACTTTACCACAACATGCATTAACTTCCTACTCAAGGTATTCAATCGTAGTCTCAGTCCCTTTGGGCGTAGTCTACTTTTCTAGGTGATATCAAATTCACGCATAAAACATCATAGCATTCCTTAAGGTAAACTGAAATAAAAAAGGGACCTTGTTGGGTAGGATTATCTATTTCATCAACTTTGAACTTCTTTAGAAACTTACTTTTCACAAGAGCGTATCCTTCTCGCTCGAATCCACTTAAGTAAAATTACTATTCCCATTCCGTTCATAACACACACATCAATTCATATTCAAGATATCTCATCGTAGTCTTAGTTTCCTTTGAACATATTTCACCACTCCAAATCATATCATAATCATACATTTCAATCTTAAAGAATATAATTACACTCCTTCATGCAACTACAACCAAAAAGTAATCACCTCGATTTGAATTATCCAAAATCATAAATCTTGAACTTTTCTGACAACTTAGTTTTACTCAAGAACTCCTCTTTACTGCTCCTGTTCAGCTTAGGAAAAACTAATATAGACACTTCCCTGTAAAACTTTCAAACTCATAAAATCAATATTAACCATGGATATTGATCATTATCCTAGATTCTTTTAACGGTATTCTGCATCGATCAAAATTTATTTATAATAATTGCCTCACTTGCTGTTATTGATCTTAAGGATTCACATCTTACTAATCACAACTATACCTCAACAAAACTTTCGTCACTTATTGTCCATCAGGCTAAAGGGATGATCGTTGTTAGATACTATACTTACTCCCAACCAACTTTCTAAAGATAAGATCATTTTTCACTCACCCACTCAAGTTGAGGGTGATCTGTTGAGCTTAGCCTCAACTTAGTCCTCAACACTTAGAGCGGATTTTACCGACAAACGTTGGTAAACTCCGAGACTTCATTTGGAACGATGCTGGAAAATACTCCATGAAGCATGTTCGATCCTCTGATACCTACTTTGTTTTGCTTCTCCACTGCATAGTTGATTTTAACTTGTAAGAAGGGTGTCGACTTCGTCAGTCGGTCCACGATCACTCGAACTTAAACAATACTCTTATAGGTCTTCAGTAAACTGGTAATAAAAATTCATGGCGACATCGACATCTTAACAAGGGAGGTCTATATTGTCAAATTATCTCTCTTTCATTGTACCTGACTAACTCTGACATGCTGATATGAATCAGATACCCATCCTCGTGACTCTTAAGATAGGTCACATGTCAATGATGTTTGGAAGAATACGTATGGCAAAGTTGATCAGGGATGACAAGTCCTTTCGAACCACAATAAGACATGATCTTAAAGATTACATAAAGAAATTTTCAAGAAAAGAAATTTTCTTGATTTTACTTTCACAAAACATAAAGAAGAATTCCATCAATTTGAAAGATACTGGAACATCCAGTATGGAAAAAGATTCTTCAATTAGGTTCGTGAGTGTAAAAATGCATAGCTAATACATGTTTACAACCATGACTCTAATAAAGTTCCTTCTTTCACAAGAACTTCCAGCGGATTTAGGAAATCAAAGGATGAATAGTTCCTGATCCAAGATGATTCATTCTTAGTACAAAGAATTTACAAAACGACGATTTTAAAAAGGAAAATAGTCTGGTAAAAAATCAGACTGGTCACCTCTACCAAAAGTAGAAGCGATTAGACTAAGTTTCATCAAAATATTACCAGGCCAATGAATATCCAGACCAATGAATATTACCAAATCAATCCACTAGAATGTCTAATACACCGAGGGTTGTTCAGAAATGTTAGCACAAATTCTCACATATCCATTAGGGTAAATTAAAATTACTGACTAGCATGACTAATTGCTAAGTCATGATAGACTTTAAATCAAGATTTAGAAAATCAATTTTTTTTTTGAGAAAAGAAAATCAGTTTTATAAGTACGAAATTGACCACAGTGTTTGTCTAATACAAACATAGGAATTTGAGGAACAATTGTCGATTTACAAGTTCACAAAGGAATGAACAGTACATATAAGAATTTTCTTAATCATGAGACACTCACCCAAGGTTGAAGATTTAAATCATCTTGCCTTGGTACCAACAAGCACACAGGTCTTTCCCGACACGCTTAGTATGGTCACTTTGAATCGTGCACGCTCACGGACAACTTAGTCAGTCTCTCATACATGTGAAGAGTTAATTTTTTCTCATAAGCTGAGTTAACGACTCAAAAATCTTTGATAGGTCCTCATTCTAATCCGGTGACAACCGTCCTCAAATCGATCTTTGAGAAGGCAACAACTCCTCGCAATTGATCTATCTGATCAACTATGCGCGGCAGAGGGTAATCATTCTTGATCATCATTTTGTTGAGTTGTTCGAAATCCACGCGAAGCCTCGATCCTTAACACAAAATTGGTGCTTTCTACGGAAAACACTCGATTTAACTAACTGTTTAGACCATAGATCTTTCAGTTAAATTGAGTCATCTAACTGATTAACTTTGTAGGCGACATTCTACACAAAGCGATAGAAAATCAGACTGAATCTATAAACTAGATTGATCGAAAATTAATATCCTTCGCTAGCAGCAAAACTAAACATTTCCAAGGGATATTCCCGGAAAATCATTTCACAAATGATAATCCTGGAACATTCTCAACGAATATTCCTAGAAAAATCTATTTTAATAGGCATACTATTCAAATGTCTGGCACAGTCCAAAAAGAATAACTAAATGTGTCACACATAGACCAAAACACAATTTACTATCCATGGGTTACTACAAGTCAAAACTCATATAACCCATTAAGATAAAAACACATTACTTATAATCCAACACACATCGCTTCGACAAGGAAGCAATTCAACCAGAGATTACACAACAAACACATAACAAACCTATTCCCCAAGGTTCCTGAAAGACTCGACCAGCTCTAATACCATTAATGTAACACCCCCTTGGGCGTTACATGTTTAACACATTTCAGAAATAAAACTTAAAATAATAGCTGGTTTGCTTTCGGAGAATACTTTACATAAGTACTTAAATACAGATCTATAACTTTTACAAAAATTTCACTACAAAAACAACTCATTTAGCGACCAAAAATAGTGACCGAATTTGTTGGTTTTTGTTTGCGACCGATTATAGGATCTAAATCAAACACTTATTAGAGTTGATATTGCGACCGAAATAGCGACCGGAATAGAGTGTAGCAGAGGTATCGGTCTCTATTTCTGTCGCAAAAGAAAGGAAAATAAAAGTAAAAAATTTATGACTTTTTAGCGACCGAAATGGCGACCGAGTTAAATTCAAAGGTTAAAATTTATTTATATTTACGACCGAAATTAAATCGGTCGCTAAACGGCGCGTAAAAAATTAAAATAGAGCGTGTTAGCGACCGAATTTTAAATCGGTCGCTGAATTTATGAATTCAAATTAACCCATTTAGCGACCGAATTAATCGGTCGCTAAAACTAAAATCCCTAAATCGCGAGCCCTTCCCCTTTCTTCCCTATTTCTCTCATTTCTTCTCTTTTCTTCTCTCTCTCTTGCACGCTCTGCTCCTCCCTGCCACCACGCGACGTCTGTGCTCCGGTCACCGCCAGATCACCTCGATCCGGTGAGTGATTCCACCTTCCCTCTCTTTCTCTCTGATGTCTCTCTGTCTCTATCCCTGTAGCGCACCTGAGCCGCCTCCCTTGAGCCACCACTGTCCGCAGCTCCGGTGACACCACCACCACCAAGGGTAAGCTACCTTGTCTTCTCTCCACTTCTCTCATTCTCTATTTCTCTAACATAATGGATATTTGGTAGCTAGGGTAAGGGAATTAATGTAGAAGGTGGTGTAGTCATGGAAGGGAATGGGAATATAAAGAAAATGAAGGATGGTGGAAGGGGTATGAGATAATTTTAAGTAAAGAGGGGTGATACCTGGGTGTTTGTTTTGTAAAGGTTGGGCTCTGCCACTGACTCCGTGCCAAATCTGCTCAGTTTGGAGTTCTAATAAACTGGCAGACTTTGTTCACACTAAAGACAATTTCTGGCCTAGTTAAGGTAGCATACTGCAGTGCATCCACGATGGATTTGTAAAGGTTGGGCTCTGCCACTGACTCCGTGCCAAATCTGCTCAGTTTGGAGTTCTAATAAACTGGCAGACTTTGTTCACACTAAAGACAATTTCTAATCAAAACAGAAACTAGGGTAGAAGAAGAGAAAACTAGAGTAGAATAAGAAAGATAGATAAAGAGAGAGAATCAATTGTACTCTATTATTTTTCTCAGTTGTTATGAATTACAGAGAAGGCTATGTATTTATAGCTTTGAGAAGGCTATGTATTTATAGCTTTGAGAAGGCTATGTATTTATAGCTTTGAACTTCTAACAGCTCTTGAGTTATTTTGACAGTTGTTGCTAACTGCCTAACGGCCATAACTAACTATCATAACTGAATACTGCTGACTCAGCATATTCGGTTATGTTTACAGGGATTCTATGCTAGCTTAGGCTATACTCTATTAGCCCCCCTTCAAGCTCAAGGTGGTGGCTGCAAAGGTACAACGTTGAGCTTGATCCTTAAGTTAGCAAACTGAGCTGAGGAGAGAGGTTTTGTGAGTGAGTCTGCTAGCTGATCACCACTGGGAACATGATGGACAGTGAGTTCTTTAGAGATAACCTTTTCCCTTACAAAATGAATATCAAGTTCAATATGCTTTGTGCGGGCATGAAGGATAGGGTTGTGTGCTAGAGACACAACACTTAGATTATCACAGTAGAGTTGAGGAATAGTGTGAGGAATCTTGAGTTCAGATAGTAATGACTGTATCCAGGATAGTTCAGTGACTATATTTGCCATGCTTCTATATTCTGCTTCTGTACTAGACCGAGCCACTAGTGGCATGGATGTCTTGTATTTTTGGGTCCTACGGGCTTAATGTGATGGATGTCTTTAAGTGTTGTGGGGAAGCTGATAAACCAGTCCTAACTTCCTTTGATCCACTTGGTATTGTATAGTCATGAATCATGATTTTAAGCATTATGTAGTTCTAAACTCCACTTTCTAGGCCATTTCTCCAAGTTTATGCTTCATTCCATTTCTCGCAATTTCTCCATTTATCTAAGTTGGTAACAAACTTGTTTAGCTATATTTTTCTGCACAAAACCAGTAGCTACTCGAAAACCATCAGAATAGAAAAATTTCACTTCACTCGATACCTAAACCAATGTGTAGGTACCTGCCCAGATGCCTTATTTATAGATTAGGGAAGTTTGAATCCCAATCTAACACAAAGTGAGATCAAAATCGGTTGCTTCAGATCCAAGTAATGCGCGTCATGACCGTGATGGCCATCACGGCTAGGCCGTGACGGATTCTGCCTTGGAAATTCTTCACTGGCTGGTCTGTCACGGCCGTGATGGCCATCACGACTAGGCCGTGACGGATTCTGCCTTGGAAATTCTTCACTGGTTGGTCTGCCATGGCCGTGATGGCCATCACGGCTAGGCCGTGACGGATTCTGCATTGGAAATTCTTCACTGATTGGTCTGTCACGGTCGTGATGGCCATCATGGCTAGGCCGTGACGGATTCTGCCTTGGAAATTCTTCACTGGTTGGTCTATCACGGCCGTGATGGCCATCACGGCCTGGCCTTGATAGCTTCTGACCTTTTCGTTCTTCTTTCTTTTTCAGCCCTGCTCGATCATGGCCGAGATGCCTATCACGGCTAGGCAATGATGGGCTCTATTTGTCTCATTTTTCTTCACTTTTCAAGCCCCATCTTCATGCAAGCTACATCATGGTCAATCTTGAGCATTTTGATCCTTAATTCCTGCAAAACAACACCACAAAACCGTTTTGGTATTTCACTGTTTTTGTGTCATCAACGAATGAGATCAACCAAACCATTTTTGTGTTTCACTGTTTTTTTTAATAAGCAGTTGCAGTACCATGATAACTTCCCAACTCTGCATGGATCCAAAAGTAAATTATAACTCTTTGAAGTGAAAATCTCAATATGAAATTTGGTTTATAAAAATATATATCAAATTAGTATAAGGTTAAAGTAATATTATCAAATGTTGTCATTTCAGCTCTGACACGATTATTTTTATTTATGCATTATAGGTCCTTGTCTGATCTTCGTTGTCCGCGGCTCCTCCCTTAGCCTTACTTGGTTTTGCTTTGTCGAATAGGTAAGTTCTCTCAATACTCTCTTTTAAGGTTTTGCTTTGTCTAATGGGAACTGATATGTGTGGTGCTTCTAATGTATTATGTGAATTATCGTGTTGTTTGGTAGTGGAGAGCTGAGATCAATAGGATGTAATCTTGTCTGATTGTATGCTGATAATTTAATGTTTATGCATGTGTTTGTCAATATGTGTTGTTTGTTAGTGGAGAGCGGAGCTCAATAGGATGTGATCCTGTCCGAAAGGCGGGATGCTGGTTGTGTGCTGATAATTTAGAAATTATGATTGTGTTTGACAATTAACTGCTACTTGTAAGTGGAGAGCAGAGCTCAATAGGATGTTTACTACAATATTTAATCTAAGTTTGTATTGATTTACGCTGCAATTTATATAAGCTCAACAATGTTGCAATATTTATAGGTTAATGATTTTATTTTCTGTTAGAGTTAATAATTAATTTAAGAAAGCCTTAGTTTCCTATTTGAGATTCAATATTAATGAGAATGCGTAACTTATCAAGGTATGCATGCTCATTGTATTGAATCTTGAATTGTCCAAGTGGGACAGTTTGGGAAAAAACTTTTTCACACTCGTACAATAGTCATTTCCTTGTTCAAATGCCTTATATATATACTTGTTGAAATCTCGGTATGATGCATTTCCTTTTGTTCTCCTACTGCATACTTGATCGCGGTGATTCTCATCGTGCTCGAGTCGTGTACTTGAAGACCGATGGGAAATGATGCCAAAATTTTGTCAAGTATAAGGTATTTGAATATGGGAATAACTATTATTAGACGAGTGTGGTAAAGGTTTCTTCTCGAATGGGATAGGTTCTTACCTTGTCATAAGAACGAGATTGATGGAGTTATTGGAATGCACCGTATTATATAAGTGTTATTGTAGGATTGGTCAGGCTATTTAATTGCCAGCAATGGATATTTCGGAGAATCGGAAATGGATGTATCGTAGGTTGGATTGGAATCAACGTCTTAGGGAAGAGTATAGAGTTGGAGTGGGTGAGTTTATAGAGTTTGTTGTTAGCTAGGAGAGATTCTATTTAGGTAATTTATTTATGTCATAATTCATTGTGTAAATGTCATTCTACTTAGGTAATTTATTTTTGTATTATTTACACTATTGTGTAATCATCTTTTCATTTTTTTCACAGATGGCAGATTCATCTAGAGGTTGGGGTCGTCGTGGAGGTCGTGCTGCGAGAGTCCCTTCGCCGGTCGACCCACAGCTTTCAGATCGAGACCACCCTACCAGCACCTCTGTTGACGGGACACCTCAGGGTGATGTAGTTGCACCCCCTACCCAGCCTCATGTGGTCGGGACACAGGCTGCATCCTCATCATCCACACCTACGACGGGACCATCATCATCATCGGGACAGGAGAGTCGTGGTCCATCCGACAGGAGGATTCTTCTTATCCACAGGGGGGATAACGAGTAAGCTAATTTAATTTTTTAATATATATAAAGTATCGTTAATTTCTATTTACTTGTTTTGTTAATTTATTTATAACATTTATTAATGCTCTAATTTTGCTGCAGCTTTACGCCATGAAGGGCCGCTCCGATTCGATATCGAAGATCCTGCGACGCAAGTTTGATGGTCCATGGCCTACATGGAAGGCCATCCCAGGGGGCCATAGGAATCAGTTGTTTAAAGAGTTTAAGGTAACAATTTATTAAGTTATTTAAATTAAATTTACATTATATATATACACACACGAATTTCCTAACAACTGTAAGTTGCAGAAATAGTATAGGTGGGACGTAGCTTTAGTGGCTCTCGCAGGGACATTTTTGAGCATAAAGGCTCACTAGTCATGAAGAATCTGACGAACAAGCTGAGGCAGGGTAAGAATAAGGGGAGGTGGGTGGATCCTGAGATCAGGAGGCAGCTGGACCAGTACTGGGCTACTGAGAAGTTCTAGGAGATCTAGGCCACAGCTCGGCGTAATCGAGCTTCTGATGGTGGCACATGTGCTTGGACCGACGAGTCTAAATCAGCCGCCGTCCACTACGACGATCTGGTAATACATTAAACTTTTGACTTAATATACTATTTAATTAATTAGTTTTCATTTTTAATTACAGAAACAGAAACAGCGGGCCCCCACTACTATGGAGTTGGTGGAGAGGACGAAGAAGTTGAAGTCGGGGACATGGGTCAACGACAAGGCTCGTAACTATGCTGCAAGCAAAATAACAATTTAGTATTTACTTGTAATTTATTATAAATGATTTGTTAATATTGGATATAATTTTAACTAAATTTATTCAACTATACTTTGTAGGTGGGCTTCAACGAGAAGAAGGACGATGCCATATCACGTGCCTCACAGTCACAAGATGAGGCTTTGACTGGTGATGGGCTCAGCTCTCCTATCTCCGTCGACGATAATGTCGTTTATTTGGAGGTCGTCGGGGGCAGGAACAAGAAGGGGCACGTGTATGACCTCGGACACCTGGGAGGCGAGTTTATCGCTTCATCATCCGGCATGCCTGCTCCTTCCTACGTCGATACTGTCCCTCAGGAGCAGTTCAACCAAATGCAGGACACCATCACGCAGCTGAACGCGGAGCATCGGGAGAAGAGCGAGAGAGAGCAGCAGATGGCGAACCAGATTGCACGATTGACTCGACTCACACAACAAAGAATCGATGCGAGGCGACCATCGAGCGGGGCCAAACACTGCGGCTAGTGTTGGAGCAGATGAGGATCCACACTCGGCTTGCTCGGGGTGATGCTATGACGGTTGTGCGCTGCTTGCCGCTCCTCGATTCCGCTTCCGCTGCGTCTGGGACTCTGCTCTGCGAGAGGAGATCGAGATAGCGACGCGTCGGTGGTACGAACGCTGAGGATGAATGGATTCCTCCACCTCCCCCTCATCATGACTGATTTTTTTTTTCCATATTTTTGACTTTAAACGATTCTTGTACGACACTTTGGATTATTTTATATATATATATTTATTATTTCTTATGATTGTATATTTCATTAGTAATTTGGTGTGTTTTATTAGTAATTTTGCTAACGTTTAAAGAAAAAAGAAAAAAAATTTATTTTAAAAATTAAATTTAATTTTTTTTTTAATAATAACCAGTTTAGCGACCGAATTAGAAACCAATAATTCGGTCGCTAAACTTTATTTAACATTAACAGATGTGGTATAGCGACCGAAAATCCGTCGCTAATAGAGGTTAACAATAACCAAAATTGGCGACCGATCTAGCAACCGATAATCGGTCGCTAATAATGGTTACCTAAACAATGCGACCAACCTTATAGCGACCGTTTTTTATTATTTAGCGACCGATATTACAGTCGCCATTTAGCGACCGAATTAATATTTCGGTCGCTAAAACTTAGCGACCAGGTATTCAGCCACCACCATTAATCGGTCGCTAAATTAAATAGCGACCGATTTACAAAGTTTAGTGATCGAATATGCCGATCGCTAAACAGTTGTTTTTTTATAGTGTTTCGACAGAGTCTCATCTGTAATTTAAACATTCCAAACAAAACACATGCTAATATATTTATATTTTCATCCAATAAGAAAGGCTCTCCGAGCCATAAACATTCTATCCAAAATAAACGCTCTCCGAGTCATAAACATACATACTATCATTAATCAACAGCGTCTTAAAAACCCAAGCTGGTCGTACTATGAGACTCTTACTGGAAAAGATCTCATGGTTTTTCCAGTAAATCAACTTTCTTCAAAAATCGGGATCAATCCCTCCGAGTGGGGCAGAGAACTCCTTTACACCATCAGGATACCACAAAGGAAGCCAAACAGAAATAATGCAAAGGTGAGTTACCAATATATGAGTTTAAACACAACAGTCATATATTTAACATATAAACAGTACCAAAATACCAAAGTAACAACTCATATAAATATAATAATATTCATATCATAAGATTGTTCAGATTTAAGACTTTATCCGTAAGATTTCTGTTAACACTTCAATATCCATTTTCTAACATAATCTCCAGAGATTCTAACTTCCCTTCCTCGAGTATGATAGGCCGCGATATTTCCTATAACGCAATTGTTTCACGTTGGGTGGCCTCTCCATGGGTCATTTCCCCAATTGTTCTAGGATTTCGCGTATCACCTATATAATATTTGATAGTTCCCTATTGAGTACATTCGCGCAGGGTAGCCGATTTCCATGAAAAGAGGTTGCAAAGCCTCAAATATTACGTAGAGTTCGAGCCCGAATGTCCCTAAAGACCCAAAAGCCCAAGAATATGCCTTTGGTCCGTAACTGTCAAATTTATCAGTCCACCTTATGTGAAAATTGTAACTCAATAACAACAGTACATCTGCCAGATCATCTTTTCAGATATTGATTAAACCTTCAATATCAATTGAGTTTTAAACTCTCGTTAAAGAATTTTCAAAATATTTTATCAACAGACACTAGTCTGACGTCTCAGAACTCTAGGTCCTTAACAGGAGGAAGGCTAGTCCAACTTCACCGTAATCAGAATCTAGTCTGAAACCTCAGCACAGAAATCTAGTCCTTTTCTGTTTCATTTCCACTTTCCAAAGAAAGCCAAAAATCACTTTTTTGTGTTCATATGTTTTCAGTAAAATAGTTTTCCAAAACAAAAGCTATGACGAACGTCATGCCTCAACCAGTCTCAATAGTTTAATAACATAGATAAATCACACACACACATACCACACACACACACACACACACACATATATATATATACATTCCTCAGATAACCAGACTGTTTCAATTCTCAACACCATATATATATATATATATATTTAGCATCAATCAACATATTATAAATCATCACAAGCAGTCTATAACATTAAATATATAACAGCTAAAAACTCCTCAGGCTTACTCCCTTTACCTTTGTAGACCGGAAAAAGATTCTTATCTTAATGCTCCAATAGTTTGTTTCCTTCTCAAGGACGTCTCGGTCCCTTTGACTTTTTTACAATATCCGTGACAACTCCAAAAGCAAATAACTGCTCTCCCAAGCAAGCACAACCACACTCAACCATCAACATAGGGAGAGCATTCCAAGCGCATACAACAACCCAAAACAACATATTAATCCATAATTCAACATCAACAGAAAATCTGATAAAATCAAACCTTTAACTTAACAAAAACAAAATCAATTTCCAATAAAATCAATTTGAGCAAAAATTGTGTTCATCCCAAAAATTGGGTAAAATGGGATTCACTCATAGAATCATGAAATTAGTTTAGGAAAACATTAAGTGATAGTCCTAATTGCATAAAACAAGCTTCAATTTCAAGATTATAATCTGAAATCAAATGGTTAAGGGTTAGGGTTTTGTAAACTGATTTGGGGTTTTGAAACTTAACATGATAAGGTGAGAAATCACTCACCCACAAGGAAGAAGATGAACTTGTGGTGGTGTTGTGATGCTCCTCGCGGCGGCGGCGATGGCGTTTTCTGGAGCAACCATGGACCCAAAAGTGAGAGAAAGTTCAAGGGAAGAAGAATGGAGAATTAGATGCAATCAAATGGGGGAAAACCACCACAGGAGGCGGCTTACCAGAGTGGACGTGGCGGAGGGCGGTGTTCACGCGATGGGGACGAACCGGAACTTACAGGGACGGGTCTTCTCCTTGCGTTGAGCGACGACCGATCGAGCGGAGGACGGCGACAGTGGAGGGGCAGCTCGCATTTGCTGGGCAGGAGATGGAAGAAGTGGAGAGGGAGTGAGGATGAAGAAAAGAAAAAAAAAAGAAAGAAAGAAAAGAGAGAAATGAGGGTGTGGTAGTGTACGTGATAGGGAGAGATAAGGAAGGAAATTTTCATTTTCTTTAATTAGATAAAGGTACATAATGAGTGATTAAGATTGAGCCTAAAAATAAATACGTTTTTATTTTTTTTGAATCTAAAAATAAAGGGTGATAAATATATACTTTCAAAATTCCAAATAGAGTAAAGATTGATAGTTGAATTGATCTACCAAGAAAATCAATGATCCAAAATTTATCTCCGATTAATTCCAAACCAGTTATTTTTAACTCTAAAATTAAATAGAATAAAAATATGAAAATACTTTTCACTTAATCATATTATTTAAAACATTTTCTATACTGGCAATAATAGTGACAATAGCGTAAATTATTGTCTAGTAAACGTGCATACACTGAAATAAGGCAGTGCTAACGCACTTAGTAAAATGATTTTAAATGAATATAAGTTAATCAACCAAATAATTAACCAATGCAAAGAAAATAATATAAACATAGATATTTACTGTTATTGAAGAACGGTAAAAATCGAGATGTTACACGCTCCTAACTGTAAAAATACCTTTCCTAATAGGCCACCACATGATACCATCCATGGAAACCGAATCATACAGAGGAGTCTCAAGGACTGCACTAGCCGAATCCTGGCACGTAATAGCATTGACCAAGGGGACATTCCAACGCTTCCTACCTGGTACCCACAAGTCACAAACACGCAAAAGAGATTCGAGCGGCAAAACCAGATTAGGACTAGGAATGGAAAGATTTTTCAAACAAGGGTTTTTCCAAACCATAATATTGTTACCATCACATATTCTCCATTTCAACCCCTTATTCAAAACTGCTCGGGCTTCACAAATACTATGCCACACAAAGCTGGAATTTTGGCCAATAGTAGCTTCCAAAAAATAACAATGTGGATAATATTTGGCTTTGAATAGCTTGGAAACAAGAGTATCCGGCTCCGACAAAAGCTTCCACCCTTGTTTACCAAACAGTGCCACATTGAAGGCATATAGATTTCGAAAACCCATTCCACCATCCGTCTTATGCATGGATAGTTTATCCCACGAGAGCCATCGAATTCCCTTATTATTATCACCACCACCTCCCCACCAAAACGAATTCATCATCTTCTAGATGTCATCTCCTAGAGATTGCGGGATAAGGAAAATGCTCATAAAATATGTAGGAATAGACTTGAGAAATGATTTTATCATCACTTTCTTACCCGCATTTGATAAAGACTGACCACCCCAAGAATTAATTTTACTCCACACACGGTCCTTAATAAATCTAAACAAGGCCTTCTTGCTTCTACCAATCATAGAAGGGAGACCCAAATATTTACCAGTGCCCAAGAAAATTTGCACCCCAAGGAGATTAGCCATAACATCACGCACATCACCAAAAACATTCTTACTATAATAAATTTCAGATTTAAGAAAATTAATTTCCTGACCTGAAGCCGCTTCATAAGTAGCAACAATGTTCTTCATAACCAACCCCTCATTCTCCTTAGCTTTAAAGAACAAAAAGCAGTCATCCGCAAACAAAAGATGGTAAATTGTAGGGGCACCCCTACACACCCTGGCTCCATGGATGTCACCCCTAGCTTCAGCCTTCTTGATCAAACTAGTAAGACCCTTTGAACAAAGGATACAAGGGTAAGGGGAAAGAGGATACCCTTGCCTCAAACCTCTCCCTGGCTGGATAGGACCCACAGGCTCCTGGTTAACAAGGACGGAATAGGAAACTGATTCCACATAAAGCATAATCCACTACACCCACTTATCCGCAAAGCCCATGCTCCTCATAACAGCTCGAATGTAACCCCAGTCAACCCTGTCATAGGCTTTACTCATATCAATTTTAAAAGCCACCTCACTACAAAAAAAGAACTGTTTAGCGACCGGCATATTCGGTCGCTATTTAAGTTAGCGACCGAATTAGCGATCGATTCATGGTGGTGGCTGATAACCTGGTCGCTAAGCTTTTAGAGACCGAAATAATAATTCGGTCGCTAACTGGAGACCGTAATTTTGGTCGCTAAATAATAAAAAACGGTCGCTACACGGTTGGTCGCATTGTTTGGGTAACCATTTTTAGCGACCGAAAATCGGTCGCTAGTTCGGTCGCCAATGTTGGTTACTGTTAACCTATATTAGCGACGGATTTTCGGTCACTAGACCACATTCTGTTAATGTTAATTAAAGTTTAGCTACCGAATTATTGGTTTCTAATTCGGTTGCTAAACTGGTTTTTATTAAAAAAATTTAATTTAATTTTTAAAATAATAATTTTTTCTGTTTTTCTTTAAAGTTTAGCAAAATTACTAATAAAACACAAAAAAATAATCAGTCATGATGAGGGGGAGGTGGAGGAATCCAATCATCCTCAGCGTCCGTACCACCGACGTCTGCTATCTGATCGTCCTCTGCGAGAGCGACATCGATGGTGGCGGTGGAACTGGAGGAGCGACAGCAGGCGGCACAACCGTTAGAGCATCACCTTGAGCAACTGGAGTCTGGATCCTCATCTGCTCCAACACCAGCTGCAGTGTCTGGCCCTGCTCGATGCTCGTCTACATCAGCTGCTGGTGTGCCTGAGTCAAATGTGCAATCTAGTTCGCCATCTGCTGCACTCTCTCGCTCTTCTCCCGAAGCTCCGCGTTCAGTTGCGTGATGGTGTCCTGCATTTGGTTGAACTGCTCCTGAGGGACGGTATCGGCGTAGGAAGGAGCAGGCGTGCCGGATGATGAAGTGATAAACTCGCCTCCCAGGTGTCCGAGGCCATACACATGCCCCTTCTTGTTCCTGCCCCCGACGACCTCCAAATAAATGGCATTATCGTCGACGGAGATAGGAGAGCCTGGCCCATCACCAGTCAAGGCCTCATCTTGTGACTGTGAGGCACGTGATATAGCATTGTCCTTCTTCTCGTTGAAACCCACCTACAAAGTATAGTTGAAGAGATTTAGTTAAAATTATAATCAATATTAACAAATCATTTATAATAAATTACAAGTAAACACTAAATTGTTTTTTTGCTTACAGCATTGTTATGGGCCTTGTCGTTGACCCATGTCCCCGACTTCAACTTCTTCGTCCTCTCCACCAACTCCATAGCAGTGGGGCCCCGCTGTTTCTGTGCTTTCTGCACAGAAAAATATAATCTTAAATTCATAAGAATAATTAAAAATGAAAACTAATTAATTAAATAGTATAATAAGTCAAAAGTTTAATGTATTACCAGCTCGTCGTAGTGGGCGGCGGCTGATTTAGACCCGCCGGTCCAAGCACATGCGCCACCATCAGAAGCTCGATTACGCCGAGCTGTGGCCTGGATCTCCTGGAACTTCTCAGTAGCCCAGTACTGGTCCAGCTGCCTCCTGATCTCAGGATCCACCCACTTCCCCTTATTCTTACCCTTCCTCAGCTTGTTCGTTAGATTCTTCATGACCAGTGAGCCTTTATGCTCAAATATGTCCCTGACGAGACCCTCTAAAGCTACATCCCACCTATACTCTTTATGCAACGTACAGTTGTTAGGAAATTCGTGTGTGTGTGTGTGTGTGTGTGTGTGTGTGTGTGTGTGTATAATGTAAATTTAATTTAAATAACTTAATAAATTGTTACCTTAAACTCTAGAAACAACTGATCCCTATGGCCCCCTGGGATGGCCTTCCATGTAGGCCATAGACCATCAAACTTGCGTCGCAGGTTCTTCGATATCGAATTAGAAGGGCCCTTCGCGGGCAGAAAGCTGCAGCAAAATTAGAGCATTAATAAATGTTATAAATAAATTTAAAAAACAAGTAAATAGAAATTAACGATACTTTATATATATTAAAAAATTAAATTAGCGTACTCGTTATCCCCCCCGGGGATAAGAAGAATCCTCCTGTCGGATGGACCACGACTCTCCTGTCCCGATGATGATGATGGTCCTATCGTAGGTGTGGATGATGAGGGTGCAGCCTGTGTCCCGACCACATGAGGCTGGGTAGGGGGTGCAACTCCATCACCCTGAGGTGTCCCGTCCACAGAGGTGCTGGTAGGGTGGTCTCGATCTGAAGGCTGTGGGTCAGCCGGCGAAATGACTCTCGCAACACGACCTTTGCCATGACCTCCACGACGACCCTTACCTCTAGAGGAATCTGTCATTTGTGTACAAAATGAAAAGATGATTACACAACAGCGTAAATAATACAAAAATAAATTACCTAAGTAGAATGACATTTACACAATGAATTATGACATAAATAAATTACTTAAGTAGAATCTCCGTCACTAAATTCACCCTCACTCTCATCAGTCTCACTTGATCGGAATGTGCCTTCGCTAGATGCGTCCAACTCGGATTGATCCAATAACTCTCTTGCAACTTCTTCCCCATTTCCGGAAATGTCCGCCAGAGAATTAACAATAATGTCCGGTGTAATTTGCAACGGTACGTGGGGTCTTGAAAACTCATCATCTTGGTACGGAGCATCTTTTTCAGGTTGGTTGATTACATTATCAGTAATTATACTGCGAGCCTTTATCTTAATAACACCCAACCAGCCTTGATGTCCTTCGGGATATGGCGAGTAATAAACCTGATCTGCCTGTTGTGAAAAAATGAATGGGTCGTACGCCTTATTATACCTTCGAGACAGCCTAACTTGAACAATACCATATTTTTTATCGATTTTTGTCCCTACGTCAAGAGTAGGATCAAACCAATCACACTTGAAGATAACTAACTTCAGCACGGGGAAACCGGTATAATCGAGTTCAAGGATGTCAGTTAGAACCCCATAGAAATCATCCTCTACATTGCCATCAGTGGCTTGCACACAAACACCATAGTTACATGACTGCATTCCTTTATTCCGTGTTTTTGTGTTAAATTTATATCCATTTACAATATAAGTATTCCATGATGTAACCCATCTGTTAGGCCCCCATGCCAAATTTGTCAACAATGGATTTTGAACATTGTTTTCTAGATCTAGTACCTAAAAAATCAAATATTATATTATTCTTATACATGCTATATATTTAAGGAGATAAAATGTATTGCAATAAATGAATATGCTTAACCTACATATTTACTGAACCACGTAGCAAAGTGAGAAGTAATTTCTCGATCAACCTGATCGTTTGAAATGTCAGGTTGGAGATCCCTTAGAAAATTGCCATACATCCTACATATGGGAGATTAACAGCAGGACGATTAATAATCATAAATGTCAATTAAACTTATAAAAGACATTGTTGAAACTTACTCTAAATATGGCGTCACCTCTTCACAATTTTGAAGGATATACAGATGAGCAGCATTAATGTCACGCTGCTCCAAGAAATATCCTTTTGATTTGCCACTAAATCTGCCCGGATAGTTGAATATTGATATAGGAGGACTAGTTGAACTTCCTTCGCCTGAATCAACGTTTCTAGGCATCCTTGTCCTTCTCGTGTTAACTTCGTCCGGATAGTAATAAGAGGCAAAAGTGGAAGTCTCCTCTACTAAGTATGCTTCACAAATGGAACCCTCCACTCATGCCTTGTTCTTGACTTTGTGTTTAAGAGAGTGCAGGAACCTATTAAAGAGGGATACATACAAATAATTACTAGTTTTAGGGAAAGCTAAACTACGATCTCGTGTTTGTGAATTTCATATGTATTAAGTAAAATAGTTGAACTTCCTTCGCCCGAATCAGCGGTATTAGACTGGGCCACAAACTCTTGCTTCGTAAGGTAGATGAACTGGCAGGTGTTCCATGGAATCGAAGAAACTTGGCGGGAAGATTTGCTCTAGCTTACATAACAAAACGGGTATCTTGACTTCCATATCCTTTAATTGATTCACATTTCGTGTTGTCGATGTAAGCTCCCTAAAAAAGTGGCTAAGCTCAACAAGTGGGTTCCAAATTTGCTTTGGTAATGCGTCGAACGCAATTGGGAGCAACCGTTGCATGAACACGTGGCAATCATGACTCTTCATTCCATGTAACTTTGCTTCCTTAATGTCAACACATCTACCCATATTGGAAGCATACCCATCTGGTAACTTTAGTTCTTTAACCCACTTACAGACGACTACTTTGTGTTTTGCTTAGTGTATAACTTGCCTTCGGTTTGATAAGTCTGCCACGACCACCGTCCTGCAACTCAAGATCCTTCCGATTACAAATTTCAGCCAGATCCAATCGGGCTTTATTTGTATCCTTTGTCCTCCCCTTGATGTCCATCAGTGTCAAACACATTCAAAAACACATTCATCTTAGTATGCATGACATCAATGTTGTGACGAAGTAGCTGCGTCCTCCAATACGGCAACCTCCAAAATATACTTTGTTTTGTCCAATTATGTTGACGCCATAATCAGGAATATGTTCTCTTTGGGATTCATGGACGAGCGGTAAGTACTGTACTCTGCGCCATACATTAGGACCAGTCCAACGTGGTGGAGGCGGTGTTGTCTCCGCACAACGCTTCTTGAATGCATTCTTGTTCCGCCTATAAGGATGATCTTCTGGAAGGAATTGACGATGACAATCAAAATATGAGATCTTTCGACTGTTTTTAAGCATGAATGCCTTCGATCTCTCCATACATATTGGGCATCCAAGCTTCCCCGCGGTCATCCAACCCGACCTCATCCCATATGCGGGAAAGTCGTTGATCGTCCACATCAAAGCTGCTTTCATGATGAAATTCTGCCTCAAAGATACGTCATATGTCAACACACCGTCATTCCACAGCATCGTCAACTCATCTATCAGCGGCTGCAAGTACACATCAATCTTACCTTTTGGATTAGACAGACCCGAAATTATGACTGTTAGGAACATAAACTCCCGCTTCATGCACATCCCCGGGGGAAGATTGTACGGAGTCAGGATAACCGGCCAACAAGAGTATGCTTTTCCATACTGCCCAAAAGGATTAAATCCATCAGTAGATAACCCCAATCGGACATTCCGAGGGTCTTGCGAAAATGCCATATGAACCCTATCAAAATGCTTCCAAGCTTCT
This sequence comes from Sophora flavescens, assembly GCA_030762895.1. Lineage (NCBI taxonomy): Eukaryota > Viridiplantae > Streptophyta > Magnoliopsida > Fabales > Fabaceae > Sophora > Sophora flavescens. The sequence goes on along the minus strand of CM061065.1, from coordinate 205,893,804 downwards.
CCATCAGATGGATGACATTAGACATCGCGCTCCCTCTCATGCTCACTATGCCAACTCATGTGAGCTGCAGTGGCCATCGAAGAGTACAATCTTGTAAGTCTTGGCACGAGCGGAAAGTACCACATCTTTTTTAGCGACCTCTTCTTCTCAATGCCCATCCTAGTGGTTGTCTTATACCGATTCGCACCACAAAATCGACAACATGTTATGCTTTCCGCTGAATCAATCTTATAGTACAACATACTTCCATTCGGGCAATAATCAATTTTCAAACACCCCAGACCCAAATTTTCCACAGACTTCTTTGCATGATAAAAACTAGTAGGCATTCGATTGTCTTCTGGCAACGCCTTGGACACTGACCTGGTGAGGCGATTACAACAGCCTTCTTACATCTTGTAGTCAGATTTGATACTCAACCATTCCATGCACATCGACAACTCCATGTACTCCCAACATCCTTCCCACAATGGAGATCGTGCAGCACTCAGCATATCATAGAATCTTTGAGCTTCGGGATTCGGATTCTCCTCTATGTATTGGGAACCCATTCCACCATCTTCTCCCCCATCTTCTTCTAGTACAACACCAACCGATGGTCCAGCATGATCCATTATCATCTGCTCGTATGGATTCAATTCTTCCCTCCGGTCCCCACTTCCATAGTACGAACCTTCAAACACAATCGGGTTTAAATCAGGCAACGTCTCACCATGGTTACTCCACCAATAGTAATCAGGCATGAAGCCCTTCTCATAAAGATCGGCTACAACTCCATCCACGCTTTTGAAAGATTGACACTTGCATCTTTTACAAGGACACCTCAAATGATCACTGCCCAGCCGTATAAATCTCTCCTGGCTAAAAACAAACTCTATAAACTCACCCACTCCAACTCTATACTCTTCCCTAAGATGTTTATTCCGATCCAACCTACGATACATCCATTTCCGATTCTCCGGAATATCCATTACTGGCAATTAAATAGCCTGACCAAAAAAAAATTAACACTTATATATTACGGTGCATTCCAATAACTCCATCAATCTCGTTCTTATGACAAGGTATGAACATATCCCATTCGAGAAGAAACCTTTACCACACTCGACTAATAATAGTTATTCCCTTATTCAAATACCTCATGCTTAACAAAATTTCGACAGCATTTCCCATCGGTCTCCAAGTACACGACTCGAGCACGAGGAGCATCACCGCGATCAAGTATGCACCAGGAGAACAAAAGGAAACGCATCAGACCGAGATTTCAACAAGTATATATATAAGGCATTTGAACATGGAAACGACTATTGTACGAGTGTGAAAAAGTTTTTTCCCAAACTGTCCCACTTGGACAATTCAAGATTCAATACAATGAGCATGCATACCTTGATAAGTTACGCATGCTCATTAATATTGAATCTCAAATAGGAAACTAAGGCTTTCGTAAATTAATTATAACTCTAACAAAAAATAAAACCATTAACCTATAAATATTGCAACATTCTTGAGTTTATATAAATTGCAGCGTAAATCAATACAAACTTAGATAAAATATTGTAGCAAACATCCTATTGAGCTCCGCTCTCCACTAACAATTAGCAGTTAATTGTCAAACACATGCATAATTTCTAAATTATCAGTACACAACCAGTATCCCGCCTTTCAGACAGTATCACATCCTATTGAGCTCCGCTCCCCACTAACAAACAACACATATTGACAAACACATGCATAAACATTAAATTATCAGCATACAATCAGACAAGATCACATCCTATTGAGCTCAGCTCTCCACTACCAAACAACACGATAATTCACATAATACATTAGAAGCACCACACATATCAGTACCTATTAGACAAAGCAAAACCTTAAAAGAGAGTATTGAGAGAACTTACCTATTCGACAAAGCAAAACCAAGTAAGGATAAGGGAGGAGCCGCGGACAACGAAGATCAGACAAGGACCTATAATGCATAAATAAAAATAATCGTGTCAGAGCTGAAATGACAACATTTGGACTTAATACATTCATTTATGCTTTTAACATTCATATATATGCTATTACTACAGATGCTATTGGTGTTGTCTCCGAACATGGAAATTTAGAGGATTATCAACATGAAGGTATAACAGGAAAGAGAATTGAGTTCAATCTTCTTGATGAAAGGTCCTCCCAATTACATTATTATTCTCTTAACTAAACATTTTATTTCACATAGAATTTATACTCAAACTTGTTTTTTTTCTCAAACTTTAGCAATAATTTTGTTCGTGTGACATTGTTTGGGGAACGAGCAATCGAAATAAACTTTCTAACTGAAAATAACCAACTTAAAGTGGTATTTTTGCAACTTGCCCGAATCACTCATTATAGAGGGTACGAGTGTTATCTATCAGAATCAAGTGATTCCTTTTTTTCTTAATCCAACGAAAAGAAAAGAAAATATGATTTTCTACTTGATACAAAAATATGACAAATTTGTTAAGTATTAAGGAAAAAAATATTGACATTCAATAATTTGGAGTAAATTTCTCAAAGTATAAAGTATTTTATGTCTTTTTACAATTATAAAAAATATTCTTTAAGAAGCTGTTATTGAAATTTATGTGTTTTTTAGAAGAAAATTTGAGTATCTTTAATTTCAATATGTGTCTTTTTGATAAGGTCGAGTAATACCTCGTCATTTTTATTTCCACAGGTGGAACTTAGAACTACGTTTGCTTTGATTCTCACTTGGGATACATAGAAGCAGAATACGCTCATACCGATAAAGCCCTAAAAAAAACAATGCTAGCCGACTACCCAGTAAAAATTTAGGAAAGAACATTTTGCACTTTGTCTCCACATTCCTCCCCATCACATAAAGCCCGTAGGACCCAAAAATAAAAGACATCCATGCCAAACACATAGAACATGTTTTGCCCCACCTTAGGCCGATTCTACACCAATAAAAGTTCCAAGCAAACTAAAATTTCAACTATCATTGCCATGTTTTGCATTACCATGCCCCTTCATAATTTCTTATAACCTGCGAGCAATAACAACTTTACCAAATATTATACCCAACAAACACCCAGGTATCAGCCCCCATTAGGCAAAACTAAAGGAACCCGCATTCAGCACTTGCATCCCATGATCCTATATTCCCACTTTCAATTATAGTTGAGGCCACTTCTGTAGTAGAGCATCACTCCAACAGAAACATCAAATCTCATAACCAAAGTCCAAGCTATCCATTACATATGACACCTACTTTCCAGTATACAAAAACACTGGTGAAGATCCACTTAGCATCCAAACAGGTAAAATTAAGAAGCACAGAAACAAATACTTTAAGAACAAAATACAGAAGAACCTCACCATCCACTCTACAGTTAGCAAATAATGTTCAGTATATTAACTCCCCTCTAAATTTTTTTTGGAACATTCTCAAGTAGAGAAGCACAAAAAAAAAAAGGACAAGACATTAGAAAATCAGCTTTTCTATCAAGTTGTAGTGCCCGTGAACACAGCAAGACCACAATTACCAAATATCTGCTAGCCACACACAACATATAGCAGCAAACCAGGACCAGCAGGAGAAACTCCACATGACTTACAAAATAAAGCCAAGACTAATATACATCAAATAGAACATATATCAGAAACCATATAAGAAAATCATGAAATAACACCAAAACTATAACTCAAAGGCACACCCAACTCTTGAAAACCTGCTACAGCACAGATCCAGCAACCAATTCTCAGGACACCAGAGGGAAAAAAACATCCAGTATGACCCCCTCACCAGTACAAATTTTATGATCTTAACCTGAGCAAAGATTTCCTCAACCAAAGAGCTCCACTCTACACTATATATACACCGTATTCATGACAGATTTAGGCAAGAATAGGGACTTAAACTCGACAATGAAAATGGATATTTAAATCATTTCTCCTTCTTGCATATCAACCTCCTCCACCAATTAATTAAACTCGATCATATTTTAGCAAGTACTTTTGACTCTCGAGTGCTCCATTAATGCATCATCAGAGATCGTGGTTCGGTTATTGGTTATTCTACTTATCCAGTATTTTTATATGGTAACATACATATTTCCACAGCAAATAGAAAAGATCTAGGAGTGAGTACTAACGTTATGATAGGAACTGGTATTAATAAGAGAAATAGTAAAACAATGATAAGCAACAAACTCCAATTGTAGAGAACAGAAGCTATGAATGCAGAAAAGAGTATAGAAAAATTGAAAAATACCAGAGAAAGCAACTATCTCTGCCCTATGGCTTTAGCCATCCCTCTTTACTTAAAATGATCTCATACCCCTTCCACCATCCTCCATTTTCTTTATATTCCTATTCCCTTCCATGACTACACCACCTTCTACATTAATTCCCTTACCCTGCTACCAAATATCCATTATGTTAGAGAAACAGAGAATGAGAGAAGAGGAGAGAAGACAAGGTAGCTTACCCTTGGTGGTGGTGGTGTCATCGGAGCTGCGGACAGTGGTGGCTCAAGGGAGGCGGCTCAGGTGCGCTACAGGGACAGAGACAGAGAGACATCAGAAAGAGAGAGAGAGAGAGAGAGAGAGAGAGAGAGAGAAAGAGAGAGAGAGAGGGAGGGAGGGAAGGTGGAATCACTCACCGGAGGTGGCTTGGTGGTGACCGAAGCACAGACGTCGCGTGGTATGGTGGCAGGGAGGAGCAGAGCGTGCAAGAGAGAGAAAAGAAAAGATAAGAAATGAGAGAAATGGGGAAGAAAGGGGAAGGGCTCGTGATTTAGGGATTTTAGTTTTAGTGGCCGAATAATTCGGTCGCTAAATCGGTTGCTAAATGGGTTAATTTGAAATTTGAATTCATAAATTCAGCGACCGATTTAAAATTCGGTCTCTAACACGCTCTATTTTAATTTTTTTACGTGTCGTTTAGCGATCTATTTAATATCGGTCGCAACTATAAATAAATTTTAACCGTTGCATTTAACACGGTTGCCATTTCGGTCGCTAAAAAGTCATAAATTTTTTACTTTTATTTTCCTTTATTTTGCGATCGAAATAGAGACCGATACCTCTGCTACGCTCTATTTTGGTTGCTATTTCGGTCACAATATCAACTCTAATCAGTGTTTGATTTAGATCCTGTAATCGGTCGCCATTTCGGTCGCAAACAGCAACCAACAAATTCGGTCACTATTTTCGGTCGCTAAATGAGCTTTTTTTTGTAGTGCCTCCCCCACTTTACCTTTGGACTTATTCTTCATAAAATGGATGATCTCAAAAGTCATCATAGCATTATCAAGGATAGACCGACCCAGGACAAAAGCTGATTGAACATTGGACACACACTTGTGAAGAACTGCCTATAATTTATTAGCTAAGACTTTAGACAAAATCTTGTACACTACATTTCAAAGAGAAATAGGGTGCCAATCCTTCATAGTTGTCGGGCTATCATTCTTCGAAATAAGAGCTATATTAGTGTCATTAATAGTTGCGGGGAAAAAACCTCTATCCAACCAAAAGCAGCAAGCATAAAAAATCTCATCACCACAAAGCTCCCAATACTTTTTAAAGAAAGCAGGGTTGAAACCATCCGGGCCTGGGGACTTGTCAGAATGCATTTGGCTAAGAGCACATGAAAACTCAGACTTGACAAACGGCACAATCAACATCAAATTATCCTCATCAGAAACACAAGGCAGAATAGTATCTACCACTGGGGCATACAAACCATCTCGATGCAAAAACAAATTATCAAAATAGCTATTAGCAATATCCTTAATACGGTCCTGGTCTTCCGTAACAACAGTATCCTCATCCTTGATTTTAGAAATTTTATTCGCCTTGGATCCAATGGTAGCAGAGGCATGAAAGAAGCGGGTATTAAGATCACCCTCTCTGATCCAAAACGTCTTCTCCCTCTACTTCCAAAAACTCTCCTCTTGGACGAGCAGTCTAACCATACGGGTTTTAACTTCACAAAAGCTGGCCACACCCTCAGAGACTCTTCTATCTTGAAGGAATTCAAGTTGCCTTCTACAGTCAGTAATCTCGGACTTAAACTCTGATCTAAGACACATACCATGATTTTATTGGTGTTCCTTTGCCTTATGTATCTAATTAGTTGTGTTTTTAGGCTTAGAGCACCTATAAAACAAAAAAAGTGCTTTAAGAACTATAAAATATATATTAAAATAGAGTATATTTAATAAATTTTAAAAATAAAATATTTATTTTTTAATTAAAAATATTTTTTTTTATTCTTTAACCATGCTCTTGAAGAAATTAGTTGTGATAGTGAGTCTAGTTTTTGCAACGTTGACCCAGTCACCCCCTACGCTCGTGTTTATATTGATAAAGTTTAAAATCCTCTACTCTAGTTTATAAAAAAAAAGAAGATCCTCTGCTCTTTTATGGATGATGACCGGCTCAACATCTGTTAAAGCCTAAAGTGAATTTTGGGATGATGCCTTTTAAAATTAATAACAATATTTATTAAAATTATTATATTTTCATTTAAAGTTTATCTTTCGAGCTTTTTTATATGCAAAATCATTTATTAAATTACTATATTTTTTTTTACGAATCATCATAATTAGTGTCTTTGGCTCCCCAGTGGCATCTCGGATATCCCACAAGCTTCAACCATTTGGACCGGTTATGAGACTAATCTTCGATCGATGGCTTAGAGCATGAAATTAACCATTGATTTTCACAACTCTCCAACTAGAGTATCTACACCAGGAATGCTATTTAGTAAATTACTATATATTAACTACTAAGTAGTAAGTAATTTTTTTAAAAAAAATTCTACCACTATATAATAACTACTAACTAGCAATAAATTTTTTTTTTAGGCTTAAAGCCCTTGCTTGGATGGCTTTACCTAAGGGTCGGCTCTACCAATGATCTGACCTCCATGAGCTAAACCACATTAATTTATTTTTTTAGTTTTCTAATTGTTTATCAGGTAATCACTAATCAATGATCCAAATGGTTAAATCACTAATCCTCGACCTCAAAATTATTTTATTTTACAAATGACTAAATTGAAAACACTTTTTATAAATATTATAATATTAAACAAGGAAAAAATTACTGTCACAATATTATAATCCGTATTTTTTTCTTTCTAATAAACTATTCCAAACAATACCTTTCTTCACTCTCTTCAAAGTTGGAATTTGGAAACAAGAGCTCTAATAAAGTGTTTAAGATTGTTCTATCCACCTAACCTCTTCTTATTCGAAGTTAATTTTGATGTAATCGAGTTTTAGAAATTAGACTCGACATGTTTTGGAGACAAGTTCATATTACACTTTAGGTCGTCACAACTCAGTTAGTTGTCATAGATTCATTAACATTTTTACCTTTTTTACCTTTTGTTTTTTGTAAATATATATTGCAAGATATACCTTTGTTTTTTTTTACCTCTTTTTTTTAACAGTTTTTTCTACCTCCTCAATCTTATATTTTAGCTATGTGATATTGAAACTTAGTTTTAGCTTCCTACTTCTTTAATCTTATGATTTAACTATGTATAATATTAAAAAATTATACATTATGTTAATAAATCAGATTTACCTGATTCCATCCCATACACTATTAGGTCATTATTGTATTGGTATTGAGCCCAAACAATCCTATCAAAATATCGGACCGAATCGAGATCAAATCCAAACCTGCATGTATATAAAACATCCCTAGTCTCAACATGTTGGCTCTTGGATCATTGGACTTGGGTTGTTCAAGTGGAGCATTTTTTAATTTTGTCCAATTTTGTTAAAAAGAAAAAGAAAAAGGTGTAACCAGATGATTTGTATTGAACCGATTCAATTTGTTTTTTTTTTTTGTTTAGAAACCCACCGTAATTGGTTTGGCTCATATATATTAAGAGTTTTTTTCTTCAAATTCAATGCAGCCCAATTTAAATTTAAAGGAAAAATTATATCGACATTTAATCCCTCTTGTTTTTACGTTTTTATGCACTCAAATTTTTGTTTATTTCTCATCAACAAATCATTACTTTCACTTAATGTATTGTAATGTGTGTGAACTAAGTTATTAACGGGAATGGATTCTCTTTTATAAAATTAAAAAAAAAAAAAGATATGGATATGGATTCTCTACTATACTTTACCATAAGTTAAATATTCACCATCTATCAAAAAGAGGAGATGATCTTTACCGTATAATAAAGAGGGAGAGAAGGGGCTTAAGGGTAGGATTTTCCCCATATTATATTCTCAAGTAATTTTTAAATGGAGAGAATTATTTCCCCTTACTAACACACTCATTTTTTGAAGGTTAACTTAGTTACATTCATTATTTATAATTTCCTTCAAAAAGAAGTCAATGTAAGTACAGTGCTTTTTAAGAAAGCTTAGTGTGATAATAATTAAATCTAGAAGAAGAAAAAAATTTGCGAGATGTTATTTTTTTAATGATAATCCAACTCATTTCTAGCCTGTACGTTGAAATCCCACCCTTTATCTCTTTATATCCAAAAAAAAAATATTAAAATATTCTCATTTACTTTATTTCCATCTTTTGGGTGAATCAAATACTGGGTTGAAATAACTAATAAGTATGAATATCATGCACATGAATTTCTTTTAGAGAAAAGTTTTTTTGAAATAACAAAATAAGGGACATCATGTGGTGTCCATTTATTTTTTATGATATATTTTTGGAACGTATGTAAATAAGAAAATAAAAAATAAGTAAACGATAAAGATAAATATATACGGTGTCATACAGTATCCAAATTTTGATGTTCAAATAACACAACAGTTTTTTTTAAGAGTTATGTTATTTGAACACAAATTTGGACGAGTACATATCCTCTCCATTTCTCCAAGAAATGGAGATCTCCATTTTCTTACCTACATATCCGACATGTGGCACATATAGAAACCAAGGGCTGAGATTCATTTTATTTTAAAATAATTTAAAATTAAAAAAAAATATCATAACTCGTCTTCCTTTGGCCTCTGCTACCTCTCTTCCTCTACACTATCCTTTACAATTTCATTCACAGATCCTCCGCCTTTTCTTTTCCTTCGACACTTTCTTTCTCCTTTTGGTTTTTCATATCACACTCTCGGCCATATTTTCCACCATCTTCCTCTTCTCCGTCTCCATCTCCATCATTTGCCATTAACAACCCCAAACAACACCATCACCCAATTCTCATCTCCATCACAAGCCATCAAATCCTATCTAAGCAGACCACCAGGACGGCAGAACGCAACTAGACCAGCCTGCACCAGCCGCCATTGAGACACCCCATTGTGTCCCGGTGTTTTATTAGCTTAAAATTTTATTCCTTAATTGCTCGCTTAAGGGGAAAAGACGTAAAAATTAAAACTTATTTAATTATCATATAACTTCTGCAAATTTAAACCACACCAACGTTAATATATAAAAATACACACTTGCTTATTTATTACAATACCAAAACACTGTTAAGGGTACCCTCTCAGTAGGATCCCTTCCAGGCATAAACTTAACTACAGATATACTTAGCGGAAATATAAAATACTCCTTAGACACACTGGTCATAATGTCTATACTCTAATCGCCATGGATCACAGCTCGACCTCCAGCGTCTTGTTCGTAAGGAGTTCCATCCAACTCCTCAGCAACATAACCCTCCATCGGTTCTTCTAACGTAAACCAAAGTAACCCACAAAAAATACAGAAACATAGGGGATAAGACGCAGTTCTATCATCAAAAAGTGGAAAAGAGTAATAGTAAATTATACAGTAATTGTCACAGACATAACATCATTCAACACCTAACTAACAAAACATCCTCAAACTCAAGTACCATCCTCTCATGCTACTCAAAGACACCATAGCTGCACACCTATTTCTAAGGTGGAAGTGGTCTCGCGAGAACTCTTGATTTTACGTGTATTATATTACCAATACACGGTGTATTATATTACCAATACACAGATGTGTTTTACGTGTATTATATTACCAATACACGGTTGTGGACAGCAACACCCATACATGAATCTCACCAACCCACGTTAATAACATCCTAGTGCCTTAACCTTCAATCAAGGTCTTAACACATATTCTATGTCACACTTCCTCTTTAAAATAACTCATTTAGGTTAGACACCTCTAAGTCACCATTATCCTCACACCCAAACAAATATCTTCCAAACCACATATATATTTTCTTAAATCCACTAAATACAATATTAAAAACCAGGCAGATCATGCATAACACAATATCAACAAAATATTTAAACATCATAAAATATCACATAAAGCAAATTATCACAACCAACATATCACAATCAAATCAAATAAGTAATAAAGTCAAACATCCTCAACATCATAAAATCAACATTAATGTCGATAAACATACAATCCCCGAATCAACATTGGTTTTAAAGAAACAGTTTCCAATGTGATTTTGGTCTTGTCGATTACTCAACTTCTAGTAGGGTTTAGGTCGCACTACACACTTATCATATAATCTACTACTTATCGATTCCAACGATAGGTTGATCCTTTCCCCAACCTGGTTATCACCGAAATTCCGAATTCGCCGTTCCTCGTTGTCACGCCACAATTTAACAGTCTCTCCTTTAACCAAACAATACAACTATAATTAATTAACAAAATCATCCTTAACCTAAATAGCTAGGTTTCGGCCTCCTAATTCAAAATAGGGTTTGGATTCTTTTCTCATTCCAAGCTTTTGGATTCTAATTCCTATAGTCTTAGATAGCTTAGATAAATTATCATAACTTGAAAATATTAACAAAATATTTTAATCTCCCTTTTAATTAAGTTTCGACCTTACTTGGTAAAATAGGCTAGGAAATTCTTTTTGATTCAACCTATTGGTTTTAGATTACATAGATCCTTAAGATTATTAACCAATCATTAGAATTCATTAATTCAACAAAATCTATAAACTCCTAAACCCTAGATTTTCGGCCAACACCATAAAATTAGGATAGAAATCTTTCTTGAAGTTAAGCTCTTAGATTATAACCATATAGGTATTAGAGAGAATGATACAAGTGTTAGAATTGAGAAATGACACAAAAACTCCAAACCCATTTTATCTACTAGGTTCGGCCCACAATGGTTTTTAGGGAAAGAAAATGTTTTTGATTACATGCTCTTGGATAATGAAAGTAGGGATCATAACTAGATAGTAGAAATTGGTTTCACATTTTTATGATTTTTCTACAATTTTCTACAATTATTTAAAATTCTAGATCTAGAAATGGAAACTCATGAAATATGAAGAACGAAAGCTTAAGAATGGAAGGAGATGATCATGGATGATCCTATTACCTTAAGAGTGTGAAGAAGATGAAGAAATGTTGATGATCTTGGCAAGGTTTTCCTAAAGCATGAACTTGAGCTATTGAAGATGATAATGGAGTTTATGTGAAATAAGTGAAGAAAATGAAGAAGATGAAGAGAAGAAATGGGGAGCGGAGGCCACGGTTTTGAGGGGCTTTTATAGGGAAAACCTTAGGCCTTGTTTGGTTTTTAAATTTTAGATTAATGTGTTTTGTGATTATTAAATTAATATATGATTAACTATGGTTAATAATTAACTTAACTAGGATTACTTTGCTAACTATGGTTAATAAATATGTGGCTCAAATTTAGTGGAGGGTGTGACTGATTTTAGACCACACAAACTAACCATGGTTCCTTAACCATGGTTAAAATCTAACTTAACTTTGGTTAGGTTAAGCTAAAAGGGCATTTTGGTCATTTTACCTAAATTTACATTTAATGCTTCATAAATGCTTGGTGAGTCATGGTGGTGACTCACCCCATGACTCAGCTCCTCCGGTGTCCGGTTTTGTCTCTGCACCTCCTTCTCGACTCCGTCGGTTCCTCGATTAGGGTTTTATGGCCATATAAAAGCGTAATATTTCGTTTTCGACTGGAAATTTTCAAACTAGTCAAACTTGTTGGAAATATGATTTAAATATAAACCATTTCGTTCACGACTCAAAATTAGGTTTTCTGATCATTAAAATCTTACTGTCAGTGAAAATACCGACTGTTTTCCGTTCGAATTTTCGCCAAAATTCGCCTGAATAAACATAATATTTTATTTATGATCAGAAATTTGAAAATTAGACTTTCTCACGGATAAAATATAAAAAATCTACAAATTTCAGTTTTCGGGTCAAATTTGGGTTTTCTACCAGTATAAAATTATATTGTCAGTTAAAAACGCAGACTGGTTTCCGTCTGAGTTTTAAACCCAAATTTTAACCAGTGCTTCATACCATAGAGTAGGTTCTATATATGATTTTGTTTTCTCCAAAATCATTTCCTAAATCTCATGTAAAAATATAAATAAATATATTTTTACCCGATTAAACAGCGTAATAAAAAATCAGGTTGTTACAGCCACCGCGAGCCAAGACCTGAACATCGTTATGTTCCTTCCGTGCCGAAAAATGAAGCCACCGCAAACAGTACCAGATTCACCACGCTGCACCATTGCAGCATCATTTCTCCTCCGGCCACCACGAACAAGAATGATAGGATCCTTTTCGAGTAAGGATGAAGCTCAAGAAGAATTAAGGAAGAAGGAGATAAATTCTAAGAAAATTGAATTGATTCTTTTATGCCTTCATTCATTAACTCATGTCTGTTATATAGTTGATGTTGTTCCTACTCACCCGCATAGGTTGCCAGGTGTACAGTGATGATCATAAGCAAAATAACTATAAGGGAAAAGGAAATACAATCAAAGGAGAATCTTCTAACGGAATGTGGCATGCCTAATGCATTGCTAAGGGGGTGTGTCCTAAAGGGGCTAATCAGTATCAGACAACTATTTTGGCATTTTCCTAAGGCGATGTGGCTGGGTTTCCTTGGGCTCTTTGGCCAGTTGAGGCCCAATTCTAACAGTGGATGATCTATTGCATACCAAGTTTCTCCATCTTGAAGAGAAATCATAGGAAGCATGGCAGATGTTGCTTGGTGAACTGCAGTCGGGGATTGTGCAATTTTCTTGGTGGTCATCAGTTGTGGATGTACTCAATTACCTTTGCAGCAACTAGTGGGAGTTTGATTCTAATCTTTCCAGAATTACAAATGTTGCAACAATTCTCAACACCGTGCTTGTCATACAAATGATCACGGAATGATCTATTGCACAAGTTCTTGTAAAACAAAAGCCTTGCATCAGTCACCTCACGGAACCCAAGTAGCCCCACCAATTGCTTGAAGTGAAACCGGAACAAGAATACAATATCAGAAACAAAAGCAATCTTTGTTCCCTATTCAAAGTGTTTGGTAGTTACAGAATTCCTGTAACCTTGAAACAATTCATGTTCATGGTGCAAGCCTAACAAGATCTTACCTAAATTAAAGAAATGGTCAACTCTCCTGTAATTGCTTTCATACATGTGTTGCACTGCAACTTCTTCGTATCATTCCATTTCACGATAGTAGCATATATATCAGAAAGAAGAGAATACGAATTATAAAGACCAATTACTCTGTTCGAGCCAACATCGCTGCAGGAATTATTAGAGAACTTGTGTGTTGAATACCTCAAGCAACACCCATCATTCATTCCCCTTTCTTTTTCTTTCAAATTACATGAAGCAATCCTAATAACAATTTTAGACAAACAACTACTGGTGACTATTTCCCAGCAGTGAACCAAATCATAAACAAGTACACTCATACTACTCATAGACTCAAGAAAGCATCCGCTAAAATATTTGGTTCGACACAAAGTATTATCCTGAGGCCTGAGACTTTGATATACGAAATCGTAGCCATCATACCTGATATAGTACCCATCAAAGAAAAGTCTGTCACCAGAAATGCCTCTCCAAAGTGGCGAGAACCTGATGATGCGTGTCTTGCACCGTGCTGAGCCATTCAGCAATTGTTTGGGGATCCAGGTGCATTTCCCCAAATTCCCTTGTTTGGACTCATGATAGTAGGGAAGCCCAATATGAGAAAAAGGTCCAATAGCACTTCTGTTATTCCTTTGTTCTTCCATTATTAAATGGGTCTGGCCCATTAGGTTAATTATTGAACTTCTTTGGTCTCTTTCCCAAATTGCCCTTGTTGGCATCTTCTCCTCTTTCACGATGGTTCTCTGGAACAGAAACGTACTCGCTCCAATTTCGACCACCTGAGATGGGTTCGCATTTGGTGGTTCCAGTGGTAGTGGAGGCGGCGGCTTAGCCGAACTCCGGACCACCCAAATCCGCACAAGCGTGACCGCCCCCTTCACGCTTTGCTCCGTGATGACGTCGTTGGATTGGTGGGGTTCAACAACCATCTCTTCGCTCCTCTCAGTCACTCGGGTACCGTTAGCGATCGTGAGTATATTCCGATCTAGAGGTTCTGGGGCTACCGATGAGTGTGATTTCACCTCATATTTCCTTGACATTTTACATGCATTTTCATATAGTCTAGGCGTATTTTATGTGATTATTTGTTAGTTTTTACCTTGGAACGGGTAAGGTGGTTTTGTGGTGCTTGTGTACAGGAATCGAAGATTAAATTGCTCAGGATCGGTTATGTTGGAGCTGACATGAAGATGGAGCTTGAGAGGCAAGGAAATGAGGCAAACAAAGCTGATCACGGCCTAGCCGTGATGGCCATTACGGCCATGATCGAGTAGAGCTGAAAATGAAGAATGGAAAAGTCAGAGCCGGTCACGACCAGGCCGTGATGCCCATCACGACCGTGACATGTCAACTGAACCAGACCATCACAGTGAATCGATCACGGCTGGCGTGATGGTGGTCACGACCGTGACAGACCAACCAGTGAAGCAACCTCCAAGGCAGAATCCGCAATATATGGATCCATAGAAACTGATTTGATATGATTTCTGTATTGGCTTGGGATTCAAGTTACCCCAGATTATAAATAGCCCTCTAGGGCTCGAAACTGATCACTTTTTTTTACGGCTACCCATAGGCAAAATTAGGATTCTTCTTCTTCTTCTCAATCTCTTCTCCCCTCTAGGATTTTCTTTTTATGCTATTGTTAATCAAGCTTGCTATGATCATGGCAATGCTTGAGTAGTAGTCTTGTTTCTATGAATTGGGGCTATGCCCAAGATTTGTTTGTGGTGATGAATTGATGTTTGATTTCTTGTTAATTTCAATTTTTGCTTCTATTTGATCCCTATTATTTTAATTACTCGTAAATTCGATGGCCACTTATTTGCGTGTCGTAGATACACTAAGGACGAACTTAGCGATAAACTTAGGTATCGGATCTATAGGAATCAAACTTAGGACTTAAATCACGAGAGTTAGAAGCAGTCCTTCGAGGGTTCACGAATTGTCACAAAACTTAAAGGGTTCAATTTAAATTCAATTACCACGAGAGTAGGGGTTGATTTAATTGGACACGGTTTTTGTAACCCGAGATGGAGCATTAACTTATTTAGGATAAATTCGCCTTCAAAGCAAATTTTGGTAATTAACAAGGAGAGTAGTCAATTTAGTAACATAAGCAGTTTTGTGCTATCCCAATTCCTGGAAATCCCTTTTGAATTTGAAAAACCCCTATTTGAATTTCTTTCCTATTGTGTTTAATTGCAATTTTAAATTTGATTGTTACTTGATTCCGATTTCAAAAACCAAATCTTATTCCGGTTCAGTTAAATCAATTTAATAGCTAATTGTTATTTAAGATCAATGTCTCTGTGGTTCGATCTCTTTTTATTACTTGACGACGAAGCCCGGTACACTTGCCGGAGTCCCATCAAGTTTTTGGCGCCGTTGCCGGGGACTGCGTTTTCTTGAATTTCAATTTAAATTTTAATTGATTTTTCTGGATATTTTTTTTATTTTTTTATTTTTTTCTTTTTCTTTTTTTAGAGTATCTGTCTCTCTACCGTAGGTATTTTTCTCTTTTATGCAAAGATCCCTAAGTCTTGGAAACCTTATTGAAGTTGACCCCTAGATCGAAAGGACCTTTCATAGACGTAGGAGACTACAAAGACAAAGAGAGAGAGAGAGGTTGATTCCCATTCCACTCATGGTGAATCTACCGGATACCAAGCCACTGAAGGACTACGCAGCCCCAAATGCTAGGGGTTTGGGAACTGGGATTACTAGGCCAGAAATTGAGGCGGAGAACTACATTATACCGCCTCAGTTAAGTAGCATGATTAGGCAACATCATTTTGGAGGATTACCCTCGGAGGACCCGACTGATCATGTGGAGACATTCTTGGAATTCACTGATGCAATAAGGATTCAAGGTGCCCCGATCGATGCTATACGCTTGAGGTTATTCCCTTCCTCTCTGACTGGAAAGGCAAAAGCTTGGTTGAAGCAAGTTCCCGCTAATACGTTGTCAACTTGGGACCAACTAGAGCAGGCATTCTTGGAGAAATTCTTCCCTCCATCCAAGACTGCTTACCTACAAACTCAGTTCACTGGCTTCTTCCAAAAGGACGGAGAATGCTTATCCGAAGCTTGGGATCGTTACAAAGGATTGCTGGAGTCTTGCCCACATCATGGGCTCGAGAGGTGGTTGTTAGTGCATACCTTCTACAACGGATTGGATTACTCTTAGAAGGTGTCACTTGACTCCGTAGCTGGAGGAGCCTTTATGAATAGACCTCTAACTGAAGCATTCAATATCATTAAAAATGTGGCCAGCAACTATCACCAATGGGGTTCGGAAAGAGGTAATAACCCGAAAAAGATTTCGGGGGGTAAGTTGGAAATGAATAGCACTGATCTAATTATGTCTAAAATTGACTCACTGAATAAACGCTTTGATAAGCTTGAAAAGGCTAATGTGAGTTCAATTGGTGCTACTAATGTTGTTTGTGAGATTTGTGGAATGCAGGGACATGACATAATGGAGTGCCCACATGGTATCGCTCCTGAGTCCGGTGCTTCGGGGGAACAAGTGAACTCTTGTCACAATTTCTATGACACGAACCCGAAGCTGCCAAATTATGCTCCCTCAAATCCCTACAACCAGAGGAAGAATGATCCTTATCTTTCCTACGGGAACTACAACAACATGTTGAACCACGAATTCCAAGAAGGGCAAGGTAATAGGAAACCCGCATCGGGGTATCCTCAAGTACAAAAGTCTAAACTCGAGTCTCTTATGGAAAATTTTGTTGCTACTCAAACTAAGCAGAATGAAGAATTTAGGCAACAAGGTAGGGCAGTTAATGAGGCAATAAAAGAGTTAACTTCTAAGGTAGATAACTTAGCCATCCATAATAAGATGTTAGAAACTCAAATTGCCCAACAAGCGAGAAATTCAATGAGGCAACCGGGCAAGTTTCCTGGACAACCTGAGGTGAACCCAAATAATGAACAGTGTAAAGCTGTGAGTCTAAGGAGTGGTAGGAAACTTGAGAATCCCGAGGCTAAAGGGGAGAGTGATAACAAGAGTGTAGATGAGGAGGAGGAACCTACTGAGACACAACCCTTAGAAGAGGAAGAGCCTAGTGAAAAAGTGCCTAAGTATGTCCCTCCACCACCTTACCAACCTCCGATACCTTTTCCTCAAAGGTTGGCTAAGGCCAAGTTAGATAAGAAATTTGAAAATTTTCTAAAGGTCCTTAAGAAATTATACATTAATGTACCCTTCACTGAGGCGTTACAACAAATGTCGACATATGCTAAATTTCTTAAGGATATCTTGTCAAATAAGAGAAAGCTAGAGGACTATGAAACAATGGCTTTAATTGAGGGGTGCAGTGCTTTAATTCAAAATAAATTGCCTCCCAAATTGAAAGATCCAAGTAGTTTCTCTATTCCTTGCTTGATTGGTAACACTAGTTTGGATAAAGCTCTTTATGATTTGGAGGCTAGTGTTAGTATTATGCTCCTCTCTGTTTGCAAGAAGTTAGAGATTGGTGAACTAAAACCCACAACAATCTCCCTTGAATTGGCGGATCGGTCCGTCAAATTCCCTATAGGCATCTTGGAGGATGTTCCTATTAGAGTGGGTAAATTTTTTATTCCTGCGAATTTTGTGGTACTTGAAATGGAAGAGGATTCCCAAATCCCCATTATTCTTGGTAGGCCTTTCTTGGCTATTGCAGGAGCAATTATTGATGTTAAAAATGGAAAATTGACTTTAACTGTGGGTGATGATAAAGTTGAATTTGATTTAGCTAAATATATTAAACACCATTCTTTTTAAGATTCTTGTTGGAGGGTTGACTTAATGCACCAAGTGGTGAAAGAAGAATCCACACAAGCTTGTGTTGATGACCCATTAGAAATGTGTTTGATTGGTGGAGACTTAAATGCTCATGGAGGAGAAGTAAGAAATTATGCCAGCCTTCTAGAAGCTAGTCCGGAAATTTCTCCGAACAAAACGAAGAAAGAGAAACTTGAGTTGACACCAAAGAATAAGGATTTGAAAGATGAAGAAGCCCCTAAGGTAGAACTAAAACCTCTTCCTTCGACATTGAGGTATGAATTTCTTGGTCCTAACTCTTCCTATCCTATGATTGTAAACGCTAGCTTGAATGAGTTGGAAACTGTGAAATTACTTAGGGAGCTTAGAATGCATAGAAAAGTGATAGGGTATACAATTGATGATATTAAAGGTATAAATCCTTCCTTTTGCATGCATCGCATTTTAATGGAAGATGAGCATAAACCATCCATTGAGCATCAACGTAGGTTGAACCCTAATATGAAATAAGTGGTTAACAAAGAAGTGCTTAAGCTGTTAAATGCGGAGGTTATTTATCCAATCTCCAATAGTGAATGGGTTAGTCCGGTGCATGTGGTTCCTAAGAAAGGGGGATGACTGTTATTCAAAATGAAAATAATGAACTAATCCCTACTAGGACAGTAACCGGTTGGAGAATGTGCATTGATTATAGGAAGTTAAATAAGGCAACAAGGAAATATCACTCCCCTCTCCCATTTATTGATCAAATGCTTGAAAGGTTAGCTAAGCATTCATACTTTTGTTACTTCGATGGATATTCCGATTTCCATCAAATTCCTATACACCCTAGTGATCAAGAAAATACCACGTTAACTTGTCTCTATGGCACTTTTGCCTATAGAAGAGTGCCTTTTGGTCTATGTAATGCACCAGCTACCTTTCAAAGATGCATGACTACAATTTTTTCTGAATTTATTGAAAACATCATGGAGATTTTTATGGATGATTTTTCTGTATATGGAACTACCTTTGATGATTGTCTAACAAATTTGTCTAAGATTTTGCAGCGATGTGAAGAAACCAATTTGGTATTGAATTGGGAGAAATGCCATTTTATGGTAAAAGAAGGTATAGTTTGATTTCTGGTAGAGGTATTGAGGTGGATAGGGCCAAAATAGATGTTCTTGAAAATTTGCCCCCACCGGTAAATATGAAATGAGTTAGAAGTTTCTTGGGACACACCGGGTTTTACCGACGCTTCATCAAAGATTTTTCAAAAATTTCTAAACCCTTATCTAACCTATTAATGAAAGATGTTCCATTTGATTTTAATGAGGAATGTTAGAGTGCATTTTATAGGTTGAAGGAAGCTTTGACCATCGCTCCCATTTTGCGAACACCGGATTGGAATGAGCCATTTGAAGTAATGTGTGATGCTAGTGACTACGCCGTGGGAGCGGTGTTGGGACAAAGTATAGACAAGAAGGTTCATGCAATATACTATGCAAGCAAAACTCTAGATGGAGCTCAAGCCAATTATGCCACAACTGAGAAAGAGTTGCTTGCAGTTGTCTTTGCATTTGAGAAATTCATATCATACCTTGTGGGGTCTAAAGTCATAGTGTACACGGACCACTCCGCACTAAAGCACCTCATGACTAAGAAGGAAGCAAAGCCAAGACTTATCCGATGGATTCTCCTTCTGCAAGAATTTTATTTGGAGATTCGGGACCGGAAAGGGACGGAGAACTTGGTTGCGGACCACTTATCCAGACTTGAACCATTGGAACATGAGAAGGACAACTTGCCAATAGATGATTCTTTCCCCATTGAGCAACTGTTCACCATCTTGGGAGAGAATGCTCCATGGTATGCGGACTTTGTGAATTATTTTGTATGTGGGATTCTACCACCGGAGTTCAATTATCAACAAAAGAAGAATTTCTTTTCCGATCTCAAGAACTACGTGTGGGATGAGCCTTACATTTTCCGCAAGTGTGCGGATAGCATTTACAGAAGGTGTATTCCAGAAGTCGAGGTTCCAAGTATCTTGAGTTGTTGTCATTCCTCATCTTACGGAGGACATGCTAGTGCCTCAAAGACAGCAGCAAAGGTGCTTCAAGCTGTTTTCTATTGGCCTCATATTTTCAGAGATGCCCGAATGTTCGTCCTTGCTTGTGATCCATGTCAGAGAACAGGGAACATCTCTAAGAAGCATGAAATGCCACTCAACACTATGCGAGAAGTAGAGATATTTGATGTTTGGGGAGTTGACTACATGGGACCCTTTCCTTCCTCTTGCAACAATAAGTTCATTCTTGTAGCCGTTGATTATGTCTCTAAATGGGTGGAAGCCATTCCTTCCCCAACAAGTGATGCAAAAACCGTAATCAAACTATTCAAGAAGGTGATTTTTCCAAGGTTTGGAATTCCAAGGGCAGTCATTAGTGATGGAGGATCGCACTTCATTGAAAAACAATTTGAAAAACTCCTACTCAAATATGGAGTCACTCATAGGGTTGCTACATGATGAGTGTGATTTCACCTCATTTTCCATGTACATTTCTGCATGCATTTGCATATAGTTAGGCCATTTTAGTGTTGATTTTGTATAGTTTTTCCTTTAGAACGGATGACGTGGTTTCTGTGTGTTGTTTTGCAGGATTCAGTGGAAAAATGTCCAGAAATCAGCCTTGGTGGAGCTTGGATGAAAAAGAGCTAGAAAAGTGAAGAATATAGCCAAACAGAGCCTATCACGGCCTGGCCGTGATGACCATCACGGCCGTGATCAAGCAGAGAAGAAGGCAAAAGTCGAGATCATCACGGCCTAGCCGTGATGTACATCACGGCCGCGACCAACCGAAAATGAGGGCTCGCGTCGCGAACACTTCTCTCGCCTCGCGAGAGTTAAAAACTTGAAGACACGCCTTGGACAGAAAGCGTCACGGCCTGGCCGTGATGGCCATCACGGCCGTGACGGACGACGGACCTATAAATAAACCTGCACCAATGCAATTAGGGATCTGCACTTGGAGGCAGGCCGAGGTCATGGCCGGAGAGGGTTTCTACCCAAAAAGGGGGCGTTTTCTCGCTCTTGGATGGGGAGAAGATGGAGGAAGCTTGTCTATGAGTGTTCTCCATCCCTTTTCTCATTCTGTTTTGTATTTCCTTTTATCATGAGTAGTTAAATCCCCATTGTTGGGGTTAGATGTAACTTTTCTGAACTTAGTTGTATTGTGATGTGGTTGTTTTAATACAAGTTTCTATTTCGTATGAGTATGTGATTCTGTGTTTAATGCTTTCCTTGGATTAACTACCCATAGGAATGATATGTTGCTTTAATAGATGACTGAAAGGTTGGTGTTAAGGCATGCTCATGAATCATATGCCAAGTAGGTCAAGAATCTAGACATAGGTGTTGGCTGCTTGCAATCTTATAAGTCTTAACTTAATGCAAAATCTCAGGTTATTCCACCTAAGACATTAGGGTTTAATTTGGGGTTTTAGGCTCAATGCACCTAAGACATTAGGCTTGAGTACTTTAGAAAAGGCTTGATTGGCATAATTGAATTAGGACTTGTGTTAGAAGCCATTTCATTGCAACTAAGGGAGGATTAGTGTAGTCTAACCCTGACAATTCTAGCCACATCCCTGTTTGCATACCAAGTGTTTGACAAAATTCCAAAAAGACAAAAATATTTTATTTCTCTATTTTCTGTTTAATCTCTCATATTATAGTTTAGTCTAGATAGTTGTTAAGTTTGTGAATTGGTAATTGACAACCAATCCCTGTGGATACGATAACCGGTCTTACCACCGTATTACTTGATTGCGACGAGGTGCACTTGCCTTTATATCTAAAAAATAACGCATCACTACACCTTACCACCCTCAAACAAGTGGGCAAGTCGAGGTTTCCAATCGAGAGATAAAGAGCATTCCTGAGAAGACTGTTTCAGGTTTGAGAAAGGATTGATCCTTAAAGCTTGATGATGCTCTTTGGGCTTACCGTACGGCTTACAGACCCCTATCGGGATGACACCCTTTAGACTTATTTACGGTAAGCCATGTCACTTACCAGTCGAGCTTGAAAATAAGGCTTTGTGGGCTATTAAGATGCTAAACTTTGATATAAAAGTCGCTGGGGAAAAGAGAATCCTTCAACTTCAGGAACTTGATGAGTTAAGATTGGATGCTTATGAGTCTGCACGATATTACAAGGAGAGAACAAAAAAATGGCATGATAAGCATATCCTTCGTAGAGAATTCTATGAAGGAGAACTGGAGCTACTCTACAACTCGAGGTTGCGGTTATTCCCAGGAAAGCTCAAGTCTAGATGGTCCGGACCATTTAAAGTAATGAAAGTATTTCCGTATGGTGCTGTCGAGGTTTGAAACCAGGAACGTGGAACATTCAAGGTCAATGGACAGAGACTGAAACACTACCTTGGAGAACATCCACTTGAACAGGAGGTTGTGATTTCCTTCCTCGATCCAACATCAAAGGATTGAAAGGACTATGGTCAAGCTTAGGACCGTAAATAAGCGCTTCTTGGGAGGCAACCCAAGTTTTCTTTCCATTCTTAGTTTGTTTTTGAATTTTGTTTTTGAATAATTGAGAAGATTTAGAGAAGAAAGATCATAAATTAACGGATTTGCCAAGTGTTTTCAGGTCAGGAAGGCATGAAGAGTGACAAGGGCATGGAAAATGAAGTCAGAATCAATCACGCCCAGGCCGTGACATGGGTCACGGCCGTGATGAGTCAACAGCTGAAACTCAGACAGTATCACGGCCCAGCCGTGATTGCCATCACGGGCGTGACAAGAAGGACCCAGAAGATCAGAATCCATCACGACCTAGCCGTAATGTGAAGACCAAAAAAGTCAGGAAGGATCACGGCCAGGCCGTGATAGTGGTCACGACCATGATAGGCAAACAAGCTGAACGATTCCATCACGGGCCAGCCGTGATGTATATCACGCCCATGAATATGGAATTGCTTGACACGCAATGCGCCACGACCGCCCGTGATGAGGGTCACTACTGTGACGCGTTTAGCCCAGATTTATAAAAGAGCATACCCCTTGGTTCCAGTTCACAAAACCCTAACTCTCTTCATCTTCTCCACTTTCTCTCCACCTCCATAGCCACCAAGCTCTCTCCCCTTCCTTCCAACTCCTCCATTCCTTCATCTCATACTCTTAGATGCAAACCCCCTCAACCCAAACCCACCATCTTCCTCTTCATCCACTCATCATCTTCTTCTTCTTCCTCTCACAACCTCCACCATACCCATTCATCCAAAAGATTAAAAACTCACCTCCCCCATTACACCCATACCCAACCAACCCTACTCCCCTGCTCCCTAGACCTAACCCCAAAAAACCCACTAGTCAAATCCTTCAATTTTGGGCAAAATCAAAAAGTCCCAATTTTGAAACCTCAACCCCTAAAAATCCGAATTTCAGAAACAGTGAAGAAGGGGATTATGAATTTTGGTTCTTTGAGATCATGGCAAGCAAACGACAAAGGGCAACCGAAGCCTCACGCCCTCGTACCAGAGGAAGCAGGAACCCGGGTAACTACTCTGACTCTGACTCCTCTAACTCTGAGACTGATGAACATGGGTATGGGATTGTTTTCAAGGATAATTCTCAACAAGATAGATTTAATGCTTTGAAAAATAGGAAGATTATCCAAACGAAATATCTTGATGATGCATGTATAGACACCCTAGGTCTGACTGTTGACATCAATTGGATGTTAGAAAACGTAGGGTGGAGCGAGTTTGCTCGCACTAGATACCCTGAATTTGCTGGCCCTACTCTGGAGTTCTTAAGCTCTCTGAATGCAGAAATTCTCCAAGGGTTGCATTGCCTTGAGGGACGGATTATATTCCGGCTCTTCAACCAGGACTTTGTACTAACCCTAGCTGAATTTAATGAGATTTTTGGTTTACCGGTAGGGGGTGACAGAAGATACCCCTTAGGGTTTAGTGCACATAGTTTATGGTCAATAATTGACTATGAAGGCAGGAGTTTTGACCCTCGGACATCCAAGTCCACAGCCTTTGTTAACCCAAGTATAAGATATATGCATAGGGTCATAGCCAACACCCTGTTTGACCGAGGAGAGAGTGACGGATCCATCCGCCAGGACGAGGTCTTTATACTATGGGCCATGCTCCACCTTGAGAGTAACGTGGACACAGGGTCGTTTTTGGCTAGGTACCTCTTAAAGGTCGCCAAGAGTTCCAGTGGCACTATTGTCATTGGTGGCTTAATCACCACAATATGCCATAACTTTAACTTTGATCTGGATGGTTTTGAGGCCGCCCCAGGACGGACACGTATCACCTTGTAGGCTTGTGAGGCCATGGGGATGATCACCCAGGAGGATTATATGTACTTCCTGAAACACCCAAGGCGCAGGCACCCAATTCCTCTCCCTAACCCCGCACTTTTGGATGTAACAAATCCGGTAAGTTGGAAAGTGTCGGTGAGAGAGGAGCCTCAGCCTATTAGGATACAAAGGCCGTTACGCTCGCCACCGCAGGCTAGGCCGTCTGGACACCCATCTTCTTCCTCTGCAGGTATGTCATCCGATGATCCCTATGCGCGGTTCTCGTCCACCTTTGACACTATCCTAGCGAACCAGGAGCACATCATGGAGGAGCAGCGTGAGCAGAGAGCCATGATCCAACAGCTCTATGACTGGCATCTGAGCCAGTACCCACCACCTTAGTGAGTTGTTTTTGTTTTTTTATCCTCCCTACAACTTAATTATTTACATTGGGGACAATGTAAGTTTTTAAGCTTGGGGTAGGGGTATCATTTTTGCATTCTTGCATGTTGCATTCATTTAGGGTTAATTTTGCATATATCACATGATTAGATTGCCCCTGACTTAGAGACAGTGAATTTTTGAACCCAATTTTTGTATTCTTGTGATAGGCTAAAAATAAAAATGCTTGAGATGATCTTTCGATAGTTAATAATTAGCATGTGGTTCCTTAGATTTGGTTTTTTCATTGATTTTAAACTACTAAATGTGAGATTTTGAGCCTAAAAGGGGTACTCACCCAATCTACCACATTCCTTGTGATCGAGTGTTTTATTCCTCTTGGATTGTGTCCCCTAGAACTTGACTTGAAACCATTTTGAAACTTAAAAATTTTTGAAAACATATTTGAAAATGATTGAGGCACTAGGTATTTTTCTGGCCTTCTCAACTTTGACTGATTAAATGCTACCCACTTAGTTGCCCAATTTTGAGCCTAAAAGAATAAAATACTTTTCTTGGTACCTTTTAAAGTATTGCAAAAGGGCAAAAAGGAGGTTGGAAAATTAAATTGTGGGATGTTAAAAGAAAAAAAAAAGAAAAAGGAAATATATATGTATATTTCTCTTAAGTTGAAAATCTCCCATTCTCCAAATAAATAAATAAAAAAAATAAAAAATAAAAAAATGGAGAAGGGGATGAGAAAAAGAAAGTGAGAAATAAAAAGAAAGAAAGGTGGAAAACTGAACTAAAGCCCAAAAAGGAATTCTAAGAAAGGTGACATGCTTTGCATTGTTTGATATTTTGTTTAGCCTTCTTGAATTTTCCTTTTCTTGATTTCCCCACCTAAGATTTAATCCCATGGCCCCATTACAACCAAAATAAAAGACCTCTTGATTCTTATGTGTTTTCATTAATAAAGTAGAGATTTGGTTGATAGTCAAGGTTATGGTAGGGTACCTTCCTTGAGGAAATCGAGCGAATTATCATATACCCTCAAACACATGAGTGAGGTGAGAAGAGTGCCCGAATTAGTGAGAGATGTGAATCTGGGGAACCTAAGCTCCTAATTGGACTTAAAATCGATTGTCTCTTGGTATTCTTATTGAATATGCCTGTTACTTGGATTTATTACTCGGGTTCTAGATTCACTATCCATGCTTTGATTGATTATCTTTTCTGGCCTTAGTTATTCCTTGAGGACAAGCAAAATCTTGAGCTTGGGGTAGTTTGATGAGTGTGATTTCACCTCATATTTCCTTGACATTTTGCATGCATTTTCATATAGTCTAGGCGTATTTTATGTGATTATTTGTTAGTTTTTACCTTGGAATGGGTAAGGTGGTTTTGTGGTGCTTGTGTGCAGGAATCAAAGATTATATTGCTCGGGATTGGTTGTGTTGGAGCTGGCATGAAGATGGAGCTTGAAAGGCAAGGAAATGAGGCAAACAGAGCTGATCATGGCCATGATCGAGTAGATACGAAAAGAAAGAATGGAAAAGTCAGAGCCGATCACGGCCAGACCGTGATACCCATCACGACCGTGACATGTCAACTGAACCAGACCCTCACAGGCAGAACTGATCATGGCTAGGCCGTGATGGTGGTCACGGCCGTGACAGACTAACCAGTGAAGCAACCTCCAAGACAGAATCCATCACGGCCATCACGGTCATGACGCGCAATATATGGATCCATAGAAACTGATTTGATCTGATTTATGTATTGGCTCGGGATTCAAGTTACCCCAGATTATAAATAGCCCTCTAAGGCTCGAAACTGATCACTTTTTTTGACGGCTACCCATAGGCAAAATTAGGATTCTTCTTCTCAATCTCTTCTCCCCTTTAGGATTTTCTTTTTATGCTATTGTTAAACAAGCTTGTTATGATCATGGTAATGCTTGAGTAGTAGTCTTGTTTCTAGGAATTGGGGCTATGCCCAAGATTTGTTTATGGTGATGAATTAATGTTTGATTTCTTGTTAATTTCAATTTTCTCTTCGATTTGATCCCTATTGTTTTAATTACTCGTAAATTCGGTGGCCACTTATTTGCGTGTCGTAGATACACTAAGGATGAACTTAGCGGTGAACTTAGGTATCGGATCTATAGGAATCAAACTTAGGACTTAAATCACGAGAGTTAGAAGCGGTCCTTCGAGGGTTCACGAATTGTCACAAAATTTAAAGGGTTCGATTTAAAGTCAATTACCACGAGAGCATGGGTTGATTTAATTGGGCACGATTTTTGTAACCCGAGAGGGAGCATTAACTTATTTAGGATAAATTCGCCTTCAAAGCAAATTTTGGTAATTAACAAGGAGAGTAGTCAATTTAGTAACATAAGCAGTTTTGTGCTATCCCAATTCCTGGAAATCCCTTTTGAATTTGAAAAACCCCTATTTGAATTTCTTTCCTATTGTGTTTAATTGCAATTTTAAATTTGATTGTTACTTGATTCCGATTTCAAAAAACAAATCTTATTCCAGTTTAGTTAAATCAATTTAATAGCTAATTGTTATTTAAGATCACGGTCTCTGTGGTTCGATCTTTTTTTATTACTTGACGACGAAGCCCGATACACTTGCTGGAGTCCCATCAGCTGCCGCTCCGGCTGTGGTCGCATTTTCCTCTTTTTCCTCTTCCATTCCCACATCAACCACTATAGAGAGAAACGCGCACCATAGAATGCATCTGCGAGCAACCCACTGTCGTACCCAAGTTGAACGGGCAGAGGTATCGCAACGGCGATGATGTCTCTGGTGGTTCCGGCGGCGGAATCGTGACAGGGATAACAGATACCCACTGCGTCGTCAGCGGCGGAAAGCCCTTACTCTCCATATCCGAGTTGATCGAAACCTTATCGCCATCGAGAACGGTCTTCGCATCAGAATCCTCGGGCACTGGTTCAAATGATGAATGCTACTCAAATCCGTAATAGAGCCATCCTCCTTTGGGTTTTCGTAATTCTTGTCCATATCACGCAAATCCCGGATACTATCTTCCAAGAATGGAGATTCCTCGACTACCCTGCCATCCGACGGCGATAACTGTTCGGAACCCCAATCTGATTCCTCCGCTGCTTCAGATATCTCTTCCACTGCCTCGGAATCGATCAATGATTCCTGGTTTGGCTCCTCTTCCTCATTGAATACCAGTAAAAAATGCCGCCATTCAGGCTTTGAAACGCCACAGAAGGACAGTGGTGAAGGTGTCCCAACTGGGCTTTAGATGACTCTGACACCACCATAGCCACCAACGGAGAGAACGACCTCTCAATGCCGTCACTGTTGTTGTTACCTTCGCCTGCTCTAGTGTTCCCTTTTCATTGAAGTATTTCTTAGTACAAAGGATCCACCAATAAGCATCTTCACTACCGTCAAACACCGCAATCTCCATCTTCGACCTCGGTTCAGCAGGAATGAGATCGAAATGAAAGCTCCAAATGATAGGATCCTTTTCGAGCAAGGATGAAGCTCCAGAAGAATTAAGGAAGTTGGAGATAAATTCTAAGAAAACCGAATTGATTCTTTTCTGCCTTCATTCATGAACTCATGTCTGTTATATAGTTGATTCTGTTCCTAATCACAAGCATAGGTTGCCAGGTGTACAATGATGATCATAAGCAACATAACTACAAGGGAAAAGGAAATACAATCAAAGCAGAATCTTCTAACGGAATGTGGCATGCCTAATGCATTGCTAAGGGTGTGTGTCCTAAAGGGGCTAATCTTATCAGACAACTATTTTGGCATTTTCCTAAGGCAATGTGACTGGATTTCCTTGGGCTCTTTGGCCAGTTGAGGCCCAATTCTACCAATAGTAGCTTGTGCTTGGCCAATAGTCGTATCATGTAACTTCGCTGTTCCAAGATCACGCCATCGCGCCAGTGCCGTCCTCTGTAACTGTCGTCGTGCACCGTTGGAATTGCTCCGTCCCAGTCTCAGTCGTTGTGCCACTGCCGACGTTTTGGTTCTTGGTTGAGGAAGATGAGTTCTGATTCTCCAAGGGAGAGAAAGTTTTTCTGTTTTTTTTTTATTTAAATTGTTTTAAAATAAAATGAATCTACACTTGATTTTTATACTAGTGTATTGACCCGTGCCATGCACGGGGAATATACTATCCTTTTAGGATTTTACAAAAAAAATATGTAATTGATGGTTTTACATTCTTTTAATTTTTTTTTTCAAAAATTATATACCAAAGATTGTTAAAAAAATCATTTCGTCTTAACCGTCGACCACAAAGTGTAATGATATTAACTTAATACATGTTGTTGATATTAAAATAAAATAATGACTCGAAGTGCAAATTGTTTTTTTTTTACGCAAAGTATATAGTTAGTACATGTTATTTTGTAAATATGCATTCTAGCATGTTATCCGTGCAACGCACATGGAATATCATAATATTTATGGATTAAAAAAAATATAAATATAAAATGTTTGCATGTGTAGAAAAAAAATAAAGGGAGAATATTGTTATTTTAAAATGGATGTTTATTTGAAAATAAAATTTAATGATAATACAAAAAGATGATGTATATAAACAAAATAAAAAAATATTTTGATTGATGAAAAAAATGTGCCTTTTTCTTTCACCATCTTAATATCGTACTTCTCTGAATATTTAATAGCAAATATATATATCCAAAGCAAAACTGCTTTTATAAAACATATATTTACCTATCATATTATTTTTTATTCTTGTTTTAAAATGTATTTGATTTATTTATCTTTATTTCCTGTGCAAGAAAACCATTTACAGAAAACATATTTATTTATCATATTATTTTTTTCTGAGTAAATAGTCAATTTGGTCCCTCGAATCGTGAGATCGTGTCAATTTGGTCCCTCAAATTAACGAAATTGCAAAAAGGTCCCTGAAACTGTCAAACGTTGATCAAGTTGGTCCCTCCGTTAGGCAGGGTTACTTGACGCCGTTAATGGCGCTGACGTGCACGTTAAGTGCCCATGTGGCATGACAGCTGTACCACAGTTTCAGGGACCAATCTGACACTAAATTTCAGGGACCAAATTGACACTCAAAAACCTATCTTCTTCTTCCTTCGGCTGTCTTCTTCCTTGCAGCAGGAATCCCTGCCTCCACGGAATCCGGGTCCCACTTAATATTCCCTTTTCCAGCCACCACAGAGAGAAAGTGTGAACCACGAAGTTACAGAAAACCACTTAAACCGTATTTAATTTTCAATAACCCTCCAACTCCAACAACTTCCCTAATATTCTTTACTTCCTCTGCATTCTTTACTCTCAAACCCTAGAAACAGAAATTTCACCTTTTGATGCAAAAAATGGGATCAACCCACCAACTCTAGTGCCACACCACATCAATATCCAGCTCATACCCACTTCAATTATGGCCTCATTTTCCATTTCCCACCACTTCACAACCTTAACATTCCTCATCTTGTTCCTCAAAACCCAAGCTTTTGACCCTGTTTCATCCTTTTCCTTCACAGAATTTGAGAAAGATCCAAAATTTAAGTCAAGTGTGGCACTTTATGGCAATGCAAACGTTACCAATGGTGGGTCTGAAATCCTTCTTTCTGGGTCTGGTAGTTCGAGCAAGTGGAAAAGTGATGTGCAAGAAACCCATCAAGCTTGTTGAGGGTGAATCAATGGAATCTGTCTCCTTTTCAACTTACTTTGCATTTTCAATCTCATTGAATGATGGGGATGGGTTGGCTTTTGTTATGGTTCCAAGTGGTTTTGAAGGTGAGGTTTTTGATAATAGTCCATCTGGGTTTTCTTTTGGTTTGAGGGAAAGGGAATTTAAGGTCATTGGTATTGAGTTTAGTGCTTCAGGGAATGGTAAAAATGGAGGTTCTGCTAGTTGTAATGTGGCCATTAATGTTGGAAATTCAGTTCCTGCTAAAATAAGCAATAATTCCTCTGTCAATGTGGGTCTAAGAAATGGGGGTTAACTGCATGCTTGGATTGATTATGAAGCGAGTTCAAGGCGCTTAGAAGTTAGGTTGAGTCAATATGGTCATTCAAGGCCATCTGATCCTTTGCTCGGCAAACAATTGATTTCTCAAATGTATTTGGGGCCAAAGAAATGTTTGTAGGCTTTAGTCCAATGAAGGGAGGTTCTTCTGAAGCATGCTTTCTCTACTCATGGAGCTTTATTGTAAGGCATTTTCCACATTGGATGCATTCTCAGCCTCTGGATCCGAAGGTCCTTGCTAAGAAGAACACTGAGGCGGCACCAGCAGTGAAACCAAGGAGTGATTGCTTGTTAAGAGTTCTAGCAGAGAGACAACCAGAGACGTCGAAGGAAGAAGACAGCCGAAGGAAGAAGAAGATAGGTTTTTGAGTGTCAATTTGGTCCCTGAAATTTAGTGTCAGATTGGTCCCTGAAACTGTGGTACAGCTGTCATGCCACATGGGCACTTAACGTGCCACGTCAGCGCCATTAACGGCGTCAAGTAACCCTGCCTAACGGAGGGACCAACTTGATCAACGTTTGACAGTTTCAGGGACCTTTTTGCAATTTCGTTAATTTGAGGGACCAAATTGACACGATCTCACAGTTTCAGGGACCAAATTGGCTATTTACTCATTTTTTTTCTTCTCTCTTGAGAATATATTTGATTTCATACTATTTTTTATTTTCTTATTCAAGTAAACCACTTTTAGAAAATATATTTATGTATCATAATAATAATAATAATAATAATATTATTATTATTATTATTATTATTATTATTATTATTATTATTATATTACTTGTCATCATAATCTATTTGGAATTGTTTCCTAGTATGGTACATACCTTGGTGCAATTAACATCTATCATATTATATTTTTTCTCTCTTGAGAATCAATTTAATTTACTTGACATCTTTTTCTGTGCAAGCTAACCATCTTCTTCTCAATATCTTGGTTATTATATGAATTGTTTTTTGTTTTCTCTTGAAAATTTATTTGTTTTATTTCTCATCTTTTTTCTGTTGAAGTTAACAATTTTAAAATTTTTTATTTATGTATGCTATTATTATTATTATTATATCTTGAAAATATATTTGATTTATTTATCCTATTTTCCCGTGCAAGTTAACTATTTTTATAAAACATATATTTACCTATCATATTATTTTTTATTCTCGTTTTAAAACCGATTTGATTTATTTATCTTCATTTCCTGTGCAACAAAACCATATAAAGAAAACATATTTATCCATCATATTATTTTTTCTTCTCTCTTGAGAATATATTTGATTTCTTACTATTCTTTTTCTTATTGAAGTTAACCACTTTTAGAAAATATATTTATATATCGTATTATTGTTATTATTATTATTATTATTATTATTATTATTATTATTATTATTATTATTACTTGTCATCATAATCTATTTGGAATTGTTTCCTACTATGGTAGGTACCTTGGTGCAATTAACATCTATCATATTATATTTTTTTCTCTCTTGAGAATCTATTTCATTTACCTGACATATTTTTCTTTGCAAGTTAACTATTTTTGAGAAATATATATTTACTTATCATATTATTATTATTATTTTGTCTTGAAAATTTAATTGATTTATCCTCTATGAACATTTAAGGCTATATATGTTTTCAAAGCAATGTTTATTAAATTAAATTAAAAAAATGCCAATCAAATGGTCAATAAATTCAAATATAATTGGTTTTTTAACGACAATGAAATATAAAAAATGCCAAAAAATGCAATATTAATTAAATAAAGAAAGCCTTAAGGAAAGATTTATCCACTACAACAAATTATGAAAATACTTATGCATACAATACTGACCTTTTTTGGAATTTATTAATATGATTAAATTGTTAGCATTTTTGTAATGTTTTTGATTCATAAAAAAAATCTGCATTAATACTTTAGTTTATTTCCAAACCAATAATATTTGCATTTGATTTGATGATCATATGCTATTATTACATTGATTATTCACACCCATTTTCAAATCAAAAATTAAATCATATCATTAAATTCATACCAACAAATTGAAACATTCCATAAATACAATAAATAATTCAAAACTTCCTTCCTTAAAAAATGGTAGGCTGGTTGCAAAGAATAATTGTGGACGTCATATGCATGGGGTGACACATGAGAGATGAGTTTAAGGATAGCTTGACACTTGTAACTTTCTTCTTTGAGATTATTCTCATTCCTAGTAGTATATAGATTTCGATTTATTTCTTATTATGATTTATTCTTTCATTTAGACTATCATTATTTGCATTTAAAACTGAATCCTGACTTGATAACTAATAATTACCATTAATTGCTTGATTTCTTTTGATTATACTCTCATATTCTTTGTTTATACTATTCTTTTTTCTTCTTTATATATAATATTGGTTTATACCCACTAATATATTTTTTGTTTATTACCGCAAATAATTATTAAAACATTTCAATAAATAGGCAGAGTTAAAAAATTTGATTTAATAGAATTCGAGTTATTTTGATTAAACATAAAATTTATTTATTTGTTTTTTAATATAATTCAAATTATTATATAGTGAGTAAGATGCAAATTTGAATATTTATAGAATTAAGTTAAATGATGGGTTCAAATATTTCAACAAATGCTCGTACAATTAAAATTTTGATTTATTATAATTCAAATTATTTTGATTAATCAAAAAAAGATTTGGTGTTTTTTTTTAATATAATTCGAATTAATTTGATTTTATCACAAGAGCCATTATTGCAAATGTAATAACAATATAATTATTGGGAATTGAATCTATACATTTGATACTTTGGTATCCACATTGCGTGTAGTATCGTTGTTACACAATTTGACATGTTTCCTTCATTAGCTATTAATTTATAGCTAGGGAAATGATGAGTCAAAAACTCCTAGGTTTAAGATCAGTCCTAACTTCATGAAATGTATCTCCTTCTGCTGTAAAAAAAGTATAAGAATCATCACTATCAAAATATGATGAGGTTGGAAATCCAGGGAAAGTCATTCAGAGCTGGAAATGGAGGGAAAAAATGAAAAAACCAAGATCTGAAGAAAAAAAAGGAATAGTAGAACACCAAAAATAAGACAAGAATAACAAAAAACCCATTTGAAAAAAAAAATTTACAACAAAGAGGGGAAGGTTGAAGATGGCACCTGAAGGAAAAGGCACAAAAGGGATCAAGGGAACTTCTTATAGTTCACTATAGTTGTTTGAAGTTATCCAATGCCACAATCGACACTGCACTCGAACCACATAATATCAGCAAGAATACCAAATAAAGCACCAAATAGAAAAGAACACATTACCAAAATAAAAAAATCGTGAATCACACAAAGCCAATTGATAGAGTAAAAAAAAAAGGCAGAGCTACCTCATAGATAGAGATGTGAAAAGGAGCTTGGCACCGAAGAACGTGACTGAGCGACGAAGATGGAGCACTGAAATTTGTTTCGTATGCCATATTTAAATACTCACTCCAATATTAGTGATTCAGATTACCCATTCAATCATCATTATTGTCATCAATATATTGATTCAGTCTATACAATGGTGATTTGATCAGGGGTTTGATTTTAATATGATTGTTGAATTTTGATATCCCAATTATTTCGAATTTGAATCTGTTAAGAAAGGAAATCAGAAATCATATAAATGTGGAAATCCTCCTTAAATGCCATTAAGGCACGGTTTTGGAAGCTATTTATGTCAAGAATCCGAGCCAAAACTTTTTACCATAGAGACACAAAGCATGATAATTTGACACGTGTAAACCGAAGCTTGAAATTGTATGTGGAAGCGACACCTGTTAATCCAGACCAATGAAATCATTCTCTTTTGTATATTATATAAATTTCATGTATAAATCATTTTTATTGGAATTACTTTTAATTGTTACATATATTAAAGCAATTTTAATGTAATTTTAATAATTATACGTCAATTTTGAATTATAGACTAATGGTAATATATTTTTTTTCAATCTACTTCAAGGAGTATCTCACCGCCAATCTGAGAAGGGGACTAATCTCTCGCGGGAGTTTGTTCGGCACCTCGATGGGTGGCATCCCTCCCAGCTAAGGTTTTTTCCATACCCAAGGCTCGAACCCGAGACCTTGGTTAAGGGGCGAGAGGCCTTTAACCACTCACACCACTTAATAAGATTATTTCAAATTTTGGACGACTAATCAATGATTTATATAATATAAAGATTTATATTATCATAGTAAAAATTTATAGAGAATGAAAATCAAAATCGATACTTTAAATTACCCATTGTCAATTGGGAATTTATTATTAATATCCTTCAATCATGATTTAGCATGTTTTAAATAATATAAGTTTTAATATAACTTTAATGATAATTACAACAATAAATGGTAGATGGTTATGGAGAACTGTGATAGTTTATTCCACTGTGATCTTTTTCAATACACCACCCTTGATTAAGTTGGATTAAGAATTCAAATAGATCCTAGTTGAGTTTTTTCTTGATTCCAAATGGTCATAATGGCATGGTTTGTTATATTATTTTATTTTTATTTTACTGATTTATTTACGCTTAATTTAAATGAAAGATTCGAGGTATGACAATGATATCAAAATGCAGAAAAATTTGGTGTATGACAAATTGACAATGATATCAAGATTTGGTGTATGACAATGATATAAATTGTTTTGAAATGTCGGAGTAGAAGAGCAAAAAATCTGTTTACCAAAAAAGAAGAGCAATAAATCTGACAATGATATCAAAATGCAGTTAAAGATAATAAAAATAAAATCAAAACATTAAATAGTAATAATATGCTAACATAAAAAATAAGCTAAATAAATAATGATAACTGATAGTAATAAAGGGAATTTAAAACATTTCAAATTTCAAAACAAATTATTTTAAAATAAAACAAAATATTCAATAAAATCTGCATTTTAATCCAACATGATCAAACAATTCAAATATTCTTAGCTAGCTTCATTGTTTTCATCAGCTTGTTGCTTGTCTCTTTTAAGGGTTATTTTCAAAAGTCTGACCTTCAATGTCATGGATCTCTATTTCTTCTTTGAACATCTCATTTCCAAATCAAGAAATTGCATTAGCTTTGAAGGAGAAACCTCAACAATTTCTCTCTGCAGATTAGAAATTTCATGTCTATTTATTCATTTTTCCTTTTGAACTCCAATATCAGCAAATTGATTTGTAATATGAACACAACCACTAGATAAACCCAAAGAAAAAACTTGTGGATTGACATTGTTTAATTATTGTTTTTTATGATTTTATATGAAGTTATAACGAACAAAAGAAATTATTAAAAAAGTGAACTAACATAAGAAAGCTTCATAACTGACCTCTTCATCAATGGTATTTTTTAACCATTGGAGCTTGGGACAAACAACAATCTAATGATCTTGAGCTTTATGTAGAATCTGAACCAAAAGGGTTAAAATTTGAGGAGAGTTAAACATATCAGCTTAATAGACATCTCCGGTTTAGTTATAGAACATGAACAACAAGGGTTAAAAGCTTGAGGAGAACTAAATATACCAGCTTAACAGCCACCTCCTCTTCAGTTTGTACATTAACGCCTAACATAAGAAAGAATAGAGGAAACTGTTAAGTCTCTAAAATGTCTGATGTGCATTTCCCTAAGTTTTGATGAGAACTAAACATTGGTTAATGATTTAATTAACCTTCATATTGGTTGCTAACCTGTCAATCTAGTGTGCAGACTAAAACTGTAAGAATCATCTGTCCAACGCAAATAATAGAATCATCCATCCAACGTAAGTGATAGAATCATCCGTCCAACGCAAGTGATTGAAACGCACGTCCAACACTATAGTGATAGAAGCTCACGTCCAACACAAGTGATAGAAGCTCACGTCCAACACTATAGTGATTGAAGCTCACGTCCAACGCAAGTGATAGAATCTCACATCCAATACTAAAGTGATAAAATTCAGCGTCCACTTAAGTGATAAAAGCCAGCATCCACTAAAGTGATAAAAGCCAGCGTCCACTAAAGTGACAGAAACGCTCGTCAACTAAGGTAAAAAAAGCGCTCGTCCACACAAGTCTTTGGACTTGCTAAAACCTTAATGAGAAGCTCCATCCAATAACAAGGCATATGAAGCTCGTCTATCAGCCCGAATGTAAAATCTTAAATGGCTAGATGGACGCAGCTATTTTCAAGATGGACGCGCTTATCTAATGAACGCGAATTCTCTTAGAATTATCAGAATCTTATTTCAAGAACCAGAATCAAGAAAAGTCAGAAGTTACTCTCTCAAGCAACCTCGTATATCAGTACCAAAGACCAGTTAAAGAATGCTTCCAACATGCTTTATTCCCTAGTACCTCTGGTCCTTACACGAAAAGGGAATTGTACTCAGCAAAGTATAAAAAGCTCTCTGCACAACTCTGATATGGCTGTATCATGATGCATAAAACCATGATCCTTCATGTTAGAGTACAACCAACGTTCCTCTTGCATTAATGGCTGCCCAGAACGACTCTATTACATTTAATGTAGTTCTGCTTGAAGCCAACATCTGAGGGAATGTCTCTAACGGATCCTAAATGCTTGAAGATTATAAATACAGAAGTCATTGAAGATGAAGCACAGATAAGAGAGAATACACATAGCATTAAAGAGCCATTACTCTGTGCATTAATATCTTCACTCTTTCATTCTGTATTCTTCAATCATTTGAAGTTATTACGCAAACTTTCCTAAGCTTTACATTTAAATCACTCTCCGAGTATTAGTGAAAGATCTGTCTGTGAGAAGTTGTATTTATTACAAACCAAATCTCTCAAACAAACCTGAGTGAGTCTAAAGAGGCTAAGTGTGCAAAGAATACTTGTCTTGAGCCTGAAGAGGCTAGGTGTACAAAGAATACTTGTCTTTGAGCCTGAAGAGGATAGGTGTGCAAACAATACTTGAGTCTATAATCTGATCAGTTATAGTGGATAAATCTTGGTACTGCCAAGGACTGGACGCAGCTCTTCACTTTGAAGAGTGAACCAGGATAAATAACTGTGTCAATCTCTCTCTCCTTAAACTCTTTAGTTGCTTTAGTTTTCTTACGTCTATCAAGTGGTGTGTTTGCCAAAAGTTACCCGTCCATCCTGTGTCCTTCCGCTCGTCCAAACCTAGCTTCTGTATGCGAAAAGATTTCAACTTTGTTTAAATTCTGATAAACACAATTCAACCCCCCTTCTCGTGTTTATAGTTGTCTATTTCAATTGGTATCAGAGCTCAGCCTCTGGGTTGAGCATCTAACAGTGTAGAGGTAAAAGGTCTTGAAGAATAGACATGACTGCTGGAGTTAGTTCAAGTTGAAGTCACCAGACTGAAGGAGCTTCCCGAACCAGACCTCCTTACTTCAATGGATCTCCACTACAACTATTGGAAAGATAGATGATAACACTGATAAACCAAAAGCTCAGTGGACTACTGCAGAAAAGACAAAATGGGAGATGAACCACAAAGCTAGATATAACATCATTTGTGCTCTCAGTCCGGAGGAGTTTGAGAAGGTATGTGCTTGTGACTCTGCCAAAGAAATATGGGACACTTTAGCTGTCACACATGAAGCAACAGCCAAAGTCAAAGAGTCAAAGATTGCCATACTTGTCAGAAAGTATGAACTGTTTGTCATGGAGGAAGGAGATTATGTTGCTCAAATGATAGGAAGATTTCAAACTATAGTCAACAGTTTAAAATCTATTGGCAAAGTCTATACCAATGCTGAGAAGGTTGGAAAGATTTTGAGAAGTTTACCTAAACAGTGGAGACCTTTGGTCACTGCTATCTCTCAAGTCAAGGATCTCACTACCTTGACTATGGATGAACTTCTTGGAACACTCACTGTTCATGAGCAAGAACTTGGAGATGAAATTGCACCAAAGAAGGACAAGTCAATTGCTTTGAAACCTGATCAAAAGTCAGCAAAAGTTTCCAAGGCTCTGAAGGCAGATGAGTCATCCAGTGATGCCGACCTATCAGAACTCGAGGATTCTGAGAGTGATGAAGAATTGTACCTCCTGACCAGGAAGATAAAGCTTCTCCTACAAAAAAAAGAAGTTCAAGAGGGATAAGCCATTCAGAAGGTTCAACAAGTTCAAGAACTTCAGAGAATCCACCTCAACAGACAAAAGTCCAATTGTTTGCTATGAGTGCAAGAAGCCTGGTCACATCAAGGCTGAATGTCCTCAATTCAAGAAGGCCCCTTTTAAGAAATTCTTCAAGAAGAAGAAGAAAGGAATGATGGCTACTTGGGAGGATCTGGACTCAACATCTTCTGATGAAGAAACAGAGGAAGAAGCCAACCTCTGTTTGATGACCAACACTGACTCAGACTCTGACGATGAGGTACATCCTGACTATGAGGAATTACTTTATGCCTATGAGGAGTTGATGGAGGAATCCAACTGCTTATCTAAAGCCTTCAAATCCCTCAAGAGAGAGTATGTAAAGCTCACCAGTGAGCATAAACAGAAATCTCAAGAATGCGAGAAGCTGGCTAAAGAGAACAGTGAGATGAAGATTGAAAAGTCTAATGAAGCTAAGATCTCAAGTGAAACATCACTATCTGAAGAAGTTGAAAAACTTCAACAGAAAGTGGAAGAGCTCACTTCTGATCTTGCCAAATTTGTTAATGGTAGAGATAATATGACTAAGCTACTTGACAGCCAGAGGCACTCTTTTAACAAAGAAGGTATTAAATATGTCCATCAGACACATTATAAAGTATCAACTAAAGCTTTTACAGTATCTGTTAAGTCAACTGTAACCAAATCTACACCTGTTTGTAACTTCTGTGGAAAAACTGGACATGTTATGTCAAAGTGTATCCATAAGAAGAGAAGGAAGTCTTCACAGACTCCTAGAACTAACAGAAAAGGACCCAGAAAAATATGGGTACCTAAAGATCAAATAATTTTTGTTGCATATGTCCTCAACAGGACAAAGAAAACACCACTATTGCACCGGACAAAGGGTCTGCTCGCTTCATATGACAGGAGAAAGGTCTACGTTCCTAGACCTCCAACTTAAGAAAGGAGGACACGTTGCCTTCAGAGGGAATCGGAAAGGGAAAGTTATAGGAATTGGTACTATTGGTGGTAAACCCCCTCTTCCCTCTATATCTAATGTTCTTATGGTTAAAGGATTAAGACACAATTTTCTTAGCATAAGTCAATTATATGATAGTGGTTTTGATGTTTCCTTTACCAAGGATGTATGCATAGTTAAAGACTGTTGTGGCAAAACCCTCTTTTCATCTAAAAGGCAACAAAATCTTTATAAGATTGAACTGTTTGATCTCTCAAATCAAAGTGTAGCCTGTCTGATGTCTAAAGAGGATGAGAGATGGTTATGGCAAAAGAAACTAGGACATGGTAGTATGAAACTAATTTCTGAATTTAAAATGAATAATCTCGTGAGAGGATTGCTTGATATTAGTTTTAAAAAAGATGTCTTGTGTGATGCATGTCAGAGAGGTAAACAGATAAAATCAAGTTTCAAATCTAAAAACCAAGTATCAACCTCTAGACCTCTTCAGTTGTTACACATGGATCTATTTGGACCAGTTAGTGTTGCCAGCTTGGCTGGAAGAAAATATGGATTTGTCATAGTTGATGACTATTCCAAATACACACGGGTACTCTTCCTAACACACAAGGATGAGTCTTTTAAGGCTTTCTCAGTATTATGCAAAAGAGTACAAAATGAGAAGGGTTTCTATATTTCTACCCTTAGAAATGATCATGGGGGAGAATTTGAAAATGAGCAGTTTAAACAGTTCTGTGAGGAGAATGGAATCTCTCACAATTTCTCTGCACCTAGAACTCCACAACAAAATGGAGTGGTTGAGAGAACGAACAGATCTCTGCATGAGATGGCTAGATATATGCTCAATGAAAATAATCTCCCTAAGTACTTCTGGGCAGAAGCTCTAAACACTGCTTGTTATGTACAAAACAGAATACTTATTAGGCCTTTTCTAAAAAGAACTCCTTATAAATTGTGGAAAAGAAAAAGCCCCAACATATCTTATTTTCATGCTTTTGGATGTGAATGTTTTATTCTGAATACCAGAGATAATCTTGGAAAGTTTGATTCTAAGGTAGATAAAGGTATTTTCGTAGAATATTATGAAAAGTCTAAGGCTTTTAGAGTATACAATTCAAGAACTTGTATTATTGAAGAATTTGTTCATGTTAAATTCAATGATGGATTAAAGACTGATAAAGAACTATCAGATCTAGAAGATGATCTTGCAGGTCTTGATATAAACAAGCCAGAAAGTCAACAACCCGATCTAACCAAATCAAAACCTGTGCCTGAGGCTGAAAGGCAAGTGGAACAGGCATTCGTCGGAGACAAGTCAAGATCTTCATGATGATCTCAAAAGGGATTGGAAGTTCAACACTCATCATCCTAAGGATCTTATTATTGGAAATCCTTCTGAAGGAGTAAGAACCAAATCCATATTAAGAGAATCAAGCAATGTGGCCTTTATTTCAGATTTGGAGCCTAAACGCATTGAAGAAGCTCTTGAGGATGAAAGCTGGATTCTTGCTATGCAAGAAGAACTTAACCAGTTCACCAGAAATGACATCTGGACTCTTGTCTCTAAGCCTAAAAACAAGTTGGTTATTGGAACAAGATGGGTCTTCAGAAAAAAAATTGGATGAAGATGGTAAAGTTGTCAGAAATAAGGCAAGGTTAGTAGCTCAAGGCTATAACCAACAAGAAGGTATTGATTATACTGAAACCTTTGCACCTGTACCTAGAATAGAAGCCATACACATTTTAATGTCATATGCTGCACAACACCAAATTACCATGTTTCAAATGGATGTAAAAAGTGCTTTTCTAAATGGTATAATTGAATAAGAAGTGTATGTTAAACAACCCCCTGGTTTTGAGGATACCGATAAACCAGATCACATTTTCAAACTTAGGCATTATATGGTTTGAAACAATCACCTAGAGCATGGTATGATAGACTCAATTCTTTTCTCGTGCATAATGGTTTTACTAGAGGACAAGTAGACACTACTCTGTTTAAAAAATGCTCTAAAGAGAACTTTATTATAGTTCAAATATATGTTGATGATATTATTTTTGGAGCAACTAATGAAAAGTTGTGCAAGGAATTTTCAAATCTAATGCAAGCTGAATTTGAGATGAGCATGATGGGAGAATTGAAGTTCTTCCCTGGATTACAAATCAAGTAGACAAGTGATGAAATTTACATTCATCAACAAAAATATACCAAGGAGATACTCAAGAAATACAAAATGGAAAATATAAAGCTCATGAAAACCCCTATGCAACCCAATACAAAACTAAGCAAAGATGATGAAGGTAAAAAGGTAGATCAAACTGTCTACAGAGGTATGATTGGTTCTCTACTGTACTTAACTTCAAGCATACCTGACATTCAATTTAGTGTTTGTATGTGTGCTAGATTCCAATCCGATCCTAGAGAATCTCATCTTAAGGCTGTTAAAAGAATATTTAGATATTTGCTTGGAACTACTAATCTTGGTTTGATGTATTTAAGATCAAAAGAATATAGATTAGTGGGATATTGTGATGCTGATTTTGCTGGAGACAGAATAGAAAGAAAAAGCACCAGTGGAGGATGTCACTTCATTTGAGCAAGTTTAGTCTCATGGTCAAGCAAGAGGCAGACAACCATTGCCCTTGCTCTCTTCTTTGAAGCAGAATACATCTCTGTTGCTAGTTGCTGCTCTCAATTCTTATGGGTAAAACATCAACTTGAGGATTACTCTATTTATGAACATAACATATCTGTATGGTGTGATAATTCTAGTGCTATATGCTTAACTAAAAATCCAATTCAGCATTCTAAGGCTAAGCATATTGAAATCAAACTTCATTTCATTAGGGTTATGTTCAGAAAGGCATCTTTGATATTAAGTTTGTTAAAACTGAAAATCAATGGGCTGATATTTTCACTAAACCCCTCACAGAAGAAAGATTTTTATTTATTAGAGATAATCTAAACATGCATTGCATTATTGAATGACATGTATGAATGTTAACTTGTCTGTGCTAAATCTGTCATTACTCCTATATACATGTTCTTTTAACTAAGTATTAGTT
Organism: Sophora flavescens; assembly: GCA_030762895.1. NCBI lineage: Eukaryota > Viridiplantae > Streptophyta > Magnoliopsida > Fabales > Fabaceae > Sophora > Sophora flavescens. The sequence goes on along the minus strand of CM061065.1, from coordinate 205,850,738 downwards.
CAAGGGGAGTGATGATACAATAGTTTTAGTGAAGTATGTCTCATATGCTTGCTGCATTACTATGATTTTCTTAACATGTTATCTTTCCCTTAAACATCTATCATAAATAAAACTTGATAACCCTTTTTGATGTTGACAAAAGAGGGAGAATGTGAGAAATGAGAATGGGAGAAATGTGATAGAAATGTGTTATATAAGAATGAATATGATATGAATCTTAAATAATACATGGACATGCGTATGCTCTGATAGTTGCCATAATTGCTCAGATAAATCTTAAGTAAGATTGCTCTGATAATAATTTCAAAGTAAAACAAGTCAAACTTAATGTCTGATCTAGCATCTGCATGACCTGTCCGCTTAAGAAAATTTCAACCTATCTGATATATGCTATTTTCTTTGTTGATATTTTCTGAGGTTCATTAAATCATCTCAATGTTTGTCATCATCAACAAGGGGGAGATTGTTAAGTCTCTAAAATGTCTGATGTGCACTTTCCTACGTTTTGATGAGAACTAAACATTGGTTAATGATTTAATTAATCTTCATATTGGTTGCTAATCTGTCAATCTAGTGTGCAGATTAAAACTGTTAGAATCATCCGTCCAACGCAAATAATAGAATCATCCGTCCAACGCAAGTGATAGAATCATCCATCCAACGCAAGTGATCGAAACACACGTCCAACACTGTAGTGATAGAAGCTCACGTCCAACACTGTAGTGATAGAAGCTCACGTCCAACACAAGTGATAGAAGCTCATGTCCAATACTGTAGTGATTGAAGCTCACGTCCAACGCAAGTGATAGAATCTCACGTCCAATACTAAAGTGATAAAAGTCAGCGTCCACTTAATTGATAAAAGTCAGCGTCTACTAAAGTGATAAAAGCCAGCGTCCACTAAAGTGATAAAAGCCAGCGTCTACTGAAGTGACAGAAACGCTCGTCAACTAAGGTAACAGAAGCGCTCGTCCACAGAAGTCTTTGGACTTGCTAAAACCTTAATGAGAAGCTCCGTCCAATAACATGGCATATGGAGCTCGTCTACTAGCCCAAATGTAAAATCTTAAATGGCTAGATGGACACAACTATTTTCAAGATGGACGCGCTTATCCTATGAACGTGAGTTCTCTTAGAATTATCAGAATCTTATTTCAAGAACCAGAATCAAGAAAAGTCAAGTTACTCTCTCAAGCAACCTCGGATATCAGTACCAAAGAACAGTTAAAGAATGCTTCCAACTTGCTTTATTCCCTAGTACCTCTGGTCCTTACACGAAAAGGGAATTGTACTCAGTAAAGTAAAAAAAGCTCTCTGCACAACTCTGATATGGCCGTATCACGATGTATAAAACCATGATCCATCATGTTAGAGTACAACCAAGGTTCCTATTGCATTAATGGCTGCCCAGAACGACTCTATTGCATTTAATGAAGTTCTGCTTGAAGCCAACATATCTAAGGGAATGTCTCTAACGAATCCTAAATGCTTGAAGATCATAAATACAGAAGTCATTGAAGATGAAGCACAGATAAGAGAGAATACACATAGCATTAAAGAGCCATTACTCTGCGCATTAATATCTTCACGCTTTCATTCCGTATTCTTCAATCATTTGAAGTTATTACGTAGACTTTCCTAAGCTTTACATTTAAACCACTCTCTGAGTGTTAGTGAAAATCTGTTTGTGAGAAGTTGTATTTATTACAAACCAAATCTCTCAAACAAATATGAGTAAGCCTGAAGAGGTTAAGTGTGCAAAGAATACTTGTCTTGAGCCTGAAGAGGCTAGGTGTGCAAAGAATACTTGTCTTTGAGCCTAAAGAGGCTAGGTGTGCAAACAATACCTGAGTCTGTAACCTGATCAGTTATAGTGGATAAATCTTGGTGCTGACAAGGACTGAACTTAGCTCTTTGCTTTGAAGAGTGAACCAGGATAAATAACTGTGTCAATCTCTCTTTCCTTAAACTCTTTAGTTGCTTTAGTTTTTTTACGTCTATCAAGTGGTGTGTTTGCAAAAAGTCACCCGTCCATCCTGTATCCTTCCACTCGTCCAAACCTAGCTTCTGTATGTGAAAAGATTTCAACTTTGTTTAAATTATGATAAACACAATTCAACCCCCCCTTCTCGTATTTATAGTTATCTATTTCAGAAACATGTTTACAACAATTAAAATATAAAAATATGAATATGATTAAATAAATAATAAAATATAATGCATCAAAAATGAAACAAGAGTACACCTAAAGGGAGTCACCTCGAGAGACTCACTCCAGTTTTCCATCCCAATTTAAACTTCCCATAGATCACATGATCCATAATAAAAGCAACCCTGAATACACCTACCACCAGCAACTTCAAGGGCCTTTTATTTTCAGATTTGTGTCCAACTAAACACGTCATCGTGTTTTTACAATTCCAACCAGATTCTCCACCACTTCACCCGAGTAAAATAAAAACGAACTTGTAATCTTGAATCTCACTAGGTAAATGAGTAACCACTCAAAGTTTTAACAAACAGTTTACACATTATTAAATATGTATAAAAAATGATATCACAAAATAGTTTTGGAATACTGGGATTGAAGGTTTACCCCAGCTAGAGGATAATAAAGTAGCCATCCGAACACCACCATTGCTCCACGTAGCAGGCGCCCTTAGACAGCTATTGACATCAACAAATTACTATAAAAAAATGAAGCACTGCTGCATTATTGTTTCATTTCATCGTGCCAAAAGGAGCATCCACATCCTCAGAGGGGTTTTATAAGTGATGCTTGAGTGCTTCACATCAAATCGAGAGAAAACGGCAAGCAAAAAATGAAAGGGAAAACAGAAAGAGAATGGATTACGTGAGATGGGAGTGGAAAAACAATAATGGAAGACAGAACAACGCCACTATGACTCTGTTTGGCATGTCCAATAAGCTAGCTTATAGCTTATTTGACTAGCTTATAAGCTTGTTTGATGAAGTAGAGGTGTTTGGTAAACAAGCTTATCTCATTAGCTTATAGTGTTTCTTCATAAGCTAATTTATTTAGCTTATGGCTAGTAGCTTATAGCTTATTGTTTTTTCTCTCGTTTTTACCCCCATTCATTTAATGAAATTCTCATTTTATCATGTCTATCATAAATATATTATTTTATGTCATTTTATATTTATAAGCTAGTCCAACCGCTAATTTTACCAAACACTTCAAATTTAATCAGTTAGCTTTTCAGCTATCAGCTATCGGCTTAAAATTAGCTTATCAGCTATTTTTGCCAAACAGAGCCTATGCTTGTTGGTTTCATGATTTGGAGTTCTTCAATTTGGGATTCTTCACTTGCTTAAATAAAATGAAGAGGGTCGAGAAAGTGGCAAATTGAAGGATGAGTTTTGAGAGATAATGATATACCTTGAATTAAGGTATAGATAGAGAGATATTGGAATAGGATAGAAAAGATTGCATTGGAATCTCAGATTGTATTGGAATTCTACTATGTAATTAATAAAATATTTATGTCTTGCATTGGAAAATGTTTAATAATTTGAAATTTAAAATTTAAAATTTGAAATAGATAAATAAAATAATTAAAATTAAAATGAATATAATATTAGGTTGTCATCCACAATCAAAAGCTTATGTACAATTATCAAAGTGCTTTTAATGTCTCTTTAATTATTGGACTTTGAAAAGGTTGAATAGGTATGAGAAATATACACAAAACATTTATTTTCAACAGATAACAATAAAAACTATTGTTATTTTCCATTTTCGTTATTTTCTATATCAATTTAAATATTTCTATATCAATTTAAATTATTTTTTTTCTAAATATGGAAAGGATTTAGAGGCTTGCAGATGAAGTCATTTCATGACATCGTGACACCTGTCCATACTTTCCTCATACTGAGGATTAGTTTATATATTGTATAGATTCAATTTGGGATTATTCAACTGCATAAAGAAAATGAAGAAGGTCAGAAAGTGGCAAATTGAAGGATGAGTTTTGAGAGATAATGATATACCTTGAATTAAGGTATAGATAGAGAGATACTCCCTCCGTTCATTTTCTTTGGTAATTTAAGGTTTTTACACATAGATTAAAAAAGTATTAATTTGTTTACATTTATACCAAATTACCCTTATTTATAGTATCCTTAATTATTTACAAATTCTAACTATATTTACTCCACACTCCACTTGCCATTAATGTACCTTAAAAACATAGCCAGATCCAATAATTCCAACACAACGACAAATCAAAATTACCCCTAAACAGTAGCTGTAACCAACCGAAAGTGAAGAGACCCTTGATCAGATCAATGAACCCAAGAGACCCTCTGATAAGTTTCTTCGTTTGCCACTCCAAGATTGGTGGCATTGGAACTGTGCCAGTTGGTTGTGTCGAAACTGGTACCATTATTCACGCGCTATTAACTATCCATAGTTATTCTAAATCTAAATGTTTCTCCATTGATCATTGATATGTGTAGTGTATTTATGACTGAATTTAAGTAGGGAATGTTAAGTGTGTTTTCAATGTATTTCAATTTAATAAAATATTTATGTCTTGCATTGGAAAAGCTTTAATAATTTGAAATTTAAAATTTGAAATAGATAAATAAAATAATTAAAATATAAATAAAATAATTAAAATCAAAATGAATATAATATTAGGTTATCATCCACAATCAAAAGCATATGTACAATTATCAAAGTGCTTTTAATGTCTTTTTAATTATTGGATTTTGAAAAGGTTGAATAGGTATGGGAATGATGGGCTCCGGCAAGCGTATCGGATCGAAGCAAGTAATAATAAAACGGTGAGAAACCGAGTATCGAACTCAGGGATTGAGAAACCAAGTGTCACTTCACAAATTAAACAACTATTTAGACTGGGAAATAGGTTTGAAAAGATTTCAAGAAAATAAAAGAAACAAAATATTTTTCGGGTTTTTAAATATGAAAAGAGATTTCCAGGAATTGGGTTACCAACAAGACCGCTCATGCTACTAAATTGACTAACCCCTCTTGTTAATTATCGAAATTTGCTTTGAAGGCGAATTTATCTTAAATAAGTTAATGCCCCCTCTCGGGTTACAAGAACCGTGCCCAATTAAACCAACCCCTACTCTCGTGGTAATTGAATTTAAATTGAACCCTTTAAGTTTTGTGACAATTCGTGAACCCTCGAAGGATCGCTTCTAACTCTCGTGATTTAAGTCCTAAGTTTGATTACTATAGATCCGATACCTAAGTTCACCGCTAGGTTCCTCCTCGGAGTATCTATGGCACGCAAATAAGTGCGCATCAGATTCACAAGTAATTCATGCAATAGGAATTAAATCGAAAGCAAATTGAAATTGACAAAAAGTAAAACGTCAATTCATAACATAAAACAAATCTTGGGCATAGCCCCAATCCCTAGAAACAAAAAGACTACTCAATCATTGCCATGGTCATGACAAGCTTGATTAACAAAAGCATAAAAGAAAACCTAAGAGAGAAGAAGAAATCGAAGAAGAAGAGAAATCCTAGTTTTTGCCTAAGGTAGCAACCCAAGTCCCCTATTTTCGAGCCTCTAGGTCCTATTTATAAGGTAGGGTAACTTGAATCCCAAGCAATTACAATAATCAGATCAAATCAGTTTTTAAAATCCAAACATTGACAATAATCAGATCAAATCAGTTTTTAAAATCCAAACATTGCGCGTCACGGCCGTGATGCCTGTCACGGCTAGGCCGTGACGGATTCTGACTTGGAGATTACTTCGCTGGTTGGTCTGTAACGGCCGTGACCACCATCATGTCCTAGCCGTGATTAATTCTGCCTGTAAGGGTCTGGTTCAGTTGGCATGTCACGGCCGTGATGGACATCACGGCCTGGTCGTGACCAGTTCTGACTTTTCCATTCTTTCTTTTCAGCTCCACTCGGTCATGACCGTGATGGCCTCTGTTTGGTTCAGTTTTCTTGCTCTTCAAGCTCCATCTTCATGCAAGCTCCATCATAATTGGTCCTAAGCGTTTTAATCTTCATATCTAAATCAATATCTCCAAATTAATTTTCAAATCTTATCATATCCTTTATTGTTGTGATAGGAAATTATTATCCAAATCCAAATTGATTAATTTAGATCCAATCTTTTATCTCAATGCCAGTTGAATTATCTTTTAATCCTAATAATTCAAATCCAACTTGATTTGGATTCAAATCCGTCATGTGGGCCCTTGCAATTTACTTGGCAATCTTCAATTTAATTTCAATCCTTCTTCCTTGTCCTCTCCTAAAAATAAGAATAAGAAAATATCAGAAAATTAATAAAAATATAATTAAATACACACATTGACTCTAAAATAACCAAAATAGGAAAACAAAGTCTAATTTGGGCTAAATCAAGCATTTAACAAAATTTAATTGATGATATCCGCTCTAAAATAATAGATAAAATATCATAAGCCAGCGGATTATCAGGGAAAGATACAAAAATCATTTATTTTCAGCAGATAACAATAAAAACTATTGTTATTTCCCATTTTCGTTATTTTCCATATCAATTTAAATATTTTTATATCAATTTAAATTATTTTGTATTTCTAAATATGGAAAGGATTTATAGACTTATTGAGGAAGTCATTTCATGACATCGTGACACCTGTCCATACTTTCCTTCTTATGGGGATTAGTTTATATATTGTATAGATGTGCCATGTATCAGATATGTAGGTAGGGAAATGTAGATCTCCATTTCTTAGAGAAATGAAGATGAGAGGATCGGGACACAATTTGAACACTGTATATAATATAGTACATATTTATTAATATCTCCTACTTACTTTTTATTGCATTCTAAAAATACATAAAAAAAAAAGGATGCTACATGGTGTCACTGTTTTTGTGTTAAAAAAACATTTGGTTTTTTTTATGTTACATAAAAAAACAAACGAAAAAAAAAGAGTTATGATATTTGAATACAAATTTTGAATACTATATATGATATCGTATATGTTTATCTTTATTTCTCACTTATTTTTTATCTTCTTCGTATATACGTTTTTCGAAAATACACTAAAAAAACACACTATAAAGTGTTACTATTTTATGTATAAAAATCATTTCTAAAAAAAAAAAAAATCCATTTCTGCATAACACATGTCAAATTGTCAATCATCCGTGTAGGGCAAGGTTACAAACGCAATAGTGAAAAACTGAAGGATGCGACCCTGGGAGTGTCCCACAGAGTGGGCAACACTTATATAATATGGGCCTTTTTTGCTCTCTTTCCCTCTTCCAATCAACTTTTCTTCTTTCTATATTACTATTTGATTAGATTGACAAGACCCCTCTGACCCATATGTCTTTGCATAGATTCCAATTTGCGAAAACGGTGTCGTGTTGCTCTCCTTGGTTCCACCTTACTAGTTCCATCATATAAATATTGTCAAAAAAAATAAAAAAGTTCCATCATATAAAAGTAATTAAATTGAAATGTTACTTACATTAGTATTATACACATTTATTACTTATTTAAATAAAAAATAATAGCATAATTACAAAAATTGAGAAATTGTAACTAAATAATAAAATTATAATAATATTAAGCGTTATAGTAAAAATATACATTTCTTCAAAAAAAAAAAGGTAAAAATATACATATACACATTGTTGAAACAAAAGTGTATTTGACATAGATAAAGATCCCAATATCACAAAGGGAATATCTCACATGGGTGATATGTGTGGATGACGGTTGATGTTTGATTCCTTTCAATCAAGACCAGCACATCTACCATCTACCACTAAGTAAGCCAAGTAAAAGAAGAAATAGTATTGATTACCAAGTACACTATCACAACAAGAAAAAGATAATAAAAATGAAGGATATTTGAACATCTAAATCCAACATAATCAACATCATATATAAATATTATTATATATTTATTTATCGTTTTTCCCTTTGTTAAAACCTTCAAAAGCTGCAAAAATTGTGATATACAAGGTGTCAAATGTCTATGGTGTCTAAATCTATCTTCAAATATCATTTCACATAATTTCATAAATAAATAAAAATTCACATAAAAATACTTTGTTTCCATGCATATGATATATATCATCACTTCATCAGTAATAAAATAGAATAAAATAATTGTTTAAAGAAGATATTATGTTGGACCCAATCAAGGGAGTCAGGTGATTTGTAAAATAAGTTTAGGAGTTATTTTATTATTCAAAAAGCCTAGATAATTTGGATTCAAGTTTCTCAATTTATACATATTATAATTGTCTTTATTTTATCTTATGTAGGACTTTATTCTTCAATACTTCACCTCAAGTTCAATCGGAGACCCAATTGTGACTTATTTAATTTGATTTTTTTTTTGGACCTTACTCAATTTTTTTAGCCTCATAGACCGCAACTCCATTTTTTTGGCTGCCTGCACTTGTGCCATTTTTTTTGGCTCCCCGAGCTTGTGTCATTTTTAAGTTAGAGGGGATCATTTTTAAATTTTTTTTAATGAATTCTGGTATCATATTAGTATTTAATATTCAACATAATTGAGGGAGTGAACTGATTTGTATAACAAGTTTGAGAGTTATTTTATTATCTAAAAGGCCTAGACAATTTGAACTCAAATTTCCCAAGTTATGTATATTATAATTGTCTTTATTTTGTCCTACGTGAGATTTTATTCTCCAACATCATACCAGAGTTAAACTTTCATAATTTAATATGAAATAAAATAATAATCTCTTGAAAATAAATTTTCTCCAATCTCAACTTGGGTATATTTACAAAATTAACCATTTCAATAATTCAACATGATGATAATCTTTAAAAAGACCCAATATAACAAGGACAAATTATAAAATATGGATATATTTTTGTTTGTCTTTTCATAAAATTTAAATCTAGGTGGATATTATTTTAGACTAGGACCATTTAGATTACAAGTCATTGTGCATGGGTATGATTTTAAGAATTTGTTTCTGTTGTTTACATAACAGTTTCCTTGATCATCATTCCTTGAACATGTATTTAGTTCCAGTACATTGAACAATAGGTGCAAGGAACTTGTATTGAAATTTATTTAATCAATCAATATAATGAATATTGTTTAAGTACTAAAAACAATAAATACCAATATTATAAGTGTTTTGCTAACCCGGGTCTTTAGTATACTTATTAAAAAATTTATAAAAGTAAATTTTTATTTTAAAATACATCTTTTTCAAAAAAAAAACTTCTTTTAGCTATGTAGACATTGGTTAATATTTTATTAGTTATAATAAAAATTAAATATTTTACTCTTATTAAAAATAAAATATTTATATATTTACAAACAAATCGAATTCGAACCTTTTGAAAAGAAAAAAATATGATTGGGAGGAAAGACTTCATTAAATATGGACAGGTTATCGAGGAAGTCGATAATAATCCACACCCATTTCATGGTAAAAAAAAAAAAAAAAATCGGGAGAGAATACAAATTGCAGTGCATAGTGCATACACCTTTCATCGGGAAGGAAAACTGTGAGAGTTAAGTTGCAGTGACACACACACGTTAACCCCTCTGTCTCCACCTGCAATTAACACTCACAAACTGCTAGTCTAAGTTTGTGTTGATGTGTAACTGTGTGTGTAAGAGAGAAAGAGAGAGAGAGAAATAATAATAAAACTCACTCACAAAGCAAGTGCTACTGTTGATGTACAGAAGGAAGAAGCAAGACTATCCCATTTCCAAGGGAAGACTCTGAATCTGATTCAACCTTTTACAGCCTATACAGGCCAAGAACCCCAAAAATCCCTCGTGTTCTCTCTTCTCAGCTAAACTATCCTTTTAGGCTCTCTCTTTGGAGTTTTCTATAAAAACATTCAGATTTTTTAGCTTCAATTTCGGGAGTACTCTTGGGACAATTATTTGCAGTCCTCTTTTTGAGAAACAGTAAGGTGGGGACTAGTTTGTGAGTGAAGCCAAAGTGTGGTCTTATATACGTAAATGCCATAATATGGTTTTTGTGACAAGAAAGAGACAGAGTGAGAGTGAGAAAACATGATAGGGTTTGAAGGGAACAGTTGCAGTGAGCTTTCTTCAATGGACATGATGAACATTGAACATCATAACAGGAAGTTTCTTTCTCTACCTCTGACCAACAATAACCAACGGGTATCTGTCATGAACGACACTCATGATCAGGGTCATCACTACAGCCACCAGGACCACACCACCAACAACAGTTGCAGTAGTGTGAGGGATAAAATCATAGCACATCCTCTCTTTCCTCGTCTCTTGTCCTCTTACCTCAATTGCCTCAAGGTGATGACAACTCTTGTAACTCATAACATCCATTCATATCTTTCCCTTTCATGCACTGTTGTAAGCTAAAAAAACTCACCTATTTTCAAACCATGCTTATGTCTGCATTTCAAGGGAGTGGAGGGTTTTGACTTTTCTGTTAAGTTCAATGAAATGGAAAGCTAGCTAGAAGCAATTTCAATTTTTGTGTTTTGTTTAATTTGTTATTTTCTTGTTTTGTTTGTTCTGATGGTGTGATTGGAGTACTTCATATTACAGGTTGGAGCACCTCCTGAAACTGTGGCTAGGTTAGAGGAGACATGTGCCAAATGTGAATCATCCCATCATGTTTCTTACAGGACAGGAACTACTGGTTCCATAGGTGAAGATCCAGGACTGGACCAGTTCATGGAGGCCTATTGTGAGATGCTTATCAAGTATGAGCAAGAACTCACAAAACCCTTTAAAGAAGCCATGCTTTTCTTTTCATCAGTTGAGTGTCAGCTTAAGGCTCTTGCCGTTTCAACAGACTTTGGTGATTACCCTTTAATCATTATTTGTTCCTACACATCTCTGCATGACTGTGGAGCAATTTTATATGGACGATTTTTTTGTGGGGAAGTTGGTGGTAGCAGCATGACAGTCATAAATCATTGTTTTACTACAATGGATAAAAGACCTAAAATTTAACTTTATGTGGAAAGCTTTTGGTTAGAGGCTAAAAAAGAAGATGATTAATTGATTATGGTTTCACTTGCTATTTTTCATAGACTAGTAGTAGTCTTTCCTGTGTTTCGATGTCTTTAAGCCCTTTGTGGAAATAACCACACTGCTGATGGTGCAATTAAATGATTAATACAAAATATAAATAAAAAACTTCACCTGCATATTTTAAAATACTTGTTTAAAATCAATGGTGAATATCCTTCCCTTAGCAAATATTAATTGTGCTCCAAGAGCATCCTAGAATTTCTCCAGGATAAGTGTGTTTCTATATATGACAAAATGATTGTGATAGCAATAATTTATTTAGTTTTTCATTTGAGTATCTTGTGAATAAGTTGAAAGAGTAAGTCAGATGGCCCTTTCTCATCATAAATAGCGTGATTTGAGTGATAAAGAAACTTGATTTAAAGTTAAAATTGGTTGTTAGATTGTGAATAAGATGGGTCCATGGTGTTTTGAACTAGGTCAAAAAGTTTGAAAAAGACTGAGGCAACATTACTGCTTCTGGATAATAATCAAGAAAATAGGATTTGCTTTATCATTCGAATGATGAAAAGTTTATTCAAAACCCCAATGTTTCTTAATTAAGTGACCAATTGATAATCTAAACGGTTTCCCAGATATTTTAAAGGGATTTTTCTTTTGTTTGTCGCCTTGGGTTTGCCCCATTATTTCACACTTCAGTGTGTTGTCATCTCTTGCAAAGCATTAGTCCTTCTTTCTTCTATCCAATTCCTTCACATCATTAATGTGGATGCATGGCACTCTTTGTCATTCCATTCAGGACTTGGTAGAGAAAGGAAACTTCTTGTCTTGTCTTTTGTCATCTGTTTACCTGTCAATTTGTACCCTCTGCAGTTTGATTCTCAAATCTTTAATGTGTGTGTGAGGTTATTTTGTTCCTTTTCCCTCTTTTTGTATGTTCTTTTAGTGGTCGAATAAGGGTACATTTACATTGTGATCAGTAATGAGCCTTATTTTTATATATGTATATGTATGAACTTATTCATTTGAGTCATGGTTGGAATTTTATAATGTCCTGTTGTAATAATAGTTTATGATATGAAAATGTCTACATGATTGGATTCATCATGTACTAAATGTTCACATTTCTTATAAGGAAGTTGCAAGTCTCTTTGCAATGTTCTCCAAAATGATACAGCTAGTTTACTAATCAAATCTCTTTTGACATGTATTTACCATTCTTTTGTCACTTTGTATATATATGGTTTTGGGTACACTTAGTACTCAGTTTATATAAATTTTTTTATTATAAAAAAAAAACCATTCTTTAGGTAATTCATGATTTCATTTGATAATTCTCTAAAAGACTAATAATTAACATAGCGCATCATTTACCACTTGGTGAGTTCAGTATTGCCTAATAAATTATATGCATATATTTATTAGTAATCATAACTGCATGCAATTTCATGATTTCTAGAACTGACATATTCTGCAATCTGCATGCATATATTTATTTACTTGAATTGCTTTGTTGCTAATAGTTCGTCTACTGCATGTTGTGGTAATTTGAAAGGTGAAAGTGGATCATCTTCACAGAATGAGGTTGATGTGCATGAAAACAACATAGATGCACAAGCTGAAGACAGAGAACTGAAAGTGCAGCTTTTGCGCAAGTACAGTGGATATCTGGGAGGCCTGAAGAAGGAATTTTTGAAGAAGAAAAAGAATGGCAAGTTGCCAAAGGAAGCTCGGCAGCAGCTACTAGATTGGTGGAACAGACATTACAAATGGCCTTATCCATCGGTAACTAAGTTGTACATCCTTTGCAATGCTTCTTCATTAATATAAATATCTTGATAAATGTTCATATATATTTTCATTACATTGTTTTCCTCTTCATGTTTTACAAAATATAGACATTTGAGCATGGTTCTGAAAGTGATGGAACTATGGTTATTATGGTATTTGAAACTAACCCAGGTCATGTGAAACGTTATTTGTTGTATCCTCTATCCGACCATTTGTATTTGTATTTTTTATTTTTTTTGTCTTTTTTTGGTTCCTGTTGATATGTTGTTTTAGAAAACCAATGAAGTATTATTTATTTTTTTCTGATTTTTCCTTAGTATTAATAAGTGAGTAACAATATTAATATATTTATTAAAAAAACAATATTAATATATAATAATGTTTTGAGTCTTTCAAAAAAAAGATAATTTAGTTAAATATAATTATTATTCTTATTATCAGGATTTTTTGATGCCTTTCTTAATATTTTTGTTCTAGCTATTTTGGATCCAATGAAATGAAATGGAATGAAATAATACTAGTTTTGTTGTTTACATTGTTTGAAATGTGATAGAATGGAATAGACTTTATACTTTTGCTTATTAAAAAAAAAAAAGAAAAAGAATAGACTTTATTTCGTTTCGTCCAATACTTTAAATTTTTTCCCCTCCCAATTTCGGTATAAGATAGCATGAGATAGAACTAAATTATTTTGTTTTATTTCATTCCATCGCTACATATCCAAATAATGTATGATATATTTCATTTCATTTCATTCCAGTTGCATGCATCCATCATTAGATATTCCGAGAAAGCTTTAATAGATATTAAAGTACCTGGGGAGTCTTGGTTTCCAGTGCTAATGATCATATTTCTATAAAATTATAAAATCATTTTATGCAGCAGATTTTGTATTTCAGAAAGGTTTGTGTTCAATATATGATCAGATGGCTAATCTTATGGCCATTGCGTATGTGATGATTGGGTTAAAATGTAGGAATCCCAGAAGCAAGCACTAGCAGAATCCACAGGGCTAGATCTGAAGCAGATAAACAATTGGTTCATCAATAGGAGAAAACGGCATTGGAAGCCTTCTGAGGACATGCAATTTGCTGTGATGGATGCAACTAATTACTACATGGAAAATGTTATGTGCAAGCCATTTCCCATGGATGCCATGCCTATGCTTCTGTAACACAATCAATCCGAGCCTACCTAAAATATTTTAATGCTTTAATTGTATGACATCTGAGCCGAAACCCTATCTATTTATTTAAGTTACCTATATAGTTCACGAGGTTGCTATCATTGATGCATGTTTTGCTTTCCATTGCACAAATTACAAGGATGCCTCATCCTTGGGAGTGAGCTTGAATCCAAGACTATATATATGCACTGAAGTTGTGTTAGTGTATGTGCTATTTAGTCAATTTCATAAATAGATTTGTTTTCATACGTGAAGGCATCTATAAATGTATTGCGAAGAAACCAAAAAAGGATTTATATATGAAGCAAATGACTGGTTGCCATTTTTTGATAAGAGAAATTGTTTCGTATTTTCTCACTTTAAAATTTATGTTATAACCAAGTCTTCCAGCCAGGATATTCCTTAGCCCATATTTGGCGAGGAAGTGTGCACAAGCATTGGCTTCAAGATCTTGAAGCATTGGCTTCAAGATCTCCTTAATCTCTGTTAGTTATTGTGTTTAGGACTGTTGCATGTTTTTAGCATGTTACTTTTTCTGTTTTTGTGTTTAATAGTTGTCTGCTTATGGGGCATGATCCTAGTAGTTAGCCTAATTTATAGGACATGATGTTTAGTGGTTAGTTATTTTTCAAGTCTTTAAATGTACGTACTGTCTTCAATGAAAAGAAGTTCTCTCTTTTTCTAAAAAACTTTTATTCCTTCCTTCAAAGTTTTGTGTTTCTGCTGCAACTTTACAAAAAACAACAAATTGGTATCTAGAGCTTTCTTCTTAAGGAACCCGTGGGAGTCTGAGATGGATGCAGAAGCTAGATTTTCACCAATTGCTCCTTCAGTGTTTGATGGAGAAAATTATCACATTTGGGCTGTGAGAATGGAGACCTACCTGGGTGTACTTGATCTTTGGGAAGCTGTAGAAGAGGATTACGAAGTTCCTCCTTTGCCAGCCAATCCCACAATGGCCCAGATCAAGAATCACAAAAGGACAAAAAAACGAGGAAATCAAAAGCTAAGGCGTGTTTGTTTGTTGTTGTTTCATCAACTATCCTCATCCGAATCATGTCACTCAAATCAGCAAAAGCAATCTGGGACTATCTCAAAACAGAGTATGAAGGAGATGATAGGATCAGAGGGATGTAAGTACTGAATTTGATCAGAGATTTTGAACTGCAGAAAATGAAGGAGTCAAACCATTAAAGAGTAGTCTGAGAAACTTCTAAGCATTGCCAATAAAGTAAGGCTGCTCGGTTCAGATCTACCCGACTCAAGGATAGTTGAAAAAAATCCTAGTAATGGTGCCTGAAAAGTTGAGGCAACCATTACAACCTTGGAGAACACCAAGGATCTGTCCAATATTACTTTGGCAGAGCTCGTGAATGCTTTACATGCACAAGAGCAGAGAAGGGTCATGAGGCAAGGAGGAGTTGTTGAAGGAGCACTGCCAGCTAAACATCACGAAGGAGGGAAAATGAGGAAAAAGAAGAACAAGAAGAATTTTTCTACAAGTGGCGATGCTACATCAAGTAGCAATGTTACAACGAACAATAACAAGAACAAGACCGGAGGTTCTAAGGGAAATTATCCTCCATGTCAACATTGTGGGAAAAAGGGTCATCCTCCTTTCAAATGTTGGAGGAGACCTGATGCAAAATGCAGCAAGTGTAACCAACTTGGTCATGAGGCTGTAATTCGCAAAAGTAAATTTCAGCAGCAAGAAGCAGATGCTCAAGTTGCCGATCAAGAGGAGGAGGATCAGCTCTTTGTTGCCACTTGCTTCTCAGGCAATGATTCAAGTGAGAGCTGGTTAATTGACAGTGGTTGCACTAACCATATGACTTATGACAAGGAGCTGTTCGAGGAACCAAGAACCACAGAGACTTCAAAAGTCAGAATTGGTAATGGACAACATATAGCAGTCAAGGGAAAAGGCACCATTGCAATTGCAAGTTGTTCAGGTACAAAACTGATCTCTGATGTTCTTTATGTTCCATAAATTGACCAAAATCTGTTAAGTGTTGGTCAGTTGATAGAGAAAGGTTTCAGAGTATATTTTGAAGACAAATACTGCTTGATAAAGGATGCATCTGGTCAAGATATGTTCAAAGTCAAGATGAGAGGAAAGAGTTTCACACTTAATCCATTAGAGGAGGAGCAAGCTGCCTTTCCTACCAAAGAAAGTGTCACAGAGATATGGCACAAGAGGCTCGGTCATTATCATCATTAAGGATTACTACTGCCTCAAACAAAGAAATAAGTGAGGGATTTACCTGTTTTAGAAGATCATCTTCCTCACTGCCAAGCATGTCAATATGGAAACCAACACAGGAAACCATTTACAAAAACAGCTTGGAGAGCAACACAGAAGCTTCAATTGATCCACACTGATTTAGCAGGACCACAAAGAACACCCTCTCTCAAAGGTAGCCTTTACTATATTGCCTTCATTGATGATTTTACAAGATTTTGCTGGATTTTTTTCTTAAAATTCAAATCAGAAGTGGCTGGAGTGTTTTGGAAGTTCAAGAAAATGGTGGAAAATCAAAGTGGGTGCAACATTCAAGTTCTAAGGTCAGATTATGGAAAAAAATATACCTCAGAAGTATTCAATCTATTTTGCGAGGAAGCGGGCATTGAACACCAGCTTACTGCTCCCTACACTCCACAACAAAATGGAGTTAGTGAGAGAAGAAATAGATACATACTGGAGATGACAAGATGCATGCTACACGAGAAAAACCTACCAAAGCAATTATGGGCTGAGGCGGCAAATACAGCAGTTTTCCTTCAGAATAGCCTTCCCACAAAGGCAGTGAAGAATCAAACACAATTCGAAGCTTGGTATGGATATAATCCATCTCTAAACTTCCATAAAGTGTTTGGTTGTTTGTGCTTCACCTATGTTCCTCAAGTTAAGCGTGATAAACTAGACAAGAAGGCAATACAAGGCATCTTCATAGGCTACATCACATCATCCAAGGCTTACAAAGTCTTTCAGCCACAAACAGGGAATATTGTCGTAAGTAGAGATGTTCACTTTGTGGAAAGTGAAGAATAGAACTGGGAGACTTTAAAGGACTCAAACCAAGCCTCAAATCAACTAAAGCTAAATCTTCCTGTCATACATGTCGAGGGGCAGAGAAATGAAGATTGGCAAAATGCGATGGTGGATGACATTCCAGTCAGAGGCACTAGATTACTTTCTGATGTTTATCAGAGATGTAACATTGCTGCTTGTGAGCCTGCAGGTTTTGAAGAAGCAAAGCTTGATCAAATCTGGATGGTTGCAATGAAGGAGTTGTACATGATTGAGAAAAACAAGACATGGCAGCTTGTTGACAGACCTCGTGATAGAAAAGTTATTGGGGTCAAATGGGTGTTCAAAACCAAGCTCAATGTTGATGGCTCCATCAACGAGCACAAGGCGAGGCTTGTGGTTAAAGGCTATGCTCAGATTTTTGGAGTGGACTACTCAGATACATTTGCACCAGTGGCCAGGCTAGACACCATCAGACTGCTACTTGCTGTTGCTGCACAAAAAGACTGGAAAACGTACCAGTTAGATGTTAAATCAGCATTTCTAAATGGTTTCTTGCATGAAGAGATCTATGTTGAGCAACTTGAAGGCTTTGTGAAGAAAGGAGAAGAAGACAAAGTCTATCTCCTTAAGAAGGCCCTCTATGGATTGAAGCAAGCTCCAAGAGCTTGGTACAGTAGAATTGACAGTCATCTGCTAAGTTTAGGCTTTGTGAAAAGCCTATTTGAGTCCACTCTTTACATCAAGCACTGTGAGTATGATATTCTTGTTATTTCTCTTTATGTTGATGATCTTTTGGTGACTAGAAATAATGCAGCTTTAATTGATGAATTTAAGCTGGAAATGATGAAAGTATTTGAGACGACTGATCTTGGACTGATGACTTATTTTCTTGGAATGGAGATCAAGCAAAGTCAAGATGAAGTTTTCATTTGTCGAAAGAAGTATGCAAAAGAAATTCTCAAGAAGTTTCATATGGAAGATTGCAAGTCAATGAGCACTCCTATGAATCAAAAGGAAAAGTTGAGCAAGGAAGATGAATCCGAAAAAGTGGATGAGGCACACTTTAGGAGTTTGATTGGGTGCCTGATGTACCTTACAACAACAAGACCTGACATCTTGTTTGCTGTAAGTATTTTATCTCGGTTCATGCATTGTGCAAGTGAAATACACTTGAAGGCTGCTAAGAGAGTGGTTAGATACATCAAAGGCACAATCAACTTTGGCATCAAGTTCAAGAAAAGCAAGGAGTTCAAGTTGTTTGGTTTCTCTGACGGTGGATCGGCGGGATCTCCCGATGACATGAAAAGTACCTCGGGATCTTGCTTTAGTCTTGGATCAGGAGTTTTTTCATGGAGTTCGAAAAAACAAGAAACAGTAGCTCAGTCCACTGCTGAAATAGAATTTGTTTCTGCAACTTCTGCTGTAAATCAAGCATTGTGGCTGAGGAAGATATTCAGCGATATTCATCTTGAGTAGAAAGAAGACACTAAGATTTTTGTTGATAATCAAGCTGCAATAGCTATTTCTCACAATCCAGTTTTTCACGGGAAAACCAACCATTTCAACATCAAGCTGTTTTTCTTGAGAGATGTGCAGAAGGATGGTGCTGTAACTCTTGTTTATTGCAAAACAGAAGATCAAATAGCTTATGTTTTTACAAAACCCTTGCCAGCTAGCAAGTTCGAGTTCCTGAGAATGAAACTTGGTGTTTGCAGTCTCTAAAGCAAGGAGGAGTGTTAGTTATTGTGTTTAGGATTGTTGCACGTTTTTAGCATGTTATTTTTTCTGTTTTTGTGTGTTTAATAGTGGCCTGCTTATGGGGGCATGATCTTAGTAGTTAGCCTAATTTATAAGACATGATGCTTAGTGGTTAGTTATTTTCAAGTGTTTAAATGTACGTACTGCCTTCAATGAAAAGAAGTTCTCTCTTTCCCTAAAAAACTTCTATTCCTTCCTTCAAAGTTTTATGTGTTTCTGCTGCAACTTTACAAAAAACAACAATCTCAATTATGAGGTCTGCATGATATGTTGACTTATATAGTGTTGTTGTGGGGGATGTCACATAGCTCCATTCAATCGGTTTCACATATAAGTTTCCTGTAGCCACCTTCCCATGAAAGCTGGAGACCATTTCGCATAGCAAGAATTTCAGCTAGTAGTGCATCGCCTGTGCCTTCATGATTTGAGAATCCCTCAAGCCACTCACCTGAGGTATTCCTGATCAAACCACCCGATCCCATGGACAAGGAGGTGACAATGAAACTCCCATCTACATTCATTCTCTGGAGGTGGATTCCATCTGATCACACTGTCCTCATTCTTATCTTTAGCCTTTCTAGGATGCAAGTAAGTTTGGTATTCATCTACTGAGATTTTTGCTTTCCTCAAGACTGTTTGCGCATCCCACTTATCAACACCAAATATCGTTTCGTTACGCCAGCACCAAATCCACCAAAGGTTAGCTAAGAAGGGGCACTCATAATCTGTATTGATATGCTGTAGGATCCAATGCTTGGTGTCATTTTGAGTAAAGAAAGGCCCATTTAGATGGAATCCGTTTCTGCACCAAATATCTCTGGATTGATGGCAGTCTCTGAGGCAGTGAAGAACATTCTCCGGGTCCCTGGTGCAACGCTAACATAAGGGGGAGATGGCTAGACCACACCTGTTTCTCTTCATATTTGTTGGGAGTGCATCATGGGCAATGAGCCAGACCAGGAACTGTACTTTCGCAGGAGCACAAATTTTCCAGATCCAATCCCACTTCACTAAAGGATTCCAGGGACGTTCTTTCTCTAGAAGCCAAAGGTAGCCTGAAGAAGCTTTGTACATGCCATCATTACTACCCTTCTAGGCACACGAGTCCTGAAGGTTTTTAGAAATTGTTGTTGGAACTAAAATGTTGAGGATTTATTCTTTTAGGCTTTCAAGCATTGGCGTAGCAAGGAGATCAAGTGCCAACTTCCATTCTCCCAAATATCTTTCAGATGCAAATGGGTGTCCGAAATGTGCACATAATCTACTAGTTGACACATCGGTCCCTTCCTAGTCCAGTCCGAGAACCAAAAGGAGGAGGTTCCATAATGCAATCTCATCTCAAACCCCTCACGTAAAGCAGTTACTGCTTGCATTATGCCTTTCCAGGTTACTGACACTGAGTTCTTCTTATCAATCATCCAGAGAGAGTTATTGCCAACATACTTATGTTTAAGGACCTGGACCCATAGTTTATGTCATGTATCATACTCCACACCAACTTGACAAGGAGGGTTAGGTTAGTTAGGTTGGAGTCACGAACCCCTAGGCCACCAAACTTCTTCGGGGTAGTGGCGGTATTCCAGTTTACCATGTTCCATCCTCTATTGTTCTCATTTCTTCCCCAGATGAACCCTCTAGCTGCAACATCAATATCGTTACAGGTATTTCTGGGCAGCAAATGAGCTTGCATCGTGTAAATCGGCAAGGAGGAAGCCACATACTTTACTAAACACAATTTTCCTGCTTTGTTAAGTAGTTTTCCTTTCCATGAAGCCATTCTTTTTTGGACCCTCTCAACTATAAAGATGTAGTGCTTCTTACTTGCACGACCCTGGATAAGAGGGAAGCCTAGGTAATTCCCGAGATAACTCGCAAAATCAATAGAAGAGAGGCTTGAGAGTTGCAGTTTTCTTTGTCTACTGATATGAGGGGAGCACATTGCTTTAGACTTAGTTAGGTTCACTTTAAGACCGCTAGCTTCACAGAAGTCATTCATGGTATCCATGACCATTTTAACCCGGGAATCATTGGCTTGGTAAAATAGAAGTACATCATCAACAAAGAAAAGATGTGTAATTCCCGGGCCCCCCTAGCAACATGAATCGGCCGCCATAAACCACTAGAAACTTTATGGTGAATGTTCAATGCCAAGCGTTCCATGCACAGGACAAAGAGATAGGGAGATAACGGGTCCCCTTGTCGAAGCCCTCGTGATGGTTTAAAATGTTCTAATTTCTCACCATTCCACATAATGGATAAATTTGAACATTTCACACACCATAAAATCAAATTAATTGTGCTTTCCGGGAAGCCAAATTCCCTTAGAGTAAGCTCGAGAAAGCTCCAACTAATTATATCATAGGCCTTCTCTAAATCAATTTTAAAGGCAATCACACCTTTCTTCGATTTCGAGTTGTGCATAAAATGAGCAACTTCTTGGGCTAAAATGACATTATCTGTTGTGCTATGGCCCGGGATAAAGATGCTTTGGAGAGGGCCAACCAAGTCATCCAGAAACGGACGGAGGCATTGAACCACAACCTTGGTGATAACCTTATAAACCACATTGCATAAACTAATGGGACGGAACTCTTTCAGATATCTAGGTTGCTCCGCTTTAGGAATAAGGACAATTAAAATTTCAGCTAGGGACTCATCAAATTTACCGCTGTCGAAAGCTTGGGAAACTAATTGCCAAATATCCATGTGCACCTGATGAGTGTGATTTCACCTCATATTTCATTGACATTTTGAATGCATTTTCATATAGTTTAGGCATTTCTAATTTGATTTTGGTTAGTTTTTACCTTGGAACATGTAAGGCGGTTTTGTGGTGTTGTTGTGCAGGAATTAAGGATTAAAATGCTCAAGATTAACCATGGTGGAGCTTGCATGAAGATGAGACTTGAAAAGTGAAGAAAATGAGCCAAACAGAGCCCATCACGGCCTAGCCGTGATGAGCATCACGGCCATGATCAAGTAGAGCTGAAAAGAAAGAATGGAAAAGTCAGAACTGATCACGGCCATCCCGTGATGTCCATCACGGTCGTGACAAGCCAACTGAACCAGACCCTCATAGGCAGAATTCATCACGACCTAGTCATGATGGTGGTCACGGTCGTGACAGACCCAGCAGTGAAGCAACCTCTAAGGCAGAACCCGTCACGGCCTGGTCGTGATGGCCATCACGGTCGTGACGCGTGATATATGGATCTTTAGAAACAGATTTGATATGAAATTGTGGTTGCTTGGGATTCAAGTTAGCCTAGTCAATAAATAGAGCACTTAGGCTCGAAAATAGGAGACTTTGGAGGGACTTTTGGGCTGCTACTCTTAGGAAAAATTAGGATTTCTCCCCCTCCCATGACCATGGCAATGCTTGAGTAGTAGTTTTATTTCTAGGGATTGGGGCTATGCCCAAGATCTGTTTTATGTTATGAATTGATGCTTTCCCTTTGTTAATTTTGATTTCGCTTTCGATTTGGTTTCTATCGCATGAATTATTTGTGAATTTGGTGCGCACTTATTTGCATGTCATAGATACTCTAAGGAAGAACCTAGCGGTGAACTTAGGTATTGGATCTATAGGAATCAAACTTAGGACTTAAATCACGAGAGTTAGAAGCGGTCCTTCGAGGGTTCACGAATTGTCACAAAGCTTAAAGGGTTCAATTTAAATTCAATTACCACGAGAGTAGGGGTTGGTTTAATTGGGCACGGTTTTTGTAACCCGAGAAGGAGCATCAACTTATTAAGGATAAATTCGCCTTCAAAGCAATTTTGGTAATTAACAAGGGGTAGTCAATTTGGTAACATGAACAATCTTGTTGGTAACCCAATTCCTAGGAATCTCTTTTGATTTGAAAAACCCCAAATTGATTTACTTTCCTTTTTCAATTGATTGCATTCTCAAATATCTGATTTTCTAAGTTAATTATTATTACAAAAATCAAATCTTTTCAAAATCTTTTTTTTTATAGTCCAGTTTAATTGATTTAATAATTAATTGTTATTTGAGATCATGGTCTCTGAGGGATCGATCTTTTTATTACTTGGCGACGAATCCGGTACACTTGCCGGAATCCACGCCACCAAGTTTTTGGCGCCGTTGTCGGGGACTGTGCTTTCTTGAATCTCAATTTAAAATTTAAATTGATTTTTCTGGACCTTTTCTTTTTAATTATTCCTTTTAAAAAATTTAAAAATAAAATAAAATAAAATAAAATTCCTTTTTTTCATCTATCTCCTTTTCTTTCTAGAGTATCTATCTCTCTCTTATATGTGTTTTCTCTTTTATGCAAAGATCCCTAAGTCTTGGAAACCTTATTGAGGTCGATCCCGAAATCGAAAGGACCTTTCATAGACGTAGGAGACTACAAAGATAGAGGGAAAGGTTGATTCCTATTCCACTCATGACAAATCTACCGGACACCAAACCACCGATGGACTACGCAGCCCCCATGCTAGGGGTTTGCGAACTGGGATTGCTAGGCCAGAAATCGAGGCGGAGAACTACACTATACCGCCTATGCTAATTAGCATGATTAGGCAACATCAATTTGAAGGATTGCCCTCGGAGGACCCGACTGATCATGTGGAGACATTCTTGGAGTTCACCGATGCAATTAGAATTCATGGCGCCCCGATTGATGCTATTCACTTGAGGTTGTTCCCCTCCTCTCTTTGTGGAAAGGCAAAAGCTTGACTGAAGCAAGTGTCCGCTAACACCTTGTCAACTTGGGACCAACTGGAGCAGGCATTCTTGGAGAAATTCTTCCCTCCATCCAAGACGGCTTACCTACGAACTCAGATCACCGGCTTCTTCCAAAAGGACGGAGAATGCTTATCCGAAGCTTGGGATCGTTACAAAGGATTGCTGGAGTCCTGCCCACATCGCGGGCTCGAGAGATGGTTGCTATTGCATACCTTCTACAACGGATTGGATTACTCTTAGAAGGTGTCACTTGACTCCGCAGCTGGTAGAGCCTTTATGAATAGACATCTTACTGAGGCATTCAATATCATTGAAAACGTAGCCACCAACTACCACCAATGGGGTTCGGAAAGAGGAAATAACTCGAAAAAGCTTTCGAGGGGTAAGTTTGAAATGAATAGCATTAATCTTATTATGTCTTAATTTGACTCATTGAATAATCGCTTTGATCAGCTTGAAAAGGCTAATGTGAGTTCAATAGGTGCTACTAATATTATTTGTGAGATTTGTGGAATGCAGGGACATGACAAAATGGAGTGTCCACGTGGTATTGCTCCTGGATCTGGTGCTTCAGGGGAACAAGTGAACTCTTGTCACAACTTCTATGACACAAACCCGAAGTTGCCAAATTATGCTCCCCCAAATTCTTACAACCAAGGAAGGAAGAATAGCCCTTACCTCTCCTACGGGAACTATCACAACACGTTGAACCACGAATTCCAGGAAGGCCAAGGTAATAGGAAACCCGCATCGGGGTATCCTCAGGTACAAAAGTCTAAACTTGAGTCTCTTTTGGAAAATTTTGTTGAAACTCAAACAAAGCAAAATGAAGAGTTTAGACAACAAGGTAGAGCAGTCAATGAGGCAATAAAAGAGTTAGCATCTAAGGTAGATAACTTAGCCATCCATAATAAGATGTTAGAAACTCAGATTACCCAACAAGCTAGTACATATACCAGAACTAAGGGTACATTCCCAGGACAACCCGAAGTTAATCCCAATGATCACTGTAATGTTATATACTTGAGGGATGATAAGCTTGGGGTAGTTGAAAAGGATGTGGAATGTGAGGAGGACATGAGTGAACATGAAGAGATAGAGCCAAAGTATGTCCCTCAACCACCGTACCAACCCCCAATACCTTTCCCACAAAGGTTGGTCAAGAAAAAGCAAGTAGAAAAAGAAACTAAGAGCTTAATTGAGGAGCAGGATGTCATGATAAAAACTAATATGCCTCCTAAACTAAAAGATCCAGGAAGTTTCTCTATTGCTTGCTCAATTGGAGAAGAGAAAGTAGACCAAGCCTTATGTGACTTAGGGGCGAGTGCGAGTTTGATGCCGTATACCATCCTTGAGAGGTTAGGAACCAAGGAATTGAGTCCATCCAAGTTCTCTTTACAATTTGCGGATGGCTCAACTAAAACACCTATAGGCATACTAGAGAATGTTCCCATAAAGGTAGGGAAATTTTTCATTCCTACTGATTTCATGGTGTTGGATATGAACGAGAATTCTAAATTCCTTATCATTCTTGGAAGGCCATTCTTGGCCACAGCTGGAGCAATAATAGATGTAAAGAATGGCAAGCTCTCTCTAAATGTAGAGGAAGGTAGGGTAGATTTTGATTTGACTAACTCATATAACAACCCTCCTTTTCAGAGTCATGTGTGGAGGATCGAGATAATGCCTCCAGATGTGAAGGAAGAGCCTAATATGGAAGCAACTCCCAAACTTTGCATGACAAATGATGCACCAAATAATGATGAAATGGGAGTTGCTCATCATGTGGAGTTAGAACTTCCGCCGGGAGAAAGTAAGGCCATGAAACTCGGAGTAAAAAGAGCAAAGCGAAAGCGCAATTGGCCATATGAACAAAATAGGCTCTTTGAAGGACTTCCTTGGAAGAGAGGTGTTCTTTCACCTCCACGCACAACTGACCCCAGTTGATTGAAAGAAGTATGGTCAAGCTTAAGACCATAAATAAGCGCTTCTTGGGAGGCAACCCAAGTTTTTCCTTCCCTTTTCCTTTTGTTTTTGAATTTTGTTTATGAATAATTTGAGGAGATTAAGAGAAGAAAGATCACTAATTGATGATTCTGCCAAGTATTTTTAGGTTATGAAAGCAATAAGAGCAAAAAGGCAAGGAAAAATAAAGTAAGAATTGATCACGGCCAGGCCGTGATAGCCCTCACGGGTGTGATGAAGGACAAAGAAAATCAGAATATATCACGGCCTAGTCGTGATGAGCATCACGGCCGTGACACATTTTTCAGCAGCCCTATGATTGGCATGTGAGCTAGCACCCTCCACCACCTCGGTGAGTTGTTCCATTTTTATCCTCTCTCCGACTTGATTATTTACATTGAGGACAATGTAAGTTTTTAAGCTTGGGGTAGGGGTATTTTTGCATTTTTTTGCATTTCTCATGTTGCATTTATATAGGTGTAGTTTTGCATAATCACATGATTAGATTGCCCTTTGCTTAGAGTTTGAATCCAATTGTGAGAACTTAGTGCCAAATGAATTGAGACAATAAATTTTTGAACCCAATTTTTGTATTCTTGAGAAAAGCTAAAAATAAAAATGCTTGAGATGATATTTTGATAGTTGATAATTAGCATGTGGTTCACTAGATTTGTGTTTCTCATTGATTTTGAACTACTAAATGTGAGATTTTTGAGCCTAAAAGGGGTACTCACTAAATCTACCCCATTCTTTGTGATTGAGTGTTTTATTACTCTTGGATTGTATTCTCTAGAACTTGACTTAAAACCGTTTTGAAACTTAAAAATTTTTGAAAACATTTTTGAAAATGATTGAGGCACTAGGTATTTTTCTGGCCTTTTGAGCTTTTATTGATTAAATGCTACCCCTTAGTTGCCCAATTTTGAGCCTAAAAGAATAAAATACTTTTCTTGGTACCTTGATTTATTTTATGATGCTTGGTATGACACCTTTTAAAGTATTGCAAAAAGGGTAAAAAGGTAGTTTGAAAAATAAATTTTGGGATGAGAAAGTTAGAAAAATATTTATCTTAAGTTGAAAATCTCCCCTTCTCCAAATAAATGAAATAAAATAAACAAAAAAAATGGAGAAGGAGATGAGAAAAAGAAAGTGAGAAATAAAAAGTAAAAAAGGAAGAAAGGTGGAAAAGTGAACTAAAAGGCCCAAAAAGGTATTTTAGAAGGTTGACATGCTTTGCAATGTTTGATATTTTGTTTAGCCTCCTTGAATTTTCCTTTTCTTGATTTCCCTACCTAACAATTAATCTCATGGCCCCATTAGAACCAAAATAAAAGACCTCTTGATTCTTATTTGTTTTCATTAATAAAGTAGAGATTTGGTTAATAGTCAAGATTATGGTAGAATACCTTCCTTGAGGAAATTGAGCGAATTGTCATATACCCTTAAACACTTGAGTGAGGTGAGAAGAGTACCCGAATTAGTGAGATACATGAATCTAGAAAACCTAAGCTTCTAATTGGACTTGAAATTGATTGTCTCTTAGTTTCTTATTTGAATATGCCTGTCACTTGCATTAGTTACTCGGGTTTTTGGTTTACTATCCATGCTCTGATTGTTTATATTTTCTGGCCTTAGTGATTGCTTGAGGACAAGCAAAATCTTAAGCTTGGGGTAGTTTGATGAGTGTGATTTCACCTCATATTTCATTGACATTTTGCATGCATTTTCATATAGTTTAGGCATTTCTAATTTGATTTAGGTTAGTTTTTACCTTGGAACGGGTAAGGTGATTTTGTGGTGTTGTTGTACAGGAATTAAGGATTAAAATGCTCAAGATTAACCATGATGGAGCTTGCATGAAGATGGGGCTTGAAAAGTGAAGAAAATGAGCCAATCAGAGCCCATCACGGCCTAGCCGTGATGAGCATCACGGTCATGATCGAGTAGAGCTGAAAAGAAAGAATGGAAAAGTCAGAACTAATTACGGCCAGCCCGTGATGTCCATCACGGCCGTGACATGTTATGAGTGTGATTACACCTCATATTTGTTTATCATATCACATACATTTTCATATAGTTTAGGCATTTTTAATTTGATTTTGGTTAATTTTTACCTTGGAACGGGTAAGGCGATTTTGTGGTATTGTTTTGCAGGAATTAAGGATCAAAATGCTCAGGATTAGCCATGATGGAGCTTGCATGAAGATGGGGCTTGAAAAGTGAACAAAATGAGCCAAACAGAGCCCATGACGGTCTAGCCGTGATCATGATCGAGCAAAACTGAAAAGAAAGAAGGCTAAAGTCAGAACTGGTCACGACCAGGCCGTGATGTCCATCACGGCCAGGCCGTGACATGTCAGCTGAACCAGACCCTCACAGGCAGAACTGATCACGGCCTAGCCATGATGAGCATCACGGCCGTGACAGACCAACCAGTGAAGCAATGCCCAAGGCAGAATCCGTCACGGCCTGGCCGTGATGGGCATCACGACCGTGACGCGCAATATTTGGATCTGAAGAAACTGAATTGATCTGAATTTGTGTTTGAATGGGATTCAAACTCCCCTAATCTATAAATATGGCAATCATTCAGAGACTTGAGGAGGACTTTTGGCTGCTACTCTTAGGCAAATTTTTAGGATCTCTCTCCTCCTCCTCCTCCTCCTCCTCCTCCTCCTTCTACCAAGCTTGTCATCACCATGGCAATGCTTGAGTAGTAGCTTTATTTCTAGGGATTGGGGCTATGCCCAAGATCCGATTTATGTTATGAATTAATGTTTCATCTTTGTTAATTTCGATTTTGCTTTAGATTTGATTTCTATTGTTTTAATTACTCGTAAATTCGGTGGCCACTTATTTGCGTGTCGTAAATATTCTAAGGAGGAACCTAGCGGTGAACTTAGGTATCGGATCTATAGAATCAGACTTAGGACTTAAATCACGAGAGTTAGAAGCGGTCCTTCGAGGATTAACGAATTGTCACGAAACTTAAAGGGTCCAATCTAAATTCGACTACCACGAGAGTAGGGGTTGGTTTAATTGGGCACGATTTTTGAAACCCGAGAGGGAGCGTTAACTATTTGAGGATAAATTCGCCTTCAAAGCAATTTTGGTAATTAACAAGGGTAGTCAATTTAGTAACATAAAAAATCTTGTTGGTAACCCAATTCCTAGGAATCCCTTTAGATCTGAAAAACCACAAATTGATTTACTTTCTGTTTTACTTGATTGCATTCCTTATCTGATTTTCTAAGTTATCTCTTATTTAAAAAATCAAGACCTTCTCAAAATCCTTTTATATATATAGTACAATTTAATCAATTTGATAATTAGTTGCGATTTGAGATCACGGTCTCTGTGGGATCTATATCTTTTTATTACCTGGCGACGAATCCGGTACACTTACCGGATCGCACGACATCAACATGCCAACCGAACCAGACCCTTGTTGGCAGAATTGATCACGGCCTAGTCGTGATGGTGGTCACAGCCGTGACAGACCCAACAGTGAAGCAACCTCCAAATCAGAACCCGTCACGGCCTGGCCGTGATGGCCATCATGGCCGTGACGCATGATATATGGATCTTTAGAAACTGATTTGATTTGAAATTGTGGTTGCTTGGGATTCAAGTTACCCTAGTCTATAAATAGAGCACTTAGGCTCGAAAATAGGAGACTTTGGAGGGACTTTTGAGCTGCTACTCTTAGGCAAAATTAGGATTTCTCTTCTTCTTCTTCTTCTTCTTCTCCTTCTTCTTCTTCTTCTCTTCTATTAGGTTTTAATTCATGTTTTAATTAATCAAGTCTGTCATGACCATGGCAATGCTTGAGTAATAGTTTTATTTCTAGGGATTGGGGCTATGCCCAAGATCTGTTTTATGTTATGAATTGATGTTTTCCCTTTGTTAATTTCGATTTCGCTTTCGATTTAGTTTCTATCGCATGAATTACTTGTGAATCTGGTGCGCACTTATCTGCATGTCATAGATACTCTAAGGAGGAACCTAGCGGTGAGCTTATGTATTGGATCTATAGGAATCAAACTTAGGACTTAAATCACGAGAGTTAGAAGCGGTCCTTCGAGGGTTCACGAATTGTCACAAAGCTTAAAGGGTTCAATTTAAATTCAATTACCACGAGAGTAGGGGTTTGTTTAATTGGGCACGGTTTTTGTAACCCGAGAGGGAGCATCAACTTATTAAGGATAAATTCACCTTTAAAGCAATTTTGGTAATTAACAAGGGGTAGTCAATTTGGTAACATGAACAATCTTGTTGGTAACCCAATTCCTAGGAATCTCTTTAGATTTGAAAACCACCAAATTGATTTACTTTCCTTTTTCAATTGATTGCATTCTTAAATATCTGATTTTCTTAGTTAATTCTTATTACAAAAATCAAATCTTTTCAAAATCATTTTTTTATAGTCCAGTTTAATTTATTTAATAATTAATTGTTATTTGAGATCACGGTCTCGGAGGGATCGATCTTTTTATTACTTGGCGACGAATCCGGTACACTTGCCGAAATCCACGCCACTAGCACCACATCCCAAAAGTGTTTAAAGAAAAGAGGTTGGAAACCATCTGGACCTGGGACTTTGAACGATTTCATACTAAAGACTACCTTCCTCACGTCTTCTAGGGACACTGGGGCTGTAAGAGAGTTTACGCTATTATGATTCAGAATAGGAACTAGCGAAACCTGGAAACTAGTCGGATCTTAAACCATATTGAACGTAAAAAGCTCTTTGAAGAAGCGTAATGTCTCCTCCTTGAGAGTAACCGGATCTGTACACCAATTACCATTACTGAGAAAAATACCATGAACTTTGTTTCTTTGTCTTCTCACAATGGTTTGAGCATGAAAGAACCCAGTGTTTCTATCTCCAAGCCTCACCCATTTCTCTATGGACTTCTGGGACTAAAGTAGTTCTTCCTGTTTCAACACCTCATTATTTTCTTTTTGGAGATCTTTTTCAAGGAGAGTAAGGTGAAGGTCATCTACTGATTCCAGGGACCTCTGAATACCCTTCAGGCGAGTTTTAAGAGTGCACTTCTTATGGAAAATATTTTTTGATTGAAGTCCAGAGCCTCTTCTTTAACTTTGCTCAAACTAGAGGTGACTATGTGATTACCTTTATTCCACGCATTCTGGACCAGAGGAGGGAAATCTTTATGAGATAGCCATGCTGCCTGGAAACGGAACGGTCTGGATCTTTTATCTGGGATAACACCTTTGAATTTGAGGAGTGGAGGAGAGTGATCAGAGTGCTTTCTAACCAGGTTCTCATCAAAAGCCTCATGGAAGGCAGTTCTCCAATTACAATAAAAAATTCCTCGGTCAAGTCTCTTAGATGTGACTGGTTCACCCACTGCCTTTCGAAACCATGTGAAAAAGTTTCCTTTGGCACCAAGATCCAGCAAGTCACAGGTTTCCATTATATGAGAGAATTTGGAGGCTCTGTTCATAGAAAAATTGCCACCTCTAACTTCTAACTGATGTAGGACTTCATTAAAATCACCCATGAGCAACCAAGGATCAGAGATTGAGTTTCTAAGGCCAATCAGATGTTGCGAAAGATTTTCTCTAGCAGATGGTATAGGACTAGCATGCACAGCTGAGAAATTCCACTGTCCCGTGCCTCTACTAATTCTCACAGTAACTGCTTGGTGAAAAGAGTCCACAAGAGAAACCCGAAAATTGCTGCCTTTCTCTACTAGGACCCAAATGCCTCCTGAGTGCCCATTAGCTTCCGAACATGCCGCCATATCATAACCTGTTTGATGCCAGATCCTCTCGGCACGGATGAAAGGGCAATGGGTTTCCATCAAGACAACCATTGACGATTGATGCTTTTTAACCAGCTCACGAACATGTCTTCTACCATCCATATTCGTGGCTCTTCTAATGTTCCATGAAAGGATAGAAAGATCTTGGAACTCAATCATTGGGAAATATTTTTATTGGTTGGCAACTCACTGCCCTTACCATCATGTTGTATATGCATCCCTTGGTCTTCACCAATTATTTCTGTATCCTGAGTTGCTTGGTTATCTGCCTTGTTCGCCGCACTCATGGCTTGTTGTCTCAGGTATTCCATGTGATCAATGGCTTCCTAATCAACATTAACTTGAACACCGGGTAGGGCTTCAGCCCAGTCCGAGCATGGCTTGGTTTCTTCGAGCTGTTGAAGGTGCAACTGCTTCATACGCTCTAGCATGGCTTTTTCTTCGTCCTTCTTCTTCGGTCGTGGTTTTCCTTTTTGTTCTTTCGGTAAACCCACTTCAACTTTCTCTAGGGTTGAGGTGTTGTTGCTATTCTTCTTGGATTGGTGTTTGGATGCAAATTTGATCTCCTTCCCATGACTTACTTGAGGATTCCTCCCACCTTTCTGGTTTCTAATACGCTGGGTGATCTGGTGTTTAGTTTCCTCTTTGGTTTTGGGTTGCGGTTTGGACGTAGAAGGGTCTTGCATGGGCTTTGTAGTCTGTGGGCCCAGTTGAGCTGTTGAACCAATAACAAGGTTGGGATCTTTATTAATTAAATCTTCTCTCTCCATATTCGGATTTTTCGTTTCCACGTGAGGAGTATCTTCTATAATATCAACTTCTTTATTTTTATCATTTTCCAAAATGGCAAACATTGATCCCTGCTGAGATTTCGCATGGCCCTTTAAGTTCCCTTTCTTGATACTAGCATTGTGGTTATCCTTCTGGTGGCTTGATTGGTTGCCCGATTTTCTTCTCATCGTTTTGGCTATCATCCATGGTCCATACATTCCTAATTCTTCGGGATTGAGATCACTCTTTTGATTTGCTTGATTCTTTTCGGTTTGAGTTGCATGGCTGTTGACATCAGCCCTATCACCCCGAGGGTTGGTGTTTGTGGCCGCCGTAGTGGCTTCTGGCATGGGTTGCTTCACCTTCACTTCTTGTTTATGGCTCTCTCCTTCCACAATCTCCTTGCACTGTTCTTTTTAATGACCAAAACGTCCACATCGAAAGCAAATTGTATGAAACCTTCATACTCAACGTACAGTGGACTACCACGGATAACTATATGCGACTCTAGGGGTTTCTCAAGGTCAATTTCCACGCAAATTCTCGCATACTTTCCTCTCATGTGGATATAGGTTAACCGATCTACTTTCAAGAAATTCCCTACCTTCATCCCAATCCTTTGCAGGAATGTGTCATTAAAAAGTTATATTGGGAGTCTAGGTATTCTAACCCATGCTGCTGCCTTCTTGGTATTCTCTGCATTCATCAAGAATAGAGGTCTCCACCTTTGAACAATCAGACAGTGACTTGCTACCTTCCAAGGACCCTTCAAAAAGTGCATGTTTATAATCCTCTTCACTTTTGAAAATCACCTGAAAATACCCATCATGCATATCGGTTATTCGGATGCTCCCATTCTTTGTCCAGACCCGGTTCAACTTGTTCTCAAGAAGCTTGTAGTTCACTCTCTTCCCCAGTACGTTTACTACTAGGGTGTTTCTCCACAGAGTTGACCATAAAGCAAGTTCCTCATCTGATAGTGGAATTCCTGGTCCCTTCAAGCCTGATTTGGTAGTCCCTTCAGAATGGTGAGTGGGAGTTTCTTCTGTCATGGCCACATCTTGTTCTTCTACCCTCTTTCCCATGTTGTTTCCCCCAATAAGGGTCAGGAGACTATATATGTAAGATGGCATTGTCTTCTTAACCTCTTCCTCCTGGTCTTTAACCTTCCTTGTGCTCCTTGACAAGAGGTCCTCCTCTTGACTAGTGAAATTTTTCGCTTCCCCTTCAGAGTCAGAAACCCTAACAGAGCTCATATTCTCCTCCATTCAAATATACCTCCTCTTGATTTTAACGTTAGTCCATCTATAAGCATCTGTTTGTATAAAATGACATTTATTGTTTTCATTTGTTTTCTACCCAAATTTTTTAAAACAAAAAATAAAATAAAAATAAGGCAATATTATTATTGTTAATAAAAAAACAAACAAACACACTTCTAATATGCAATTTATTTTATTTTTTTACATGAATTTCTAATATGCAACTTTAACCGTGCATGAACCTATATATTGAAAAGATAATTTAGTGAAAACGTGTATCTAAGGAATGTTTATGGGAAGGCGTAGACTTTTTTTTGGTGCTGATGGGAAGGTGTAGACTTAAAAGTAATATTTTATTTGTACCCAAAAAAGGTAAATTTTTTTAAAAATAATTAAAATTGAACAAATGAGGAGTATTTTTTTAAAAAATCAATTTTGAAAAAAAAAAAGTGCTCCCTCAAGCTCTTTTTCTTCATTGTCGTTGGGCTTTATGTTGTGCTAAACTCTGTACCAAACAGGAAAAAAAAAAAAATTGGGCCAAAAATCCTGGACTTATCCTTTTCTATTTTCGGAATTTACAAAATGATCCCAACCCCTATAAGGGTTCATCTTTTGGTGCTCCTGCGCGCTGCAATTTGCCACTTTCAGCCACCACCGTGTGCTGTGCTGCACTCTGCTGCCACCATCTCCATCTCCATCTCCATCTCCATTTCCTTCTTCAGCCAACTACTGGTTAGTTCCTTCCTTTCTTCTTTCTATTTAATGGCCCAAGATTCACTTCCATCCTCTCTCTCTCTCTCTCTATCTATCTGTTTGGGTGCCATAGGAATGAATGTGTGCAGATGATGGGCATTGGTTATACCAATAAATTTTGGGTCTTTTTTTAATTGGGTGTTTGGAACTTGGAAGAATGGCTCACTGCTTGTGAATCTTAAACTGCCAGTATTAGAATTTCGCACCAAAATCAACACAAGTTTCTACAATGAGATTTACACTGGATTATCATTTTTCTTCCTGGTATAAAGCCCTTGTTCAATTTTGTTTTATATTGCAGTGTTATGACATACATATCTAGATTTCATTAATCTCCTTGATTGGATAAGTTCATTGTTTTTCTGCTTTTGAAGAGCTGGGATAGCCTTTCGACTCTTGTCCTTGTCATGATTTTATTTTTTTTGAAAATTATGGGATGGCCTATTCAATCATTAGCATTATACTTTATCTGATGTATTATGGGTTAAGTTAGTTGA
Source organism: Sophora flavescens (assembly GCA_030762895.1). Taxonomy (NCBI): domain Eukaryota; kingdom Viridiplantae; phylum Streptophyta; class Magnoliopsida; order Fabales; family Fabaceae; genus Sophora; species Sophora flavescens. The sequence goes on along the minus strand of CM061065.1, from coordinate 205,816,223 downwards.
TCTTAAATCCTTGATTACCAAATCATTTATCTGTTCAAGTTACTATGTTATAAGCAAGTACGTTTTCTAAACGGCTGCTAATCTTTACTTCACATTTTATTTTCGTTTATCTTTGTAACTGTTTATTTAACCATTCTTTTTTCCAATCTGAGTACTGGTATAGAAGCTAGTATTTTACCCAATTGTAATGCTAATATTATCTGTTCTGCGAGCATCGGGTAATTTAAAACATGCAGTTGAATGAAGTTTATGCATTTTGATTCTTTTCCCATCTCATCTGATTCCCTTCCAATTTTATTTAAATCTATCTTTATCTATTTTAAAACATTAATTATAAATTTGACAGTCTAGTTAGAAAATAAATAACTTTATTAACTTTGTTTATTGTTGTTGCTCTTCTGACTTCAAGTTGAAAGCATGAATGCATTCAAGGCATACAAGGCCTGTGTCCCAATTGCTTGGAGCTCCAATATCTATATAACTCTGGTGAGGGGCATTCCCGGGACCAGGAGGCTCCATAGGCGCACTTTAGAAGCACTACGCTTGCGCAAATGCAATCGAACTGTCATGCGATGGAACACGCCTACTGTTAGGGGAATGCTCCAACAGGTTTTACACAAGCTCTACTTAAGTCCATATTCTGCTTAAAATGCCTTGTCTCCCCGTATGCTAACATTTAAACCTTGTAATCCATACAGGTCAAGAGGTTAGTTGTTATTGAGACAGAGGAGATGTACAAGGCTCGCAAACAGAAGGAGGAAACCCATCGAGCTCTACGTCCTCCATTGGTCATAAATCACCAACCTGCTGCAGCTACTGGTTCTTTATAATAATGTGCTGTGTTTTTAGAGATATTATCTTCTTAATGCAAAAACTGTCAAAAGCCAAAGTTAGAAGCTTTGGTTTGGTTACTAAATGCCTCAAATGGATCAATTCTTGATTTGCAGAATATGTTTTAGTTTAAATCTATAGTATTGTAGTGTTTTCAGCTGATAACATTAGTCAAATTTAGGCCGCTGCTTATGAAACCAGGCCATCAAGAGGTTCTTTTATTTATATCTTCAGTTTGGGAATCATATGTTCTATAAATGCATGTTTCTTTTGGGATCACAACTTACAATCCGGTTGGGGTTTTATACATCTGTCAATGCTTAATAAATAGTACATAACAATTGATCTATATAAATTATAAAGAGAATGTTCTGCAAATCACCCAAAATTAACAAACACAGGGAATGATATTTAGTTCTTGTACGCCGCCATATATAGGGCCAAATAAAATGAAAATTTTCTTGATAACTATATCCTATGCTTCTTCCTTTCCATTAACTCCAATTATCCCATCATTTGCACTCACGAGCTCTTTTCCTTCACTGTCATTGGGCTTTATGTTGTGGTGAACTTTGTACTGGTGTCTCATTGCTAAGACAAGAAAGAGAATAAAATTCAGTACTCCCAGCACTGCAAGCAGCCAATAGAAGTAATCTAACTTGCCCTTGTTGAGATTGCTCCTGAGCCATCTTTTCTTACTTACTTTGTCCACAATTGAAACCAGTAAGCTACTGACAAAGTAACCCATAGAAAGGGTAGTTAGGAAAAGTCCAGTGCTCATAGATTTCATCCTCTCTGGTGCTTCCCTGATGAAAAATTCTAGTTGTCCAACATAGGCAAATGCTTCCCCAGCACCCACTAGGAAAAACTGAGGGACCAGCCAGAAAGCGCTTATTGTTGTATGATTTTTTACTGCATTCTCCCTCCTTTCTTTCTCAACAATTGCAGAAACCACCATAGCAAGAGTGGAGAAAACGAGGCCAATTCCAATCCTCTGAAGACTTGTCAGCCCTTGGGCATTGTGGGTGAGCTTCCGAGCTAAGGGCACAGTGAGTTTCTCATTTAGGGAAGTAAAGATAAGAATGGTGATGATGAGAAAAGCTGATAGAGATCCTGATGGAACAACTAGTTTTCCAACTTTTCGGTTCATGAATGTAGCTTCCTCAATGGTGAAGGTATTCATTTGAGAATAGATTGTCCAAAAGAGGATGCAAGTAGACCAAATAGGAATGAGCTTGATTACCATTTTAACCTCTTCAACCTGAGTCACCGTGGAAACTATCCATGGATTATCCTTGTTTCCATCCTTTGAGCAGATTTCATCTAGGATTGCAGCTTTGTCAAGGAATCTATCAGACAAAATGCCATGCAGTGAAAATACCAGTTAGCCTATGCTTATGTGAAATCCTTTATATTTAGTATCAAAGTCTAGCTGGCTGAGTTCAATGATGATAGATTATATCTCCTAATTTCCTCAAATATTAATGACACCATGTAAGCTATAAATTGTTCCTCGAGTTTAACCTGTGAATCCATTCTTGGCTTTGGACATATATTTTTTTCTCCAGATGCTGTCTAAATTAAAATCATAATGTCCAAAATTTGATGAATCTATCACAAGATATTTGGTTATTTCATTTTTGTTCAAATACTTCGAAATATATTTATCAATCAAAATCAACTTTGCTATATTTGCCATTGGCCCGAGTCTGGTCTATTATTTGTGATAAGTTTTTTTTTTTAGTGGACTCCACGTAACCAGTTTGTGAAAACACAGATTAGAAGTCTATTTAAAGACCTACATTACATCTAAGCCTTTATATATGTTAAGAATTTTTTTTAAAATGTGTATCATTTAATAAAATTATTATAGTCTATATCAAATAAATATATTATACTAATATATAATTAGCAAATTCTTAACCTGCATATTAGACATACACAATTGTATATATAATATGACTTCTATATAGTTATGAACTACATCGGAAAAAGTCCAAATTACACCCTTTAACTGTCTCACGTGTCAACTTTTAAAATGTATGACAAGGTCTTTAAAATTAAAAATGTGCAGAGTGATTCAAAATTGTGACAGACATAATGGAAAGTATCACGTGGACTGTGATACTTTTATTATTATTTTTTAATTCCTTTTTTGTGTTGTTGTGTTTTTCATAGTCTGCTTATAGTTTGTCCATTTCTAGAAAGACAACATAAAAAGACAAACACTTTTAATACCCAAAAAATTGACAATCCCGTGAAAGTAATCACTATCAGAACCACGAACAGTATCAGAAAAGCTTTGTAAAATTGGAAAAGAATATAACCATGCTTAAATTAATCCTAGTCGGAGTCAGACATTGCTTTAAGAGGAAGATATTTACCTGAACTTCTCTGTATGTGACACCTTGGCTTCAAGGTAACCATTGAGAAAGCTTGGCTGTGAAGGAATAGGAAGACTCCTCTTCTTCCAAGCCAAAAATAATACCCTCCATATAACTGTTAAAGGGCTCCCCTGAGGCCTCTTGAATCGATAGAATGGTGTACCAGAAAGCAACACAACAACAGCAATCAACATTGTCCCTGCTGAAATTCCAAATCCCCACCCTCTTCCTACATTGTCTTGCACATAAACCAGCACTACAACAGCAAATAGGGACCCAATACTGATAAAGAAGTAGAATCTATTGAAGAAAAAGATCATCTTCTTTTCCTCCTTGGGGTCTGTTATATCAAACTGATCAGATCCAAAACCTGAGACATTGGATTTTATTCCCCCACCACCCGCAGAAATGGTATAAAGTGCTGCAAGTAGAAGAGCCAACTGTTTGCCACTCGCCTCAATGCACTCGTGGTGTTGTCTTTGGACACCATTGCATGGTGGGGGCTTCATGCTAGGAATGGTTGTAGCTGCAGTTAACAAACACACTCCCTGGTGCAAGTGACAAGAGAACTAGTTGGTGACTGCTAGTATAGAGAGTAAAGTGTTCTATCTTATTTTCACAAATTTATAATTGAATACCACTTTCACTGGGGAGAAGGATTTTTTTTTTTTATACCAAAGTATTCTCAGAAGCATTGGTGTAGGACTAAGAGTGTGTTTGGTTTTATGTTGGGAACGACCAATCATCAAATGGTGTGTTTGGAATCAAGGTCAGGGGCTTTAGAAGTGCTTCTTGGATGTGGAAGCTACTCACAGTAGCTTCCAACCAAAAGCACTTCAACCCAAATCAATCAAGTTTCCAAACATGCTAAAAAGCTTTTGGCCAAACGTACGTTTGGATCCTTCCCAACAGAAAACCAACCCTGACTAGGATGCCTTTAAAACAATTGCCTTTTTCAGGGTTTGAACTTTGGTCTTCCCTCTAGGTGTTTGGCAAATGTTAAATTTCGGTTGCCGTCGTGTGCTTGTAAACCAAAACTGAAAACAACCAAGTGAGAGATTTATATCTACCTATTCAAAGCTTGAAACTTACCACAGCAGTTATGGTTGCAGATATAACAACAGTCAAGTATCTCCCTAGTTTGGCATCAGCTAGGAAGCCACCAAGGAGGCCAAGCAGGTTGAGAGTTCCCATAATATTGGTCACTATGGTGGCAGATTTAGCTGATGGGAGATTCAAAACTCCAACCAAGTAGGTCACTAAGTTCATGGATATGCCCATAACACATATTCTTTCTGCGAGTTCAGTACCTGCATAACAAAAGGTATATATATTGGAGAGCCCTTAAGTTCAAACTTGAAAATATGACTCAAATGTCTGTGGATTGAGAAGTACCTAAAATGAGCCCTGCTGCTAACCATCCTCCAGTTTTTGACTTGTCGGCCGGATGACCTCGAAAATCCACTGCAGGAATGTCTTCTGCACCTTTCTCACCATGACTTGCAGCTAGCACCTGTGAAATTGGGGTTGAAGAAAGACAGCCATTAAGGCATTAACAAACCTTAAGCCTTCAACAAGTATACAAATTCTTGAAGATGTGGTTAATACCATGTTTGATCTTTTGTTGGAGGGATAACTCAGGAGAGTTTGATAATGTGTGTACTGTTTTAGCTCCAAGGCCTGTGAAATACAAGTGTAGTGGAAATGGAGATTCAGATATGTTATGGCAAGGAGTTTGATAAGATTTTGGGCATATCTAGCTCTCCCAATAGGCTCACTTGATGTGATGAGTGGTCTAAAGTGCTGGTGAATCTGTTTGCGCCCTCATTACTTGGACTTATATAATGGCAATAGCTGTGTGGCTTAGGCCGTACTGGCCTAAATGAAAACAAGACATGGAAAGTGATATAGGACTTGCATTCCTAATTTCGCCCCTAACTTACCATCATGAAGTCACAGTCAGTCACAAGAAAGAAAAGCATCTACAAATTTGTGTTGTACTTCTTTGAGTTGAATTCTATCCATTATGCTTGATGAAGTAATGATCAAGATGAACATTTGAATGAAGGTGCATAGAATCTACGGCTGACAAGATGCAGCCTTTCTAATTCTATATGGTAGATTTAGGCAGGTGTAATTTTAATAAATTAGTCCTTATTGAAAAGATTTGGTCTACTCATTAATGTTTGTCCAACTTTCAAATGTTATATATATGGAATCAGTTACTCCAATAATTACTTCAATTTCTCATTCTCGATCTTATTGTAATTCAACGGCTTACATTAATCATTAAAGAAGTCATCTAACTTTCATTGGATTACAATAAAATCAAATGTGAGAATTAGGGATAACTCTTTTAAAATTACTCTTATAGTAATTTGATCCTCACAATGAAAAAAATAAAACATATTGGACCAAAGTAAAAAATTAAAAAAAAAATATAAAACCAATTTACATAATTTCCTTATCCTTTTTAACACCCTTGTCTAACATTTTTCATCCAAGATCAATCGTAACCAGAAAGTGGCAGCAGAAAAATGTCTTCCTTAGCCAGCTCATGTCCTATAATAAATCAGGATATACTCACATAAACCTAAATTTCTCTCTTTCTGTTTTTTAATTTTCTCGAAACATCAAATTTATTAATAAATATATTTTTAAATTGTATTTTAGAATAAAAAATATGAAAACAAAAACACTTTATTTGCCGACAACTCATATAGTGTTTATGAGCATGGCAATAATACTAGTATTCATAGAGATCCACAAAGATTACTTGTGATGGAGACAGGGAGTACTTGGCATATTATGTGATTTTTTTATATTTAATATACTACATATATCATCTTTTTTTCCTTTAGGTTTCAAATCTCGTTCGTACATATAGACAGGTACTATACAACAGTGTGTGGATGAGGATGCATCATAAGCTAAGTGGTGACCCAATGGATTGAGATGATTCATTCATCCCCACGACCCCCACCCAAATAAAAAACAAAACAAAACAGACAGTGATGATAACTGATTACATGATCTTATATAACTTAAAATCACGTCCTCATTATAATTATTTATTGATTTTTGACTATTAAATAGATGGATTTTATAATTTGTGATTACTTTTGTAGATTATTGAAATTGAACTAAGTTGGAGAATAACCGGAGCAAAATTGCATTTTTAGAGCTTAATATATGGTGAATTAAGAGTTGGAGCATGAGACACAGGTGTGTGTCTTAATAGATACAACAGTGTCTCGAAAAAATGGACGTTTCTTTTTCCTGATGTTCGACACAGCCGTGTCTCCAAATAGACACAACTGTGTCTATCCTTCACAAGCTGTTCTCCAAGAGACACAACTGTGTCTAGTTTTGTTCGTGTGGTTCCACTAAAGACACAGCTGTGTCTCCTAATAGACACAGCTGTATCTATTCTGTTTATTCTTGAAAAGACATTTTTACCCCTTATTAAGTTTAAATAGATCGAGAAAACTCTTTTTAGGGATCTTTTGATGGTTTGAGACCACTGAACGTTGTTCTTGAGGGTTTTGGCTATTGTGAGAGTTTTTCCAAACCTTTGGAGCGATTCAAGAGCAAAGGAAGGCGCTTGAAGAATTAGAGTGGAGATTGCTACTGTAAAAGGGGTTCTTTTTCTTTGTTTCTTCATGTACCTTTATTTGGATTTGGTTCTCTTTTATTCTATGAATTGCTAAATACCATTACTAGGGTTATGGTGGATCTTGCTACTTGAAACACTTTTCCCAATTTAATATGATTTCATGATTTTGCTTTCATATAGATTATTCTATTGCTTTAATTCATGTTAAGTTTTGATCATCCTTGGCATGTTTGAGTTGATTGATTGATCAGCGGTCGTACAATAATCGAGTTAGGGTTATTGCATGACCAAACTTTAATCATAATCTTTCAATCAGGTTAATCACTTAGATTAATCAACCTCTCTATGCTTTATGCTTTCTCCGGATTTAATTTCTTACATGACCAAATAGAAAATTAATTTGAATAAAGATTATTAATAGCGAATGGCCAAACATATTAATATAATTTGTCGAGGGATTGATATATGTTGCTTAACTCATAAATCGTAAAGAATTAGGAATTGGGAATTAAAAGTGCAAGTGAAACCTTGACCCTAGACTTTCTCATAATTGAATCCTCCTTTGTGTGTGGTTGTGTTCTGGCTTGCGAACTCTTGTTTTTGTTGTTTCTTTCTAAAATTAATCCTTACACCATTTCGATTTGTCTAAATATCATAAGAATTTCTATAGTCTGATAATTATTAATTAATCCATGTGGATACGATATCTGGAACTCAAATTCCTTTATTACTATTGCGACAGGGTGCACTTGCCCTAAGTGTGTTCTGCATGTAACAAGTTTTTGGCGCCGTTGTCGGGGATTAATTTAGTAATATTAGATAAAAGAGATTCTAGTTAATTTAGACGCCATTATTTTTTATTTGTTTGAAAAATAAATTATTACTGTTCTTCTTTTGATTCTTGTATGCTAACGCGTTCTCAATCTCCTGACTTGCAGTATAATCCTGAAATAGAAAGAATCGCACGAAGAAATCGAAAGCCAACTAGAGAAAGGAGAAACATGGCTGAGCGAAGAACATTAAGAGATTGTTTTACACCCACTGCTGAACTAACCGATAACATTGCTAATCAGGCTGTGGAGGCCAATAATTTTGAGATCAAGCCAGCTTTGATCTCCATGATTCAGGCATCTGTCCAATTTGGGGGTCACCTTCTGAAGACCCCAATGCTGACTTGAATTTTTTTTTGAGGATCACAGAGACTGTCAAATTCAATGGTGTTTCCACGGATGCTATCAGGTTGAGGTTGTTTCCATTCTCTTTGACAGACAGAGCCATTTTAAGGTTGTCTTCTTTACCGGGAGGTTCCATCACTACTTGGGATCAACTGACTCGCAAGTTCTTGGCTAAATATTTTCCTCCTTCGAAGTATGCCAAGTTTAGGGCTGACATCGTAAACTTTGCACAATATGAGCTTGAGTCTTTGTATGAAGCTTGGGAGCGTTTTCAAGATTTGATTAGGAGATGCCCACATCATGGTTTTCCGGTATGGCAATAGATTCAGATATTTTATAATGGACTTTCTTCTCATAATAGATCCAGTATTGATGCTGCATGTGGAGGAAGTATCTGCAAGAAAACTCCTGAAGAGGCGTATGCTTTGATTGAAGAGATGGCTGCCAATAATTATCAGTGGCCATCAGGTGATATACATGTAGTCAAGAGGCCAGCTGGAGTTTATCAAGTGGATTCAAATGCAGCTCTGGAGCTTAAATTGGAAGCTATCACTAAGAAATTGGAGACATTGATGTAGGCACAGACACAATCCATACCCACATCTCCTATTCCTCGTGATCATTGTGGAATGGTAGGCCATGAGAGCATAGACTGCCAAGTGGGTAATCCTTTTGCCCAACTAGCTGAGGAGGCTAAGTATGTTGGCAATTCCAACCGGAAACAGAATGATCCATTTAGTTCTACTTATAATCCTGGTTGGAGGAACCATCCCAACTTCTCTCATGGAGGTCAACAGAAGAACCAAAATCAGAATCAGGGCCAAAATCAGAATGTCTATAGGCCACCACATTTGCAAAATCATGGTCCTAGACAAGAAGATAGAAAGTCGAGTCTTGAAGACACAATGATGAAGTTCATAGAGAAGACTGGTGGTTGTTAGATCAAAGCAACCATCACACAAGAGGGGGGGGGGGGGGGGGGTGAATTGGGTGATAATAGAAATTTAAAACTTTTACTAAACAACAAAACATAAATCAGAGTTTTTCAAATAAAGAGAGTATAGATGGATAAAAGAAGATAATTTAAAAACCATCTAACAAAACTAATAACATATTTTTAACCAGTTTGGAAATAAGGAAGATAAAGCATTTCACTTGTCTAATGGACAATATTGACTTGTCTGATTATCTTAGACTAAACATTAACCGGTTAGACAACATCTAGAGGATAAAAAACATTTGAAAATAGCTTAGAACATAAAGCTTAAAATCAGTTAGAAAACTTTGTTGAAAATACATAAAACAACAAAGATAAGGAGATAAGGGTAGAGAGAAAATAAACAACAAGATTTATCCTGGTTCACTCATATAAACGATGAGCTACATCCAGTCCCCAGCCGTAGCTGAGTTTTTCTCCACTATCTCGTCAGATAATTGCAATGAGTAGTTTTTGCACACCTAGCCTCTCCAAGCTCATTGAGTATTGTTCTTAACCAGCCTCTCCAGACTGTTGCAAGTATTATTTGCACACCTAGCCTCTCCAGGCTCAACGAGTATTATTCTTAACCAACCTCTCCAGGCTGTTGCAAGTATTATTTTCACCTAGCCTCTCCAGGCTCACTGGATTTTGATGAAGGTTACATAGAGAAAATCTCACAACACTCATGGAGTGATTTTACAATGAAGTACAGAGATGAGTTCTTCCTACACTCACAAGAGTGGATATATTTTTAAGTATTTCAGAACTGATAAGAGAAATCTCTCATAACACTCACTTGAGTGAATATAGAATGTTTACATTGAGGATGATTTCTGTTGAGATGAAGGTGGCGATCCTCGCATTTTTCATCAAGTGTAGCAGTAGTAGCTCCAGCAACTCTATCTCATCTCCATCTTCAATGACTTCTGTATTTATGGTCTTCAAGCATTTAGGATCCATCAGAGACATTCCCTCAGATGTTGGCTTCAAGCAGAACTTCATTAAATGCAATAGAGTCGTTCTGAGCACCCATTAATACAATAGAGTCGTTCTGGGCAGCCATTAATGCAATAGGAACGTTGGTTGTACACTAGCATGAAGGATCATGGCTTTATGCATCAAGATACAGCCATATCAAAGTTGAGCAGAGAGATTTTTGTACTTTGCTGAGTACACTCCCCTTTTTGTGTAAGGACCAGAGGTTCTAGGGAATAAAGCATGTTGGAAGCATTCTTTTAACTGGTCCTTGGTTCTGATTATCCAAGGTTGCTTGAGAGAGTAGTCTTCTGACTTTTCTTGATAATCGTGAAACTGAGTAGGAGAGAAGACTTCAAGTCTCTTTCTGGTTTTTGAAATACGATTATGATAATCCTTTTAGAATTTGCGTTTATAAGATAAGTGCTTCCATCTTGAAAATAATCGCGTCTATCTAGCCATTTAAGATTTTTCATTCGGGCTAGTAGACGAGCTCCATATTAAGGACTCAACAAGTCCAAAGACTAGTGGACGAGCGCTTCTGTCACCTTAAGTGGACGAGCACTTTTGTTACTCTGGTGGACGAGAGCCTCTGTTACTTTAGTGGACGAGAGTCTCTGTTACTCTAGTGGACGAGAGTCTCTGTTACTCTAGTGGACGAGCTCCATTTGCCACGTTATTGGACGGATACATTCTGACCTTAATGGACGAGCACCAATTGCCACATCATTGGATGGATACATTCTGACCTTAATGGACGAGCACCAATTGATTCCTTAATGGACGAGCTCCATCTGCTTCCTTAAGTAGACGCACTTCTAATACCTTCAGTAGACGCGCTTCTGATACCTTCAGTAGACGCGCTTCTGATACCTTTAGTAGACGCGACCTTCTGATACTTTTAGTAGACGCTGACTTTCATTATTTTAGTGGACGCAAGTTTCTATCTTTTGTATTTTGGACGCGCGCTTCAATCATTACAGTGCTGGACGTTTGTTTTAAACACTTGTGTGTTGGACGTGAGTTTTTATCACTACACTGTTGGACGAATGATTCTCTTATTTAATTTGCACACTCGATAGACAGGTTAGCAACCAATATGAAGGTTAATTAAATCATTAACCAATGTTTAGTTCTCATCAAAACTTAGGGAAATGTACATCAGACATTTTAGAGACTTAACAATGGTAGAATTCAAACATTGGAAAATCAGATGTCTACTCTTGCAACATTAATGTCTCAAAGGGTGCAAGGTACACTACCCACTCAAACTGAGCCTAATCCAAAGGAGTAAGCTAAAGCTATCACCCGTAGGAGTGGCAAAGAGTTAAGTGCAACGCCTAAAAAGGAAGAACAAGTGGTTGCAAAAGAAAAGGAAGCTCTTATTGAAGGGAGCACTTCTGAAGAGGGTAATAAAGGTAAGGTTGATCATAAGCCAAAAAAGGTAAACATCCCTTTCCCTCAAAGGTTAAAAGATGAACATCATGATAAGCAATTTGCTAGATTTATGGAAATTTTTAGAAAATTGCATATCAATATTCCATTTGCTGAAGCCATATCTCAAATGCCCAAATATGCAAAAAATTTGGAAGAAATAATTTCTAATAAAAAGAAATTAGAGGGCTTTGAGTTGGTGAGGTTGAATGAGGAATGCTCTACTATTCTTCTTAAGAAATTACCACCTAAATTGAAAGATCCAGAGAGTTTTACTATTCCTTGTTCCATTAGTAATTCTTATTTTGAAAAAGCATTATGTGATCTGGGTGCCAGTATAAATCTAATGCATTTCTCCGTCTTTAGAAAACTTGGCATGCAGGAACCTTAGCCTACTAACATCTCCTTGAAGTTAGCAGAAAGATCCATTACTCACCCACGTGGTATTGTGGAAGATGTTTTGGTTAAAGTCGACAAATTTATTTTCCCTGCAGACTTTGTTGTTTTGGACATGGAAGAAGATGAAGAGGTCTCAATTATTTTGGGAAGACCTTTCTTAGCAACAAGAAAGACAATAATTGATGTCCAACAAAGGAAGATGACTTTATGTTTTGGTGATGAAGAAGTTGTTTTTAAAGTCTTTAATTCTATTAAAAAGCCTTCTTCTTTTGCTTCCTGTAATTCTATTCAGGATTGAAATAGACAACTATAAACTCGAGAAGGGGGGTTGAATTGTGTTTATCAGAATTTAAACAAAGTTGAAATCTTTTCGCATACAGAAGCTAGGTTCAAATGAGTGGAAAGATACAAGACAGATGGGTGGCTCGTCTGATGAAATTTTAACAGTGACCTTGGCAAACACACTACTTGATAAGCGTATAAGAAAACTAAAGCAAGTAAAGAGTTTAAGGAAAGAGAGATTGACATAGTTATTTATCCTGGTTCACTCTTCAAAGCAAAGAACTACGTCCAGTCCTTTGCAGCACCAAGATTTATCCACTATAACTGATCAGGTTACAGACTCGAGTATTGTTTGCACACCTAGCCTCTTCAGGCTCAAAGACAAGTATTCTTTGCACACCTAGCCTCTTCAAGCTCACGACAAGTATTCTTTGCACACTTAGCCTCTTCAGGCTCACTCAGGTTTGTTTGAGAGATTTGGTTTGTAATAAATACAACTTCTCACAGACAGATCTTTCACTAACACTCAGTGGTTTAAATTTAAAGTTTAGGAAAGTCTGCGTAATAACTTCAAATGATTGAAGAATACAGAATGAAAGAGTGAAGATATTAATGCGCAGAGTAATGGCTCTTTAATGCTATGTGTATTCTATCTTATCTGTGCTTCATCTTCAATGACTTTTGTATTTATGGTCTTTAAGCATTTAGGATCCGTTAGAGACATTCCCTCAGATGTTGGCTTCTAGCAGAACTTCATTAAATGCAATAGAGTCGTTCTGGGCAGCCATTAATGCAATAGGAACGTTGGTTGTACTCTGACATGAAGGATCATGGCTTTATGCATCGTGATACAACCATATCAGAGTTGTGCAGAGAGCTTTTTGTATTTTGCTAAGTACAATTCCCTTTTCGTGTAAGGACCAGAGGTACTAGGGAATAAAGCATGTTGGAAGCATTCTTTAACTGGTCTTTGGTACTGATATCCGAGGTTGCTTGAGAGAGTAACTTCTGACTTTTCTTAATTCTGGTTCTTGAAATAAGATTCTGATAATTCTAAGAGAATTCGCGTTCATAGGATAAGCGCGTCCATCTTGAAAATAGCTGTGTCCATCTAGCCATTTAAGATTTTATATTCGGGCTATTAGACGAGCTCCAAATGCTATGTCATTGGACGGATACTCCTTTAATTGGTTGAACATAACCTAGTAGACGGGCTCCATATTAAGGACTCATCGAGACCAAAGACTTGTGTGGACGAGCGCTTCTGTTACCTTAGTGAACGAGCACTTCTATCACTTCAGTAGACGAGCGCTTCTATCGCCTCAGTAAACGAGCGCTTCTGCCACTTTAGTGGTCGCTGGCTTTTATCACTTTAGTGGATGCTGACTTTTATCACTTTAGTGGACGCTGGCTTTTATCACTTAAGTGGACGCTGACTTTTATCACTTTAGTATTGGACGTGAGATTCTATCACTTGCGTTGGACGTGAGCTTCAATCACTTCAGTGTTGGACGTGAGTTTCTATCACTTGTGTTGGACGAGAGCTTCTATCAGTACAGTGTTGGACGTGCGTTTCGATTACTTGCGTTGGACGGATGGTTCTATCACTTGCGTTGGACGGATGGTTCTATTATTTGCGTTGGACGGATGATTCTTACAGTTTTAATCTGCACACTAGATTGACAGGTTAACAACCAATATGAAGGTTAATTAAATCATTAACCAATGTTTAGTTCTCATCAAAACTTAGGGAAATGCACATCAGACATTTTAGAGACTTAACAAGGATGTTGATGTCACTGATGTGGTTGTTTCTAGTAATTTTCAGGATCTAAGGATAGAGGATGTTTTGGAGAAAATTCTTACTATAGAGGATCCTGATATATTGGTGGGCAATGAAGATGAAGATATTTTGTTATATCTTGGAGCTCATCAATTGCAAGGAAAATGGAGAGATCGCTGGTTTGAGGAGTTGAAAAAGGGCAATGCTCCAAAGCCCAAGTCTTCAATTGAAGAAGCTCCCGAGCTTGAATTAAAACCCCTCCCATCAAATCTTAAATATGCATTTTTGCAACCTCCTTCTTCTTTGCTAGTGATTATTTCTGCTGCTTTGACAGGTACCATGGAGGAACAACTCATGAGAGTTTTGAGGGATAACAAGGAAGCTTTTGGGTGGAAAATTCAAGACATTAAGGGTATTAGTCCCTCCATTTGCACTCATAGGATTTACATGGAGGATGATTATGAGCCTCGGGCGCTACCTCAGCACCGCCTCAACCCGAACATAAAGGAGGTGGTTAAAAAGGAAGTGATCAAACTTCTTGGTGCAGGTACTATCTATCCTATTTCTGATAGTAAATGGGTAAGTCCTGTTCAATGTGTTCCTAAAAATGGAGGTACCACTGTCATGGAATATGATAGTAATGAACTCATAGCGGTAAGGAAAACAACGGGGTGGCGCATATGCATTGATTATAGAAAATTAAATGAAGCCACTAGGAAATATCATTTTCCTTTACCTTTTGTTGACCAGATGCTTGAAAAATTAGCAGGGCATGAATATTATTGTTGTTTCGATTGGTACTCCGGTTATATGCAAATACTGGTGGCTTTACAAGATCAAGAGAAAACCACTTTTACTTGCCCATATGATACTTTTACATATAAAAGGATGCCATTTGGTTTATGCAATGCCCCTGCCAGTTTCTAAAGATGCATGATGACAATTTTTTCTGATTTAACTGAGGAATGCATCGAAATTTTCATGGATGATTTTTCTGTCTTTGGTTCCTTATTTGCTAATTGTTTGAGTAATTTAAATCTGGTGTTGCAAAGATGCAGGGACACTAATTTGGTGCTAAATTGGGAAAAATGCCAATTCATGGTACAAGAGTGTATTATTTTGGGGCACAAGGTATCCACCAAAGGTATTGAGGTAGACCCTGCCAAGGTAGAGGTTATTGCAAAATACCTCCACCGAATTCTGTGAAGGCAGTGCGTAGTTTTGTGGGACATGCAGGTTTTTACAGGAGATTTGTTAAGGATTTTTCTAAAATTGCTAAGCCCATGACAGACCTTTTGGTTACATATGCCACTTTTAGTTTTTCTGATTTGTGCTTAAAGGCATTTAATTTATTGAAAGAAAAATTAGTTAGTGCTCCTGTTGTTGTGGCCCCTGATTGGACTCTTTCTTTTGAGTTAATGTGTGATGCCAGTGATATTGTTGTGGGGGCAGTTTTGGGTCAAAGGAAAAATGAGGTATTTCATACTATATGCTATGCTAACCGCACTCTAGATGATGCTCAAAATAATTACACTACCGCAGAAAAAGAGTTGCTAGCAGTAATATTTCCTTTTGACAAATTTCGTCATTATCTTGTCCTTTCAAAGGTTGTTGTCTATACTAACCATTCTGCTATTAAGAATTTGCTTGAAAAACAGGATGCGAAGCCTCGTTGATTAGATGGATTCATTTACTCCAAGAGTTTGATTTGGAAATTAGAGATAAAAAGGGCACAGAGAACCTTGTGGCGGATCACCTGTCACGTATTGACCGGAGTGTGATGCAACCTTCAGATGATGGGGAGATCAAGGAAGTGTTTCCTGATGAGCGTCTCTTGGCTATTTCCACTGCTCCATGGTATATAGACATCGTTAATTATCTAGCTGATAAGATCGTCCTGACTCACTTCTCTTCTCAGTAGAAGAAGAAACTTTTTTTTGATGCTAAACACTATATGTGGGACGAACCTTATTTGTTTAAGGTATGTAGGGATAAAATGATTAGACGTTGTGTGCTTGCTGACGAGGTACCTTCTATTCTTGAATATTGCCATTCTAGGGAGACTAGTGGGCACTTTGGCCCTAATAGAACTGCATATAAAGTTTTGCAATGTTGTTTTTATTGGCCTACCATCTTTAAAGATGCACTTAAATTTTTGAATGCTTGTGATAGCCGCCAACGTAGTGGTAATATTTCTACGCAACAAGAGATGCCCTTGAATAATATTCTGGTGTGTGACATTTTTGATGTTTGGGGCATTGATTTTATGGGACCTTTTCCTAAATCTTTTTCAAATGAATATATTTTTGTTGCTGTGGATTATGTTTCTAAATGGGTGGAAGCAGTGGCCTTACTGACTAATGATGCTCGGGTTGTGGTTAAATTGTTGAAAAAAATATTTTTACTCGATTTGGGACGTCTAGAGCAATCATAAGTGATGGTGGCACCCATTTTTGCAATAAACAATTTGAAAATCTTTTGAGCAAATATGGTGTCACCCATAAAATAACCACTCCCTGTCACCCTCAGACAAGTGGTCAAGTGGAAATTTCTAATAGGGAATTGAAGAGGATTTTGAAAAAACTGTTAGTGCATCTAGAAAAGATTGGTCTTTAAAATTGGATGATGCATTATGGGCATACATGATTGCATTTAAAACTCCTATTGGTATATCCCTTACCGTCTTGTCTTTGGTAAGGCTTGTCATTTACCCGTTGAGTCAGAGCATAAAGCATATTGGACACTAAAATTTCTTAATTTTGATGCACAACCTACAGGTTAAGAGCGTTTGCTCCAACTTAATGAATTGGATGAGCTTCGTCTTGAAGCTTACGAAAATGCCAAGTTATATACGGAGCGAACTGAAAAATGGCATGATAAGCATATTCACTAGCGTGAGTTTCATATTGGTGAAAAAGTTTTAATTTATAACTCACGTTTGCATATTTTTCCAGGAAAATTGCGCTCACGTTGGTATGGACCTTACACCGTGACACAAGTTTTTCCATCTGGTGTGCTCGAGGTCACTAAGGATGATGGTAGCACTTTCAAGATTAATGGACAACGTGCTAAACATTATGAGGAGGGTGTTCTTCATATGAAATATGTTACGCGCCTCCAGGATTGATTGCATATATGCTGACCGTCAGGCTCGAGATGTTAAACAAGCGCTTGTCAGGAGGCAACCTGTGCTTCTAAACCTTTATTTTCATTTTTGTTATTTATTTTTATTTTTAGGACTTTTTTTCCGATCTATTTCGAGGAGTATCACACCGCCAACCTGAGACGGGGACTAATCTCCCGCGGGAGTTTGTTCGGCATCTCGATGGGAGGCATCCCTCCCAGCTGAGGTTTTTTCCATACCCAAGGCTCGAACCCGAGACCTTGATTAAGGGACGAGAGGCCTTTAACCACTCACACCAATCGTTGATATTTTTAGGACTTAAGTGTAGGTGGAGAGGAATTTCTTTTCTTTAATTGTGTTTGTTTCTCCTATTTTTTTTTTAAAATAAAAATTTGGGGGAGACAGTTGTGTCTATATGAGACACACCTGTGTCTCATTTTCGCTTACGGACCCAACCATGAGACACACTTGTGTCTCTGAGTGACACACCTGTGTCTAACTTGAGAATGGATTCTCTGTCTTTGAATTTGGTGCCTTTGTACCTTTCTCTCTGTCTCTCTCATCTCATATTTTCTTTATCATTTCTTCCCCTCATTTTTTCCTATCTCTCTCATCTCATTTTTGACTAAAGTCACCAAACTCTAAAGGCAGAGTAAGCATGCCCGTCTAACTTCTGTAAGCATGGCCTCCCAAGGAGACACAGCTAGAGATGTCAATTGGGCCCTAAGCCCTAAGGCCAGCCCATCTGGTCCACAATAATAGCCCGGCCCATTTGGCCCATAACTAGAGCTGTCAAATGGGTCACCCTAGCCCTTTTAGCCCTAGCCCATGCTGGCCAGGGCGGATAAATACAGGGCCAAAAGGCCCACATTAAAAAAAGCCCATAGGGCCAAAAAGCACTAAAAAGCCCTAGGGGCCAGGGCCAGCCCATGGGCCATATTTTTTTTATAGTCCTATTTATTTTATTTAATTTATAAAACTTGACAAAAAGAATAAAAATTATAATCACGTTAACATTAGGTAATAATATCATTTAACCTATGAAATTAACTATCAAATATGTATTAAGTGCTATAGTTTTCTCTAAAAAAATTGAAGAGAAACCATTGTTTTATCTCTTTTCATCCTTGTCTTTATATGAAATGAATTGTTAAAGTAGATAATCGATATCAAATTATTGCAATAGATAATATTCCAAATTAAGGAAAACCATTCACTTGGATTTAAGTGGTTGTGCGATCGAATGGAAGGAAAAATTATAAGCACGTAATACATATTGAAATAGATAATTTCATAGGTTAAATGATATTATTACATAATGTTAGAGTGATTATAGTTGTTGTTCTTTTTTCAAGTTTTATAAATAAAAAAAAGGTCCATCAAAAAATTATGGCTACTACAATTTCGACCACCCTGTGACATTTTAGAGTTTTTTTGGTCCCGTGAGCTTTTTTGAAGCGCCTGCGCTTTTTCTAACCCATACTGTTTAGAAATTTAAAATAAAGCAAGTACCCATTTGACGGCTCTAGAGACAGCTGTGTCTCCGAACGACACAGCTGCGTCTCATTTAAGTGAAGTTGCATTTTCGGTTCTCACTTTGTTTCTTTTTTATTTTTCCTTTATTTTATTTTTAATTTTTAGTTTTCAAAATAAAAATAAAAATAAATTTACCTGATCTTCTTCTATCCCCTTCCTCTACCCCACTCTCTCTCCCCATCTCTCTTTCGTCTCTCTACCCACGGACCACCACACAGCGGCATCCCTCTCTGGTCATCGCCACTGAGCGCGCCTCTCCTCCGCGAATCACAGCCGGGCGCTGCCCCTGGTTCGCTCTGCCTCCGCCGTTGGCACCGCCGCGGTTCCAGCTCTGTTATGACCGGCGCTTCACCGCCTTGTTCCGGTTCCCTCTCTTCCTCAGTTCTTTCTCCCCTGTTAAAGCAACCACCGCCACGCGCCACCCGTACGCTCAGAACCCCACAACGCGGCATCCTCCTCTGGTCATTGTCGCCGCTCGCTAATCTCTTCTGCGCGTTCTGCTCCGCCGTTCGTCAAGCAGTTCAATCTTCAGTTGTGTTTCTTGATTTGGGGTTTGGGACACCATTGGGGTTAAGGTTGTTTGTGTTATACTGTGTTCATCCCACTACCAGGTATGCTTCTCTAAATTACTCTTTCTCTGGCATTCACTCCCTCTTTCACTTACTGTGATGAACATTATTTGTGATGAGATTGCTTGTTACCACTGCTATGATGTTCTTGATTTGGAACTTCTCGAGTGATTAATTAATTTGAGGTTTCATGCTACCTTTTTAGTTAGGGGAGTGGTGTTAGTAATTGGGCATTTTAATTATCTTGCTGCTGTGATGATATTTTTTTGGACTGATGAGAAGTTAGTGTTCTCTATCTCTGCATTCTTGGTTAAATGCATGGTTATGCTTGTTATGTTAATTTGTGCTTGGTCCTAGCTTGTCAAGACTGGTTCTGCTTTCTAGCACTTGTTTCCCTTTTCTACACCTTTGATACTTCTTGATTTATTGAACACTGGACCGAGATATTTATTTTTCTCTTCAGGTACCATACCGCCCAAACGTCAGCGCCCTACTGATAGGGCCAATACATCTCGAGTTGCTCCTCCTAATGTCTCTGTTGCCCACACTCTGGTATTTGAATCTTCTGTGCAGTAGGAGCGATTTGAAATATTTCAGAAGTTCCAGCTTGTCCTGACCAAATGTCTTGATGCTCAGACCATTGATGACTTTGGTGTCCGTAGGCAGATTGAGGGTTATTTATGTAGCGTCGGATGGGAGCATCTAGCCGTCATTCATTGTGATGCTTATCGAGAGCCCACTCTCAAATTTTGGGTGACATTGAACTTTGATTGCTCGGTGCAAAGTCCGGAGGAGCCTGCTACCATTGGATTATGTCTTAATAGGCGCAACTTTTGCATGTCGTTGACCGAGTTTAATATTCACATGGGCTTTGAGACGGCAGCTTCTGTGCAGACCCCAACCTACCAGGGGGCCTTATTTTCTCCTCCGCCTGATTTCTTTGATGCCATCTTTCAGACAGAGATTACCCGGTCAAGACAGCCTTATAATCCTAGTCAGAGTAAGGCCTCTATGCTTCGTGACCCCGTGCTCCGATGTTTACATCGATTCATATCTCATGGCATTAATGGTCGTTTTCAGAGCACGACCGTTGTGACTAAGATGGACTTGTTCTTTCTATGGTGCTTGGTGCATGGCCACCACTGCAACCTGGGATACTTATTCTTGCAGCATCTGAGGAAGCAGGAGAAGCCCAAGGGTAGGGACCAACAACGGTATTTTACCTTGGGTTCCTACATTACACATCTGGCTCGTAACCTTGCTG
The DNA here is from genome assembly GCA_030762895.1 of Sophora flavescens. NCBI lineage: Eukaryota > Viridiplantae > Streptophyta > Magnoliopsida > Fabales > Fabaceae > Sophora > Sophora flavescens. The sequence continues at coordinate 205,795,872 of CM061065.1, read as the reverse complement.
CTTTGCACCCGGATGTCAAACATACGATCCCCATGGAGCCTATTGATCGAGACTCATTACTTCGTATGGGGGTTGTTCATCAGGTTTGACCTGGGCATTTTGCATTTCTTAGGACTGATCCAATTGACCCTCAGGAGGTCGATGTAGATGCTGGTGATGATGATGATGTTCTTGCACCGCCTCCTCCTACTATGACTGATATCGTGGCTCGCTTAGATCGTATGGAGGTAGATATGCACCGTCGATTTGACCAGCTGTTCCAGTTGATTGAGGCTTGCTTGCCTCCACCTTCGCCTTAGTGATCATATTTCTCTCCTTCGTCCTTCGATGACCTTCACCATGTGCCGAATCACTTCAGGGAAGTTTCACTCTTCTTTTTCTTTTGGTGATGGTTCTATTTTTGTAATATTGACATTGAGGACAATGTTGGGTTTAAGTGTAGGTGGTGGGGTACCAATTAATTACCCCATTTATTTTTGAAAAATTGAAGAACTACACTTAGAGAATTGTGATTAATTATGCAAGATGTGGCTTTGAATTTTTGGAATTAATATTAGGCAGATAGAGATATTTTTCGAAGGGCACTTCGTTGCTTATGATGAACTGTTTTGCTAAGCGATCTTTTTCTACTTTGATATGATATGATGTGGTCCTAGTTGAAAATTAGCATGTTTGCTTACATTTGCTTTTCTTCTCAACTTAGCCCCAAAAAGTGAGTTTTGAGCCTAATTGATTGGATTTTCGTTTTTAATCCAATTTTATTTTGGGAGTGATACTTCTCTAGGTTGATGTGTTCTAGAACTTGCTTTGATATCTTGTTGAGACTTCAATAATTCGCATGCATGCTTGAATATGATTAAGGCAATTAGGATTTTTTTTCTTGACCTCCTGAGTTGCGTTGACAAAATTATTCCCTTAGTTGCCCATTTGAGCATTGATATGAAATTTCCTTGCTTACCCCCCTTTTTTGAGAATTTCAGGTTGAATGTATTTGATTATTTTGATTATTCTTGACATTGGGTAAAACATGTAAATGGGCTGATAAAAGGTCATTGAAGGTTATTTGTGTGTTGATGGGTAGAAAAGTAGAACGCGAAATGCGAAAAAAAAAAGAAAAGAAAAAAGAAAAAGAAAAACACAAAAAAAAATCAATCCATAGGGATTAAAAAATATATATTTATGATAAAAGGAGGATTTGTGGTGAATAATAATGGAAATGAGGTTGGAAGTGAAAGATTATTATGTGCTTGTGCATTAAGCTTCACTTGTTTTCTTCTCAACCTGATTTTATTTTGTTGTGACTTATCCTAATTATCATCATCCTTTTTATCTTACCTTTTATTGTTCCGCCATAGTCCTGTTACAACCATTGCAAGTCCTTTTGATTCATGTTGTGCATGTAAATAAGAAAGTGGAGATGAGATTGACAATCAAGCCTAGGGTAATGCATCTTCCTAGAAGAAGTTTGGAGTGATCTCTTTGTCCTTAAACAGTTGAGTGATGGAAAGTTGAGTGACCTTATTTATTGATTAGGAAGCGATGTTAGTTAAACTCAAGCTTCTAATTGTACTAGATGCTTATGCTCATATTTGATTGATTTTGATCCTTGGCTTGACTAGATTCATTTGTTATGAAAGCCCTTTGATTTTTGTCTTTGGAAGCTGAAATTAATCCCGAGTTTGATGCTATTTCTTTGCTTGAGGACAAGCAAAACTCAAGTGTAGGTGATTTTGATAACATGATTTTATATAGCTTAAAATCATGTCCTCATTGCAATTATTCACTGATTTTTGGCTATTAAATGGATGGATCTTATAATTTGTGATTACTTTTGCAGATTATTGAGATTGAACTAAGTTGGAGAATAACTGGAGTAAAATTGCACTTTTGGAGCTTAAAATATGGTGAATTAAGAGTGGAGCATGAGACACAACTGTGTGTCCTAATAGACATAGCTCTGTCTCGAAAAAGTGGACTCGCAAGCGCTGTTCTCCAAGAGACACAGTTGTGCCCCCTACTAGACACAACTGTGTGTAGTTTTGTTCGCATGGTTCCACTAGAGACACAACTGTGTCTATTCTGTTTATTATTAAAAAGACATTTTTATCCCTTATTAAGTTTAAATATATTAAGAAAACTCTTTTTAGGGATCTTTTGATGGTTTGAGACGATTGAACATTGTTCTTGAGGGTTTTGGCTATTGTGAGAGTTCTTCCAAACCTTTGGAGCGATTCAAGAGCAAGGGTAGGCGTTTGAAGAATCAGAGTGGAGATTGCTACTATAAAAGGGGTTCTTTTTCTTTGTTTCTTCATGTACCTTTATTTGGATTTGGTTCTCTTTTATTTTATGGATTGTTAAATACCATTACTAGGGTTATGGTGGATCTTGTTACTTGAAACTCTTTTTCCTAATTTAATATGATTTCATGATTTTGCTTTTATATAGATTATTCTATTGCTTTAATTCATGTTAAGTTTTGATCATCCTTAGCATGTTTGAGTTGATTGATTGATCGGCGGCTGTACCGCAATTAATTGACAAACATATAGAATAATCAAGTTAGGGTTATTGCATGACCAAATTTTAATCATAATCTTTCAATCAGGTTAATCACTTATATTAATCAACCTCTCTGTGCTTTATACTTTCTCCGGATTTAATTTCTTACTGACCAAATAGGAAATTAATTTGGGGAAAAGATTATTAATAGCGAATGACCAAACATATTAATAGAATTCGTTGAGGGATTGATATATGTTGCTTAACTCATAAATCCTAAAGAATTAGGAATTGGGAATTAAAAGTGTAAGTGAAACCTTGACCCTGGGCTTTCTCATAATTGAATCCTCATTTGTGTGTGCTTGTATTCTTGCTTGTGAATTCTTGTCTTTGTTGTTCCTTTCTAAAATTAATCCTTACACCATTTCGATTTGTCTAAATAACATAAGAATTTCTATAATCTGGTAATTATTAATTAATCCCTGTAGGTATGATATCTGGAACCTAAATTTCTTTATTACTATTGCGACATGATGCATTTGCCGTAAGTGTGTTCTGCATGCAACAATACAATAACATACTTGTCCTTTTTCTTGATTTCATGAATACAATTTTTTGGTACATTGAGGAATATTGTTTTAATCGATATGAATTGACGCACACGTACGAACATATATGGGGTAACAAATTTTTACAACGGAAAATATATTGGGTGATGGTGGCTATAGCTTACATTTTCCATATCAAAAAATTGTCAACATCCAATTTTATATAAATTGGAATAATCGACCGAGAGTCAGGGTCGGCTCAACACCTGTTGAGGCCTAAAACGAATTGTGGTATGAGGTTTTTTTTTAAATTAATAACAATATATTATTAAAATTATTATATTTTTATTTAAAGTTTATCTTCTGAATTTTTTGGCATGTAAAATCACTTAATGAATTACTATATTTTTTTATGAACCATCATAATTAGGACTTTTTGCTCCACAGTGTCATTTCGGGATATCCCACAAGCATCAATCATTTGGACCAGCTATCAAACTAATCTTCGATTGATTGCTTAGAGTATGTAATTAACCATTGGTTTCACAACCTCCCAACTAGAGTGTCGACATCAAGATTATTATTTAGTAAATTATTATATATTAACTACTAACTAATAAGTAAATATTTTTTAAAAAAATACTACCTAACTACATAGTTACTTCTAACTAACAAGTAAAATTTTTTTGAGGCCTAAAATCCTTGCTTGGGTAAGTTTACCCAAGGGCCGGCAATGCCGAGATTACGAAGAGAAGAGTGTGTGGTTGCGACCATTTCCGGATCTTGATAAAGAAGGGGTATAGAGAAGAAGATTTCAATATATAAAGAGTTTCAAGGCATTACTATCTAACTGATAACATTATAACTGTCTTAACTAACTTTCAGTTAATTAATCCCTTTACAGTGTGGTTAGTGCGACGCGGACACTATTTTGGATGGCAGTCAATCAGTTGGTGGTGAGAGTGGGTTTTGAATGGTGCACAATATCCAGATTGCAAGGACCTTTGCACAATATCAACTGATCAACATTACCAGAACTACAGGTACTTGGTTTTGTTCTCGACCGTTGATGACTTGCAACCCAAAATCAACACTTACAAGATCAATGAGCACCGGAAAAAAATCATCTTCATTTCTCATCTCTTCATTTCTGTCCATTTTCAAAGTTTTGAAAAAATAAACCTGTAAAGAAAGTCCTCTATGGACACAAACTCAACACTTCATATTTAGACACAACTAGTAAAATAATTTTATTGAGTCCACATTTTATTTTCCAAATTTAATTATGATTTTCTCTTTCTAATCTCACCTACAATGTTATCGATGGCGGATGGCGGAACATAGCGGAAAGCTAAAAATCCGCCATTTCAAGCCGCCATAAAATGCCATGGCCGCCATGGCGCCGCCATCCTTCACAAATTGGCCATAGCGGTTGGGCAAAAATCCGCCACCGCAATCCGCCATGGCGCTGCCATGGCCGCTATTTGATAACACTGCTCACCTACCTCCTTATATGGGCACAAACCCATCACATCACTCTTGAGCACAATCAATAAAATAATGCCAACACATTAAAATTAAAATATAACCCAACAGAGTGTGAACATGGCTGGGTTTGCCTCCTCTCTATATTGCCGCCTCTGCCTCTAATTACCTGAGACACAGAGTTTTGACGGATGAGTAGGGACGGATATACATAAGAACAGAGATGGGTTTGGTGACTGGGTTTAGTGGGTCCCAACAGTTTTTTATTTTATTTATATTTTAATTTTAATATGTTGGCATTATTTTATTGGTTGTGCTCAAGAGTGATGTGTTGGGTTTGTGCCCATACAAGACTTTCTCATAAACTGTGCATCATAGATTAGATTGGATGTATTTGGAACCAAATGGACTCATCAATAAACAAAAAACACTCAATAATAACCAAAAGACTTGATAAGCAGCAAATAGCATGTTCCTCCAACGCAATTCTAAAAGCATACAAGGGGAAAGGATGGAGAGATCCTTTCCACTGGAAAAGCTCATATAGTCATATTCAATAGTTTCCCATATTGTTACCATTAATCAAAACATCAAAAGGATTTTACACGACAAGAAATAGAAAATATAAAAGGCAATATCAGCGGAAATTCAAAGTTGATATCAACATATAAAACAATATCTTATATTAAATCACTAATCATGTTAAAGAATAACTAATTGATCAGGAATAAGTATTTGCAAGTGTGGACTTCAGTCTAGAGTAGCAAGTCACTAATACATGTAGTACAAAAAAGGCCAATGAAAACTCTGCATATAAAATATTAAAGAAACTCTTATAACTTATTCCATGGATGCATTGAGCTGAATCAACTGACCATTACCATAATGCCGAGCTTTTGTGACGAATTACATTATTATCTATCTGGTATCAGACATTTGGCTAACAGATCCAGACCTTCCAAGTTCATCAGATGGATCCCAATCTAACGTAGAGGATTGAATCTTAGACAGAGTTGTCAAAACCTCGGAAATGTTTGGTCGTGAATTGAGATCGCGAGCAACACAGTGTTTGGCAATCTCTGCCATAGAATATGCCAAATCCAAAGGGTATTCACCCCTCAAAGTTGGATCCATGAAACCTCTAAATTTCTCTCTAACATTGTCTCCTTCAAGCACTTGACTCGCACTTGCTGACAGAAACTTCTCTCCTGATCCATTATAGTACCCTCCAACAGCTTCTCTTCCTGAAAGCAGCTCCAAAATCACAACCCCAAATGCAAAAACATCCATCTTTGGGGTAATCACACCATTTTCAATATACTCAGGTGGCATGTAACCTTGAGTCCCCACCACATGCCTTGTCAACTGAAACCCCTCTTGATCCTCCACAACTCTTGCTAGCCCAAAGTCTGAAACTTTACCTCTAAAGTTACCATCCAAAAGAACATTACCACTCTTCAAATTCTTATGGACATGAGGAGGGCTAGTATAATTATGAAGGTAATTAAGTGCATCAGCAACATCATGAGCAATTTGAACTCTTTGTATCCAACTCAGAGTCACAGAATCATTGTACTTCTTCTCATTGTGAAGCCAATGATCAAGAGAATCATTCTCAGCAAACTCATACACAAGATAGGTGTTACCTTTGTAGACACAAAAACCAGACAACCTTATAATGTTGGTGTGGTTGATCCTCTTGAGAATGTTGATCTCACCTGAAACATCCCCTTTGAGAACCTTGACAGCAGCATCATCCCCCTTAAAAGAAGCTCTATAAACAGAACCCTTAATCCTGTTTTCTTCACCGAAGAACCCTGTGGCTTTCTCCAAGTCCTCAAACTTGTACACTGTCAAAGACTCAATAGCATAACGAATCCCTTCAGAAGAGAGAGACCATGACTGTGAAGTGGAGGTGGTATTTGAGATCTTCTTGGTGCTTTCAGTGGTGGCAGAATCCGAGAAAGGCTTGGCAGTCTCTTCCACCGGTGGCGGCTGGCGGCGGCGGCGATAGAAACATAACAAAAACACAATGAGAACCGCAAGAAGGCACAAAACAACACCAACAATAACCCATTTCTTGGAAGAGCTAGAAGAACCACCATCCCCTGATGGAGCCGTCGGCGGTGGCAGCTGAGACTCCGGCGGAGGTGCCACAATCTGTAACTTTGTTGGTGGCTCTTGCTTAAGAGGAACCGAAAGGGGTGTGAAGTAGAAAATAATGGAAGTAGAAGAAAGCTGATTTGCATCCAAAACGCTTTGTTCATCAACCCCAAAGATCTCAGCAATGGAAGAAACCGATTCACCCTCAGAGACAAGGTAAGTGAGCAAGTACTTGAACCCTGCATCAAGCTGTTCCTTTGTTGGACAAGCGCACCTGAGTGGCACGTGCAAGTTGAGACCAACCGTGAGGTTCCTTACCCCATATTTGTTTTGTGCCTCGAGAGCTTGACATGTTGTGAGTGCCTGGTAGGTGTTGTTGGCAACAGTGAAGTAGGTTTCTCCTATATGCTTTAAGGTGTATGTGGCGTTGTGTTGGTAGAGGTTATTGGAACAGGAGCAGTTGATGGGGATGGTGATCATGGTGTTGGTGGCGATAGGGTCAACGTCAGTGATGTTGTTGGAGTTTGCTATGAGGGAAGGTGTGGAGTTGAGAAGGTAGGAAATGGAGGAAGGGGTGTTGTAAAGTGGAGTGGTTGATTTGAAGGTGAGGTAAGATTGGCATGAAGGGATGCTGTTGCAGATGTTGCCGAATGTGGAGTTGAATTGTTGGTTGTCACAATTTAGCTGCTTGTTGTTTACATATTCTTGTTGGGCTTGTGTTTCTGGGATGTGGGAAATGAGGAAGGAGATAGCAACAATGGTGGTGGCATATACGATTGTGGCCATGATGGCGGTGCTTCTTGTGATGGTTGATGGAGCTTTTAATGGGGGTGATCAACTAGATTCTTCTTCTTCTTTATGTTTCTTCTGTGCATCTCAGGGTTATGGGTGAGGAAAATTCAACCAACGCGTCTTTGTGTGTTTTCACTTCTCATATTTTCTGGTTCGTCTTTGGGAAGGGGAGCGGGTCAAACACGTTTTGTTTTGGGACTCACTTAGGATTTTTCCAATAGGTAGTAGGTACAGTTAAAAAAAGAGACACAACTAGACTTATCCTTTATGATAAAATATTAAAATATATTTTAAATATCGTGTGAGATTTATCCTCAGATATATGAACTTGTTTTTCTTTTCCATCAGTTACTGGCGCTGCTACTGGGTAGAATTGTAGTGGAAGATACTGTAGAATGACTTTAGAAAAACTGGAAGGCTCCCTCCTCGATCAGGGGATGTCTAACACTAATCTATGGAAATGTTTTTACTTTTTTCATCATTGACGAGACACCCAGTAAAATTTGGCGAGTGAAATTAGATACTAATTTATATTATTTATAAATTTTAAATAAATATATCATCTAAGTATCACAATCAATCAACAGAATTGTTGGACATTCTAAGGATCGACTCGGTTTGCTCCCGGATTCGATTCCTGGCGGTGTTATAATGTTTGACCAGTAAAAATCACGTCTCACAAACAGTGATTACTCATTCGTTGACGGCATTGGTTTATGACCAAAGAATTAACAGGGTTGTTATGTTATTGCTTATGTGATTGTTTAGTGTCCCCTCTACATTACACAAATTTGTCTTCCATCCGTCTGCATGGACTTCAATGACATAAACTAAACGCTAAGAAAATTTTATATGTATAAACTAAATCAATAAATAATCAATTCATCTTTAGTGTACATTGAATAATTACCTAAAATTTTAATATCGTAATTATTTTATATTTGAAACAATGGTGTGTCAAATTATTCATTGACCACGAGAATCTCTCATATGGAAAAGGACTTCCTGCAGTAGGGACAAAAATCATCATCGATCCAACTGGCAATGGAATACTGCTATTCACAACCCCGTCATCTGTTACAGGTTTTAATAGCACTTATTTATCTTCCTCGCTGGGTATATATCTGTAGCTACTAGTTACATGTATTTTCCCAGATGCAATCTCAATTAACCCATTTACAACTTCTCTTTTCTTTTCTGTCTCTTGATGTCTGTCAAAGATCACACCAAATTTGTAAATGTTTCTAAAAGGGATAGAGACATAGAGATCACATGTCCCACTTTGGTATACCATACTTTGTCCCCACCAATCAAATGTTGTCACCTAAGTTAAAATTTTATGTAATATTAAAAAAATAGAATATGTGACAACATAGAGACAGGGTATGGTACAAAATGGGACAGGTGATCTCTATCCACCAACAAGGTGAAAAAAAAGAAATCAACCACAAATTTAAGACTCTTAAAATCACAAATGAAGCAGCAGCAAAAGCTATAGGATTCCATATAATAACGGTTTATGGGCTGAGATGTCAATCATTCTATGCATCACAGCAAACAGCTCATGTGTTCTGGTGCACATATGTACATGTGGTTTGGAGTTAGACCAGAAATAAACTTACCAAGGACAAGTCTTATTGGGGCCTATAATCACTGAGGACAAATCTACAAAGCAGAAGAGATTACACATGCTCCCTTTTGCAGATTGTATCTATCTATGCGTGTCAGTCAGGCTTTCTTTTGCAAACTCTTTGTCGGCAAACTGTTATAGCAGTATACACAAGCCCTACAAATGCAAGAAGCAACACTGCAGCAAAAAAAAATGAAAATATCATAACTTGAAACCAAATGATAGTAACCAAGATTAGTAAATCGACAGAAAACAGTTCAAGTTTAATCCTGATAAGCATGAACACTTCATATCCATGTAGAAAAAAAAATATTTTAATTGATCACTAAGTCATTTCTTTGGGTCAATCTTCCATGTCTGTGCTTCTTTGGTTTAATCCATAACCATATTTTATATGAAAAGTTAATTACATTGTACAATGAACAAACACAGATAATCCAACTTGGATTTACTGATAGTTAGAGCTCAACAAGAGAAAACATGCCAAATAGTAAATTACTAATATCTTTATAAGTTACCATGGGAAGTTCTTTCTAGAAAAAAATACTAGCAATTAGAAGTTTAGAACTTATAAGCGACTCACCAGCTAAGGTGAAAAAAACTAAGATGGCCAGGCGATATCTTATAATCCATGGCAGACTAACTTCTAGAGTGCAATGCCTCCGAACATGTCCTGCTTTTACTCTGTCCGGAGTCTCTGAATTTGATACCTGTAATTTCACTAATGAAATATCGACACCTGTAACAGCAACGCCATTCTTGTCCCTTACATTGAGTTTCAAGGTCACTGGGTGAGAGTCCCAATCTATTTCAATAGTTCCAAAGTTTGGCTGGCCTAACAAAAACCCACATTTGAAACATCAAAACATGAAAACCCAGGTAAATATTCTGACTCAAAAATAAGGAGGAAGAGCTTACCATATACACAAGATTTGTATCTGCAGTTTGGGCCCTTGACTCTCATTGTAGATGGTGTTAACCATGCTACAAATCTCACTAAAGGACGCAAGAAAGGTGGGACAACCCCCTCAACTGATTGAGTAACCCCACTTGAGGTTACATCATATAGTGGGTAGTCCACAGCACAGTCATATCTTGTGATTTCCCCAAAGTGAACATCTCCACTTATAAAGAATACTCCACCCCTCTGCACAGGAAAGACTGATAAGATGTCGGAATAAATACTAAAAACATTATGTAAATAATACTGATCTGATTCCCTTCACCAATAAAGATGTACAACATATAAAATAAGAGTAGAAAATCAATGCACTTAAATTTATTACCTTACTATCTGCTATTAATTTGAAAAGCCGTTCTCTTTCCTTTGGAAAATGAGCCCAAGATTCCATAGAGAACAATGGGTGAATGGTTGCTGAAAGATTTGATATAACCTGATATAAAGGTTAATCAAACATATAAATGTATATGCAAAGCAAACCAATACAATAAAATCAGATACGAATCTTTGTATAAGTGAGTTTGACCCCAAAAGCTTTCAAGAGTCTATGGTAATAACATATTTACTTTGTACTATTATCCCATTAATTTTGTTGATTTGGCCCCGTAGTTTTAAGAATTTTTTTAGTACATAGATTTTGCACCCATGGACTAATAATTTTTGGATCCATCACTGAATCAAACAATGAATAACTGGAATCTCTCAGGTGTGAGTTGTGCGACCTCCTGATGGGTGACAAATCTCACTAAAGGACGCAAGAAAGGTGGGACAACCCCCTCAACTGATTGAGTAACCCCACTTGAGGTTACATCATATAGTGGGTAGTCCACAGCACAGTCATATCTTGTGATTTCCCCAAAGTGAACATCTCCACTTATAAAGAATACTCCACCCCTCTGCACAGGAAAGACTGATAAGATGTCGGAATAAATACTAAAAACATTATGTAAATAATACTGATCTGATTCCCTTCACCAATAAAGATGTACAACATATAAAATAAGAGTAGAAAATCAATGCACTTAAATTTATTACCTTACTATCTGCTATTAATTTGAAAAGCCGTTCTCTTTCCTTTGGAAAATGAGCCCAAGATTCCATAGAGAACAATGGGTGAATGGTTGCTGAAAGATTTGATATAACCTGATATAAAGGTTAATCAAACATATAAATGTATATGCAAAGCAAACCAATACAATAAAATCAGATACGAATCTTTGTATAAGTGAGTTTGACCCCAAAAGCTTTCAAGAGTCTATGGTAATAACATATTTACTTTGTACTATTATCCCATTAATTTTGTTGATTTGGCCCCGTAGTTTTAAGAATTTTTTTAGTACATAGATTTTGCACCCATGGACTAATAATTTTTGGATCCATCACTGAATCAAACAATGAATAACTGGAATCTCTCAGGTGTGAGTTGTGCGACCTCCTGATGGCTAAGATAACCAGAACACTAACATGATGGTGAACATTAAAATAAATAATATAATTATAGACATGATTTCAAGTTATCTACATAAAGAAGAGAAACTTATTTCAATTCTCCGAGGTGCAACAATTCAAGCAGAAAACTAAATTCTATAGAGATCAGCCAAGATTTTCATGAGTAAAACCCCAAAAGCAATATCCATATATATATATATATTAAAATGCAGAAAGCCTCTTGCTGAATCATATTAAACTTCCTCTTTATTTTTACTTTTACAATCAAATTTAGACATACATCAAAACAAGCATCGCATTTTATAATGTAGCCATAACTTGTAAAGATGCAGATATCATGGTATCTATCATCTTTAATATCATGAATAAAATTTACAGAGTAATCTCAGGGATCATAACAATTGATAACTAATTCCTCTACCTGAATAGAAGATCCAATTACGGTAATGGCTGTTGATGGACCCTTTAGCTCTTTCTCCAACCATAACCATTGTGAATTCCCCAAAATGGTTCCATCACTTCCTACAGGGTCTCTGTGGTATCTGGTATCTAAGAGGATAATCTGAAGGGTTTTGGCCAATCAACAATAATAGTAGGTATTAGTACAAAATGCATGCTGAAGAGTTAAAGCCCCATTTAAAGCAACTCTGTAATTTTGTTATTGACAATAAAAAAGTGAGTCTTTAAAGTCACAGGACATATAGTATGACCATGTAGTGGCTACCGCAGCACAATAACCATGATATAATTTTTATTTAATTGAATTAAGAATGAAGTAGAAACAAAATTGAAAATATCATTAAAAAAAAGGTTTTTTTTTTTTTTTGTGAACATGAGGTAGACAACTTTTTATTTATGGAAAAAAAAAAGTAAGGTTTCAGTCAATACCTTGACATCTCTACCTTTAGGACCATACTTATATGAGGCATATACACCAGCCTGTTTCCGTCTGAAATAGAAAACAACAGTAAGTATTTAAATCTATGTCTGCTGCCAACTAAAATCTTTTAATGGGTGGAATACATATATCAGATAGACATGTAAACTTGCACCATAATATGGAAAACTCCCCCAGGATCAAGAGAAGGATTCAAAAAATAATCATTAATTTTCTTGGACAGAATGTAAGGCAAATACACCGAAAATGAAGTACATAGATAATGCAGCATAAGAGATAATCCACCCACCGTGGGCTATCTTGAGGTTCATCTAAGAAATCAAGAAGTAACTTTTGATTGATGATTTTTCCATGAAATTCTTTTCCTGCATCATTTAATCCATAATCATGATCGTCCCATGTACCAATAACCTATAACATTCCAAATTTAAGTGTTAGGCTAAAGAAGTTGAGTAAACACAATCACCATTTTAGTAAACCAACCCACACAATCACCATTTTAGTAAATCAACCTACAAACATCGGAAACATGTTATGCTTTCAATGAGAATATCAACCAGCAATCAAGTATAAAAGCTCAGAATGAAGCACCTCAGCATTCTGTTTAAGTTGAGCATAGCCAGGATTAGATTTGGCCTTTCTGTATTTAGCCTCCATTTCCTGCTCGGAGGAAGGAACAAATCTTGGAGCATTCTTCCATGGCCCGATAGTCCTTTCTCGTCCAAAAAGCTTAAAAGGGCGTTTAATGTCTCCATAAATGTTATCACCCAGCCATATAAAAACTTGGGGATGGAAGTCTACTACTGCATCCCAAATGGGCTGGCAAAGAAACCATAACAGAATGCACATATATCAGTGAGCTGACACGAAAAAGTTAAAAATATCATGCAATTATAGTAATGAGAAGTCTAAATAGTAACTAATATTGAGCTTGAGCTGGAGAGGAGATTGTTACTTTAGCATAAAGAAGCCAAACAAGACAAGACAACAATAGCTCCTTTCATTTGATTTGTAGCCTAAGCTCTGTGATTTCTTGAATTTAGTTGTAGATGTAAGAGTAAGACACTTTTGCTGGCTTGATTATTTTGTTTAGTTGGGGATGAAACTGAGTTTAACGTGCATCTCACTCTTTCTTAAATGAGTTATACCGTGTTGTATATCATCATCCCAACCTATACTTCTTAGGGGGGGAAAAGCAGAAAACTGTAAAACAAAAAAGGGAGCAGAAAACTGGTTCTAGAAGATTAAGCAGAAGTATGTACAGAAACACTGGTTGGGTTGTTACTTACTATATAAAAATAATCAAATCACCAAACTTTAAAATAAAAATAATAATAGGAGGAAGACATGTAAAAGAATAAGTAAATAGAAAAAACAATCATGAGAACAGAAGCGATGTTTGCTTAAGTTGACGAAAAAGCAAGTTCGTACTAGAATAATTGGAACATCAATCATTAGCGTATCAGCTCCTCCGATAAACGACATTGCAACATGGGTAAAACAGAAAGACGACAAAAGAAGGAGGAATCAAAAGTGGAACCTGAGGGGCGGTCTGGTTAGAACATGATCCGAAGGCAATTCGAGAGACCAGTTGTTGTTCCTGTTTCGAGTGACTGTCGGAAGCATTTACGTTCATTGCAACCATTTCCATCAGTACGACGACGCACCACCGCCACAGTCGCCCACGCTGCTCGAAACCCATTTGCCCAAACACCAAAACTTTGAACCCAATTCTTTCTTAGAGTTAGAGATCAGAAAATAAAGCAACTTTTTCAGAATTTGAGACCACTGCTACACAGAAACCACCTCCATTTCCCAATAAATAAATAAAGAGAATTTGAATTAACATTTTTTTTTATCAAAGTTAAATATTTTCTATTGAAAAAAGATATATATATTTTTTTTACTAAAAAAATATATTCAACAGAATTTAATTTTTATCCACTGTTAATGTAATAGAGTTTTGACAAATAGATATTATTGTTGTTTCTTTCTTGATATTTAAAATAAAATTACATGTGTTGAGATATTAATAAATGTTAGTGTAAAACTTTTTACACAAATAATACATACTATTTTAATCCTATTTAATATATAGAAAATTGAAAAGTAATGACTTTTAATAACCTTTTATATATATTGATTCTTTAATACTTAGTTAACAAGACCTTACACATCTTTTTTTAATTTAATGACATCAATAATAAATCATCATATCATTATAAATATTATACTCTTATGATAACTATTTTAAAGGTTACATATATATTGTTTGACAATCTAAAAAACATTTATGCAAAGGGTCCACAACATTAGCTTTCATGTTTTAAGGAAGACACATGTTTTGCACAAAAAGTGGTCAGTGGCCGTGGAAGTTGATTGTGCTTCCGTACGAACTTTATCTATAAAGTCAACAAATTGTCATGAGTTCGATACTTTAAGATTAATTTTATCTAACCATTATCTCTGATCAAAAAGTTATTCTTACGATTTTGTATGTGAAGATGCCCGACTAAACTCAAAAAAAAGAGAAGACAATTATCTTACAAAATATAAAGTGATGTGAAATGTTAAATTTATATTTCATCTCCTTATATATCGCTCATCTAACAAGATATAATTACCTATTAAAAAAATATATCATTTTCTTTCCACTTTTATGTTCCTTTAAAGCTACTCTCACAACTCTTTCACTATCCATATTCTTTGTTTCTAACTTCTCCTTTATATGAAAAATACTAGCAATACACTTTCTAACACACTCTTTTTTATTGGTTAAACTTTGTATGAGTTCTACAAGATTCAAGTGAGACCTATATGAATTAATGGGGTTCATTTTCAAAATAGTAGGACCAACATGATTTTTTTTTCATGAAAAAAATATTTAGGTGAGTTGGATCCCGAGGGCTCAGGACATGACAGACCTCAAGGCTCAAAGAGCACTTACAGATATACATACAGATTACCCACCAACGAAGTCCTCACATCAACAATGAGATTTGAACTCATGACCAATAAAATGGAGTGTGTTGAAAAAAGTGTGATAAAGAATCCGATGTTAACACTCCCTCCTTTATTTTATTTTCTTTCTCAAACAGAACAAATTGTGGTTGACCACAGACCATACATGAACCCATTTCTCCAGTGTCCTCCAAAAGCATACCTTAAAAGGCGATAATTCTGGACATTATTGCAAGATATTATGAAAAAATCCTATAGCATTATCACTTTCAGCAGTGACACCCCAAATTGCATACCCTGCCTTTAGGGCAATAATAACCTCCATAATTCAGGCATCTTTGGTTCATCTTGCTTAATATTCAATATGCTGCACTATTAGAGAAAAGGCGATGAGTCTCGAGTGTAGTATCAACTATCAACAAATTACGTATAAAGATTTGTTTATAACGAAGGTACATTTGAGACAAAAACTCTCAGCTAAACCACAAATCATCCACGGACAAATTGGCTTGTAAGAAGCATATGCTGTATTAATTTTACTATATTATTATTATCATTATTTAGAAGGAAGCAACCAAAAGTGAATTACAATCATGAACCAACTTTTGGTTCTCTATATGTAATAATTTTGCAAAAACAGCAACTAAAGGGGCAGTATTATATGTGCAGGCCTCGGTCTGCATGAAGTTATTCCTTTGGTCCTCAAAATTGTCTTGCCAATCAGGTCCTCCAACCAAAGCCCCAACCAGAACATTAGGGTTAGGTGCCTGGCTACCATACCAATTATCATACCCTTGAGTACAACCTATGAACCCTTTATTCTCTTTGTATGACACAATGGAAGCCCCTCTATGATGAACCCTTTTAGGGTAGCTAGGCCCATAGCCCACTAAGTAGCTCATGTTCATTGGGTTAGAGCCCAAAATGTAATCAACCTGTGATTTAGCAAAACTGAGAATTTCTTCATGGTCCACAATGCTACCATGGCAATTGAGTTTTTGATTTGTGTTTTGGAGGAAGTCAGAATACACTGTGAGTAGAAATGCTGCATTTGAAACGTATTGCATGTTGTTCCACTGTCGGATGTATAGTAATCCAGCTGGGGTTCGTTCCACATTGCTGCCATTGTTTTTGTTGAGACATGAACATATGTAGTACTCTGCTTTTGATCTATATTGTTCAAGTATATCACTATGCTTCTTGTGTTTTTCTTCGTTCAAAAACTGAAATAGATTAAACTGAATAGTAAGTTCACAACTCTGCTTTCCCTCTAGCTTAATTATCTTTGAACATCAAAGATGGGCATCTTGGTATAGTTTATATATGAAATACAAAAGAGAGAAAAAATAATAATTAAGTGTGTGAATCAATTAAAAGTAATGAATCCTACTCCTTTTCATACCAAGTGTGAAACTCTTTTGTAAAAAGAAAAAAAAATTACTATTGTTCAACCCATTACTTTTTTGTTGAAATTTGGGCTGAAGTAATCTCTCTCATAGATATCACTTTCATCACGGTAGCCACAAAGAAGTTCCATCCCAGGCCTCTCTATTTTCTTTGGGTCATCAGTTCTATTCCCCTTACTGAGAAAGTTTTTTTAACTTTTATGGGCCGTGTCTGGTAGGAGGGAGCAATATATTGGGCTCATCATGCCCAAATACTTATATCCAAATAAAAATTTGCCATAAGATTATCAAAAACAAAAAAATTTGCCATAAAGACTCCCAATTAAAAAGTTACACTAACTTCTTTTATATATTACGTGTTTTTCTGTTTTTATTTACTGTTTTCAGAAATAATTACAAAACCGTCGCCTTATTTTCATTTTATTTTCTGTTTTCAGAGATTTGTACAGAAATACTGAAAACAACATTTTTCCTCTTTTCCCTTTTCCTGTACAAATATTTAGAAATAAAACAAGATGACAGTTTTGTAATTATTTCTGAAAACAACCAACAAATCAAACCGACCCTAAATGTAATGTTTTGAAGGGCGGGTTAACTAGAGCCTCAGGAAAAAGAAGAGCAACGCATGTGAAGTGTGAACTGATAGCACTGTTCAATCAACCGTTAAACATTGTTCACTAATTAGTTAGCAAAGTGATGTATTAAAGCCAGTCTCCAACACTGTATAAGTCTCAAATGGAAACGAGGCAGTGCCAGTGGTATTGTGCCAAGTCCAACTGATAAGAAAACTCAAAACAGAAGAAATATGACATGTAGCTTCGGTTTGCTTTGAAGGTGGGGCAGACATGTGCAATTTCTGACCTCATGAGTTGAAGGTTGAGCATATATGATCAGTCAGGCACGCAATTAATGTATAGGTATTTTCATTTTATAACTTATCCATATTTTCCTACAAGGTAAATTGAAAAACCGAGGCGTTCCAGTTGAGAAAAGAAAAAAAATAAAAAAGGAAATTAAGGTGTTGGAGCACAAAGTAAGGCTCAGTACACATTCAGGTCAACTATGAGCAATACCAACTTTTTTTTTATAGGAATGATGATGTCCTTCAATCTAAAAAGTGATTAATTCTTTTTAATTAAGGGAGAGAGATCATCAAAGTGAATGTAGCCTCTTTTAATAATATTTTTTATACACATGAAACTTGATCAGCATATTTAAGAAACTCGGATATCTATCAATTATACCAGAATGATTGATCCAGGAAAATCACTTTAGTACACTGTGACTCAAAGCAAAAGCACCACTTGCACATGGCCTTGTGCTCGGATATATACACTTTTTAGATTTTAGCACCCACAGATAATATACCTTGATTAGTGGATACTCCATGGATTAATTTCAAAAAACAGATGATTAAAATGAATCCATCATTTTCGGGTTAGAAAAGTAAATCCATAGAAAGTTGGACACAAATAAGACACGCACATATTAAAAGTAGGAGGGGGTTGAAAAACAAATAAAGTGAAAACACAATATGTAGTATGGACCAATACTATATTTGACCTCTTTCAAGGAGTTAAGGAAGAGAGTGATTGAAGGAAAGTTTACCTTAGAGGCCATGAGTTGTAGACCAGCATACTTAACGTCCCAGCTGAACTCTGATATGGACCAACCAGTGCCACCAAAAGTATGAGCCTTTGAAATAATGTATTCAAAATACTCTTGTTTGTCGGTGGCCTTGTACAACCACATGGCTGCCCACAACAACTCATCCATGTATCCACTCACCGACGCATAGTAGCTCTTCACTACTCCCACACTAGCATCATAATTTCCTCTATACTTGTCCCCAAACTCAAACAACTACACACAACAACAAATATTGCCTTCAATAATTAATTCACTCCCTTACATCATCATCCACAAATCTCTCATCCCAATCATTAGTATTTGAATTTTGAAATTACCCCAGGTTAATTCTAACACTTTATTAGATACTGATTTGATAATAACTTTTAAATTTTCATAAAAAGGAATCAGAACTAATAAAATATTATATATTATACAGACGAGGATCTGCTGTCTTATTTTGATATACCACACCCCATGAAATTATAAGAAAGTATGATACACTGAAATGGGACCGCGGATTCTGGTCCAATATTATGGTACATAGTTAAAACCCAATCAAAGCATTGTTTAATACAGCAGAGCATACCTGCTGAGCATGGTGTAGAAGTAAGTGAGAGTAATGTGGGTTTGTTTTCCTGAACACAATGGAGGCAGCTGCCATGGCTGCTGCCGTCTCTCCGGCCAGATCTGAACCAGGATTGCTGTCATCTATCTTGAATGCTCGCCGTGAAGTTGTCATGTCCTCTGGACGTTGCCAACAATAATGGTCAGTGTCACCATCACCCACCTGAAAAAAACAAACAACTTAATTTGAGAATATTGAATGAGAACTCTCTTGAATTCTCTTAAACCAATGTCTCCAAGGAATTGAAGTACCTCAGCCCATAACACATTTGGGCTAGTGTGAGCTTTGATGAAGTAATCAGTGCCCCATTTGATTGCCTCCATTGTGTGTTCAATTTCACCTGCATCTTCAATTTGTTGCCTATACTCAATGGCACCCCATGACAGCATTGTCACTGTGAATGCCATTGGTAAACCAAACTTCACATGATCACCTGCATCATAATACCCTCCTACCAAGTCCACCTTCACAAATAGAAGAACAAAAAAAAAAAAAAAGCATGCTTTAACTTTGAATTGGAATTGAATTGTCATGTATACCAATTAAGAAAGTGAAAGACAAGAATTTGAGCTAACCCCTTGTTCCAAGCCATCAGTGAGGCCAGAATGGTCACGCCAGGTGACACGTTGGTTGTAAGGTATCCTCCCAGAACGTTGTGCTTCAAAGTAGAGGAGACTCTTTGAAAGGGCATCACCATAATCAAAGGCTTGAGTAGTAGTGAAAATGGTGAAAATGAAGAAGAGACAGAGACAATAATAATGCTGTAGAAGTGTGTGGATCTTGGAAGCTCCAAAATGGTGTTTCTTGTGTGGTTTTCTCATATCCTCCATTGCACTCTCCTTCACTCCTAAACAACTTTTTTTAGGAGCGAAGGGAAAGAGAGTAGGAAAAAGGTAGAGACTCCTCACTCACCACACTTCTTCACAGAGTGGTTTGAATTCTCTTGTCTTTGAAAGCTTGTGATGTGGCTGCTTCTATCTATCTAATAGGCTTCCTTTTGAGAAAGAGTCCCCACATGATGAGAATTGAGAAATATGTGAAACTCTATCTATCACTTTTATATGTTTCTTTCACACAAGGGTGAATTTTGAAACACTATGTAACAGCCAAATGAGGAAAACACCCTGTTCTCTGTTGAAAATCTCCGGTGGGATTTCAATGCAGCTATTCCCTCCATTTATTACAAGATCCTTATTTTAGGGTAGAGTTATTACTTATTATTACAAGGGGGTCAGATGTTACAAAACACTTTACTATTGCGGAGGTCCAAGTTTGTATTCTTGACATGTGTATTTTTTTAGTTACATAAGCTTAAAAATAATATAAAAAAAATAATACAATGAAGTATGGATCTTCTTGTGTGTGTTTCACACACACACACGTATGTATATATATATATATATATATATATATATATATATATATATATATATATATATATATATAAGTCATCTGAACAGAAAAATAAAATAAAGTTTTAAATGGATGAACCTCTCAAAATTTTTATGAACCTATGTTTCTATCTATTTCTATATTCGCACTTAAAAACACACAGGAAAAAAATCCATCCACCCCACTCATGCAGTCATGCAATATCTCCTTATGTGTAGCTAACGCCATTCACATTATTATTATTATTATTATTATTATTATTATTATTATTATTGTTGTAATATACATATATATATATATATATATATATATTAGAGTATATACATATTAATATTATTACTGAATGATATTGATTATTATTTAATAATGTCAGGAAATTATTAAGAGTTTAATACTTTAATGTTATACATTGTCGGCCTAAAATTATCATATATCATTTTATATATGATAATTATAAGGTAGTTATCATAAGAATCAAATATTTTCAATGAGTTGGTATATATTTACTGTTTCTATTAAAAAATAAAAAAAATTAAATTGAAAGTAATAACAATTAATTACTCTGTCACCAAATGATTTTCATTCCTTTTTACATCAATTAATTGAAAATTAATTTTCTACGGTATTTATTAACATAATAAAAATGAAAATTAATTGACATTAATTGAGAATTACTCTGTCGCCAATTCATTTTCATTCCTTTCTATATCAATTAATTGAAATTTTGATTTTCTATAGTATTTATTAAAATAAAAAAAGTAATTGAAATTAATAACAATTGACTGCTCTGTCACCAATTGATTTTCATTCCTTTAAATGCGTCAGAATCCAATACTATATTCTATTACTAAAGTTATTAAATAGATAATCTAAAATTTTAAGAATTATTATATTTAATATTTTAAATAACAATATTTTTATAGTTTAATTATGTTGCCTCATAAATTAAAATTTAGGTTCTTTTTTTGTAACCATGCATGTTATAAGTACGAAATATCCACCGCCGTTAGCAGTGACCAATCTTCGTCGGAGAACCTGTTGGGCATACAAGGTGAATTCTCCCCTTCCAACCAGGTTTTTCTCCATACGCAAGAGTCATGATTAAAATTTAGGTTTTATATATTGAATACATTTCAAACAGGAAAAAAAAATCACCAGTCATTTACTCTCGTACACAGGATAAAACTTTTGTTATATAAGATTCATGTTTAATATGTCAAATGAAAAATACTTTATGGTAAAAAGAAATTGGTATAACATTGTGATAAAAAAAATTGTTTAGAACCACCGTAATTAGGGCATTTGACTCTTCAATAGATTTACAGAGTATTTCTACAAGCTTAAATCATTTAGACCCACTATGAGACTGATCTCCGCTGAAGTACTTAGTCACAATGAAGGTTCTTTGCCTCGAGGATGTGTTATGTGAGATTTTAACGCGGCCCCCCCCCCCCCAAGCTCATCCTACGGAACCAACTGATCCACACCCATTTGAATACGATAAGTTTTTTATGCCATTAGTCAATTACACATCACTCGTACGTGATTTTTAAGATAGCCACTATAATAATAATAATAATAACATCTCATATAAATTATATATAACTACCTAAAATGGTATTGATGCATAGATGTATTCTGTATAGTGTAAAAATTATTTCCTCCATTTATAATATCTTTTATTTCAGAGAAAAAAGTTTCTTTCATTTTATTTATTATTTTACATTAATTATCATTAAAATTTTAACCTTGTATAGGGATATTTTTATTAAATAAAGTGTAATTGAGTGATAACTAACTTGGTCAAATATAATATTTTTTTTGAAGTTTATAATTTTTAATAGGTTTTTAAATTGTTGTTGAGAAGCTTAATTAAGCTATAGCTTACAGAGTAATATATATCATGAAAGATGGAAAGTATGAATTTCTCATTAGAAAACTTCGTAAGCTAATTGGAGTCTTAGAGGTAGGGATGCTAAGTTGGCTCCATAAATGCTGCATGCTGGGGTTGTCTTTTCATGTCGTTGTAAATAGTTATTATATGTCGTGATGCACAAATGTTAAGCTGATCAAAAAATGGCTCTTTTATGGGCAAAGTTGGTCATTGTCTTGTATCAAAAGCGATGTGCCTGCTATTAAGATTTAAGAGATTATTACGTCTGGCAGGCCTCGGTCTAAGCAAAAACTAGAAGTTGAAAATTATTTGAAGCATGACCAAGGAAAATAAAAGATCATCTTATGGAAGACGTAAAAGTAAAACCATTTTTAAATGTGTAAACTTGTTCCATCCGAATAGAAATAATAAAATCCGATAAGGCAGAGACAGTAGGGATTAGTGGATTAGCCTTATGGAATGTAGAATTGTAGAATTCGGTTCCTACAATTTGGTTTATTTGGACATTGAGCAAGGCCCAATTATGGGAAGAACAAAAGTGTATTAAGTAATCGGTTTGTGTATTTGGGCAAGACTCAAGAGTACTTCTTATATTTTAATAAAGAGTTAAATATGTTTTTAGTTCATCATTTTTTATAAAAGTTCGATTTTAGTTTCCTGTTTGAAAAATGAACCTTTTTAATCTCCATTTTTTAAAATATGTCAGAAATGCTCCCTACACCACACTTCTGTTTGAAAAACGGGGGACTAAAACTGGATTTTTGTCAAAAAATGAGGGACTAAAAATGTGTGATTGTTAAAAATGAGATACTGAAAATGTGTGGTATAGATGGTATAGAGACCACTTCTGACACATTTTAAAAAACGGGGACTAAAAAAATACATTTTCTAAACGAGGGATTAAAACTGAACTTTTGTATAAAAAAAAAAGAGGGAATAAAAACATATTTAACCATTTAATAAAAGATGACTGCTTCATAAAAAAAAGTTAAAGTACACTAAAATCTTAATTATTTTATGTAATTAAAGAGTAAATACACTCTTATTTAAGATATGTTTACTAAATACAAATCAGAATTTTTTGGGTGCTCGATACACTTATTTTTTCTTTCGTTAGAAGTAGTTTGATCCGGAAGCATTGGACGGTGTGCATTCCTACACATGACGCAAGTTCAGTGCCCTACCATATGCTACTACATCATTATTGGTCCTCTAGCTTCTTCCCTCTGTCTCTTGTTCAAGATTTTGGAACAAAAATAAGCAAGGGCTTCCTAATGATATCATGATGATAACCTCCTTTTGGTATGTTTACAGTTTACATGAAATTGAATTAATACGGGAACTTGCTCAATCTTTTGATTCCTTTTATTCCGTTGGCAAGATTATACTAATAAGTATGGAGAATCCTAATCATTGTCTTTAGGACAATGATTAAGGAATAAAAAAAAATTCATTAAAAAAGTGATATATTTAATATTTTAAAAAAATAAATACTCAATATTTCAAAACAAATTTATTTATTATAAAATTTTTAACTAATATTCTTAAAACACCGATTATTATGACTCGTTCAATAATAACTATATCGGGCAGTCGCCACTGCTAAGGAGAGGGACAAAATCTAAAAATACTATGAAATTCTGACAGCTAATATTGAGGTAATTATTGCCATCACTGGAAGTCTTGTTTGTTTTCGGGTGTGTATGAGGATCGCCAATGTAGTGATGATTTTCTTCTTTCCAACCATCCTTAATAGCCATTCAAATACATGATTTATACATCTTAATTTGCTTCATGCATATTACAGCCTGGACATTATGTATGAGCGTTGAGAGGCATTTTTCAGAATGATAAGCTAGCTAAAGATGAGAGTTTTAGGGTCTCTTTATAAGAAACTTTGATAGAATTGATTTTGAAAAAAATTAACTTTGAAAGAATTGATTTTAAAAAAATTAAGTTTAAAAAATTGATTTGTATTTGATAATGATATTTTAAAAGTGAGTTTAGAAAAAAAAAATTGTTTTGGATGCTAAAGTAAAATCACTTTTAAAATGTAAATATAGAGAGTATTGTGTGGATCTCACACCTATAATCAATTCTAATATAGGTTACATTAATTTGATATTTTAACCAAAGTTAAGTCTAGTCCTTTAATTTGCTAAAGCGACATCAATTTATTTATTTCACCAAAAAAAAAAAGTTTGCATGATTAGTTTTCGTAAAGTGCATGACGATATAGAAACTGAGGCGGCTTCTAGGGTGAGCGACGTTGACAAGTCGCTCACCGTGAGAGAGCCCTTTTCTGAAATAAAATCTTATTTTTCAGTCCCTTGAGTTTATTTTTTCAATCCCTCAACCTTGTTCTTGCTGAGTTCTGTCGCGGTGGCGTCTCCGTCATCCTCGACGGCATCTCCGATCTACCCTGATATCATCTTCCCCTTCCTCATTCGGGTCTTCCTCCCCCCATTGGTTTTTCATTCGAATCTTCCTCTACCTCCACCACCGCCCCTAGCTCCGCCACTTCTCCTTCCCTTAGCCATTTCTCGTACTCCTTCCTCTTCTTCTTCTTCCCTTGGCGGTTGGCTCAGTTGTGGTTCGGAGGATCTCCATGGCAGCGGCAGCTATGACAACGAAGCGGGTGCGACGGTGCGACGCCTCAGTTCCTTCTTCCTTGGTATGTCCTTGTATTTTTTCCAAACCTCCTCTGCTTCATTCTTGCTCCTTTCACTGTTACTTCCTGTTCTTCGATCTTATGCCCTTGAATAAAATGAGGTAGAAATGTTGAATGGGGGAACGAAACAAAGAGGGGAAGAATTGGGGGATATTCTGTTGGTGTAAGCCCTAGAGGCCAATGTTTTTCCTTTGGACTTACATTTTGTATCTTGTTATTATTTATCATATAAGACATTTCAGTTTATTATGTTATTTGTTTAAACGTAATAAAGTCCTTAGAATATAAAGTTCTATTTAATAGAATATCAAGTATAAGACTTGATAGTGAGACAATATTAGTCAAAAGAGAACTTTATGCTTAAATATCCATAGTCAAGTATTATTATTAATAAGGACAATAATAATACAACGAGACTATCACTAGTGCAATAAATGCTTTTTACGTCAGTTAAAATTGATTTTTTACGTCAGAATACTGACTGACGTAAATACAGCTGATGTTAATAGTTAATATTTTAACGTCAGTTGAGAACTGGTGTTAAATATAAAACAATTAACGTCAATTCTTTAACAAAACTGACGTTAATTTTTTAAAAATTAACGTCAGTTTTTTAAACAACTGACGTTAAACATAATTAACGTCAGTTCTTTAAGACAACGGACGTTAATTTTGTTAAAACTAATGTCAGTTGTTATAAAGAACTGACGTTAAATGTTTAATTTTAACGTCAGTTGTAATAAACAACTGACGTTAATAGTGTACTGTATATTTTATAAAATACTATTAACGTCAGTTGTTTGATACAGCTGACGTTAATAGATTTTTTTTTTTTAAATTCAGTTTTAAAATATCACTCCCTTCAGCTATCCCTGCATTCAGTAAATATCCCAGTAACACAGAATATCAACACATTACAGAATTGCAAAGGAAAAATGGAACAATGGGGGGACTTAAAACCAAAACCCATGTATATATATAAATAAATTTTAGTTCCAATGTCTAAAAAACAAAACTACCAATCTAAGGATATATATATATACATGTTATTAATTAGTTTCTAAAGTCTAACAAAAAAACTATTTATCTAAGTATTGCGGAGGTATCTTGTCAATTCCTTTTTCAACCGCATACTTGAAGAAGAATTCAGCGAAGCGCATCCTCAAGTCTCTTAACTCATCTTCTTGAATAGGCGATTGGTCACTAAATGCCTACACACGTTCAAATAATAACAATAACATCAATGCAAGTCATCTTCAAAACTATAATATATAATTTAACAAGTTGTTTAAATATTACCTTAATCCATCCATCCGTAATAGATGCGAAGACTATGTTCAGCATATGAAGCATCACATAATAGCCGCATGACCACCCATCAATTTGAAATCGAGACTACCAACAAAATTAATTTCAACGTCAGTTGAATATACATATAAATTAGTAATTATAATATTAATTATTTGATAAATAAACTACCAAACATTGAGGATGTTCCATACAGGATTTGCTTTAGCCTTAGAAGTCCTACTTCTCCCATTGGCACAATTTATGCTACTCGCCTTCAGCGCGCTATCATAAACAAATAATCATGTCGATCAATTAACAAATTCATATATCATGTGTGTAATAAACTAAAAACAACTGATATTAAAACTTAAATTAAATTTAAGATTAGTTACTTACTTATTTACAGCTTCCACCACCTTCGGTGGCGAATCTTGGTGGAGAGAGCAGAAGAATATGACAGTATGCCTAGACGGGTGAAGTACCAACAACTGCCAATGGTCATTCATACAGCAGGGAGACAGATATAATTCTTTCCGATTTTCTCCCAACAAGTTCCCTATGTATTTACTCAATGCATCACCAGCAAAGAATTGGGGCAGAAGGACTGACGGATCTAAGAAGCCGTAAATTGATGCAACGCCCTTATCAAGCTGAAGACGATGGAGATACTTAAGATATGAAAAGGTGTGGATGTTAATTACATAATATATATATTGAAATTAAAATAAATTATTAAATGGAAAAATACCAAAAATAAATAAGTTATAAAATTAAAATTAACTTACGTGCACCGTAGACCAAAACATTGCTTTGTTCAACCAGGACGTTATTTCTGCAGGGCATTCCCGAGATCGTCACCACGGAAGGTAAATATCCTCCGTTGATCCGGGCGTGCCACCCATCCATCGTGCTCCAATGGACATTCAAAAATCTCAAACGCATAATCCTCACCATTGAGAACAAACGAGTGATAGGTGACAAACAACGACGTCGACTTGGCCTTTAGTTTAGGAAAAATAAATTAGATAAGTTGTTGATAATTAAAAAAAACACAAGTAATTATTTGACTAAATTGGACATTAATAATGAATAAATACCTTTGTTAACATTTCGAGCTCACGTCGTTTGGAGTCCAACTCAAGCTTACGCCTTTTCATTTCCAACTCATGCTCATGGCGCTGGACTTCCAACTCCCGCTCCCTAGCTGCCAACTCATCGTCCTCCACATGTGCCCTACTAAAACTCTCTTTTGTGCTCACATGTGAATGGTTGGCATGCCCTGCGGTGTCCTGGGATGTACCGATGGAGGAAAGCTCTTTGGCAAGCGCCTGCTTGAATTCTGGGTTGGATATTAAGCCTTGCATCAGATGTGTTGTAATAGCTGGGTTGGACATGAGGTGCTGAGTAATGTCAGCCAAAATTGATGCTTCATCGACCACCCGCTTTCGTGAAGCAGACTTGCCATAATATTCTTTGATGGTCACGTTCCCAGGAACACCGAGAACCCGACCAGGATGGTCTTTCTTGCCTAGAGCAGTCATCAAGACGTCCCGCCGTGCGCCCTGGGAGGATTGTGCTTTAAGATCCATCTACAATGAAAAAAAATGAAAAAACGTGAAAGTGAAAAGTGTTGCAAATATCTATACAAATATCAATTGAAATCAAGTTAATTATTTACTTACAATCTTATCTGCCACTTCGCGAGTGGCATCAACTTTAAAAGATCTCGTCTTTGTCATGCGGCTGGCTAACCAGACATCCTCGCGGTTGATGTCCGACGGAGGACTTGATGGTGTGCCCTCAGGCACCTCTCCTCTTTCAATCCTAGCAGAGTGCTCTTCCTGCTTCGCCCTCAGCCTATCCACCATCATCTACTCGATCCGAGTCTGGTACCCACCCTGAGACATGGTGTGGCGGTGGACGTTCTTCGCCTGATTCTGCCGACCCTTATTTGCCTTAGCCTATTCAAACAAAAACACATAATTAAATACAATTAAATGATCTATAATAAGCATACAAAATTAAATTAATTAACCAACCTGAAATTCTCCATCCTGTCGACTCCTGACAAACATATCCCAAGTATCCTGATCAATCCAGGGATAATCCGAGAACATTTTATCAAGCCGCTTCTTCCCAGATACATAGTACCTGGTAAGATCATGCTTGAACCCATTCCAACGCTTTGATGCCATTTTCATACATTTATGACGATGATCCTCGTCATTTGGCACAGTCCAAGCTACCTACACATTAAATACATAACAACTGGATGGATTATAACTCGGATAATTATCTAATAATGTAAATCAAACGAATGTAAAGGTAAAATACCGTGATAGCCTCCCAAATCTGATCCTTAACGCTTGCGGAACGTCATTCCAGTGGTTGTAGTTGATGCTTATGTGCAGCTTCGCTTGTAGAAACACCCACTTATTAAATTCTTTAGCACGGGGTCCCTGGGCATTTAGATTAGCATCGAAGGACACCTCAAGCTTCTGTCCGCTTTGCCTGTCCTTCTCTAGTTTTTTCAACGAGGTGGCTCCTCTACCCCGTTTCCTATGAGCCTGTGATGTCTGTATGGACAAAAAATTAAAATGATAAAATAGAGGGTTGTAACATTAAAAACTTACATTAAAAAGAAGGACTAAAGATAGTATATAACATGTAAACTTACACTAGAATCAGGCGTAGGCGTGATCGGGTCCTGCGAAACCCCCACAGTGTCCTCCCGTGCATGTGGGCTATCCGACTGATCCATATGTATGCCTGTTCAGAAACAATATATATGTATTAACATAGGTTATAACTCAAAATAAATACAGAAGTATAAATAAAAATAACTAGATAGGTCCTGTAGATATACAAAATATCTATCCAATATAAGGACAATACGAGAGATTGAAAACTATAGTTTTTGAAGATTGCCAAGCACTGGTCAAGGCCTGGCCGCGATGTCCATCACGGCCGTAACGTGCCAACTGAACCAGAGCCTCATAGGCAGAACTGATCACGGCCTAGCCGTGATGAGCATCACGGTCGTGACAGATCAACCAGCAGAGCAACATGCACTCAAAACCAAAAATAGAGACATTCCAAACAACTCAAACTCACGGTTTAAAGTTACGACTACTGAGACTACAGTTTCAACATACACTCAAAACCAAAAATAGAGACATTCCAAACAACTCAAACTCACAGTTTCAAGTTTCAACTACTGAGACTACAGTTTCAACCAGCAGAGCAACATGCATGCACTCAAAACCAAAAATAAAAAAATGTGCCCTAAAGACTCACCAGAAATAGGCGCTCGCATGGTGGTGGGGGGGAAGCTCGAGTGGTGGACAACGTTCGATGTGGTTACTGAGAGCAGAGGGACAAGGAGAGTTAGTGCGCGGGAAGGGGAAAGAGAGATGTCAAGTTATTGCAAAGAATGAGCGGGAAAGACAGAGTTAGAGGTTAAGAGTGTACCTCACGGTGGTGGCGAAGAAGCCCTCGCGGTGGTTGCGGTGGAGATGAGCTCGCGATTAGGGCAGAGTGAGAGCGAGAGTGAGGGTTGAGAGTAAGGGTTGAGCATGATGAAAAGAGAAAAGAGACGTACAGAGAAGTGCAGAAGGTGCGCGGGGGTGTAAACGTTATAATCAAAATAAAACAACATTTTACGTCAGTTGTTAGTAAAACCTGACGTTAAAGGTCATATATTTAACATCAGTTGTCTTAAGAAACCGACGTTAAAAACACTCACACTTCTTACGTCAGTTATTAGTAAAAACCGACGTTAAATGTCATATATTTAACGTCAGTTGTATTAAGAAACTGACGTTAAAAACATTCACACTTCTTACATCAGTTTTATTACACAACGGACGTTAAAAGTTTATTAGTTTCTGCAAAAACATTCATTCCTTTGACTACTGTGCTACTTACCCATTCACCTTGTACCTAATCCTCTTAATGAGCATTAAGTTTATAGATAAGTTTTCAAGAAAATCAGAATAGCTTAGTAACTTCATCCACTGCTCCTATAAATAGCTTCCTTCCATCCTTTTAATTTTTTCTACTTCACAATATGGCTCTGCCATGGAGATTAACTTCATCACTCTCTCTTCCTATGCCTAGACTCAAAGATCTTTGTCTTAATGGTCAAACAATTTCTGAGGTTGTGTAAATCACATAACATGGATGGTAAGGTTGGGTGAACCATGTAATGTGATTCTCTCACTTTATTTCATCCCCGTCATCCCTTTCACTTTGCTTTGGAAGCAAGTGACTGTGGATTCAAGACGATGCATCAAGGAATTCCAGTGAAGAAGAAAGATGCAAAGATCCATTTCACTTTGCTTTCGTTGCTAGTGACTGAGGATTTACTTTGCATCATGGAATTCAAGTGAGGGAGGTGATGCATCCATTGGAGTTTCTGATGACAGGACTGAGAAGAAAATGATGTTGATGCAGAAACTTTTTTATATTTTAGGGCTATGTTGCAGAAATTTTTTATCTTTTAATCATGTAATTTTAACTTATGAATCGCTTAAATGACATACGATTTGATTATACATATAACTTGTTTTGTGTTAAGTGTTTATTTATTTTAATTTGCACAAGAATTTGTTTACTAATTCAAGCTAATTAATAAAAATTTAAAATAAACTTGTTTAAAAAAAAGGTTTAGAAATAAACTGCAGTATTATATGGAGTGATCTGCGTTAAGAGGGACAACAGGGACATGACAGCCAATGAAATGAGTTTCATAATTATTTACGTCAGTTATTTATAGAACTGACGCAAATAGTGATTTAATATTTACAAACTGCCACCACCTCATTTTTAACGTCAACTTAATTTATTACTGCCAAGTCCCCGTATATTAATTACATTATTTCCAATATTCATTCTGCAAGTTTATAATATATAGGATTATTTACGTCAGCTATTTATTTAACTGAAGTAAAAATCACACTTTTAACGTCAGTTTTTTATACAACTGACGTTAACAATAATATTTTTTATTTTAAAAACACTTTTAACGTCAGTTTTTTTAAACAACTGACGTTAAAAGTGTATAGATATCTGCAAAAACATTCATTCCTTTGACTACTGTGCTACTTACCCATGCACCTTGTAACTTAATCCTCTTAACGAGCATTAAGTTTATAGATAAGTTTTCAAGAAAATCAGAATAGCTTAGTAACTTCATCCCCTGCTCCTATAAATAGCTTCCTTCCATCCTTTTAATTTTCGACTTCACAATATGGCTCTGCCATGGAGATTAACTTCATCACTCTTTCTTCCTATTCCTAGACTCAAAGATCTTTGTCTTAATGGTCAAACAACTTCTGGTTGTGTAAATCACATTACATGGGTGATAAGCTTGTGTAAACCACATTATGTGAGTTGCTCACCTTATCATCCTTCCGGAGAATCAGCTGCTGGAGGGCAAATCAGGTGCTCGGGAGTCATAGTTCCAAAACCTCAGC
The DNA here is from genome assembly GCA_030762895.1 of Sophora flavescens. Classification (NCBI taxonomy): domain Eukaryota; kingdom Viridiplantae; phylum Streptophyta; class Magnoliopsida; order Fabales; family Fabaceae; genus Sophora; species Sophora flavescens. The sequence continues at coordinate 205,764,159 of CM061065.1, read as the reverse complement.
TTTGGCAGCAAGTGACCGTCATGGAAGTCTCTAGAACCACTGCCTTTGCTTGAAACAGATCTAGTGCACCCGTTTTTGCCTCTCTTGAGCTCTCTCATGCCCCCCAGTTTTATGAGGTCTTCGGAGTATAGTTTTTCCTTTGGCATATTTCATAAAACTCTTTGATGGGATGTAGCTTTAATGTTTAGGATTTTAAACCCTTTCAATGTAACTTTTTATAGGATTTTAAACCCTTTCAATCTTCTCAGACGATCAGATTACACTTCATGAATGAGATCCGGTTTGGGTTATTGATTCAACTTATACTTCGCACATATATTTTAGTTTTAAAAACAGAAACACAAAACATTAAAGCAATTGTGAAACTGAAACTTTGAGGAAGGCAATGCGGAAGGGTACGTATACTAGATAAAAAAATTATTAAAATAACCTTTAACGTCTGTTGATGTAAGGACTGACGTTAAAAGTGAAGTGACTCACTTTTAACGTCAGTTCGATAAAGAACTGACTTTAAAATGTTCACTGTTAACGTCAGTTGTTTATTGAACTGACGTTAAAAGTCAGTCACTTCACTTTTAACGTCAGTCCTTAAAACAACTGACGTTAAAATTGAATTAATGAAGTCTGATATTTACAAAACTGCCACTGCCCCCTTTTTAACGTTTAGCTTTTGGTTAACTGACGTAAACCTTTACCGTCTAATGTATATTTTCCACTAGTGTATTATGTGTGTGGACTGATAATAAAATGGTTTTATTATTATGATTTCAAAAATCAAATATATTTGGATATTTTGTATCATCATTTTAATGACAATATTAATAATAATAATTGAGTATTATTAATATGTGTTTAATTACAATTTCGAATTTCAATTTTGAAGTTTTTGAAATCTCAACTAATTACAACATTAATAGTAACTAAGTGTATTATTAATGTGTATTTTATCATGATTTTGAAATTCAAATTTGTTTTGAAGATTTTGATATCTCTTAATTAATAACAACATTAATAGTAATAAGTGTGTATTATTATTTTGTCTGTTATGATTCAAAATTTATTTTTGAAATCTTTTATATCACCAATTAATAACAACATCAATTATAATAAATATGATTTATTATATATGATATGGTTTCAAAATTCAGATTTTGAAATCCTTAATTAATAACAACATCAATTATATTTATAAGTGACAGGGTACAGAGCGTTTTGCATTTCCTCATTGTATTATGTTGCTTTTTGCATTTCCTTGATGGTACTATGTTTCTCTCACAAAGAATCAAGGCATTAAAACAGATAAAACAAATAGAAAGGACCAACATTCATTTGAAATAAATATCAATAATTTGAAATAAATATTTCTTTGTGGTCGGGGTAGCATTTAGTTGACCAGACAGAGCATATGAAAACTTATAAGAAAAAGAGCTCGTCTACTTAAAATCCGCGTCTACATGCTTATGGGTAAGCGAGCAAAAAGGTTTTGATGGGATTGATAGAAGTAATTGACTCAGAGTTGATATTTTGAAAATGTAAAAAGGTTTTGATGGGATTGATTTAAGTAACTGACTTAGAAAAGAGAATATAGGATAAATTTGTCTTTGAGACAGAATAAATGCAGTTAATAAATATATGTATGGACGAGTCCAAGTAAAAAGCGAGCAAGTATGGACGTGGCATGCAGTGGATGCGCACTTTAATCATGCAATGAACTTGAAATGCTTTAGACGCACATATATCAACAACAAAATTCTCAAGGCTGGACGACATAATCAATCAACACATAGCATATTAAGATACTTTCTAATGAAAATAAATATGTCCTCAGCAAGAGGTTTAGTAAAGATATATGCCCATTGATGGTTAATATCTACAAATTGTATATCAAAAACACATTTTTGCACATAATCTCTTATAAAATGATGTTTAATCTCTATATGCTTAGCTCTAGAATGCAATATTGGATTCTTAGATAAATTAATTGCAGCAGTATTATCACACATAAGTGGCATAATACTTACAAACACATTGTAGTCCTCCAATTGATGTTTGATCCATAGAAGTTGTAAGCAGCAACTAGCAGCTGAAATATACTCAGCTTCAACAGTTGATAAGGCAATGGTACTTTGTCTTTTGCTTGACCATGAGACAAGGTTAGCTCCAATGAAGTGGCATCCTCCACTGGTACTTTTTTTTTCAATTCTGTCTCCAGCATAGTCAGCATCACAAAATCCAACTAATCTGTAATCTTCATTTTTCTTAAAACACAAACCCATATTAGTAGTACCTTTCAAGTATCTAAATATTCTCTTAACTACTGATAAATGAGATTATCTAGGATCAAATTGAAATCGAGCACATAAACATACACTGAACATAATTTTAGGTCTAGACGCAGTAAGATATAGAAGAGATCCTATCATACCTCTATATACCTTTTGGTCTAACTTTTTCTCTTTATCATCTTTTTTCAGTATGGACGTAGGGTGCATAGGGATATTCATTGGTTTGCAATCATCCATTTTGAACTTCTTTAGGAGTTCCTTTGTATACTTGATTTGATGGATGTACACCTCGCCCATAGTTTGTTTAACTTGAAGTCCAAGGAAGAATTTGAGTTCTCCCATCATGCTCATTTCAAACTCTTTCTGCATTAACTTAGAAAACTCTTTGCATAAAGATTCATTAGTAGCACCAAATATGATATCATCAACATAAATTTGCACAACTATAAAATTGGATTTAATGGACTTTCTAAACAATGTTGTATCAACCTTTCCTCTATTAAAGTCATTTTCCATTAGAAATGAACTTAGCCTATCATACCAAGCTCTAGGGGCTTGTTTAAGGCCATATAAAGCTTTCTTAAGCTTATATACATGTTCAGGTTGGGTTTCACTTTCAAAACCCGGAGGTTGCATTACATATACTTCTTCATTAATAAAGCCATTTAGAAAAGCACTCTTAACATCCATTTGAAAAACCATTATGTTATGGTGTGCAGCAAAAAAAGTAAAATTCTAATTGCTTCTAATCTAGCAACAGTGCAAAAGTTTCAGATATAATATATACCTTCTTCTTGAGAATAACCTTGTGCAACAAGTGTTGCTTTGTTTCTTACCACCTTACCATTCTCATTAAGTTTGTTTCTATAGACCCATTTTGTTTCAATAATTGATTTGTCCTTAGGCAAGGGTACCAGAGTGCAAATATCACTTCTCTCAAACTGATTCAGTTCTTCTTGCTTAGCTAGAATCCAGCCATCGTCCAACAGAGCCTCGCCTATTGTCTTTGGTTCCAACTCAGAGACTAGTGCATAATCTTCCTGCTCTCTGAAAGTTGATCTGGTTCTTAGCCCATCTTTGGGGTTTCCAATGATTTGATCTTGTGGATGATAATTTTTGAAGTACCATGATCTCTGAAAAGTATCTTGTCGAGAAGTGGAGGTTTCTGGTTGTTGAGGAGGGTCATCCACTTGATCATTAGGTTTTACCTATGTTGTATCTCCTGAGATATTTAGATCAAGATCTGCAAAAAGCTTCATCTAGCTCTGATAATTTCTTATCAGGCTGCTTGTCATCAAACTTGACATGAATACATTCTTCTACTACTAAAGTTCTAGAATTATAAACTCCGAAGCCTTTTGAGTTTTCAAAATATCCTAACATAATTCCATTATCTACTTTTGCATCAAACTTACCAAGTTGATATTTAGTATTTAGTATATAACATTTACAGCCAAAAGAATGAAAATATGAAATGTTGGGTTTTCGTCCCTTCCACAATTCATAAGGAGTCTTGTTCAAGATTGGTCTAATGTATATTATGTTCTGAATGCAGCAGGCAATGTTAATAGCTTCAGCCCAGAAGTGTCCAGGGACAGAGTTGTCATTGAGCATTGTTCTAGTCATCTCTTGAAGAGATCCGTTCTAGCCATCTTTTGAAGAGATCTGTTCTTTCTCTCTACCACACCATTTTACTGTGGTGTTCTAGGTATTGAGAAGTTGTGAAGAATACCACTTTCTTCATAGAACATATGAAATAGCTCATTTTCAAACTCTCACCCATGGTCACTTCTGATTGAAGTGATGCAGATGCCTTTTTCATTATGTACACGTTTGCAGAATATAGAAAAGACCATGAGAGACTCATCCTTATGAGCTAGGAACATAACCCATATCCATCTAGTGTAGTCGTCTACAATGACTAGACCATATTTCTTACCACTGACAGAAGCAGTCCTTGTTGGACCAAAGAGATCAAGGTGTAGCAGTAGATGCAATGGGATAATTGTAATGTCTAATTGCTATCTATTGGGTCTAACTTAGCTAAGTCGTATTCAATAGGATTGAAAGACTTAGAGGCATTGAGTTGGGCTTTAGTTCATGATATGGATTAGAACAAGAGTTATTCACCCAACTATCCAAGAGTTGCATGAGATGCAATTGGAAAGTGTTTCCTACCTAAATAACCAAACTTTAAGTGGCCCACAAGAAAAATCTTCCGATGGGATTTTCTAGATCAATGTTGAGGGTCATTGATTTGTGTAAAATAGTGGGAGGCGTATTTAATTAAAGACTGAATTAACTATTTTATAGCATGATACTTAAATTTTGCATATTTCTTTATGTAGATTATTATGGCATCAAACACATGAAGTAAATTGTCATTGCGATCTGTCCTTGAGAAGGACAAACTATCCGGATCAAACTTTTTGTACTGGTACAGAAACTTGAGGATTGTCCTCAAGCAAGAGAAAAAGCTGCATGTTCTTGAAGAGGCTATGTTAGAGGTGCCGCCAGCTGCGAGTGCACCCAAGGCTAACAAGGATGCTTATAAGAAGCATCAGGATGATTCCTTGGATGTAGGCTATCTTATGCTTGCTACCATGAACTCTGAGCTTCAGAAGCAACATGAGAACATGGAGGTGTTGGATATGATCGAACACCTCAAGATGCTCTACCAAGAGCAAGCAAGGCATGCGCGGTTCGAAGTTTCCAGAGCTCTTTTCCAAATGAAGCTGGCAGAAGGAAGCCCATTGGGTCCTCATGTGCTTCAAATGATTGGGTACATTGAGAATCTCGAGAGGCTGGTTTATGCTTTGGGCCAAGAGTTGGCCACTGACTTGATCCTGCAATCGTTGCCGGAAAGTTACAATCAATTTATCATGAACTTCAATATGAATGATCTTGACAAAACACTGCTAGAGTTGTTGGGCATGTTGAGAACCGAAACCAACTTCAATAAAGGAAAAGGGAAGGCCATCATGCTGGTCTAACCTGGAAAGGGCAAGAAGCAGCCCTGGAAGCCCAAGAGGCCTATGTACAAGCAGAGGGGCAAGGGTAAGGACCACAAGTTCAAACCCAGCACTTCTAGCTTGAAGCCTGTTGGCAGAGTGGCCAAGAAGGGCATGTGCTTCCATTGTGGTAAGACCGGACATTGGAAGAGGAACTGCCCAAAATACCTGGAAGAGTGCAAGAAGAATAGAAGTGGGACTTCCAACTAAGGTATGTTTGTTATAGAAGTCAATTTATCTACTTCTGCGTCATGGGTATTAGATACTGGATGTGGTTCTCACATTTGTGCAAATGTGCAGGAGCTAAAAAGGAGTAGACCATTGGCAAAAGACGAAGTCGATCTACTAGTTGGAAATGGAGCAAAGGTTACTGCTTTAGCTGTATGAACTTATGTATTGACTTTGCCCATTAGGGCTTATTATTCAGTTGGAGAACTATTATTTTGTGCCTGCATTTAGCAGGAATATCATTTCCATTTCTTGTTTGGACAAGATTGGTTTTTATTTTATAATAAAGAACACATGTTGTACTATTTATTTGGATGATATTTTCTATGCTGGTGCACATTTGAGTAATGGGCTTTATGTCCTTGAACTTGAGATGTCCATCTATAACATTGATACTAAGAGGTTCAAACCAAATGAGGTGAACCCAACTTATCTTTGGCATTGTCATTTGGGCCATATAAATGAGAAACGCATTTCTAAACTCCATAAAGATGGATTCTTGGACTCATTTGATTATGAATCATATGAGACATTTTATTGGGAAAGATGACAAAAGCCCCATTCACAGGAAAAAGTGAAAGGGCTAGTGATCTTTTGGGCCTCATACATAGTGATGTATGCGGACCACAAAACACAACTGCTAGAGGAGGTTTTCGGTACTTTATTACATTTACTGATGATTTCAGTAGATATGGATTTGTGTATCTTGTGAAACACAAATCAGAAGCTTTTGAAAAGTTCAAAGAATTCAAAAGTGAAGTAGAAAACCAACTAGGTAAGAATATTAAAATCATTCGATTAGATCAAGGCGGTGAATATCTAAGTCCAGAATTTGATGATCAACTGAGAGAGTGTGAGATTTTATCTCATCTCACTCCACCAGGGACACCACAATGGAATGGTGTTTTTGAAAGGAGGAACCGGACTTTATTGGATATGGTTCGTTCTATGATGAGTCATGCAAATCTTCTAAACTCCTTCTGGGGACATGCCTTATTAACAACAGTTTTCACACTTAACCGTGTTCCATCCAAGATGGTAGAAAAGACACCATATGATATATGAACCGGTAAGAGGCCCAGTGTGTCTTTTATGAAGATTTGGGGTTGTGAAGCGTATGTAAAACATTAGGTTTCTACAAAGCTTAATCCTAAATCAGATAAGTGCTTCTTTGTGGGGGTATCCTAAGGAAACCAAGGGATACTATTTCTAAAATCCTTCCGAAGGCAAAGTGTTTGTCGCTCGAACTGGTGTATCCCTAGAAAAGGAGTTTATCTCCAAAGGAACCAGTGGGAGAAATATAGAACTTGGAGAAATTCAAGTGTCACAAAGTAGCGATATACCTATGGAGGAACAAGAGCAGCCTTCGTAATATGTTTCGGAAGAAACACTGCTCAAATAACACAAGACCAATGTAGGTCTAGCAGGATACGTCACCAACCTGAGAGATATGGATTTCTCATGACTCAACAAGGTGATGTACTACTCATGGATCAAGATGAGCCTGTGTCTTACAGGAGGCCATTACTGGCCCGAAATCTAAGAAATGGCTTGAGGCCATGAGATTTGAGATGGACTCCATGTACACTAACCAGGTATGGACCTTGGTAGAGCCACCTGAAGGGGTAAAACCCATAGGGTGCAAGTGGGTTTTCAAAAAGAAAACTGACATGGATGGTAAAGTGCATACCTATGAGGCATGATTGGTCACTAAGGGTTTCAAGTAAATTCATGGTGTAGACTATGATGAGACCTTTTCACCTGTTGCAATGCTTAAGTCTGTCCGGATCCTGCTTGCTATCGCTGCATACCATGATTATGAGATATGGAAAATGGATGTCAACACTGCTTTCCTTAATGGAAATCTCCTTGAGGATGTGTATATGACACAACCTGAGGGCTTTGACACTTCAGAGAATGCTAGCAAGGTATGCAAGTTGCAGCGTTCAATCTATGGATTGAAGCAAGCTTCTAGAAGCTGGAATCTTCATTTTGATGATGCTGTAAGATAGTTTGGATTCATCAAAAATGAAGATGAGCCTTGTGTTTACAAGAAGGTTAGTGGGAGCATAGTTGTCTTTCTGGTGTTGTATATGGATGACATACTACTTATCGGAAATGACATCCCTACCTTGCAACAAGTAAAGACTTGGTTAGGGAATTGATTTTCTATGAAAGATTTGGGTGAAGTTACCTATGTATTGGGAATCAGGATCTATAGAGATAGGTCCTTGAGATTGCTTGGCCCGAGTCAGAGTACATATATAGACAAAGTGTTAAGACGCTTTAATATGCATAAATCCAAGAAGGTACTCATGCCTATGTCACATGGTATATGCCTATCAAAGGCACAATCCCTTTCCACTCAAGAAGAAAGGGATCGTATGAGTAAGATTCTATATGCATCCACAATTGGGTCTATCATGTATTCCATGCTGTGTACTCGACCAGATGTCTCGTATGCTTTGAGCATAACGAGCAGGTACCAGTCTGATCCAGGGGAAAGTCACTGGTCTGCTGTCAAGAACATCCTCAAGTACTTGAGAAGGACTAAGGATTCGTTCTTGATATATGGAGGTGAGGAGGAGCTCGCTATAATTGGTTACACCGATGCTAGCTTCCAAACTAATAAAGATGATTCCAGATCGCAATCTGGTTAAGTGTTTTACCTGAATGGTGACGCTGTGAGCTAGAAGAGATCAAAGCAGGAGACAGTCGTTGATTCTACTACAGAGACCGAGTATATTGCTGCTTCCAATGCAGGAAAGGAAGTTGTTTGGATCAGGAAGTTTGTTACTGAGCTTGGTATAGTTCCTAGTATTGTGGACCCCATTGATCTCTACTATGATAACAATGGGGCCATTGCACAGGCTAAGGAACCTAGATCTCACCAGTGATCCAAACATATACTTAGGTGTTTCCATCTCATTCGAGAGATCATCGATAGAGGAGATGTGAAGATATGCAGAGTACCAACACTTGACAACGTTGTTGACTCGCTTACGAAACCACTTGCTCAGCAGAAGCATGATGGTCACACTAGATCATTGGGTATTAGGTTTATGCCTAATTGGCTCTAGTGATAGTGGGAGATTGTTGGTGTAAGCCCTGGAAGCCAATGTTTTTCCTTTGGACTTACATTTTGTATCTTGCTATTATATTATCATATGAAGCATTTCAGTTTATTATGTTATTTGTTTAAACATAATAAAATCCTTAGAATATAAAGTTCTATTTAATAGAATATCAAGTATAAGACTTGATAGTGAGACACTATTAATCAAAAGAGAACTTTATTCTTAAATATTCATAGTCAAGTAATATTATTAATAAGGACAATAATAATACAATGATACTATTATGTGTGTGGACTGATGACCACTTCTCACGGGTCATGGATATGAGATATCAAGTCACATATATAGGTACACATTAGAGTAATGATGTACTGGATTGACCCGCCATGAGAATACTACATGGAACATTATGTGAGTGTCATAAGTAGTTCTATAGTGTCAATGGTGTATGCAATCCTTCGACCTGAAACCACTACGATCCCTACATGAGGAGTTGTGTGCTTTAATACCGTCAAACATTATCTGTAACAGGATGACTATAAAGTCGGTCATGTACACCGCAAGTCATGCAGAGGGATGTGAGTGACCTAGATGGGATTTGTACCTGTGAACACCTATTTTGTCCGGGTATCTTGTTTTTAATTAATGTTTTGAAAAAAATAATAAACATAAAAAAAAAACAAAAAAAAACAATTGTTCTTGTTCTTGGCCCATTATAGGATTAGATGTAGTCCAGTTTTATTTTTGTTGTTGCAAGCCCATGATCTAAACCCAAAACAAAAAAATAAAAATAAATAATTTAAAAAAAGGATAACAAATTTTTAGAGGAGGGACGTTTGTTTTCCTTTGCCCTCTGGTACCATTTTCCCATCCTTGCTCTATGTCTCCTCCCATTTCAAGTATGAATCAACTTTATTTTCTTTCTTTCCTTTTGTTTTCTTTTGCTTTTTTTTCCAAAAAGGGTGGAGTACTACCCTTGCACCATTGCTGCACCAGCAAGGTAGTGGTAGACGAAATTGGTATGCTCTCTATCATTTGTACCTATACACAGCTGACCTAACAGGAACATTTGTCATCTTCTTCAATAATTTTTGCTATAAATTGGCACCCATCAAAAGAAGCAGAGTGGGGAGAGGCGTAAAACAAAGGAAAGGATCTGATGAGAGTTTGTTCATGAAAAACCTCCCCTTCTCCACTTTCCTCACCATTTTCTCTCTTTACCATGTAACTCAAGTAAATAAACCAGAAGCATTTTCCACCACCTTCCCTACCCATTACCATCATCCTCAAAGATCCATGAATCACATGCCATGACAACTCTATTCCTCAACATATCCCTTCAACTATTTTCACCAATCTAAACTCCAAAACCACAATAAAAAACTAAAGAAATATCAACAATAAAAATGACACAGACAAGTCACGCCTCCTCTCCTCTGCTGAATCTGAAGGCTAAACACTATCTCATGTGTGCTATAACCAGATATGAATATGCCAAAGTTCACATGTGCAATACTGCTGAAGAAATCTGGGATACTCTTACCCTAGCTCATGAGGGTTCCTCACAAGTAAAGGAATCAAAGATCAGCATGCTGGTTCATCAGTATGAGCTGTTCAAGATGGGTGACCATGAAACAATAGACCAAATGTTTGGAAGATTCCAAACCATCACCAACAGTTTCAGATCTCTTGGAAAAGTCTATGAAAATAGAGATCATGTTAGAAAATTCCTGAGAAGTCTATCCAAGCAATGGAGACCCAAAGTTGCTGCTATTCAGGAAGCCAAAAACCTGAATACTCTCTCTCTGGAAGAGGTTCTTGGATCTCTCAAGGTTCATGAACTTGAACTTAATCAAGAAGAAAATTCTAGAAAAGGAAAATATATTGCCCTAAAGGTAAAGAAAGCAAGCTCATCAAAGGTTCTCAAAGCTGCCGAGTCATCAGATGAGTCTGGATCTTCTGACAATGATGAAGGATCAGACAAGTATGAGTTGTCCTTCATCTCTAGGAAGATTCAACATATGTGGATAAAGAAATGTGGTTTCAGAAGGAAGCAATTGAAAAAAAAGTTTTCCAAGGAGAAGTCAGACTCCAAGGAAAAAGGTTCACCCTTATGCTTTAAATGCAGGAAACCTGGTCATTTCAAAGCTGACTGCCCTGAGCTAAAGGATAAAAAGAAATTCTTCAAAAAGAAGAAAGGCTTAATGGCTACATGGGAGGATCTTGATCTGTCTTCATCAAATGAAGAAAATGAAGCTGAGGAAGAGGCAAATATATGTCTCATGGCAGACACTGCATTAGAAAGCGATACATTGATGCTGAGGTAATGGACTCTGACCCGTCCACACTTCAAAATGCTTTTGATGAACTGTTGCATGAGTCATCTATAGTATCACGAGAATATAAGAATCTCAAAAGGAAATTTTCTATACTGACTAGAGAATATGATAGTGTCTGCACTGAGTAACAAAACCTTAAAGATGAAAATGACATACTAAAATCAGTGAATGTTAGTCTAGCTAACAAAATGGAGTGTGAACCTGATGTTTCTTGTGAAGTTACAAAACTGAAACAAGATGTAAAATATCTGACAGATTCTGTCAAAGCTTGTAGGTGGTTTAGATAAGGTTAGTCTCATTTTAAGGTACTCTAGGTCATCTCATGATAAATCTTGTAACACCCTTTGTTACATTAGTAATCCCAAGATAAAATCAATAAAAATCCTTTAAAACATTTAATTAAAACATATATCTCATAAAGAAAAATTAAAAAAATATTTAAAGTCTGAAAATACCTCATATTAAATAATATAGTAATAAAGTATCAATGTAGTGAATATAAATATAAATAAAAACCAAAAGCCTCAAAACCGGACGTCTAATTACAATCCGAGAAAAATAATACGTAAACAAAAAAAAAACGTCGTCAACACCCTCAACCATACTACATTACTAACCAACCAGGTGATAAGAAGATGACTCCTCAGGTCTCTGGGTCCTCAACAACGATGTCCTCGGTCTCTGAAAACAATATTTATTATGAGATATAAAATCTCAGTGATCAACAATACATTTTTATAAAATATTTTCGAAAATAGTGTTGTTCTCAGCCGGCGCGGTAACGGGAAAAACTGTCTATGGCACCCGCTAATTTTCCAAAATAATATATATAAAAGAGAATACTTTTAATATCAACAATAATCTCATCAACTCAATAGCATATAACGTAACAACAACTTATCTCAATACATCACATTCCATATACCAAATAAATTCTAGATTAATCCAAGCGGCCCGAAGACCTCCTAATTAAATTGGTCTCTTGTCGGCATGCCATAAATTCACACATCACATGACAATGGCGTCCCATTGACCACCCCTACTCACGAGGAGTGTTTCAATGTCACCCTCCTGTCGGGGACATTTCCATTTCGATACCTCTCATGTGCACATGGTGGTATTTATCCTTTTTCGACACCCCAACCTGTGGCGGTGTTGCTTTCGATACTCCTTTTTAGGTAGTATTACTCATTTTCGACATTCCAACCACATGGCGATGTTACTTTCGATACCTCATTGTGGCGGTATTTCTCTTCGATACCCCTATCATAGGTGGTATTGCGGCAAACATCATACAACTCATCATAAGGCGTGAATTTCATGTCTCAAACATGCAACAATTCATTTACCATAAATTAAATATTTAATCTTATCATGCATACCAAATAGATTCATACCATGCCTTCAAGTAATTTTATAACTACACTATGACAATCACGAGCATCAAGACATAACATATGGCATCAAGCACCTCATTCAACTAGTACAAATATCAATCATGTATTTCATGCCATCAATAACAAGAGTAAACACTCAATTTAATAAATTTATGTTTAAATTGAAAACCCCCAATTTTAAAATTTAAGTCAATGACAACATTCACCTATTCAAATCGAATTTCAAAAGGCTATAAGATATATTCTTACGGACACATATAAACAATTATACCATGGAGAGGGTTCGTAAAAAGTATTGTTACTCACCTCTCGAAGGCCTCCAAAAGCTCCCAAAAATTATATATGATAAAACCTACAGCTTCATTAAAAATATTTCTTATCACTGCTGACATTAATTCACCTACCTGCTACTGTGCTTGTACTGCCCAAGAAGGAAACGCATGAACCTCTTCCTTTCTAGGCTCGCTGTGTTGCGGCGCTGTGAAAAACACTTTTTACGTTAACCTAACATGATTTCTTTTTAAGCATTAGTTTATATTTATATTTTTATTTTAAAACCTATATGGATTGCTTTTTGGCAAAACCCAACAGCGAATAAAAGGTCCCTGCACGCCACTTTCTTATATATATATATATATATATATATATATATATATTACATTCTCTTAAAATAATTAAGTAATTTCAATAAATCCTTATACTATTAATTTTTTTACACTAAGCCTCTTAATTATATTTTATTTGTACTATACATTTTAATAACCAATTTTTTTTTATCAACTTAACTATAATAAAATTTCTAGGATGTTACAAATTTGGCCTTGGTTATGACAAAGAGAAGCATGAAGCATCTCACAAAAAGTCAAAATCACATACACAACATAGAATTTCAAAAGTTCCAGATAAATATGCTAAGGTTGAGTCTAGCTCGTCCAACACCTTTTGCAAAGTGTGTGAAAAAGATGGGCATATTATATCTAGATGCATACACATTAAACATGCTAAGCATACTCGTCCAGTGACAACTAACAAGAAAGGACCCAAGTCAGTTTGGGTACCTAAAGATAAGATAATACCTGTTGCAGATTTGCTTAACAACAGGAAGAAAACAGATGTCTTGGTACTTGGACAGTGGCTGCTCACGACACATGACAGGAGAAAGGTCTATGTTCCAAAATCTTAAGTCCAAAGATGATGGCTAGGTCATATTTGGAGGAAATCAGAAAGGGAAAATCATTGGTATAGGTAAAATTGGTAAACATCCTTTTCCCTCCATTGATAATGTTCTTTTAGTAAATGGCTTGAAGCACAATCTACTGAGCATAAGTCAATTATGTGACAATGGATATGCAGTTTCTTTTGATAAGAACATGTGTACTGTCAAGAAAATGATGGATCACTTTTATTCACTTCTAAAAGGTAAAACACTCTCTATAAGATTGACTTGGAGGACCTTTCAAATCAAAGTGTCTCTTGTCTAGTGCCCATTGAAGATGAGCGATGGATTTGGCACAAAAGGGTAGGTCATGCAAGCTTGAAATTAATTTCAAAACTAAACAAGCATAACCTCGTGAGAGGACTACCAAACCTTAAGTTCAAATCTGATGCTCTCTGTGATGCATGTCAAAAGGGAAAACAAGTCAAAGGTTCTTTTGAATCCAAGAATGTTGTTAGTACCAATAGACCACTAGAGTTGCTACACCTTGTTCTTGTTGGTCCAACAAGGACTGCCTCTGTCGATGGTAAGAAATATGGTCTTGTCATAGTAGACGACTACACTAGATGGACATAGGTTATGTTCCTAACTCACAAGGATGAGTCTTTTAAGGTCTTTTCTGTATTCTGTAAAAGTGTATAGAATGAAAAAGGCATGTGTTTCACTTCAATTAGAAGTGACCATGGTGGAGAGTTTGAAAATGAGCTATTTCATAAGTTCTGTGAAGAAAGTGGTATCCTTCACAACTTCTCAATACCTATAACACCATAGCAAAATGATGTGGTAGAGATAAAGAACAAATCTCTTCAAGAGATGGCTAGGGCTATGCTCAATGACAACTCTGTCCCTAGACACTTATGGGTGAAGCTATTAATCTTGCTGCTACATTCGTAATGTAATATACATTAGACATATCCTGAATAAGACTACTTATGAACTGTGGAAAGGACGAAAACCCAACATATCTTATTTTCACCCTTTTGGTTGTAAATGCTATATACTGAATACTAAAGATCAACTTGGTAAGTTTGATGGTAAAACAGATAATGGAATACTATTACGATATTCTGAAATATCTAAAGGCTTTAGAGTTTATAATTCTAGGACTCTGATAGTATAATAAAGTATTCATGTCAAGTTTGATGACAAACAACCCAATAAGAAATTATCAGAGCTAGATGAAGCTTTTACAGATCTTGATCTAAACATTCCAGGAGACTCATCAGAGATAAAAGTTGATGATCAAGCAGATGACCCCACTCAACAACCAGAAACTTCCACTTCTCAACATGATTCAGTTCAAAAATCTTGATACTTCAAGAATTATCATCCACAAGATCAGATCATTGGAAACCCCAATGACAAGCTAAGAACCGGATCAACTTTCAAAGAACAAGATATTTCTACACTAGTCTCTGAGTTGGAACCAAAGACTGTAGATGAGGCTCTGCTAGACGATGGTTGGATTCTAGTTATGCAAGAAGAACTCAATCAGTTTGAAAGAAGTGAAGTTTGAACTCTAGTTCCCCTGCCCAAAGACAAATCATTGATTGTAACAAAGTGGGTTTACAGAAACAAACTTGATGAAAATGGTAAGGTAATAAGAAACAAAGCAAGACTTGTTGCTCAAGGTTTATCTCAAGAAGAAGGTATATATTATACTGAAACTTTTGCACCTGTTGCTAGATTAGAAGCTATTAGAATTCTACTTTCATTTGCTACACATCATAGAATTATGCTTTTTCAGATGGATGTTAAAAGTGTTTTTCTAAATGGTTTTATTAATGAAGAAGTTTATGATATGCAACCTTTGAGTTTTGAGTGTGAAACCCATCCTGAACATGTATATAAGCTTAAGAAAGCTTTGTACGGACTTAAGCAAGCTCCTAGAGCTTGGTATGACAGACTAAGTTCATTTCTTAGGGAAAATGGATTCAATAGAGGAATGGTTGACACAACCTTATTTAGAAAGTCCATTAAGTCTAATTTCATAGTTGTACAAATATATGTTGATGATATTATTTTCGGTGCTACTGATGAGTCTCTATGCAAAAAATTCTCTAAGTTAATGCAGAAGGAATTTGAAATAAGCATGATGGGAGAACTCAAATTCTTCCTTGGACTTCAAGTAAAACAAACCTTGGATGAGGTGCTCATCCACCAAACTAAGTACACAAAAGAGCTTCAGAATAAGTTTAAGATGGATGATTGTAAGCCAATGAATACTCCTATGCACCCCACTTCCATACTGAACAAAGATGATAAAGATAAAAAGGTAGACCAATAGGTATACAGAGGTATGATAGGATCTCTCCTATATCTTACTGCATCTAGGCCTGATATCATGTTCAGTGTATGTTTGTGTGCTCGATTTCAATATGATTCTGGAGAATCTCACTTATCAGCAGTTAAGAGAATCTTTAGATATTTAAAAGGTACTACTAATCTTGGTTTGTGCTTTAAGAAAAATGAAGATTACAGATTAGTTGGTTTCTGTGATGCTGATTATGCTGGAGATAGAATTGAAAGAAAAAGCACTAGTGGAGGATGTCACTTCATTGGAGCTAATCTTGTCTCATGGTCAAGAAAAAGACAAAGTACCATCGCCTTATCAACTAATGAAGCTGAGTATATATCAGCTGCAAGTTGTTGCTCACAACTTCTTTGGATCAAACATCAATTGGAGGATTACAATGTGTTTGTAAGTAGTATTCCACTTATGTGTGATAATACTGCGGCAATAAATCTATCTAAGAATCCAATTTTGCATTCTAGAGCTAAGCACATTGAGATTAAACATCATTTTATTAGGGATTATGTGCAAAAAGGTGTATTTGATATTCAATTTGTAGATACTGACCATCAATGGGCATATATCTTTACTAAACCTCTTGCAGGGGACAGATTCATCTTCCTTAGGAAACATCTTAACATGATATGTGTCGATTAATTTAGGCGTCCAGCCTTGAGAAAAATTCATTTGGATAATCTTGCGTCTATTACTTATGCACGTCTAATACCTATTAAAAGTTATGTGTCTATTGCATGTTGTGTTGCACGTTTATATGTCGCGTCTACTGGTATTGTTTACTGCATTCATTGTGGAGTTTCATATGAGTCCACATCTGCCTGCATCTAAGCATATTTTTAAATGCATTTATTCTGTCTCAATAACGAATTTCTCCTTTATTCTCTTTTCTGAGTCAGTACTTCCATCAATCCCATCAAGACCTTTTTATAGTTCCAAGATACCAAAGCCATTTTATCCATAATGACATGTCAAAAGTTTTTTTTTTGTTAAACCTTTGGGATTCAAAACTCTTTTAAAAGTAATCTTTTCGCTCTGAGAAAAACTTTACAATTCCTTGATCTCTCGAGCTATCTTTCTCTCTCTGCTTTCAAACCCTTAGCTCTCTATTCACCAAAAATGGCTTCTTCTTCAACCTTCAACGTGGACAAGTTTAACTTGGCAATTGAGCATCATTTCAACTTTGGAGTGTTTCAAGACTATAACTTGGACATTAGCAAGTATGTTAATACTGCTGGTTGGGGAAGACTCTTCACAGAGAAAGTCTCTGTTTTTCCAAACCTGATTAGGGATTTCTAGAGGAATGTTCAAGTGACTGATACTGACTTCCTTTCTACTGTGTTGAGAAAGAAGATTGTAGTCTTTGAGAAGACTATTGCCGATGCCATCTTCTGTGCCTAGGAAGGGTTGACCCTTACCGAAACATGGGAAGCTGATTTAGGCGGCTCATAGACCATTGAAGTCTGCTTAATGAGAGAAGACACAGTCAGAACTCACTCTTGGAAAGCTGTTGAAATGAAGGACATTGTTCGCATCCTTCATCGGCTTCTTAATAAGGTGGTTCTTCATAAGGTTGGATCCAAGGACAACCTCTCCTCTCCGCACAAATTCTGCCTTTTCCATCTTCTCACCGAAACGAAGATCAATATTCCAAGAATTTTGTATGGAAGATTTAGAGATGCTGTGATGAACAAGAAAAGACTCTCAGCATTTCCTTATTGTCATCTTCTTTATAAGATTTTCAAGGCTCAAGGGAATTCCTGAAATTCTTGCTGCAAGGACTCTTCGAAGAGCAAGCTAGGATCTTAACTTAAAAACCAGTGACGACTGCAGACTTTGGTAAAATGAATATAGCTAACATGAACCTCAGTACCTATGATGTTGCTGCAATGGCCAAAACTGAGGAGTTGATGAAAATTAAAGAAGAAATGGTGGAACAAAACACTGTTCGAGGTTATGGAGCCAAAGATTAATATCAAGAAAAATACCACTGCTGCCAGGAAGCCTATGTCAAAAAGGCCTACAGGAATTGTCATCAGGGAGCCTACTGCTGCTGTTCCTCAACCTATCATTTGATGGGCCCCGACAAGCGTATCGGATCGAAGCAAGCAATAATAAAACAGAGAGAAACCAAGTACGACTACACAAATTAAACAACTATTTAGACTAAAAAATAGGTGTGAATAGATTTCAAGAAAATACAAGAAACAATAAAAGAAATCAAATATTTTTGGGATATTAAATGTAAGAAGAGAGCTTCCAGGATTGGGATTACCACAATGACCAATTATGAATCCTAATTGACTATACCTATGTTAATATCTATCTCAATTGAAGGTGAATTATCCTAGCTTAGTTAATTTTCCCTCTCGAGATACAAGAACCGTGCCCAATTAAACCAACTCCTACTCTCGTGGTAATTGTATTTAAATTGAACCCATTACGATTTATGATAATTCAATGGTACCCTCGAAGGACCGCTTCTAACTCTTGTGATTTAAGTCATAAGTTCAATTCTTATGGATTCAATACCTAGGTTCACTTCTCAGTTCCTCCCTAGAATATCTATGACATGCAAATAGGTGATCAGTCAATTCACATGGATAAAGCACAATAAGAACTAAATCAATGAATCAAACATTAACAAAAGGAAAAAAATCAAATATTCATCATAATAATATCAAAGGGAATTGCCCAATCCTAAAAACAAAACAACTACTCAGTCATCAAATAAAGAACAAAAAGAAGAAAAGAAAACTCTATTGAAAATTCCACTGTGTGGCCTAGGCGGTACTGGACCGGCGGTCCTCGAACTCT
The DNA here is from genome assembly GCA_030762895.1 of Sophora flavescens. Lineage (NCBI taxonomy): Eukaryota > Viridiplantae > Streptophyta > Magnoliopsida > Fabales > Fabaceae > Sophora > Sophora flavescens. The sequence continues at coordinate 205,745,481 of CM061065.1, read as the reverse complement.
GTTGTGCGCTACCCCCTGTACCCCTCAACTGCCACGGCGTTGAGTCTCTCTCTCCCTCTATATATATATATATATATATATATATATAGTGCTGGTCTTTCTCTTTTAATCTCAAATTACAATTTCTATGAGATACGTTTCAAAAAATTGAATACTGGACTTGCCTATTTTTTCTCTGACCCTGCTAGTCCCTATCTTTTATTTTCAGAAAAAAATGCAATTCCACTTTAATCTACGCGGGTCTCCCTTGAGAACTTGATTTACGTTGCACCTGTTGCTTATTTTCTTTCAATCCTAATTTCAATTAAAACTTGCACATGGACAGAGGCATACTAAGCTTCACGTGAGATTCTTCTATCAATTCAATTGATTTTTTATTGATGGCAAATAACTCTAGATTCAGAATATAGGAATCATATTGCCTTTAAATTAGCATGTCTTTAATTTAATTGGATTCTCCCTTTAATTTGCAAGTTTGTATTGCAATCCTTCTTCTTTATCCTTGAATTTTCTAATCAATGCTCCTCTTTGTTCTTGACACCTTCCTAAAAATTAAAATAAGAGAATCAGGAGAAAATCAACTACAATCTAATTAAAATTAATTAAATTCAAACATTGACTCTAAAATAACTAAATAGGAAAACAAAGTCTAATTTGGGCTAAATCAATGATTCAAATCAATTTAATTGATGAAATTCACTCTAAAATATTAGCTGAAACATGATAAACCAGCTGATTATCAAAATACCCCAAACTTAAACTTTGTTTGTCCTCAAGAAAACTAAAAATAAAAAATACTCAATCCTTGGCAAGCTCAATGGATTCAATCAAATCTTACATATATTTAATGTAAAAAAAAAATCAATACAATTCCAATCAATGTTTCCCCTATTGCATTATAGTAATCCCCACATTCATTTACTTCAAACAAAGAGAATTTCATCATTCATACAATAATTAATATCAGTCAAGGATCCAAGTTACACACAAAAGAGAGATCACCAATTTCAAACAATTGCCTTCCTCACAAGGGCATTAGTAATTCACTCATTCGCTCAATTTGTTTAGAATATCAACTTTTCACTCAATTTCATATTTTAAGCACACTTTCCATGAATTTGATTTTCATCTCAAAAATAGTTCCCACAAAAACATGCATGCATCATCAAAAGGTCTTTTAAAGGTTGTAATGAGGCCCGGCTTAAGGTAGGATGTTCAAAGGTACAAGGCTAAGACCCTAGGAACTAAAAGAGCGTGAACATTTTTACACATTGACTTTCCACTCTCATTCTTTTTCCAAATTCTCTTTTTTTAATTTTTTTACTTTGGGCGGCTACAACATTTTCCTTTTAATACCCGTTTTGACATTTTTATACTTTTCTTCTTTTTTTCCTTTTGCATTTGGCTTCAACCTTTATTTTTATTTTTCTCATCCCAAAATAACATATCAAATCCTTGTAGCCACCCTAAACTTAGTTTCTTACAACCCTTGTCTTGCTAACCATTCATGCTCTCATAAATCCTAAGATTGGGTTAACGTGGTTTTTCCGGATTTTTGTCTTATAACATAAGGTCATCAAGAAACAATAGTCTATTAGGCTCAATGCGGCTAACTAGCGAACATGCATTAGGGAAGGTTCTTTTTAAGCCAAGTAGCTATTTCAAAGAAAATTGTCTAGATCATTTGATGCAAACATATAGACATGAAAACCATGAATAGATTCAAGCAAATCAGGGAAAGTGCAATTTAAAAGTGATTCACACAATTTAAAAACAATGTTGGAACCTCAAATTCCTCACCTGGACATTTTTCGCAAATTGTTTGACCGAGATACAATCCCTAGTGTGTGCACCCCTTCACCCCAAACTTATCATAAATCATGCAATCACAGTAAACTTTCTCAAAGTTCAATTTTCAATTTTCAATTTTTCACATGGGGATCAATTTTCAATATTTTCAAAACATAGCGGGAAATCATCAAAAATCAATATTTATCATGCAATCCATTTATGCTATATTTAATAAAATCCATTCAAGCTTACCAACACAAGACTCAACACATATATGACTCAAGTAAAGAAAAGCAAAATAATTAAAAAGAGAAGGGTTTAGAAAACTCATTGAAGACTCTTCCACCCGGATCCTATAGCCCGTGGTATAAAGACCAAGAGATGCCCAAGATGTAAGACCTTCCTCCTGGATCCCATGGCTTGTGGAGTGGATATGGAAGGAGCAAGTGTGATGAGATTCTATTTACTTCTCTAAGTGCTATTATGAGCCCACTTCCTCCCGGGTCAAATGGTAAGCCACCTACTCCAAGAATTGCCTTTATGTAATTAGTTTCTCCATGAAGCACTAGAACCATAACTTTTTGAGGCGACCTTAGAGCCTTTGCCGCTGTTGATGGAAACTCCCAATTCTCAGGCAATGACTTGAACTCCAAAGTTGGTATTTTTACTAAGTAATGTGATAGACAAATTGTAGGCACCAACTTTGTAACATCCACACATGCATGCAAACCAAAATATTTATCCAACTCGGGATTTTGAGGCTCCCCGATAGGATTTGTGAGAGAAGTATTTTCTACAAGATTTGTCTCATATGTCCCTTGCAAAGGAACAATATGAGTTATTTCTTCCTTGCACTCCTCTTCATGATCCTCTCTTCTTGAATCATCTTCCACCACCACTTCATCTTCATTTAAGTCCATATTGGCAACAACATTCTCTTCAATTTGAGTCTCGTACAGCTTTTCTGCTAGCAATTTAGAAATTCGCCAGCTTGCTCTTCTAACCTCTGAAAGTTGTTACTTAGCATCTCCGCTATCAATTGAGAACGTTTCTCACGCATTTTATGCCTTTGAATCATGGCACTAAATTCATCCTTGCTATGCTTTATGCTATGGATCAAATGTTGAACATCTATATCCCAAAGTCATTCCAGTACCTCGAGATCCAGCTTAATGTCTGGTGGTGGTTGTAAGGATGACAAATAGGATCTCCATTCCTCCTTGGAGTATATCTTCACATGCTTATCAATTATACAATCAAGCACGATCCAATCAATTTGAGATTCTCTGTTTAGATAGAAACAATGGTCCATGTGTGGCATCCACCTAACACAAACAAAACTCAAAAGAAAAGATCAAATATATACAAAATAGAAAAAATGTCTAAAGTAATTGTCTTCTTTGTTACTAATGATATTGGTAGTGCCAATCTCCAGCAACGGCGCCAAAAACTTGATGGGCTCCGGCAAGCATACCGGATCGAAGCAAGTAATAATAAAACGGTGAGAAACCAAGTACCACTACACAAATTAAACAACTATTTAGACTAAAAAATAGGTGTGAATAGATTTCAAGAAAATAAAAGAAGAGAGCTTCCAGGATTGGGATTATCACAATGACCAATTATGAATCCTAATTGACTATACCTTTGTTAATATCTAACTCAATTGAAGGTGAATTATCCTAGCTTAGTTAATGTTCCCTCTCGAGATACAAGAACCGTGCCCAATTAAACCAACTCCTACTCTCGTGGTAATTGTATTTAAATTGAACCCATTACGATTTATGATAATTCAATGGTACCCTCGAAGGACCGCTTCTAACTCTCGTGATTTAAGTCCTAAGTTCAATTCCTGTGGATCCAATACCTAGGTTCACTTCTCAGTTCCTCCCTAGAATATCTACGACATGCAAATAGGAGATCAGTCAATTCACATGGATAAAGCACAATAAGAACTAAATCAATGAATCAAACATTAACAAAAGGAAAAAATCAAATATTCATCATAATAATATCAAAGGGCATTGCCAAATCCTAAAAACAAAACAACTACTCAGTCATCAAATAAAGAACAAAAAGAAGAAAAGAAAACTCTATTGAAAATTCCACTGTGTGGCCTAGGCGGTACTGGATCGGCGGTCCTCGAACTCTGTTGTGCGCTACCCCTTGTACCCCTCAACTGCCACGGCGTTGAGTCTCTCTCTCTCTCTCTCTCTCTATATATATATATATATATATAGTGCTGGTCTTTCTCTTTTAATCTCAAATTACAATTTCTATGAGATACGTTTCAAAAAACTGAATACTGAACTCGCCTATTTTTTCGCTGACCCTGCTAGTCCCTATCTTTTATTTTCAGAAAAAAATGCAATTCCACTTTAATCTACGCGGGTCTCCCTTGAGAACTTGATTTACGTTGCACCTGTTGCATATTTTCTTTCAATCCTAATTTCAATTAAAACTTGCACATGGACAGAGGCATACTAAGCTTCACGTGAGATTCTTCTATCAATTCAATTGATTTTTTATTGATGGCAAATAACTCTAGCTTCAGAATATAGGAATCATATTGCCTTTAAATTAGAATGTCCTTAATTTAATTGGATTCTCCCTTTAATTTTCAAGCTTATATTGCAATCCTTCTTCTTTATCCTTGAATTTTCTAAGCAATGCTCATCTTTGTTCTTGATACCTTCCTAAAAATTAAAATAAGAGAATCATGAGAAAATCAACTACAATCTAATTAAAATTAATTAAATGCAAACATTGACTCTAGAATAACTAAATAGGAAAACAAAGTCTAATTTGGGCTAAATCAAGGATTCAAATCAATTTAATTGATGAAATCCACTTTAAAATATTAGCTAAAACATTATAAACCAGCTGATTATCATCATTTCTCAAAAGAGGACAAGAAATCTAGTTATGTCTCAAGATAGTGATAAGGATGATGAGGATAGAATTCCCATCAGTTCTATTTTAAAGAAACAAAAGATTGTTACTGATGCTATTGTCCCCTCTGCCATTCCAACCAGAAGGAGGCAACCAAAAAGGAAAGCCAAGGCTGTCCTTGAGACTGAAGTAACTCTATCTGCTAGTGATCATGTTCAAATATCAGTAGACGTCCTATTATCTAGTTTAGAAAATAGAGAGGCTACTCTCACTACTACTGTTGTCCCTGTTGAAAATGTTGTTGTCTCTGCTCCAAATGAGATGTTTAACCAAAACTTAACTGACAATGTTTATATTCCATCTCCACCCTCACCCCAACTAACACAAACTGACCAAACCCAAAATTTACCTACACATTCCCCTGCTCACTCATAAATATCCTCCTCATCTAGACCACAATTTCAACCAATTATCCATGCTGATGATGGCTGGTTCAATCAACCAGATGATGGCATTTCCCCTGGTGCTCCTTTCCCAAAACCCTTAAGAACCTTATTTCCCTTCACCCCAATTTCTGTTATTTATGATGGCAAATCTGAGGATTAGGCCAAAGTAAAAAGAAAATGGAGAGTTGTGTTTCTCACTCACCAGCCTGCACCTGAATACATTCCTGACAGGTGGTACCCCTTACCTGAGTATGAGGAAGAAGTAAACCCACCTGTTGAACCTTCCATTTACCTCATCCTGACTGCAAACTAATCACAAAAGTGCCTTCACAAATGCACAACAAGACAGGACCTTTAGTCACTCGCCTGCCCCTAAACAAATTACCCCCCGGAAAAATCTATCCTAACCTTGTCAAAACTCCACCTCTCATACCCTTCACCGATGGAGTTTAGAGACATGTGATAAGTGTCTGGGAGACAGACCCTCTATGAAAGAATCTTCCTACCATCCCTGATAGAAGAGCAAGATCTTCAAAACATGTTCCTATAATCTTGGACAGTAACACAAGATGGGTATCGTTCGAGCATCCCAGTGTCTATGGGAGGGCCTCTGATTTCTTTATGGATCAGCTCATCTATGAAATGCTGAAGTGGGAATTCAGTCATTTCAGAGTTGATAGAGCCGCACATTTTGTCCCTCCATCATGGTTGAGACATAATACTGCAACAAGAATTGGAATCATGCCTTACAAAATCTGTCCAAGACTGTCGATGGTTGATCTGAACAAGGACAAGGACAAGAAGATTAGAATATTCAAAGGAGTTATGCCAGAAGCTGAATCAGTCATGCTTGATCTGAATCAAGAAACTTTTGACTACTCCATGCTGGACTACTATTTGCATTCTGAATCTATTGGGTTGATCAATTAACAACGTGCTGCAGACTTCTGGAAATCTCACATCATCCACTGCACAAGAGAAGCATCTTCCTCTAGACTAACCCAATAAGAGAAAAAGGAAATTCCTAAAGTCAGGCAAGTGTGGTCTTTCAAACTTCAGGTACATCATCTACAAAGATCTTTGGGGACTTCCCATTACAAGCCGAAATGTGGAATTCTCATACCCCATCATATGGGCAAAGAAAGTATCAGTGACCCTTCTACCCCTTCTAGTGATTAATCCTGCTTCGTCTTCACTTCCTTCTGAGCTCCTAGAAGATGAAATTGTAGTTGAAGGACCTGGCATGAATGCCACTATTTTTGGCTCAGGTTGTCATGAAGAAGAAACTGCTGATTCAATTTCCAAACAAAGCTCATCTGGAAAGCATTTCTCTCAACCACAAGCTCTAGCTGTAGTTCTCCCTTCAGATCATCCTGAACACTCCAGAGCATTAAGCACCTTTCAAGAATCTGCTGAAAGTTCAAGACAACATGCTCTGCCACAGAACCTTGAAGAGACACTTGGAAAAAATAGTTGATGACAGAGTTGGCAAGATAGTTGATGAAAAGGTTGAGAAGATGACTGATAAAATTAAGGAGGATGTCCAACAACAAGTTCAAACATCAATGGCTCCAGCCTTAGAAGTTGTCAACAAAATGCTAGAATTCCTGATGGATTTCTAGAAAAAGCCAGACTCAGAACCCTCCACCTCCATCACCTCCTCCTGCCTAACCCTAACCTTTTATCTTTCTTTTGTTTAATATTAATGACAATGATGGTCTACTTCCTTTACCTTTTTGTCTGATGACAAAGGGGGAGAAAGGATAAGAGAATTAAATTTATAAGTCGGTTTTTTTAAATATACGTTTGTCTGCATATGCATGTCTCTTTCTGTTTATACTTTGACATTATTTGCTATGCTAATATAAATATTGCTCTGACATATCTATTTTTATTGCTCTAATATTGTTTGCTATGATTTGTTTATTGATCTGGTATATCCTAAGTCCATGTGCTCTAACACTGTTTGATATGATATATCTTATTTGCTCTGAAAGTTGTTTAAATTTGATAAAGACTTTAAAGATCTGATATTATACTTAACTGATAAGTAGTTGCACCGATCTGATAAGTTATATTTACATATGCTGCTGAATTTATGTCTTATGCTTTTTCCTGTTAAAGTTTGTATGCTTTGTCTTAGGGGGAGCTTTGTAAGCTCTTTTAGACTTTGCTACTCAAATTTAGTTAGTTTTTGTCATCATCAAAAATGGGGAGATTTTTGGAACCAAAGTGATTTGGATTTAATTAATCTCTAAGTTTTGATGTTAACAAAAGAATTAAATTTGCTTGGCAAAGTGTTAGTTGAAATCTAACATGTGCTTTCAGCTATGCAGGAATATTTAAATATGAGTAATAGTAACTTGGGATATGTTTTCATTGGACTCCTTGTGAAAAATACGCGTCCACCCTTGTAGACGGGCTACTAAATGTTTTGGTAAAGTTATTTATTTTTTTAAGTTGACTAGTTTCTTTAAGTAGACTAGGCACTAAATGCTTACTAGACGGAAATCAAAATAACATCTTAGATACATCAAGTCCAAAGACTTGATAGTAAACATGTCTAGATTGCCATGTCAGCAGACGAAAGTAATTGGTAAAATTGAATGAACTGAAAAATAAAGTAATCAGGTAGACGAGCTCTAACTGCCACGTCACCAGACGAAGATTATGGTAACCCATTGAGGTATAGCAATTCCAAAGATTTGATAGACGAGAAGATATGCCACTTCAGCAGACGAGCATAATAAAATAATGAACAGACTTAGTCTCACATATAACTAAGTAGATTGAGTTTTTAAGTAGACGAGCTCCATCTTTGAATGAATAAATGCAATCCGAATCTCTTGAATTTATTTCAAATGATTGATATTTATTTCAATAGAATTTTTGTTCTTCACATCTGTTTTATTTGCTTTAATGTTTTACCTTGTTGTAAAAGAAACATGGTACCATCAAAGAAATCCAAACAACATAATCGTACAATGAGAAACTGCAAAACGGTCTGTAAGATGACAACTTTATGGTTGGACAAAGCTGGATTGTACACAAAGGAGGAACAACAAGTTCTCAAGCTGCAATTCTCATAGTAGTGAGCCTCCATTTCATGCTATCTCGATAACCAAGAGTACTATTCAGTATTGCCACAATCAAGCTATCAGTCACAACAGATATCATGCATTCAATGCTATCTCTAAACGGGACTATTCAAAATAACCGTTGAAGAAATACAAGTGAAGAAGAAGGTCACAATAAATAGAAGACCTCCAGTTCTGAAGAATAACTTTTGACAATCGATAATCACTCATTCTAATATTCTTTCAAGAGCAAGAATCTGTATTCTTTAGTTTGAATATTGTGAAAATATTCATTTGATCTTAAAATTTCATATCCTCACACACAGTGAGTTAAGAAGATCATAATTTAAATCTCTTTGTTAGAGTTAGAGCCTGAAGAGGCTTGGTAAGAAAGAAATACTTGTAAGCCTGGAGAGGTGTTGAATACTTGGTTGTAATCTATTTGGAAAATAGTGGAGAAAAACCTTCAAATAGAAGGGACTGGACGTAACTCTTGGTTGGAAGAGAGTGAACCAGGATAAAACATCTTGTGTGATTATTCTATCTCTAAACTCTTACTACTTTATTTGTTTTTACTGACTGAGAGGTTTTGATATTGCTTTTGTTAAAGCTTTCTTTTTAAAAGATCAATTTCTTTGTGCTTGCTTCTGATTTAATCTTCTTGTGTGCAAAAATAGTTTTAAAGGTTGTTTTTCTAAAATTATTAACAAACACAATTCAACCCCCCTTCTTGTGTTTGTCTGTGTCAACTTCATTATATCATTCCTTTCATGAACCTCAACCACTGCTCATGTTACAAACCTAAAAAAATTCATTCTGATCAATGAATGATTGTTGTTTTGATCAACTTCAATTTTGAGACAAAAAGTTTGTGCTATTCTAGTTTTTAATTGATTTCTCCTCTTAAAAAAATCCAAAAAAAAAGAATGAAAAAAAAAACTCGTTACGCTGAAAACCCTCATGGGCAGTCTAAGCAAAAGTGGGCAAGATCTATATGGTACAAAAATTTGTTTTCAAGGGCCTTATTCTATAGCATTTCCATTATTGGACGCCCTACACTGTGGCAACTCCATTTTCAAGTTTTCCTTGTTAAGTGCCCTACACTGGGGTAGTTTCATTCTTGGATGCCCTACCTTAGGGCATCTCCATTCTCAACTCTTCTTTATGCAGTGCTCTACAATAGGATAATTCCATTCTAGGAACCCTACATCGGGGCACTCCATCCTCGAGGGAACTACTCTGGGGAAATTTTGTTCTTAAGCGGCATACATCAAACCCGTTTCATTTTCACGTGCCAGAGACTATAGCAAAATTCTAGTAATCAAAATCCATTGTATCCAAAATCAGATCAATTCAAACAGGGGCAAGATCCTTTTGCCCTCCATACCACCTCTTGCGTGTCTTGCTTTAAATACCATTTGAGTCATCAAACTTCCTACACCAATCGAGAAGTTGTTCATGCAATAATCTGTTGTTTTGGCTTCAACGACTCAAGAGGGGGGGGGGGGGGGGTGGTGAATTGAGTTTTCAAAAAATATTTCCCTCTTAAAACTTTTTCACAAAGCTTTATAAATCAGAGTTGCTGATTAGTGTTCTCAGGATCTTTTACAAAATCTTGAATAGAAGGTGATGAGGATAAGAAAGATTAATTCAGAAAGATTCAGAATAGGTTCGGGTTTAATAACTCAGTAATAACAAAATACAGTTTATACAGATCAAGAACAGAAATTATATTCAACTTTAAACATCAAAGTTGCAGGTTCTTGAACATAAACAGAAAGTAAAGGAGTTTGAGTTTAGGGATACCACACAACCAGATTTATCCTGGTTCAGTCACCTCCACTGTGACCTACATCCAGTCCCTACTCCACCTGTGGGATTTCACATACTAACACACAAGCTTTACCAGGTAGCTTGAAAAACCTTCACACCACAGAGCACTCCTTCACCTTGAGATACCACACTCTTGTGAAGAGCCTCAATGTTCATCCTTAGGGATACCTCACCCTAATCACTCAGAGAGACTCCCTTTCTCTTTACAATCAAATTGTAAAACAAAAGTTGATTCCTAACTCTCAATAGTCAGATAAACAAATTGAAGCACTTATGAGTATTGAAACACTCTTTTCACAGTAAGATGATGAATGATTTTCACAATTAATTTCTCAAAACGATTACGTAAAACTGTGATATGTTATGATATTCGTATATGTTATGAAAGTGTTCCTTTAATCCGTATTTATATAGAAAACAAGTTATAGTCGTTGGGATCAATCAAAACAGATATGGATCTGATTAACAGAATCTGTTTTATTGATTCTCGTTATTGAAATAAGATTCTGATTGTTCTTGTAGAATTCGCATCCATAAAATAACCGAGTCCATTTGGAAAAATAGTCGAGTCCATTTGATGAAAATAGTCGCATCCATTTGTAAAAAAATAGCCGCGTCCATTTGAAAAAAATAGCCACATCCATTTGCCATGTCAGCAGATGGGAGTACTAACACAAAGTAATTGGACATGCTCCAACTAGTAGACGAGCACATCTGTCACTTTAGCAGTGTCGCGACTGTCCCGTCCGGGAGGCGCGAAAAGGGATAAAAAGTCAGAGGAGTCGCCACTAAGATTTTTACTGGGAAAATCTTAGAAAACCCCATTATTTAAAGGAAAACTGGTCTAAAAAAAAAGAGAGAGGGAGAAAGGTGAGTTCGGGAGTCGGTTATGAGTAGGGAAGGTATTAGCACCCCACATCGCCCGTTTAAAAAACGGTACCTCAAGTTAATTGTGCAAAAAAAATATTTTAACAGCCTTTTAAATATTTATTTTACCCCAAAAATTATTTACAAGAAAGAATTATTTTTAACTTTTAATATTTTAATATTTTATTAATTTTTATTTTTTTTAAAATTTATTGTTTATAAAAACTAAATGAGGCTGAACATGGCACATGAGTCCACAGGGCAACCTCAAATCTAAAGGATTAAACATGGCACCGTGTCCATAGAGCATCTCTGGAAAGAGAAAAATTTAATTATTTTGATTAATTATTTTAACATAAAAAGAGACACAAAAAGGAAAATTTAGTTTTGGCCCGACAAAATGATTTATCTTGCTCCTACGTATTCCCAGGTGCAATGGGAAACTCAAAGCCACGTAGTTCTTTTTAAAAAAAAAGGTTCGATTGGTTGGTTGATTTTAATTTTGATAAAGATTTGATTTTTTGATTTTATTTAAAAAAGTTTTTATGTATTTTTCGTTTTTTATTTATTTAATATTTTTTATGTCAAAAACTCCTAAACGAGGTAGAACATGGCAAATACGTCCACAGAGCTATCTCGCATCTAAGGAATTGAGTGTGAAACCTCTCACAAAGCAATTCCTTAATTATTTTTCGATTTTTTTTTTTTACATTTTCTATTCATTCGCTTTTAGATTTTCCAAAGAAAAAAGGAAAATACAAAACCCCTTTTTATTCATTTATCAGCCCAAACCCAATTAAAATTTGGTGGAACCTCATTTGATTTGGGCCAACTAGTTAACTTATGTAACCCATTAACAATCCAATTTAAACAAATAGAATAAACAAATATAAAACAACCAATAAACAAAATAAAGAAAAGCAAAGTGGCCACACTATGTCATAACATCAGATAACAAAGAAAGAGTGAGGTTGAGTGGATGAGACCAAACCCTTTCTTCTTCACGGGTGCGCAGAGCCAGAGCAAGCAACCACGGCAGCGGCGAGCGAACCATGACACGGTTGCAGAGGGAGCGACGTACCAGCGGAGTTCGTGGTGGATCCGGACCTGTGCACACGACTCAGGCTGGCATCTTCGAAGGGGACGATGGTGGAGAAGCAGGGGGCGGTTGCGGTTCGCGTGTGGCTCGCAGTGGTGGATCCGGTGGTTCGTGCGGTGGTTTCGCAGATCTGGTGGTGGCGAGGTGCGGTGCGGCTGTTGTAGGAGGAGGAAGAAGGAGATGAGGTTAGAGCTTCTTACGGTGAGAGGAAGAAGGAGAGAGGTGTGGGTGTGACTTTTTTCTGTTTTTTTTTGTTTTGTTGCTGCTGGTTTTGTTGAAGAAAATGAAGAATGAGAGGAAGGGGATGATGCAGGGAGGAGGAAGGAAAAAAGAACGAAAGAAAGAAAGAGGTTTTTCTTGCTATTCCCTCATTCTTCTCCTCTGTTGTTCTTTTTGTTGTGTTCTTGGTTTTTTTTATTTTTTCTGCTGCTAATCCCCCCTTTGTTGTCTCTGTTGGGTCTTTTTATAGAAGAAGATGAACTCTTCTCAATGTCATTGGTACCTTGCAAACTTGAGTGTTGCAGAGGTTACCATGCTGACAGTTCCACTGGCATCCTTGAACAGCCCCCATCTGAATTCTGATTTTTGCTATATTCAAAAGTGGCTTGGGTACATGTTGGTTAAAGATGGAAGCTGGAGGAGAAAGACCAACAGTAGAGGGTAGATGTTGCAGGTAAGGGACTCAGACGTTTCTTTTTCTTTTTTTCTTTTTTCTTTTCTTTTTGTTTTTTAAATTTAACTTTTCTTAAAAATAACCAAGAAATCAGACATTTCTTCAACTGTTGGGTTTATTATCAAAAGTTAACTGTTGAATCAAAATGAAGTAGGCTAGATGATGGATCAAAAATAATCTTGTAATAAAACAAAATGGCCAATAACAAACAAATTATTTTTTCTTGGCATTTTTATTTATTTATTTATATTAAAAGGATAAAAATATACCCGGACCAAATTAGGTGTTCACAGCTGCCCCTCTTTAATTTTTTCTTATTAGATAAAATGTGTAACCGTAGTTAACATATTATCGCTATAAGAAATGAGTAAAGACATGAACTCCAATTTTGTTCGGGGTACACTGACAAACAGAAAAGACCTGTGACTAAAAAGTGATTTCCTGTAATGATCAGCGGGTTGGATTACCCAACGAGGTACACACATAAAAAGCTTGCAGGGTGGATTGCCTGCCGAGCTTAAAAATAAAGATAAAGAGCTTACGGGGTGGATTGCCCGTCTGAAACTCGAGCATAAAGATAAAATAGCTTACGGGTTGGATTGTCCGTCAGACTCGAACAGAAAGATAAATGAGCTCACGGGGTGGATTGCCCGTCTGAAGCTCGAACTGAAAGATAAAAGAGCTTACGGGGTGGATTGCCCGTCGAAGTTTGAGCAGAAAGATAAATGATCCTACATGGTGGATTGCCCGTCAAAAGCTCGAACTGAAAGATAAAAGAGCTTACGGGGTGGATTGCCCGCCAGAAGCTCAAACAGATAGATAAAAGAGCTTGCGAGGCCATATAGACAAATGCAATATATGAATGTCGATTTTGCTCACTGATGGAATGACAATGCTAAAACTCAAATAACTAACTTTCAATTCATAGAATGAATGATGGTGATGAGAACCCTTATTAATTTTGGGCATGATGCAAAAGATTGATGATAAATTATTTCTTCTTTGTTGTTTCTTTTTCATTATTGGATCCTTGACCCTTTAAAAGCATCGATCATAGTCAGTCTTGAGGATGAACTAAAAGAAGGCCCGTCTCATCGAGGAAAGATATCTTGCACTCTTGTTTTCTGATGGTAGACGTCTTTGATGATAATTATCCCAGTGGTTGATCATTAATATTCCTTCCTTTCTTCACTGCCGTTTATAGGGGAAGCGTCGTGCCCCCATGACCTTTCGAGGCTTTCTAAGGAATTCTAACTGCTTAAAGAAAACCAATACTTGTTTCACATTTCAGTAATATAGTTATCAGGATGAATGCACACACACAAATGAAAAAAGTTAGGAGAAAAGGACAAAGGTTGCGAAATAAAATAAAGGAAGTCAATGACATTATATTTGGATTGAAAAAGGTGTACAATGCATAGATTGAAGAACATTGCGGAGTAGAATCGCATCTCCTCAGGTGATGTCTCTATCAATGGCTAATGTTAGTATCCCTCATACAATCTTGACTGCTCATTAATTGGCTTCAGAGATGTTGTTTGCCCCAGTTTCATACATCCAACCTACTGACTGCCCCAGTTCATCGGCTTGACGACACTTCCATTGTTATATTTTTTATTTTTTTTGAACCCTAACTTTTGCCTAGACCGCCTTTTCAGGTTTTCAGCCTAGCGGGTTGCTCTAACTTTTGCCTAGACTATCTTTTCAGATTTTCAGTCTAGCGAGCTTTTTCTCTTTTCATTTTTCATTTTTTCTTTTCTTTTCTTCTTCTTCTTCTTGGGAAGTGTGTTCAAGCATAATACTTTTTTACTGCATCTGAGTTCACAGGGAGTGGAAGGTCTTCCCCATCCATCCTGGTGAGAATTAAAGCTCCTCCAGAGAAGGCCTTTTTCACAACGTAAGGTCCTTCGTAGTTCGGAGTCCATTTCCCTCGATGATCCTTTTGGATTGGTAAAATCTTTTTAAGCACCAGGTCACCCTCCCGAAACTGTCGCGGGCGTACCTTCTTCTCATAAGCCCTCATCAACCTTGTTTGGTATAATTGACCGTGACACAATGCCCCTAATCTCTTCTCTTCAATGAGGTTCAATTGGTCTAGTCGATCCTGGACCCACTCAGCTTCTTCTAATTCTGCTTCTCTCAGTACTCTTAATGAGGGGATCTCCACTTCAATCGGGAGCACTGCCTCCATCCCATAAACTAAAGAATATGGCGTTGCCCCTGTCGAGGTGCGAATGGAGGTACGATAGCCGTGTAAAGCAAAAGGCAACATCTCGTGCCAATCCTTATACGTCACCACCGTCTTTTGGACAATCTTCTTAATACTTTTATTAGCGGCCTCAACTGCCCCGTTCATCTTTGGACGGTACGGAGAGGAATTATGATGCTTTATCTTGAAATTTTCGCACATCTCCTTCATCATCTTATTGTTCAAATTGGTCGTATTGTCAGTGATAATCTCACTCGGCAACCCATAACGACAAATTAGCTCTCTTTTGACAAATTTGATCACGACATTCCTGGTCACGTTGGAATATGATGCAGCCTCAACCCACTTGGTGAAATAATCGATGACAACAAGAATGAAGCGATGTCCATTTGAGGCTTTTGGTTCGATGGGCCCGATCACATCCATTCCCCACATTGAGAACAGCCAGGGTGCCGACATGACATTCAAGGGAGCTGGCGGCGCATGAACCTTATCAGCATATATTTGACACTTATGGCACTTCTTCGCATAATTAAAGCAATCAGCCTCCATTGTCAACCAATATTGGCCAGTCCTCAAGATTTTCTTGGCCATTGCATGACCGCTTGCGTGTGTTCCAAAAGATCCTTCATGTACCTCCTCAATTATCCGTTTAGCTTCCTTTGCGTCAACGCGCCTCAACAACACCATGTCATGATTTCTTTTGTAGAGAATATCTCCATCTAAATAGAAACCCATTGCAAGTCTTCTTAGAGTTCTTTTGTCGTTTTCTGAAGCACCCGAAGAGTATTCCCTTTTTTGGATGAAGCATTTGATGTCATGGTACCACGGTTTTTGATCAGACTCTTCCTCTATCACTTGAAAATATGCAGGATGATCACGACTTTACATTTTGATGAGTGGTAGGTTCCTTTCGTCACTTACTTTGAACATTGAGGACAAGGTAGACAGCGCGTCAGCTAATTGGTTATCTTCTCGGGGAATATGATGAAATGTGACTTCATCAAACTGCTCAATCAAACCTTTGATGTAATCATGGTACGAAATTAACTTGGCATCTCGGATTTCTCATTCCCCTCTTAGCTGGTGGATGACTAATGCAGAGTCCCCATATACCTCCAGTATCCTTGCCTTTGCCTCTATTGCTGCCAAAATCCCTAGTGCACAAGCTTTGTATACGGCTATGTTGTTTGTACAATCGAAGCAGAGCCTTGCAGTGACAGGGAAATAATCATTTCTTGGTGAGATTAAGATTGCCCCGATTCCGTGTCCCAATGCATTAGAAGCTCCGTCAAATAACAAGGTCCATTTTTGTTTTTCTGGTGATTGCTCGCGATCAAACAAAGTCATTATATCTTCATCTGGAAAATCACATTGCATCGATCCATAATCTTCTACTGGCTTATTAGCTGGATATTCTGCAAGAGCGCTACCTTTTATTGCCTTCTGGGTGACATAAACTATGTCGTATTCTGATAGCAGGACTTACCAACCGGCAATTCTTCCCATCAGAGCAGGTTTATCAAAGATATACTTGATCGGATCCATTTTGGACACCAACCAGGTAGTGTAACACAACATGTAATGCCTCAAACGGCGAGCCGCCCAAGCCAAGGCACAGCAAGTGCGTTCTAGCAGTGAGTAGTTGGCTTCACAACTGGTGAACTTCTTACTTAGATAATAGATGGCATGTTCCTTTCTTCCCGACTCATCGTGCTGCCCCAGTACGCAACCCATAGATTCATCTAGCACAGTCAAATACATGATGAGAGGTCTTCCCGGCACTGGGGGAACCAAGACTGGAGGTTCCTGTAGGTATTGTTTGATCTTCTCAAAGGCTTTTTGACAATCTTCATTCCATGTTACAGCCTGATTTTTGCGCAGCAATTTAAAGATTGGTTCGCATGTCGCTATTAATTGGGAAATGAACCTCGCAATGTAATTCAATCTTCCTAGAAACCCACAAACTTCTTTCTCTGTTTGAGGTGCTGGCATGTCGATGATTGCTCGAACCTTTTCAGGATCAACCTCTATTCCTCTTTGACTAACAATGAACCCCAGAAGCTTGCCTTATTTCACTCCAAAAGTGCACTTGGCTGGGTTCAGTCGGAGCTTAAACTTTCTCAACCGCTCAAAAAGTTTCTGCAGATTATCGACGTGGTCATCTTCGGATCTGGACTTGGCGGTCATGTCATTTACATAAACTTATATCTCCTTATGCATCATGTCATGGAATAAAGCCACCATAGCCCGCTGATATGTTCCCCCAGCATTTTTCAAGCCAAAGGGCATAACTTTATAGCAAAAGGCTCCCCACAAAGTGACAAATGTAGTTTTCTCCATATCTTCAGGTGCCATCTTGATCTGATTATATCCCGAGAAGCCATCCATGAAAGAGAATAATGCATGTTGAGCAGTGTTATTGATAGTGTGATTTTACATCATGTTTTCTGTATACTTTTGCATGCATTTTTCATTTAGATTAGGCATTCTTTATTTGATTTTAGTTAGATTTTCCCTTGGAACGGGTGAAGCGGTTTCTTGGTGTTGTTTTGCAGGAATTAATGTAAAAATGCCCAGAAATTAGCCTTGATGGAGCTTGGATGAAGACAGAGCTTGAAAAGAGAAGAAATTGAGCCAAGCAGGATTCTGGAGATTCGCCCCGCGAGACTGGATTCACCTCGCGACCCTGAAAGCTGACTGTTCCAGAAAATGCAAGCTTTTCTGGTTCGTCTCGCGAACCATGTCTCGCCTCGCGAGTCTGGGGATCAGAAGCCATCACGCCCAGGACCTGATGCTCCTCACGGGCGTATTTGAGAAGAACCTTTCGGTTTCGCGTCGCGAGAAACACTCGCCTCGCGAGATATCCATTTCTGAAACAGCAGATTTTTAACATTCGCCTCGCGAGACATGTCTCGCCTCACGAACGCGCGCAGAACTGATTGGTATAAGTTGCTGTTTTAGGGCAGAAAGGGGGAGTTTTGGAGTTTTTGGAGGAGCTTTTGGTGGAGAGTTGGGGACTTGGAGGTTGCGGCTGGACTAGGGTTCCAACCCTAGTAGGGGATGTTTTCCTTGCTCTAGGAATGGAAGAAGATTGGAGGATTCTTCTATGAGTGTTCTTCATCCCTTCTCTCCTTCTCTTTTGTATTCTCATTTTTCATGAGTAGTTAAAGCCCCTATTGTTGGGGTTAGATGTAGCTTTTCTGAACTTGTTTGTATTTGATTTGGTTGTTTTAATGCAAGTCTCTATTTCTTTATGAGTATGTGATTCTGTGCTTAATGCTTTCCTTGTCTTAGCTACCCATAGGAATGATATGTTGCTTTGATATACAATTGACAGATTGATGTTAAGGCATGCTCATGAATCATATGCAGAGTAGTCCAAGAATCTAGACATAGGTGTTGGCTGCTTGCAATCCTATAAGTCTTGACTTAATGCAAAATCTCAGGTTAATCCACCTAAGACATTAGGGTTTAATTTGGGGTTTTAGGCTCATTACACCTAAGACATTAGGCTTGAGTATTTTAGAAAAGACTTGATTGTCATTATTGAATTAGGACTTGTGTTAGAAGCCATTTCATTGCAATTAAGGGAGGATTAATGTAGTCTAACCCTGACAATCTCAACCGCATTTCTGTTGCCTTCCAAGTGTTCGATAAAATTCCCAAAAGACCAAAAATATTTTATTTCTTTATTTTATTATCTACCTTCATACCATAGTTTAGTCTAGATAGTTGTTGAGTTTGTGAATTGGTAATTGGCAACCGATCCCTGTGGATACGATAATCGGTCTTACCACCGTATTACTTGTTTGCGACGAGGTGCACTTGCCTTTATTCTAAAAATATGCATCAAGTTTTTGGCGCCGTTGCCGGGGATTGGCTTTGCCAATATCAGTAGTAACAAATGAGACAACTAGTTTAGACATTTTTATTTTATTTTTCTGTATATATTTGATATTGTTCTTTTATTAGTTTTGTATATATTTGAATTTGTGTTTCTTTAATCTGAGCCTTAATTGTCTGTGAGGTGGAAATTGATTTGACAGGATCATGGACTACAATTATTATCAGCCATCTGATGCAGAAATTGAGATGTCTGAGCTTCAGCTGCGGGTAGATATGCTACAATTGGCCATGGACATCCATCAAGTGAGCAATACGTTGTCAAGGGCCACAGTCTCTCCTCCACCATTGGTAGGCTATTCTGAATGGGGAAATCAATATCCCAACACTTCCACTCCATGGTAGGGGAATCCTCCAAACAATACTTGGATTGATCAAGAGGAACATTGGGAATCTTCCACACCTTCATATCAACCACAACCATCTCAATGGTATGATGATCCATCACCATTGGAAGTTGCTTGGGAGAACTTCAAATCCGAATTCACAGTCAATTCTGAACAACCTATTCCGGATGGTCGGTCTCACTTAGAGGATATTTTGGAGAACTTCATGGTAACAACAATGGAAAGTTTAAAAAATCAAGAAGATACCATTCGAAGTCTCGGGATACGTATTGAGGAACTCTCTAACCAATCCGAAATACCAATTGGGAACATGATGGATGATGATGAAGGTAATGCAATAATGTATGATGATGAAGATGATGCCATAATGGATGAAAAGGAAGATGAAGTGGTGGGAGCAACCGAGTCAAGAAGAGAAGAACCTGTTTGTGAGGACATAGCGGCACCATCTCCCATTGAATCCTTGACTGAAGAGATTGAGAGGAAAAGGCATGCGGAGGACATCTATTTCACCATGCTTAAGGATGATGAAGAACTTTTGGAATTAAATGATGTTATTGCCCCTATGCATGTGTTGAATGTGATGGGAGAAACACTTGTGTGGTTTGTGCTGAGGTTTCTGCATATATGGAAGGTGATGGATTTGGTGATTTGGTGAATGAATATTGTACAGAAGCCAAAACAGCACCAATGATCCTCTCCACTTGTTTACCACCTCACATTTTGAAGCAGTCAACAATGGAGTTCAAGCCTTTGCCTGAGAAACCGGATGTTGCATCTTTAAATATGCAGGCACTATGGCTAGTCCAAGAGGTTGAACCCCATTTTTATTGGGAAGATTTTGTTGATGAATGGGTCGTCATCTTTGACCCGAGAGGGAGTGAGAAGTCCTTCACCCTTGAAGAAGTCACCATGATTTTCAAGCGCTCACTCCCATATTTATGCTGCAAACCATGGGATCCAGGTGAAGGATCTCACACGATGAGCATCTCTTGGCCCTTATACCACAGGGTATGGGATCCAGGTGGATGCTTTTCAATAAGTCAAGCTAGTGACGTTAAAGAAGCGCTTATTGGGAGGCAACCCAAGTTTTCTTTTTTTTATTATCTTTCTCTTAGTCATTTTCATTTTCTTGTGAGTTTTTGTTTTTTGAATTTGACTCTTGAATAATTTGAGAAGATCAAGAGTTTTCTTTTACTAATAAATTTGTTAAGTGTTTTCAGGCTAATAAAGAAGGAGAAACAAAAAGGGGCAGGGTGAAACAAAGCCAGAAAAGCAAAGTCAGCACCCGTTACCGCCTCGGTAAGTCGTTCCAATTTTTCTTTCCTCTCTCCAACTTGATTGTTTACATTGGGGACAATGTAAATTCTTAAGCTTGGGGTAGGGGTATTTTGCATTTGCATTTTTCATGTTGCATTCATATAGTTTTGCATGATAGCTTTGCATGATCACACAATTAGATTGCTCTTGCTTAGAATTTGCACCCAATTGTGAGAACTAAGTGCCAAATAAATTGAGATAGTGAATTTTTGAACCCAATTTTTTTATTCTTGTGATATGGTTGCAAATAAAAAATGCTTGAGATGATCTTGGATAGTTGATAATTAGCATGTGGTTCTGAAGATTTGTGTTTCTCATTGATTTTTGAACTGCTAAAAAAATGTGAGATTTTGAGCCAAAGGGGTACTCACTAAATCTACCCCATTCTTTGTGTTGGAGTGTTATTCCTCTTGGATGATTTTCTCTAGAACTCGACTTTAAACCATTTTGAAGCTTAAAAATTTTTTAAAACATTTTTGAAAATGATTGAGGCACTAGGTATTCTTCTGGCCTTCTGAGCTTTGAATGATGAAATGCTACCCCTTAGTTGCCCAATTTTAAGCCTGAATGAAAAAAATGCTTTTCTTGGTACCTTGAAATTTATTGATAAATAATGTTTGATAGGACCTTCTAAAGTATTGCACAAAAGGGTAAAAAGGTAGTTGAAAAGAGTATTGGAAAGAATCAGAAAAATATTTCTCTTGAGTTGAAAAAATTTCCCCTTCTCCAAGCAAAAGAGAAATAAAAGAAAGAGAAAAATCTTTAGAGAAGGGGATGACAAAAAGAAATGAGAAATAAAAATAAAAAGAAAGAAAAGAAAGGTGGAAAAATAAATCGAAAACCCAAGAAGGTATTTTAGAAGGTGTCATGTGTTGAAATGTTTGATACTTGGTTTAGCCCTTTTGAAATGTCCTTTTCTTGATTGCCCCACCTAACGATTAATCCCATGGCCACGTTACAACCAAAGTAAAGACCTTTTGATTCTTAATTGTTTTCATTAATAAATTAGAGATTTGGTTGATAGTCAAGCCTATGGTAGGATTCATTCCTTGAGGAAAATGGAGCGAATTGTCACATACCCCTAAACACTTGAGTGAGGTAGAAAGAGAGTCAAGCAAATGAACAAGCTTGGGGTGAGCTTCAGGTGAGAAAGAGTGCCCAAATCAGTGAGAACATGAGTCTAAGGAACCTAAGCCTCTAATTGGACTTGAATTGATTATCTCTTGCTGAATTGTTTGAATTGCCTATTACTTGGATCATTTACTCGGGTTCTTGGTTCACTATCCATGTTCTGTTTATTCTTCTGGCCTTAGTGATTGCTTGAGGACAAGCAATTGAATAAGCTTGGGGTGATTTGATAGTGTGATTTTACATCATGTTTTCTGTATACTTTTGCATGCATTTTTCATTTAGATTATGCATTCTTTATTTGATTTTAGTTAGATTTTCCCTTGGAACGGGTGAAGTGGTTTCTTGGTGTTGTTTTGCAGGAATTAATGTAAAAATGCCCAGAAATTAGCCTTGATGGAGCTTGGATGAAGACAGAGCTTGAAAAGAGAAGAAATTGAGCCAAGCAGGATTCTGGAGATTCGCCCCGCGAGACTGGATTCGCCTCACGACCCTGAAAGCTGACTGTTCCAGAAAATGCAAGCTTTTTTGGTTCACCTCGCGAACCATGTCTCGCCTCGCGAGTCTGGCGATCAGAAGCCATCACGCCCAGGACCTGATGCTCCTCACGGGCGTATTTGAGAAGAACCTTTCGGTTTCGCGTCGTGAGAAACACTCGCCTCGCGAGATATCCATTTCTGAAACAGCAGATTTTTAACATTCGCCTCGCGAGACATGTCTCGCCTCGCGAACGCGCGCATAACTGATTGGTATAAGTTGCTGTTTTAGGGCAGAAAGGGGGAGTTTTGGAGTTTTTGGAGGAGCTTTTGGTGGAGAGTTGGGGACTTGGAGGCTGCGGCTGGACTAGGGTTCCAACCCTAGTATGGGATGTTTTCCTTGCTCTGGGAATGGAAGAAGATTGGAGGATTCTTCTATGAGTGTTCTTCATCCCTTCTCTCCTTCTCTTTTGTATTCTCATTTTTAATGAGTAGTTAAAGCCCCTATTGTTGGGGTTAGATGTAGCTTTTCTGAACTTGTTTGTATTTGATTTGGTTGTTTTAATGCAAGTATCTATTTCTTTATGAGTATGTGATTCTGTGCTTAATGCTTTCCTTGGCTTAGCTACCCATATGAATGATATGTTGCTTTGATAGACAATTGACAGATTGATGTTAAGGCATGCTCATGAATCATATGCCAAGTAGTCTAAGAATCTAGACATAGGTGTTGGCTGCTTGCAATCCTATAAGTCTTGACTTAATGCAAAATCTCAGGTTAATCCACCTAAGACATTAGGGTTTAATTTGGGGTTTTAGGCTCATTGCACCTAAGACATTAGGCTTGAGTATTTTAGAAAAGACTTGATCGTCATTATTGAATTAGGACTTGTGTTAGAAGCCATTTCATTGCAATTAAGGGAGGATTAGTGTAGTCTAACCCTGACAATCTCAACCGCATTTCTGTTGCCTTCCAAGTGTTCGATAAAATTCCCAAAAGACCAAAAATATTTTATTTCTTTATTTTATTATCTACCTTCATACCATAGTTTAGTCTAGATAGTTGTTGAGTTTGGAAATTGGTAATTGGCAACCGATCCATGTGGATACGATAACCGGTCTTACCACCGTATTACTTGTTTGCGACGAGGTGCACTTGCCTTTATTCTAAAAATACGCATCAGTTATCTACAAGAACATCAATGTGAGGCAAAGGAAAGTCATCTTTTGGGCTAGCTCTGTTCAGATCTCGATAGTCAACTCACATTCGAACCTTTCCATCTTTCTTGGGAACAGGAACGATGTTAGCAACCCATTGAGGGTACTTTACAACTTCTAGGAAACCTGCATCCAGTTGTTTATTGACCTCCTCCTTGATCTTTAAAGACATTTCTGCTTTCATCCTTCGTAGCTTCTACTTTATGGGAGGACACTCCGGCTTTAATGGCAATAAGTGTTCTGCTACACTGGGGTCTAACCCTGGCATGTCTTGGTACGACCATACGAGGACATCTTTATAATCCATCAACAACCTGATCAATCTGTTTCGCTCCTTTTCTTTAAGGGAAAGTCCAATCTTGACCTCTTTTTTTATCATCTTCGGTTCCCAAATTGATTAGTTCACTCGGCTCTTCATGGGGCTGAATTTCCCTGGCTTCTTGTTCTACCAATCTCAAAAGTTCAGGGGGAATTTCCCCATCATCATCAACAACCTCCTCAGCATGATCAACGAAATAGTCAAAATTGTATGATGAGTTACTAACACTGTCGTTTTCAAGAGAGTCACTTTTAGATCTGCATTTTGATAATTATCAGGGAAAGATGAATGAATAAAGGTTAAAGACAAGAGACTGCATTTATTGGTGAGGGATGGTGAACGAAAACGAAAGTAAAAAAAGAGAGATAACAACACAAAGATACTGAATGCATGTATTTATTGATAAGTCATACTGAAACAGAAACAAGTAAGCCCATTACAACAAAATTCCTAAAGCCTTGGGCAGAGCTAAAGGACAAGCATTACAGAATTACTTTAAAAAGGACTCTATGATCTTGGGGAACTCAATGATCTCCCAATTGTTGAGCTCTGTATCCGGAGAGCATGGATACACCAGATTGATACCATGATCGGCAGGATAATCATCTTCAATAGCTGCTGCTTGGTCCAGGAACGCAAACCCTACGCTTCGGAAGCTCTCTGTCGAATGTCACAGATGGGAACCCTTTCAGCCTCGTATTCACGATTTTCTAGCCGAGCCAACCTCTTTCTTTTCTTCTCTTCTATAACCCTCATCTTGTCGGCCTTGGTGGGCTTGTATCCCAATCCAAACCTGTCCTTGTTCTCAGTGAGCATGGGGATGTTAGCGACACCTTGGCTGTTCTTCCCCAAACCGCTTCCAGGTCGGTATCCTCCTTCAAGCATAACCTTGGCCATCATAATGGACGCTTTGGATGACCGAGGTTTCAAGAGTGGAGCTCCCTCCCCAACATAAGTGGCATTAGCAATTTCAAGTGACTGGAAGGCGGTCTCGAGAGCTTCCTCGACAGCTTCAATATAAGGGGTTGTCGATGGCTTGCTTACTAAAAGATCCTCCTCCCCAGAAACAATTATCAACTTACTATCAACAATGAACTTCACCTTCTGGTGCAATGTGGAAGGTACAGCTCCAGTCGAATGGATCCATGGTCGTCCCAGGAGACAACTGTATGTTGGTGTGATGTCCATTACTTGGAAAAGTACTTCAAAGGTGCAGGGGCCAATCTGAATGGGCAATTCAATTTCTCCCATGACTTCCCTTCGGGTGCCATCGAAAGCTCTTACAATCGTTGTGCTTGGCTTCATATGAGTTCCATCGAAAGGCAACTTTGTCAGTGTCGACTTTGGCATTACATTAAAAGAAGATCCATTATCAATGAGAACCCTAGCCATGACATGATCTCGACACTTCACAGAAATGTGCAAGGCCTTGTTGTGCCCCATACCTTCAGCTGGTATTTCATCATCGGTGAAAGTGACATAATTATCAGCAACTATGTTACCTACAATGTTATCGAGCTTATCAACTGTGATGTCATGGGAGACATGCGCTTGATTTAACACCTTCATCAGTACTCTCCTGTGTGGCTCAGAGTTCATCAATAGAGACAAGAGAGATATCCGAGCCGGAGTCCGATTTAACTGATCCACAACCCTATATTCACTCTGCTTGATGAACTTCAAGAATTCACTTACCTCCTCATCAGATACACCCTTTTTATTCTCACCCCCGTTTGCTTCCTTGTCATCTAGGGTTTCTTCCACCTTCTCTTTCCCTTTGTGATCCTTTCCTTCCTTTTCTATTTCCCCCTTTCGCAATACCTCTGGAGTGTAAATGCGACCACTCCTAGTCATTCCACCAATTCCTGAAATGTTGGTGACCATAGTAGTCCCGTTGGAAGGATTGGGTTGGACCTACATCTCATACTTCCATGGTACCGCTTTGGTGTCCTTGTAAGGGAAAGGACCTGGAATTCGGATGACGATTGGTGTTGGCCCATTTGGAACCGGCAAAGGTTTCTTCTCAGTATAGTATATCACCACTGGTCTCAGAGTGACTTACTCAGGAACTAATTGAGGATTAACCACAACAGTAAAAGGGGTTATCTTAATTGGGGTTGGGGAAATTGTAGATTCAGCAACCATATTAATTGCATACTGATTTGATTCACAACCAATTAAGATAAGCTTCATATCCATTAGCCGCTGCACAACTTGCCGAAACTCCGAACAGTCTTCAATCGAATGCCCCATGCTCCCATCAAAGTCACACCTTATATCTCCGTCGAGAGCCTTTTCTTCCGTGGCCGGGATTTGGATCAATCCACATTTGCACATCTCTCTGAAAACAACTCTCATAGGAGTCCTAACATCGGCCACTTTACTCTTTAGAGTATGTTCTAAGAAGCTCTCAATGGCATTGACCCCCGAACTCCCATGATTTGGCATAGGACCCTGTGCCACATTTGGAGCATCCTTCTGAAAGCTCAACCATTTGGCATTAATCAGGTCTTGGACCTTAAACTTCAAAGCTTTACAACTCTCGGTGGAATGTCCTGTGGCCCCATCGTGATATTCACATTGAGCATTTGGGTCATACCACTTTGGATAAGGAGGGTCTATTGGTCTCGGGATAGGAGTTAGCACGGATTTGCTCACAAGTTGGCGGAATAGTTCGGTGTAGGTCATGGGTATTGGGTCAAAACGCACTGGATTTCTTTCCGGGTTATATGGTGGTCTTGTTTGGCTGGTGTTTGGGTTTGGATTTAGAGGCTGGACGATTTGAGGTGGCATGGTGGGGTGTGTTTGAGGCTGAGAAGGGTATGATGGCCGGTAGGGAGCCATTTGTTGAGGGTTTGGAAATTGCGAGGTTGCAGCGATATATGGCTGGTTGGCTTGGTGATATGGAGGTGGTTGGTAATATGGGGCGTATTGGGCATGGAAGGCGGGTGTTTGGTTTGGTCTCCATTGGTTCGGTTTCTTCTGTTCCAAGGTTACTGCATGTGCCTCTCCCTCCTTCTTTTTCACGAATGGGGTTTTCTTTGGGCCGTTCCCTACGGAAGTCTCGATGATCTTGCCATTCCTCATTCCACTTTCAATTCTCTCGCCGATGATGACCATGTCAGAAAAATTTGATGACACACTCCCAATCATCCTATCATAGAAAGACGACTGGAGTGTATCAATGAACATTGCTACGATTTCTTTCTCAGCTAAGGGAGGCTCCACCTGAGCAGCCAGTTCCCTCCATCGTTGCGCGTATTCTTTGAAAGTCTCTACATCCCTTTTTGACATATTTTGGAGTTGCATCCTATCGGGAGCCATGTCAACATTGTACTTGTACTGCTTCAGGAATGCATCTGCTAGATCTTTGAAGGATAGGATGTGTTCCCGCTCGAGATGCGTATACCAATTTGAAGCTGCCCTGGTCAAGCTGTCTTGGAAGAAGTGAATCAAGAGTTTATCATCTCGGGCATGTGACGCCATCTTCCTAACATACATGGTCAAATGGTTCTTGGGACAAGTGGTTCCCCGATATTTGTCAAAATCAGGCACCTTAAATTTCGGCGGAATTACAACATTTGGCACCAGACAGAGTTCCGAGGCATCCCGAAGACCATAACTATTTACCCCTTCAATGGCCCACAATCTTTCCTCTAGTACTTCCAGCTTTTCTTTAGACTGGGAATCCCCTCCCGACTGA
This sequence comes from Sophora flavescens, assembly GCA_030762895.1. Lineage (NCBI taxonomy): Eukaryota > Viridiplantae > Streptophyta > Magnoliopsida > Fabales > Fabaceae > Sophora > Sophora flavescens. The sequence continues at coordinate 205,718,177 of CM061065.1, read as the reverse complement.
TTCACCGGAGCTTCTCCGTACATATTATGGGGAAATGAATATGGCATGGAGGAGGAACCGAAGTTTGGCATCATTTGAGCCCCCTGGGGTCCATAATGTAGGGTGTATTGTGGGGGCCTTGGATTGACAGAAGGTGTCACTATCGGGGTGTTACCATCTGTAGGGTTGACATTTTGTACTTGCGGTATTTTGACAGCATTGGTGGGGATTTGTGTTTGAGTGATGTGTTCAGAGTTCTGAATACCATCTTGTGGACTGGGGGCTGTTGGTGGTACAAACCCACGAGGTAAACCGTATGGGGGATTGTTCGGGTTAAATGAAAAATGAGTTGGGTTGAGAGGCATCGTGGCCCCTGGTTGGTTGAAACCTTGAATAGGAATCTGAGAAAAACCGGGCGGGATGAGAGGTGTGGCTGGCTGTCCTTCGTTTGAGGCTGGAGGGTTCTCCTCTGTGTTCTTCTCCTTCTGCATTTCTTGTAGGATCTCCATCATCTTAGCCATCTGATCCTTGATTTGACTGACTTAATCCCTGATCACTTGAACTTCTTCTAGTTCATCCGCCATGGCTCTTGCCTGTGATCAAGTGCGATAAGGGTGTCTTGGAGCAATTGTTCAAAAATCACACCCTTTATTTAATAAAAGAAAGAATAAATGAATAAAATCGAAAGAAAGAGCATAAACCAATTAAATTCCATTTTTGAGAGGAAGACCGTCGCATACATTTATAGCAAGAATACTCATCCTGCAATCAAATCTAGTGGTAAAATTCCCTCTAGCTTGACTGCAGTTGATGTCGAGTCCAAGGGAGAATTCACTCCTCGATAGACCACATCTGTACTAGCAATGTTATTGTTTGATGATACCCATATTTTTACGTGGAAAACACATCGTTTTTAGGGTAAAAATATAGTTGATGAAATATCTAAGGGAGAATTCACTCCTCGACAGATATCATCTGGAAAAAGAGAGAGCATTCCACAAAAATTTGATGAAAATTTCTATTTCATTGGATGAATATTGCAATACAAACATGAGTCTTTGGTCAACTAGAAAAACAATACATCGAGAGTTTTCATATTTCTAACCCATCTTTGGGGACCTCAAAATACTATGCCAAGAGCTTCATCTTCTTTTTCCTGAATCCCTTTGCAAGCTTCCCAAAATGCTTGAAGAACTCAGTCACCTCTGGTGGTATCTGGAGGAAAGGGTTCTTGTAGACCTGAATTGATACTTCTTCGAATCGCTCCACCAACTGGGAAGTATGATATTGAATTCTACCAATCGTGTCTTCATATTTTCTTCTCCATGCTTCCTTTTCATAGATCATATCCATTACAACCAATTTCCATCCCTTTACCCATTCTGCGTGACGTTGAGCTTCTCCTCTTTCATTTTCTTGCATTTTGGTCCTGAGCCAATTTTCCCTTTCATTAGCTTCTGCTAATAATTGACGATATCTGGCAGCTTCGTTCCATCCTCGATCAGAGTAAAGTTTGGTTTGGGCCAAGGATTCTTGTAGAGATCCAACTCTCTCCTTTAGTATCTGTATTGTTTCGACATGAATCCCTACGTCCCACTCAAGCTCTTCTTTCTTCTTGAGTCGACTAGCGTGTTTTCTTGACACTCCACCTTTGCTTGCAACTCTTGGATCACTGCTTCTTTTTATTTTCTTGCCCTTTTCATGCGACTTGGGGCTTCGTAGGAATCGACACATTCACTTCTCAAATTATCGATCTGTAAATTCAGTTTTTGCACTTGGCTTTGGAGCTTGACGATAGTTACTTCTGCAACTTGGTTCTTTTCATCCAAAACCCCCATCTGAGCTTTTAGAATTTCAATTTTTTTTCAGCATTTGATCTTCTGTGAGAGGATTGTTTTCAGCACTGGGTGGGGGTTCCGGTTTTGAAGGACACCCCCTTCTTTCCTCTCTCCATGCTTCATATCTTTTTGTTTGAGCTATGATCCGCCTTCCTAACTCATCACGCCCTTTTACGTGAATATTGTTCCATGCTGACCTTATTGCCATTGTCTGACTCTTGATGCTTTCACATTCTTGATATAGGAAATATGCTCCACCAAGCAGCTCTTTTGGGGGTTCATCTTGTGTCCATCTGAGTTGGCACATTACTAGAGCTGGTGAATATGACACACATCCTCTGGGTCCCATCAATGGGACATTCAGGAAACTTCCACAACTGAATATAACTGAATCTCCATTGTACCATGGGCACATCCATCTAAATGAACGTGAGTCGACCTGATCAAACTCTTGTTTCCATTCATATAGTTTGCGTGACTTTAGCGGCATGCGAATGAATCATTTCAATGGGTCGTCCGTTCTATCAATTTTGTTTCCATCATACAAGTGAGTCATAATCCAAACATATAACATTGGTGCACATCATCGTAACTTTCCTTGTTGATTCTGATGACACACTTGTAGTGAGAGAAAAGTTTCAGCTAGGATAGCAGGGACTAAATTCACCCCATATTCGTCAAATCTGTAGAAGACGTCCATGGCTGATCGATCAATCACATCCGGAATAAAGGGAAAAAGCTCCAGTCCGTAGATAAGGAGAGCCAACAATCTATTAAAAAGAACCCATCATTGTTGTTGAGCCAACTCCCTAAGGTAACCTTCCAAGAATCGCCTCTTCAAGCCTGTAGTGTTTCCTTTTTCCACTTTATCCAATTGTTCTGGTTTAAGTTCCAATAGACTTGCTATCTTCCCATCTGCCACATATTGTCCATAATACAAATAGACACGTGATTCCTTTTGGATAGGCAATCTCATCATGTAAGCATACTCCTCTATGGTGGGAGTTATATCTAGGTCAGGCAATTCAAAACATCTCAAAGTTGAGTTCCAATACTGAGCGAATGCACTTAGAGCGGGGGCATCCACCGAAATACGTAATAGATCTAGTATCCTCCCGTACTTGTTGTTAAAGTTCGAACGTGCCTTTTCTGACATTTGTTGACTAATTTCCCATAAGCTCTGAACATCATTGAGTGTCACGTCGATCTTGATGCTCTTCTTGGAACTACTTGCATTGCTAGTACTCTTTTCGATGCTAGGTCCTTCCATTCTTTGCTATAAGATTAAAACTAAGGTCTTCCTGTCAAGAAACACAAAAAAATTAGAAATAAAACACATGAAAAAAATAAAAAATAAAAAAAAATGCCCTACATGCTTCATGTTGCATGAGCCCCAGTAGGGTTGGGAACCCTATGTCGGGTATGCTGTCAATGCACTACCTTCACTATGACACGCCGCTTATTAGAAGTGCAATAATATTCGAACATGTCATTCGGGCTTGGAGCGACGATGTGTCGCCCCCCTTATTTCCTTTTTTAGAAAACTTCATAATAAATATGTATGTGCATGGCAATTTATGTTTATGATGCCAAAAAAAAAATGGAGAGAGAGAAAGAGTATGCTCCCTTTGTCCTAAATTGGGTAAAACTTAGGGTTGGACAAACCTGAGGTAATAACTCTAAACAGGTTGGCTACTAAGTTTGCTCTATCAGTGAAAATCAGGTAGGGTCTAGACTTCTAAAAGCCATGGTTCCCAGATTGCCCCTATCCCGAAAGATAAGGATCTGATTCATGAATCTAGTCACAATTAGGGATAAACCCTCTCAATATGACCATCCCATGATATCGGGTACAACCTGAGTGGTGAATCAACAAATATCAGGGAGGTACGAGACCTCTTCAATGACAATGTCGAGACACCGCTTAATCCTTGAGTTTTGAGCAAGCTCGGGTATAGAGCCAAAAGTGTGTGCAAGTTGTGATAGTGATGTGTGTGATGGGAGCACACAAACCTTCACAAAAACCTACTAAAATAAAACTAACCCAAACCTGCAAAAATGAACAAACAACACCAATACCAAAATTCTCTATCCTAAGGTTGCAAGAATATACAAAAGCAGTTATGTAAGCATTTAAAAAAGAAATAAAAAAAAAGGGTAAAACAAATATTTTCAAAGCTTTTTTTTTAAGAGAAGAAAAAATGCACAACCAACTATGATAGGACTGACTCTAAAAATGTCCCCAGCGGAGTCGCCAGCTGTCGCGACCGTCCCGTCCGGGAGGCGCGAAAAGGGATAAAAAGTCAGAGGAGTCGCCACTAAGATTTTTATTGGGAAAATCTTAGAAAACCCAATTATTTAAAGGAAAACTGGTCTAAAAAGAGAGAGAGAGAGGTGAGTCCGGGAGTCGGTTACGAGTAAGGAAGGTATTAGCACCCCACATCGCCCGTTTAAAAAACGGTACCTCAAGTTAATTGTGCAAAAAAACATTTTAACAGCCTTTTAAATATTTGTTTTACTTCAAAAATTATTTACAAGAAAGAATTATTTTTAACTTTTAATATTTTAATCTTTTACTAATTTTTATTTTTTTTAAAAATTTATTGTTTATAAAAACTAAATGAGGCTGAACATGGCACATGAGTCCACATGGCAACCTCAAATCTAAAGGATTAAACATGGCACCGTGTCCATAGAGCATCCCTGGAAAGAGAAAAGTTTAATTATTTTGATTAATTATTTTAACATAAAAAGAGACACAAAAAGGAAAATTTAGTTTTGGCCCGACAAGATGATTTATCTTGCTCCTACGTATTCCCGGGTGCATGGGAAACTCAAAGCCACGTAGTTCTTTTAAAAAAAAGGTTTGATTGGTTGGTTGATTTTAATTTTGATAAAGATTTGATTTTTTGATTTTATTTAAAAAAGTTTTTATGTATTTTCGTTTTTTATTATTTAATATTTTTTATGTCAAAAACTCCTAAACGAGGTAGAACATGGCAAATACGTCCATAGAGCTATCTCGCATCTAAGGAATTGAGTGTGAAACCTCTCAAAAAGCAATCTTATAATTATTTTTCGATTATTTTTTTTTTTTTACATTTTCTATTCATTCGCTTTTAGATTTTCCAAAGAAAAAAGGAAAATACAAAACCCCTTTTTATTCATTTATCAGTCCAAACCCAATTAAAATTTGGTGGAACCTCATTTGATTTGGGCCAACTAGTTAACTTATGTAACCCATTAACAATCCAATTTAAACAAATAGAATAAACAAATATAAAACAACCAATTAACAAAATAAAGAAAGGCAAAGTGGCCAGACTATGTCATAACATCAGATAACAAAGAAAGAGTGAGGTTTGAGTGGATGAGACCAAACCCTTTCTTCTTCACGGGTGAGCAGAGCCAGAGCAAGCAACCATGGCAGCGGCGAGCGAACCACGACATGGTTGCAGAGGGAGCGGCGTACCAGCGGAGTTCGCGGCGGATCCAGACCTGTGCACACGACTCAGGCTGGCATCTTCGAAGGGGACGATGGCGGAGAAGCAGGGGGCGGTTACGGTTCGCGTGCGGCTCGCAGTGGTGGGGCCGGTGGTTCGTACGGTGGTTTCGCAGATCTGGTGGTGGCGAGGCGCGGTGCGGCTGTTGTAGGAGGAGGAAGAAGGATATGAGGTTAGAGCTTCTTACGGTGAGAGGAAGAAGGAGGGTGGTGTGGGTGTGACTTTTTTCTGTTTTTTTTTTGTTTTGTTGCTGCTGGTTTTGTTGAAGAAAATGAAGAATGAGAGGAAGGGGATGCCGCAGGCAGAAGGAAGGAAAAAAGAACGAAAGAAAGAAAGAGGTTTTTCTAGCTATTCCCTCCTTCTTCTCCTATGTTGTTCTTTTTGTTGTGTTCTTGGTTTTTTTATTTTTTCTGCTGCTAATCCCCCCCTTTGTTGTCTCTGTTGGGTCTTTTTATAGAAGAAGATGAACTCTTCTCAATGTCATTGGGACCTTGCAAACTTGAGTGTTGCAGAGGTTACCATCTTGTGATTGATTGCCGGCATCCTTGAACAGCCCCCATCTGAGTTCTGATTTTTGCTATATTCAAAAGTGGCTTGGGTACATGTTGGTTAAAGATGGAAGCTGGTGGAGAAAGACCAACAGTAGAGGGTAGATGTTGCAGGGAAGGGACTCGGACGTTTCTTTTTATTTCTTCTTTTTTCTTTTCTTTTTTTTTAAAAATTTAACTGTTCTTAAAAATAACCAAGAAATCAGACATTTCTTCAACTGTTGGGTTTATTATCAAAAGTTAGCTGTTGAATCAAAATGAAGTAGGCTAGATGATGGATCAAAAATAATATTGTAACAAAACAAAATGGCCAATAACAAACAAATTATTTTTTCTTGGCATTTTTATTTATTTATTTATATTAAAAGGATAAAAATATACCCGGACAAAATTAGGTGTTCACAAGTAGACGTGCGCTTCTGTCATTTTAGTAGACGTGCACTTCTGTCACTTTCTTGGACGCCAGTTTTTACAATTCCTAGTGTTGGAAAAGCGCTTATATTATTCCAGTGATGGACGAGCGCTTTGAAATCTTATTTCAAAAATCATTTTCATTTACGAAAAATTATTCCTTTTAATGCAGGTTATGAAAAATGATTTTCTTTCATGCATCTTTTCAAATTGAGCTTATTTGTGAATAGGAGATTTCATCTCTTACAAATCATCTAAGACTTTACACTAATTTCTTCGTTAAGCTCTTGTCTTGATGATTCCTTGATCTTCGTCTTTGCTCTTTGATTCCTCCAAGTTCTTCTTTGAATATTCTCCTTTGATTGCTCACTGAACTTGTTGAGTATTGCTTGATACCTATCTTTGTAATTTGACACTAAAAACACTTACATACACATTAAGTTGTATTTGTCATATATCAAAATCTCTAAGTCATTGAGTTTAACAATCCCCCTTTTTAATTATGACAAACCTTTTAACAAATTATAAGATCAGAGTATAAGTGTAGCAGACGCTAAGTGTTTTAGACAGATTTATATCATGGTATCAAAGCAGTCAGAGCAAAGGTATATCAGAGCAAAAAAATATTATCAGAGCAGAATTTGATTTACTCCTCATTAATCATGTAAGCTTTTAAGCTCCCCCTCAACATATGCATGTATAATTCGTTTTCTCTATATCATACTTTTTTTTCATGTATAATTTGTTATTATCCCTTTCTCTATATCATACTTTTTCTCCCTCTTTTGGCATTATAAAAAAGGTAAAGAAAATTCGAAGCAATAGAGAAGGTAAGCACTTAATCATTCAAACATAGCATTTAAAATTGTTCATGATAGAGGGATAGGTGCAGGGACAAATCAAAAAGATGTGACTAACTCGCATAGATGTTCCAAAGCTCTCTTCTGATCATTCATAGATATTCCAAATCAAATCATACAAGAATCATAGCATATTTACACAAAGATTCAGTCATATAATCAGTTTCTTTAGAGATTAGATATAGGATTGATCGATTATGCCCAATTCTCTTCTAATGAAAAAGAAGCTTTCCTTGTTCAATGGCTTGGTAAAGATATCGGCAAGTTGTTTAGTTGTATCAACATATTCAATCTCAATTTCTCTACTTTGAATATAGTCTCTAATGAAATGATGTTTGATTTCTATGTGTTTAGTTCTGGAGTGCATTATGGGATTCTTAGTTAAGTTAATTGCACTCGTATTGTCACATCTAATAGGAACTTGGTTTAGTTGTACACCATAATCAACTAATTGTTGTTTCATCCATAAAACCTGTGCACAACATCTACCAGCTGCTACATATTCAGCCTCTGCGGTGGATAAAGCCACACTAGATTGTTTCTTACCGAACCATGATACTAATGAGTTTCCTAGTAAATGGCAAGTTCCACTAGTACTCTTTCTGTCTAGTTTACAACCAGCAAAATCAGAATCTGAATAGCTAATTAAAGTACATGTAGCTCCTTTAGGATACCATAATCCCATGTCTTTTGTTCCTAACAGATACTTAATTATCCTTTTAACTGTTGTTAAGTGTGATTCTTTTGGATTTGCTTGATACCTAGCACACATGCATACACTAAACATGATATCTGGCCTACTAGCAGTAAGATAAAGTAGTGAGCGTATCATACCTCTGAATTTAGAAACATCAACAGGTTTACCTTGCTCATCCTTGTCAAGATAACAGGAGGTACTCATTGGAGTAGCCATCTCCTTAGCTTTTTCCATGCCAAACTTCTTGATTAACTCATTGCAGTACTTGGTTTGGCTAACAAAGATTCCATTTTCAGTTTGCTTTATTTGCAGTCCAAGGAAAAAGTTCAGCTCACCCATCATTGACATTTCAAACTCACTCTGCATAAGACTTGCAAACTCATTGCACAACTGCTCATTAGTAGCACCAAAAATTATATCATCCACATATATTTGTACAAGTAAAAAGTTGTGTGCCTTTTTCTTAGTGAACAAAGTTGTGTCAACTTTACCTCTTTTAAATCATTTTTCAACGAGAAAATTACTTAACCTTTCATAACAAGCTCTAGGAGCTTGCTTTAAGCCATATAGTGCTTTAGACAGTTTATAAACATGGTTAGGCAATTCATTATTCTCAAAACCAGGTGGTGACCAACATATACGTCCTCTTGTATAAATCCATATAAGAAAGCACTCTTAACATCCATTGAATACAATTTAAATCCCATTATACAAGCATAAGCAAGTAGCATTCTTATAGCTTCTAATCTTGCTACTGGTGCATATGTTTCATCATAATCTATGCCTTCTTCTTGGTTATACCCTTTGGCTACCAATCTAGCCTTGTTTCTTACAATTATACCATTTTCATATAGTTTATTCCTGAAAACCCATTTTGTACCTATTACTTGACAGTTCTTGGGTTTAGGCACTAGTTTCCAGACTTGGCTTCTTTCAAACTGGTTTAACTCATCTTGCATAGCCATCATCCAATGTTCATCAATTATAGCATCATCTATGTTCTTAGGTTCTACTTGAGACACAAATACCATATGATTACAAACATTTCTAAAAGATTGTCTAGTAGTTACCCCCTTTGTAATTTCACCAATGATGTTCTCAATTGGATGATTTCTGACAGTCCTCCATTCCTTTGGTAGGTCAGGCTGTTGTTCTGTTTGCTCCTGCTACAGCGATTCATTCTTTAAGCTTTCATCTTCTTCATTGTCCTATTTCTCTTCTAGGAGAGTTTTCTCAACTGAATATGCAAGATCATCAATAACACAATCCTTTCCCAACCTTTTGGAGTTAGACTCATCAAATGTCACATACACAAATTCATCAATAGTTTGTGTTCTCTTATTATATATTCTAAATGCTTTACTAGATAGAGAGTATCCTAGGAAAATTCCTTCATCAGCCTTTGCATCAAATTTTTCAAGATTATTCTTTCCATTGTTAAGAACAAAGCATTTGCAACCGAATACATGTAAATGTGATATATTTGGTTTTCTTCCTTTGTAAAGCTCATAAGGGGTTTTCTTTAAGATTGGTCTTATCAAGACTCTATTTAGCACATAGCAGGCCGTATTGACAGCATCTGCCCAAAAATGTTTTGGCAAGCTAGAGTCGTTCAACATAGTTCTCGCTATCTCCTCTAATGATCTATTCTTTCTTTCCACTACTCCATTTTGTTGTAGAGTTCTAGGAGCAGAAAAATTATGTTGAATGCCATGCTTATCACAAAAGTTTTCAAACACTTCATTTTGAAATTCTCCCCAATGATCACTTCTTATAGAAACAATTTTTACGTCCTTTTCATTTTGCACAATTTTTGCCATTTTCTTAAATGTAGCAAATGAATCACTCTTATGAGATAGAAAATATGTCCATGTATATCTAGAGTAACCATCTACTATTACCAATGCATACGAGTTACCACCAAAGCTTTTGATTCTAGACAGACCAAATAAATCCATGTGTAAAAGTTGCAAGGGTCTAGTTGTTGAAACAATGTTCTTTGATTTAAAAGAGACCTTAACTTGCTTTCCTTTTTGACATGCATCACATAGTCCATCTTTCACAAATTTTAGTTTAGGCAAGCCAACTACGAGATCTTTACGAATCAATTTATTCAAGTGGTTCATGTGAAAGTGTGCAATTCTTCTATGCCAAGCCAATTCTCTTCTTCTTTTGAAATAAGACAGCATGCAGTATTTGAAGAGATATTATCTAAATCAAGCATATAGATGTTATATGTCCTATGTCCAATTAATTTCAAATTTTCATCATGCTGATTTTCTATTAAGCAACTATTGGAATTGAATTTTACCTTGAAGCCTTTGTCACATAGTTGACTGATACTTAACAGGTTATGTTTCAATCCCTAAACATATAGTACATCCTCAATGATTGTTGTTGAGTCACTTCCAATGTTGCCAATGCCAAGTATTCTCCCTTTATTATTGTCTCCATAAGTAACACTACCACTTGACTTAGGGGTAAAGGAAATGAACCTGCTTTTGTCTCCAGTCATGTGCTTGGAACAACCACTGTCAAGATACCATTTCACATTCTTGGCTTTCCAACACACCTATAAAACATAATCATGTTTTTGCTTTAGGTACCCCAATCTGTTTGGGTCCTTTTGAGTTAGTTGCAGCAATAATTCCTTTACGATCCCAATATATTTAGATTTATTCTATGCTGATTTTCTGTATTGGCGTGTAGAAGCTGTGACCTTTTCTAGCACAAAAATAACATTTAACAAATGGGGTGTTTGATGTCATAGGTGCATCAAAAAATTTCTTGAAAGATTTCTCATGTATCTTAGGTTTATAGCCTATTCCAGCCTTATCATAAACACATTTTTGCTGTCCTAACAATGCATCCAAATTATCTCTACCATTTGTGAACTTGACTAAGTCATTTTTCAGTTTTTCAACTTCTTTAGTCAATGTACAGCTAGATGCATTCCAGATTTCTTTATCACTAGTAGTTCTAGATAGATCACCATTCAAATGATTTATATGTTTCTCTAACTTAGGACATTTATCACATATAGGTGCATCTAAAACAGTAGCTAGTTTTTCTTTTAAAGCATAATTTTCTGCATTTAATTGATCTACCTCTTTGTTTAAAACAGAAGTTTTCTCCTCTAAGCATGTGATGGTTTTCTTTGACTTATTTAGTAATCTAGCAAGTCTAATGGATTCTTTATGAAGTACTTCAAAAGCATTTTGCAATTCATCATAAGAAGGTTGATAATCATAACTTCACTTTTTGAATCACTGTCATTTCTGGCCAACAAGCATAAGTTTGCCTCCTCAGATTCAGATTCTTTAGTGGATTCTTCATGTGCTATTTGCAATGTATCCCACATCTCCTTTGCTGATTTGCAATTTGAAACCGTGAAAAACTCATCACGGCTTAAAGCAGATGTTATAATATTCTTAGCATGTGCATTATATTGAATTCTTTTCTTATCATCCTCATTCCATTCAGTTTTAGGCATATTTCTTGAAGCACCATTGCCATCTACAATAGAGGGAACAAATGGTCCATTTTCTACTGTATCCCATATGTCAACACCTGCTGCCTCAAGAAAGATTACCATTCTTTCCTTCCAATAGATATACTCAGATCCATTGAAGGCAGGCGGGGGTGCAAGGGAAGCCCCTTCATTTAAACAGTCATTGTAAGCCATGCTCTTATAGCTGTTAAGCCAAACTTAAGAGTTTAGCTCTGATACCAATTGTTGTTTTGCTTCAACGACTCAAGGGGGGGGGGGGGGGGGAGTGAATTGAGTTTTTTAAAAATATTTCCCTCTTAAAACTTTTTCACAAAGCTTTATAAATCAGAGTTGTGGATTAGTGTTCTCAGGATCTTTTACAAAATCTTGAATAGAAGGTGATGAAGATAAGAAAGAGTAATTCAGAAAGATTCAGAATAGGTTCGGGTTTAATAACGCAGTAATAACAAAACACAGTTTATACAGATCAAGAACAAAAATTATATTGAACTTTAAACATCAAAGTTGCAGGTTCTTGAACATAAACAGAAAGTAAAGGAGTTTGAGTTTAGGGATACCACACAACCAGATTTATCCTGGTTCAGTCACCTCTACTGTGACCTACATCCAGTCCCCACTCCACCTGTGGGATTTCACACACTAACACACAAGCTTTACCAGGTAGCTTGAAAAACCTTCACACCACAGAGCACTCCTTCACCTCGAGATACCACACTCTTGTGAAGAGCCTCAATGTTCAACCTTAGGGATACTTCACCCTAATCACTCAGAGAGACTCCCTCTCTCTTTACAATCAAATTGTAAAACAAAAGTTGATTCCTAACACTCAATAGTCAGATAAACAAATTGAAACACTTATGAGTATTGAAACACTCTTTTCACAGTAAGCTCAAGAAAGATGATGAATGATTTTCACAATTAATTTCTCAAAACGATTTCGTAAAACTGTGATATGTTATGATATTCGTATATGTTGTGAAAGTGTTCCTTTGATTCGGCTTTATATAGAAGACAAGTTATAGTCGTTGGGATCAATCAAAACAGATTTGGATCTGATTAACAGAATCTGTTTTCTTGATTCTCGTTCTTAAAATAATATTCTGACTGTTCTTGTAGAATTCACATCCATAAAATAACCGAGTCCATTTGGAAAAATAGCTGAGTCCATTTGAAGAAAATAGCCGCGTCCATTTGGAAAAAATAGCCGCATCCATTTACCACGTCAGCAGACTGAAGTACTAACACAATAACACAAAGTAATTGGACGTGCTCCAACTAGTAGACGAGCACTTCTGTCACTTTAGTAGACGTGCGCTTCTGTCACTTTCTTGGACGCCAGTTTTTACTATTCCCAGTGTTGGACGAGCGCTTATATTATTCCTGTGATGGACGAGCGCTTTGAAATCTTATTTCAAAAATCATTTTCATTTACGAAAACTTATTCCTTTTAATGCAGGTTATGAAAAATGATTTTATTTCATGCATCTTTTCAAATTGAGCTTATTTGTGAATAAGAGATTTTTTCTCTTACAAATCATCTAAGACTTAACACTAATTTCTTCCTTAAGCTCTTGTCTTGATGATTCCTTGATCTTCGTCTTTGTTCTTTGATTCCTCCAAGTTCTTCCTTGAATATTCTCCTTTGATTGCTCACTAAACTTGTTGAGTATTGCTTGATACCTGTCTTTGTAATTTGACACTAAAAACACTTGCATACACATTAAGTTGTATTGTCATATATCAAAATCTCTAAGTCATTGAGTTTAACATAATCCATGCATGTTTGTTACATGATGCTTCAGGTAAGGTAAATATGAGTTCAATGATACAATTTAACCATCTAATGGTAATTCTTTGATGAACAACTCTGGCCAGAAGAATTCTTAATACAAGGGGAAAGTGGCATCTCAGTTGGCAATCAAGTAAGAAGCTTTGGTCTTGACATACAAAGGTGAAAAAAATTATCCACAACCTAAAAAAAAGAAGAAGAGAAAAATAAAAATAAAACAAAAATGGCTCGCTAGACTGAAAACATGAAAAGGCAGTCTAGGCAAAAGTTAGAGCGGCCTGGTAGGTTGAAAACTCGCGAAGAGCGACCTACGCAAAAATTAGGGTCAAAGACAAGCAAAGTATATGAAGTCTCCTCAAGCTACAAACTAGGGCAGTTTTATAAGAAAAGTCGTGAAAAGCTCTCAATGATTGGACTGGGACAATTCGTATCCTTGAAAGTTGATAAGCCAATCCCATCCATCATTACAAAGAAGCATATCTCGTCCAAAAAGCAAAACACCAGTTGAGCAAGCAAACAATAATCAAGGAGCCTCGTTCTAGTTCATCCTTAAGATTGGTTGTGATCTATACTTCAGGGAGTCAATGATCCAATAATGATCTTGAAAAAAACAAAAAAAAAACAAAAAAAAAAAACAAAAACCAATCACGGTTTTCATCATAAGCATATCTTACATCATACAATCACAGTTTTCATCAAAAGCATCTCATGCATCATACATAAAAAAAAATTTATCACAGTTTTCATCCATCACAAAAGAACATCTTACATCATGCATTGTCTCATCATTTCTTGCATTGATAAAATCAACATATTTGCATTGCATTTGTTCAGCTTTAACCGGCACAAGGCCCATAAGCTGTGTTTTGCTAGATTTAATAGGCACAGGGCCTCATAAACTTTGTTTTGTTCAGCTTTAACGGGGCACAAGGCCCATAAGTTGCATCTTTGTTAGATTTAGCAAGCATAGGGCCTCATAAGCTTCGTGTTTGTTTTCGTTTAGCTTTAACGGGCACAAGGCCCATAAGCTACTTTTTTCTAGCTTTAGCAAGCATAGGGCATTGTATGCTTTGTTTCGACGGGCACAAGGCCCATAAGCTGCATCTTTCTAGCTTTAGCAGGCATAGGGCCTCGTAAGCATTGTTTCATTTCGTTTAGCTTGGACGGGCACAAGGCCCATAAGCTATGTTTTTCTAGCTATAGCAGGCATAGGGCCTCATAAGCTTTGTTTCATTTTGTTCAGCTTGGACGGGCACAAGGTCCGCAAGCTGCTTTTTTCTAGCTTTAGCAGGAATAGGGCCTCATAAGATTTGTTTCATTTTGTTAAGCTTGGACGGGCACAGGGCCCATAAGCTTTTTTTTCTAGCTTTAGCGGGCATAGGGCCTCATAATCCTTCATTTGTGTTTGTTTAGCTTTGACGGGCACAAGGCCCATAAGCTGTTGTCTTTGTTAGCTTTAGCAGACATAGGGCCTCATAAGCTTTCTTTTGTTTCGTTCAGCTTTAACGGGCACAGGGCCCATAAGCTGTTATATTTCTTAGCTTTAGCAGGCATAGGGCCTCATAAGCTTTCTTTTGTTTTGTTCAGCTTTAACGGTCATAGGACCCATAAGTTGTTATCTTTCTTAGCTTTAGTGGACATATGGTCTTTTAAGCTTTCTTTTGTTCAACTTTAACAAGCATAGGGCCCACAAGCTGTGTTTCTATTAGTTTTAGCAGGCATAGAGCCTCTTAAGCTTTCTTTTGTTTTCGTGTAGCTTTAGCGGGCACAGGGCCTTTAAATTACATTTTTTCTAGCTTCAGTAGGCATAGGGCCTCGCAAGTTTTTTATCTTTCATGTCAAGCTTCAGTGGATAACCGACTCCGCAAGTTTTTTATCTTTCTTCAGCGGATACCCGACTCCACAAGTTATTTACCTTTTCTGTCAAGCTTCTGCGAGTACCATACCCCGTAAGTTCTTTTATCTTTTGTCAAGCTTCAACGGATACCCGACTCCGCAAGCTTTTTACCTTTCTTTTCAAGCTTCAGTGGATAACCGACTCCACAAGCATTTTACTTTTCTTTTCAAGCTTCAGTGGATAACCGACTCCGCAGGCTTTTTATCTTTCTTTTCAAGCTTCAGAGGATACCCGACTCCGGAAGCTATTTACCTTTTCTGCCAAGCTTCGGCGGGTACCATACCCTGTAAGTTCTTTTATCTTTTGTCAAGCTTCAGCAGATACCCGACTCCTCAAGCATTTTACCTTTCTTTTCAAGCTTTAGTGGATAACCGACTCTGCAAGCATTTTACTTTTCTTTTCAACCTTCAGTGGATAACCGACTTCACAAGCTTTTTATCTTTCTTTTCGAGCTTCAGCGGATACCCGACCACTTAAGCTATTTACCTTTTCTGTCAAGCTTCGGTGGGTACCATACCTCGTAAGCTCTTTTATCTTTTGTCAAGCTTCAGCGGATACCCGACTCCGCAAGCTTTTTACCTTTCTTTTCAAGCTTCAGCGGGTAACCGACTCCGCAAGCTTTTAACCTTTCTTTTCAAGCTTCAGTGCATAACCGACTTCGCAAGCTTTTAACCATTCTTTTCAAGCTTCAGCAGATAACAGGCTCCGTAAGTTTTATATATTTTGTCAAGATTCAGCAGGTACCATACCCCACAAGCTCTTTTTGTTTTCATGCTTTGGCGGGTACCAAACCCCATAAGCTCTTTTTTTCAAGCTTCGGCGGGTACCATACCCCGTAAGCGCTTTATCTTTCTGTTCGAGCTTCTGACGGGCAATCCACCCCGTAAGCTCTTTTATCCTTCTGTTCGAGCTTCTGACGGGTAATCCACCCCGTAAGCTCATTTTTCTGTTCAAGCTTCTAATGGGCAATCCACCCCGTAAGCTCTTCTTATCTTTTTGTTCGAGCTTCAACGGGAAATCCAACTCGTAAGCTCTTTATCCTCTTCTTCAGTAGGCAATCCACCCTGCAAACTTTTTATGCGTAAACCTCAGTGGGCAATCCAACCCACAGGTTCTTTACAGGAAATCGCTTTGTAGTCACAGGTCATTTTGCTTGTCAGTTTACCCCAAACAAAATTGGAGTACATGTCTTTAATCGTTTCTTCTAATAATAATAGGTTAACTACAATTATACCTACTATCTAATAAGAAATGAGTAAAGATGGGCAGCTGTGAACACCTAATTTTGTCCGGGTATCTTGTTTTTAATTAATATTTTGAAAAAATAATAAACATAAAAAATAAAATAAAAATAAAAAAACTTTGCAAAAAAAAGAAAAAAACAATTGTTCTTGTTCTTGGCCCATTATAGGATTAGATGTAGTCCAATTTTATTTTTGTTGTTGCAAGCCCATGATCCAAACCCAAAACAAAAAAAAATGATAACAATTTTTTAGAGGAGGGACGTTTGTTTTCCTTTGCCCTCTGGTACCATTTTCCCATCCTTGCTCTATGTCTCCTCCCATTTCAAGTATGAATCAGCTTTATTTTCATTCTTTCCTTTTGTTTTCTTTTGCTTTTTTTTCCAAAAAGGGTGAAGTACTACCCCTGCACCATTACTGCACCAGCAAGCTAGTGGTAGACGAAATTGGTATGCTCTCCATCATCTGTACCTATACACAGCTGGCCTAACAAGAACATTTGTCATCTTCTTCAATAATTTTTGCTATAAATTGGCACCCATCAGAAGAAGCAGAGGGGGGAGAGGCGTAAAACAAAGGAAAGGATCTGATGAGAGTTTGTTCATGAAAAAACCTCTCCCTCTCCACTTTCCTCACCATTTTCTCTCTTTACCAAGCAGCTCAAGTAAATAAAACAGAAGCATTTTCCACCACCTTCCCTACCCATTACCATCATCCTCAAAGATCCATGAATCACATGCCATGAAAACTCTATTCCTCCACATATCCCTTCAACCATTTTCACCAATCTAAACTCCAAAACCACAATCAAAAACCAAAGAAATATCAACAATAAAAACAACACAGACAAGTCAGTCCCCTCTCCTCCGCCATTACCATACCTTCGCCCCCTCTCCTCTGCCATCAATGCCGCCACGACCACACGACCACACCGCATGAGTCTCCACCGCGAGATCCGTCATGGATCGCCATCCTTCCTGCTCCATTCGCTGCAGCACCGTCACGCACAAACCACCACCAGAAACTGCAAATATGCTCATGTTACCCCCTCTCTGCTTCACCGTGACCCCCAAGCTCCACCACCGCACAGGACCGCTTCCTTCGGACCAGAACCACCATGCAATCATCGGTTCCACTCGCCGCGAACGACCGCGCCTCTCCTTGGGCACCGCCCTATACTACCACTCCATCTCCATCGTTTGGTTCCTCTGGTTTACCTCTTTCCCCTTTTCTGGTTTTGATTTTAGATTATAAATCTTTTGTTTTGTTTTGTTTTTTTTTTGTTTCAAACTTTAAGTAGCTTTTTGTTGGTCTCGTGTAATTTGTGGGTTGTGTGTTTGGGTCGGGGGAAATGCCCTCCTTTCAAATAAAATGGGCAAAACTTCCTGGTTTTGGGCTCTATCTTAGGCAATTTCAATTGGGCTAAGTTCTTTCAAAATAAAAGATGCTAAAATATTAAAAAAATGACAAAATAAAAATATAAAAATCCTGCTAAAAATATTTTGAAATAAAAATCTCTTCTGAGTTCACGCAACAATCTACGACGTTGATGTATAATTTTCATCCTCAAGTGTCGTATGAATTGTAAGAGTTCAACGTATAGTTTAACTCTCTTTAACCCTGTGCGCAAGACTGAATACCCTTTCTAATAAATATTTTTAATTTACTATTTTTATTAAATTTTATCCAATCTTACAAAACAAAAAAAATAAATATATTTTAATTCACGCAACAATCTACGACATTGATGTATGAATATTCATCCTCAAGTGTTGTATCAATTGTAAGGATTTCTCGTATAGCGTCGCTATCATGGACCCTATGCAAAAGTGAATTCATTTAGAAATAAAATCCTTTTTCATTAAATAAAAAACAAAAATAAAAACAAATCTTTAGAAAAATATTAAAATCAACCAACCAATCAAACTTTTTCTACAAGAACTACGTGGCTTTGAGTTTCCCATCGCACCCGAAAATACGTAGGAGCATAATCATCATTCTGTCAAGTCAAAATTTAATTTTCTCTTTTATTGTGTTTATCTTTTTATTTAATTTAAAAAGTGGGGTAAAATAAATATTTTCAAAGGTTATTAAAATTCTTTTGCACAATTAACTTGAGGTACCATTTTTAAACAGGCGATATAAGGTGTTAACACCTTCCCTACTCGTAACCGATTCCCGGACTCAAATCTCTATCTTTTTTTAGACCAGATTCCTTAAAATAAATGATTTTTCCAATGTTTTTCCCAAATAAAATATTGGTGGCGACTCCTCTGTTTTTACCTTCTTTTCGCGACGCCCGGATAGGACGGTTGCGACAGTCCCTCCTACATAACAGGAGTAATATCTGTGGGGCCCTTGATAGAGTGAGACTAACCGCTCATTGTTTATAATATTAAATATGATTTAATATTATTGCCAATATTATGAGAACCTGTAGGATCACACACTTAGAGCAGATTAATCAGAACTAAAAGAAATTGGGTTAGAACCAAATTTCTATTGGGCCACACTCATGACAGATGAGCCCAGAAGGGCCAGGTTAAACCCTTTTCCATGCAAGGGGCGCTACCTAGCAGGGCTTAAAGGCGTCGTTCTAATTGAACACGTGAGACGTGTTTATCTGTTCGTGTGGACTACGTAGAGGCATTACTGGTTTGTGCAGTGCTCGTGATTTGCAGCGACTCAAATCAAAGGTCTGCGCTTCAAGAGGTAAATTTTCGAAACATGAACCATGACCATTCGCAAGGATTCTTGGTGGGAATTATTCCGCCGTGCTTGTTTGATGCACAAATTCCCAACATATTCTAGAATTTTTCTGGTTGAAGAACTCTCCATTTTATGGCCTGTTTTCCTTTTTTAGGTGATAGGAGAGGGGGAGGGGAGGCCAAGGCGGTGGGGTTGGGGGGGGAGTGGGAGGAGAGAGGGGGTCTGAGAAAGAAGAAGGACTGAAAAATAGTTATTCTTTTGCAAATAAGGGCCTTAAGATACTCTCTCAAGGTGAGCAACTTGTCAATGTTGCTCACCCTTGAATTTACCTAGAAACTGATTCAGAGTGTGGTCTTCATCTTGTTGTATATGGAAGTAAGAGCCGCCCTCCTCCAAAGAAGGATATAAAATGGATTGTTTGGATAGATTTTGATGAGTTAGATTATAATAGATAAATTGAAAAAATTACTAATCCATTCATGATTCGTTTAAAATAAGTTGAAAAACTTCGATTCATCCATAATCATTAATTAAATAAAAATCATTTAACCCATCAAATAATCATTATTGATAGACGGATATCTCACCCTCACAATTTGGTGGTAGATGATGGCGGTGGATGACCGATGGTTGGCGGCCAGTAATGGTAATCAACAAGGTCAACCGGTGGCCAACAAAGAAGGTAGTGAAGGGGTTGGTGAGGGCTGGTGGGGGCTGACAAGTATTGGTTGGTCCAATTAGTTGAAAAAATATTAAATATATCTAAACTAATAAATTTTTAATTTGATTGATTCAATGGGTTGAAAAACAAATTGGATAGATCATAAACCATCTATTAACCAATTCATTTAACCATTTTGTATAAGTGGATGAGTTGGGTTAAATTTACATATGAATTGATTTATTTGGTCATGATTAAAAGGATTATTTTGTCATCTCCACTCCAAACTTCAAAACCCGCTTATAACTTGTACCGTTGCAGGTGAAAGAATTGGAAAATAGTTTTTATTCATACGGTTTTGTTTTTGTTTTTTGAAGGAGTTTTTATTCATACGTTATGCGAAGGCAACGTTGTTATGGAAAAT
The DNA here is from genome assembly GCA_030762895.1 of Sophora flavescens. Lineage (NCBI taxonomy): Eukaryota > Viridiplantae > Streptophyta > Magnoliopsida > Fabales > Fabaceae > Sophora > Sophora flavescens. Next base: position 205,698,109 of record CM061065.1, on the reverse strand, counting down.
ATGACTAATTAGAGCAAGATATAAAACGAAACTACTACTAAATATAATAATTTAAGAATAACTTAGGGTGTGTTTGATTATACATTAACACATAGGACAACACATGACAGTACAGTCTTTTGAGTCACCAGACAACTTTGTGTCATGTATGTATAGTTTGATAGATAATGGACAACATAAGTAAAATAATATTTTATAATATATAGTATACATGATAATATATCACTACTACCATAATAATACTATATATATTAGAGAGGGAAATAGAGAGGAGAGATAGGGGAGAGAGATAGAGAGAGGAGAGAGAGGAGAGAGGGGGAAAGAAGAGGAGAGATAGGAAACGATAATTTTATCTTTTTTTGGTAGTCTGTCCATGAGACAAAAAGTTGTCCAATAGTTTGGTGGGGGACAAAATTTTGAGTTTTTGTTCTGTCCCTCATCTCTTTTTTTTGTCCAGTCCCCTGACCACTTTTCAAATCAAACAAGGGACAAAAAATTTTGTGCTGTCCAGTCCCCTGTATTTTTGCAAATCAAATGCACCCTTAAATTGTGAAAGAACCAAGTTCATGTTTTACATGAACTCTTGAATTAAGCTAGTTAAGTCTGGTGTGGTCCGTGATCGTTTTGGATTTGTCTACGCACAAAAAAATATTAAAAATGTCAAAAATATAACATATATAACCTTGATATATATGAAATATTGTTGGATTCAAATGCATTTTCTCATTAGATTTTTTTGTTCAAAACTTTAGTCTATGTGTTTAATTTATATTATTATTCAATCAATTTAACTTTTTAAACATAATATTATCCTCTTAAGTCATCAGCCTTACCTCAGGTTATACTCTTAATTTGGCGTGGTGTAACCATCTTCGATTTGTCTACATTTTTTTCTTAAATATTAAAATACCAAAAGTATTTCTTTTAGAATTTAACCTTGGTGTGTGTGTATATATATATATTATTGAAACTGTGTATTTTTTCATTAGAATGTTTTTGTCAAAATTGTGCGTTAATTTTTTAATTTGTATTATTATTCAACCAATCTAATTTTTAAACATAGTATTATACTATTAAATCATCAGTCATATTATAACAACTTTTAATGTTATTTTATATAATATTTATTTTATTGTTTTATGAGTTTTTTTATTTTGGTTTTTGTAATTTTTGCTTCTATCGTGCTATGGTTGTACAAAATAATTTTTTTTTCTGAACATATGCATTAAAATATTTTTTTTAATCACCCCTGATCCTCTTAATTTTTTAATTTACGTCTATTTATTAAAAAAATTGTTATTACTTCAATCTATACTTACCCATGAAAACTGACATTAGAATTATTCGAAGGTAACTTTTAAAATAATAAAATACCAAATATTTTAATAATACGTATTATTGTTAGTTGTTATAACAGTAATATGGTGAAATTTGACAATTGAATGTTGCACATTTCAATTTTAAATTAGTTCATTGAATAACTATGGTGTAAGAGTTAAGAAGGCAAAAAATCATAGTAGTAGCACCATGTGCTTATATACAAACCATAACATATTCATGTCTCGATGATTATAAAGGGAGAAAGAAAGAAGCATTTTGTTCACATTATAAAAAAAGAAGAGCCAGAATAAAAACCTAATCAACAATAGTTATTGATATATACATTTATTGTCTGGTAATTAAATTAGTATATATTGTCTGGTAAAAACTTTAATACTGGTACCAATATTTTGATACGTGTACTTTGATTTTAATAATCAAGAGAGAAAAATAATAATGATGTTGATTTGTCAAGATATTATTGGATGTATGTATAAAAATAATGTACTGACAGTGTATAGAAATTAAATACATCTTTATGGCCAGTAAATTAGTAGTGTTTCTGTCATCCTATTTTTTATATTAAGTCATACTAATTAGTGCCTTAAGACACTAATTAAATCTAAAAACAGTAATTTTTTTATTGCTTAAAGGATAATAATTTATCTCTCAATACAAGTTTCTATAAGCAGTATCTTTATGGGATTAAAATAGTATATATTTTCAGTGTAAAAATTTTATATTGATATCCATTAATATTTTGACATTTGTATTTTTCTTTTAACAACCAAGAAAGAGAAATAACAATGCTGTTGATTTGTCAATATATTATTGGATGCATGTATAAAAATCCTCTATACTGACACTGTATAGAAATTAAACTCATCTTTATAGCTTGTAAACTAATAGTGCTTTTGTCATCCTATTTTTTATTTTATTTATGTAGTCATATTAATTAGTGTCCTTAAGACACTAATTAAAGAATCTAAAAACTGTAATTTTTTATTGAAAATTTAAATATGTCAATTCTCAAAATATTGAATGTACCAATTTTAAATTAAAAATATCTTTTTACTTTCTTAACACTAGGTGTAACCCAAAAAATACAAAAACTAGTGTCTTTAGGCTTAAGGCACTTGTTAGCTTTTTTTCTTATCAAATAATTGATGTACTTGTACTGGTTAAGGTATCAAAGATAAAAAATTTATATTGGAGGTTGTGTATTCAATAATTTTTGTAAAGTTTAAAAGTTATTATTTTCAATAATTTTTTTTTAACTTTTCTAACTAATATGTCTTTAGGATAGTAGTTACACTAGTGCAATAAGTGCTTTTTACGTCAGTTAAAATTGATTTTTTACGTCAGAATACTGACTGACGTAAATACAGCTGACGTTAAATATAAAACTATTAACATCAGTTCTTTAACAAAACTGACGTTAATTTTGTAAAAATTAACGTCAGTTATGTAAACAACTGACGTTAAACATAAAACTATTAACGTCAGTTCTTTAAGACAACGGACGTTGATTTTGTTAAAACTAACGTCAGTTGTTATAAAGAACTGACGTTAAAGGTATCATTTTAACGTCAGTTGTAATAAAAAACTGATGTTAATAGGTTTTTTTTTTTTAAAATTCAGTTTTAAAATATCACTCCCCTCAGCTATCCCTGCATTCAGTCCCAGTAACACTGAATATCACACACATTACAGAATTGCAAAGGAAAATTGAACAATGGGGGACTTAAACCCAAAACCCATGTATATATATAAATAAATTTTAGTTCCAATGTCTAAAAAACAAAAACTATCTAAGGATATATATATACATGTTATTAATTAGTTTCTAAAGTCTAACAAAAAAACTATTCATCTAAGTAGTACGGAGATATGTTGTCAATTCCTTTTTCAGCCGCATACTTGAAGAAGAATTCAGCGAAGCGCATCCTCAAGTCTCTTAACTCTTCTTCTTCAATAGGCGATTGGTCGATAAATGCCTAGACACGTTCAAATAATAACAATAACATCAATGCAAGTCATCTTCAAAACTATAATATATAATTTAACAAGTTGTTTAAATATTACCTTCTTCCATCCATCCGTAATAGATGCGGAGACTATGTTCAGCATATGAAGCATCACATAATAGCCGCACGACCACCCGTCAATTTGAAATCGAGACTACTAACAAAATTAATTTCAACGTCAGTTGAATATACATATAAATTAGTAATTATAATATTAATTATTTGATAAATAAACTACCAAACCTTGAGGATGTTCCATACAGGATTTGCTTTAGCCTTAGAAGTCCTACTTCTCCCGTTGGCGCAACTTATGCTAGTCGCCTTCAGTATCATAAACAAATAATCATGTCGATCAATTAACAAACTCATATATCATGTGTGTAATAAACTAAAAACAACTGATATTAAAACTTAAATTAAATTTAAGATTAGTTACTTACTTATTTACAGCTTCCACCACCTTCGGTGGCGGATCTTGGTGGAGAGAGCAGAAGAATATGACAGTATGTTTAGACGGGTGAAGTACCAACAACTGCCAATGGCGTTCCATACAGTAGGGAGCCAGATATAATTCTTTCGGATTGTCTCCCAACAAGTTCCCTAAGTATTTACTCAATGCATCTTTAGCAAAGAATTCGGGCACAAGGATTGACGGATCTAAGAAACCATAAACTGATGCAACACCCTTATCAAGCTGAAGACGATGGAGATACCTAAGATATGAAAAGGTGTGGATGTTAATTACATAATATATATATTGAAATTAAAATAAATTATTAAATGGAAAAATACCAAAAATAAATAAGTTATAAAATTAAAATTAACTTACGTGCACCAGAGACTGATGACATTGTTGTTCATCCAGATGTTATTTCTGCAGGCGTTCCCGAGATCGTCACCAACGAAGGAAAATATCCTCTGTTGATCTGGGAGTGCCACCCATCCATCGTGATCCAATGGACATACAAAAATCTCAAACGCATAATCCTCACCAAGTGAGAACAAACGAGTGATAGATGACAGCGACAACGACGTCGACTTGGCCTTCAGTTTAGGAAAAATAAAATAGATAAGTTGTTGATAATTAAAAAAAACACAAGTAATTATTTGACTAATTTGGACATTAATAATGAATAAATACCTTTGTTAACATTTCGAGCTCACGTCGTTTGGAGTCCAACTCAAGCTCACGCCTTTTCATTTCCAACTCATGCTCATGGCGCTGGACTTCCAACTCCCGCTCCCTAGTTGCCAACTCATCGTCCTCCACATGTGCCCTACTAAAACTCTCTTTTGTGCTCACATGTGAAGGGTTGGCAAGCCCTGCGATGTCTTGGGATGTACCAACGGAGGAAAGCTCTCTGGCAAGCGCCTGCTTGAATTCTGGGTTGGATATTAAGCCTTGCATCAGATGTGATGTAATAGCTGGGTTGGACATGAGGTGCTGAGTAATGTCAGCCAAAATTGATGCTTCATTAACCACCCGCTTTCGTGAAGCAGACTTGCCATAATATTGTTTGATGGTCACGTTCCCAGGAACACCGAGAACCCGACCAGGATGGTCTTTCTTGCCTAGAGCAGTCATCAAGACGTCCTGCCGTCCAGAAGGGACGAATGCGCCCTGGGAGGATTTTGCTTTAAGATCCATCTACAATGAAAAAAAATGAAAAAACGTGCAAGTGAAAAGTGTTGCAAATATCTATACAAATATCAATTGAAATCAAGTTAATTATTTACTTACAATCTTATCTGCCACTTCGCGAGTGGAATCAGCTTTAAAAGATCCCGTCTTTGTCATGCGGCCGGCTAACCAGACATCCTCGCGGTCGATGTCCGACGGAGGACTTGATGGTGTGCCCTCAAGCACCTCTCCTATTTCAATCCTAGCAGAGTGCTCTTCCTGCTTCGCCCTCAGCCTATCCGCCATCATCTGCTCGATCCGAGTCTGGTACCCACCCTGAGACATGGTGTGGCGGTGGACGTTCTTCGCCTGATTCTGCCGACCCTTATTTGCCTTAGCCTATTCAAACAAAAACACATAATTAAATACAGTTAAATGATCTATAATAAGCATACAAAATTAACTTAATCAACCAACCTGAAATTCTCCATCCTGTCGACTCCTGGCAAACATATCCCAAGTATCCTTATCAATCCAGGGATAATCCGAGAACATTTTATCAAGACGCTTCTTCCCAGATACATAGTACCTGGTAAGATCATGCTTGAACCCATTCCAACGCTTTGATGCCATTTTCATACATTTATGACGATGATCCTCATCATTTGGCACAGTCCAAGCTACCTACACATTAGATACATATATAACAACTGGATAGATTATAACTCGGATAATTATCTAATAATGTAAATCAAACGAATGTAAAGGTAAAATGCCGTGATAGCCTCCCAAATCTGATCCTTAACGTTCTGTGGAACGTCATTCCAGTGGTTGTAGTTGATGCTTACTTGCTGCTTCGCTTGTAGAAACACCCACTTATTAAATTCTTTAGCACGGGGTCCCTGGGCATTTAGATTAGCATCGAAGGACACCTCAAGCTTCTGTACGCTCTGCCTGTCCTTCTCTAGTTTCTTCAACGAGGTGGCTCCTCTACCCCGTTTCCTATGAGCCTGTGATGTCTGTATGGACAAAAAAAATGATAAAATAGAGGGTTGTAACATTATAAACTTACATTAAAAAGAAGGACTAAAGATAGTATATAACATGTAAACTTACACTAGAATCAGGCGTAGGCGTGATCGGGTCCTGCGAAACCCCTACCGTCTCCTCCCGTGCATGTGGGCTATCCGACTGATCCATATGTATGCCTGTTCAGAAACAATATATATGTATTAACATAGGTTATAACTCAAAATAAATACAGAAGTATAAATAAAAATAACTAGATAGGTTCTGTAGATATACAAAACATCTATATATCCAATATAAGGACAATACGGGAGATTGAAAACTATAGTTTTTGAAGATTAATGCCAAGCACTGGTCACGGCCTGGCCGTGATGTCCATCCCGGCCGTAACGTGCCAACCCGAACCAGACCCCTCATAGGCGGGGCTGATCACGGCCTAGCCGTGATGAGCATCACGGCCGTGACAGATCAACCAGCAGAGCAACGTGCACTCAAAACCAAAAATAGAGACATTCCAAACAACTCAAACTCACGGTTTAAAGTTACAACTACTGAGACTACAGTTTCAACATACACTCAAAACCAAAAATAGAGACATTCCAAACAACTCAAACTCACAGTTTCAAGTATCAACTACTGAGATTACAGTTTCAAACCAGCAGAGCAACATGCATGCACTCAAAACCAAAAATAAAAAATGTGCCCTAATTAAAGACTCACCAGAAATAGGCGCTCGCGTGGTGGTAGTGGGGAAGCTCGAGTGGTGGCCAACGTTCGATGTGGTTACTGAGAGCAGAGGAACAAGGAGAGTTAGTGCGCGGGAAGGGGAAATAGAGATGTCAAGTTATTGCAAAGAATGAGCGGGAAAGACAGAGTTAGGGGTTAAGAGTGTACCTCACGGTGGTGGCGAAGAAGCCCTCACGGTGGTTGCGGTGGAGATGAGCTCGCGATTAGGGCAGAGTGAGAGCGAGAGTGAGGGTTGAGAGTGAGGGGTTGGCCAAGATGAAAAGAGACGTACAGAGAAGTGCAGAAGACGCGGGTGTAAAGCGTTATAATTAAAATAAAACACCATTGTACGTCAGTTGTTAGTAAAACCTGACGCTAAAGGTCATATATTTAACGTCAGTTGTCTTAATAAACTGACGTTAAAAACACTCACACTTCTTACGTCAGTTGTTAATAAAAACTGACGTTAAAGGTCATATATTTAACGTCAGTTGTATTAAGAAACTGACGTTAAAAACTTCTTACGTCAGTTGTATTACACAACGGACGTTAAAAGTTTATTAGTTTCTGCAAAAACATTCATTCCTTTGACTACCGTGCTACTTACCCATTCACCTTTAATTTGTACCTAATCCTCTTAATGAGCATTAAGTTTATAGATAAGTTTTCAAGAAAATCAGAATAGCTAGCTTAGTAACTTTTCATCCACTGCTCCTATAAATAGCTTCCTCCCATATATCTTTTTAATTTTCTGCTTCACAATATGGCTCTGCCGTGGAGATTAACTTCATCACTCTTTCTTCCTATTCCTAGACTCAAAGGTCTTTGTCTTAATGGTCAAACAACTTCTGAGTTTGAGTAAATTACATTACATGGGTGATAAGTTTGAGTAAACTACATTATGTGAGTTGCTCACCTTATCACCTTCCGGAGAATCAACTGCTGGAGGGCTAATCAGGTGCTCGGGGGTCACAATTCCAAAACCCCAGCTTTGGCAGCAAGTGACCGTCTTGGAAGTCTCTGGAACCACTGTCTTTGCTTGAAACAGATCTAGTGCACCTGTTTTTGCCTCTCTCTTGAGCTCTCTCATGCCCCCCAGTTTTCTGAGGTCTTCGGAGTATATATAGTTTTCCCTTTGGCATATTTCATAAAACTCTCTGATGGGATGTAGCTTTAATGTTTAGGATTTTAAACCCTTTCAATGTAACTTTTTATAGGATTTTAAACCCTTTCAATCTTCTGTATCAGTCTGTATTACACTTCATGAATGAGATCCGGTTTGGGTTATTGATTCATCATATATTTCGCATATATATTTTAGTTTTCAAAACAGAAACACAAAACATCAAAGCAATTCATGTGAAACTGAAACTTTGAGGAAGGCAATGCGGAAGGGATCGTATACTAGATAAAAAAATTATTAAAATAACATTTAACGTCTGTTGATGTAAGGACTGACGTTAAAAGTGAAGTGACTTACTTTTAACGTCAGTTCTTTATCGAACTGACGTTAAAATGTTCACTTTTAACGTTAGTTCTTTATTGAACTGACGTTAAAAGTGAGTCACTTCACTTTTAACGTCAGTCATTAAAACAACTGACGTTAAAATTGAATTAATGAAGTCTGATATTTACAAAACTGCCACCGCCTCCTTTTTAACGTCTAGCTTTTGGTTAACTGACGTCAACCTTTACCGTCTAATGTATATTTTCCACTAGTGTTAACAAGACCATTTATTTTAAAGAAAATGTGAATAAGTATTTTATGACATTGTTTAATGAATCAAAATAAGAAAGTTTTGAAAAATATAACACTTAATTTTTTAATATAAACTTTTTTTTTATGATTTTTTTGACCGGTGCTCTTAATGCATTTGTTTGCAACACGTTATTATTTTAATGCTTGTGAACCAACAAGAAGCTCATGATGATTCTTAATTACACCAATCAATTCAAGATTAAGGGTAACATGCACTACAAACATAATAATTCGTCTCGAATAAATAAAAAGAGCTACATGATGATGGCACTTCAAAAGCTTAATCGCCCATGTCTACAAATTGACCTAAACATATCTCGTTAAGGTAGTCCATAAAATAATTTAGGAAAATGTTATTTTTTGGGGTATTAATTTAGAAAAATGTTACTAATTTAAAAATAGAAAGAAGTAAATTTTTATTGATAATTTCCTGTATTTAATAGGGATGGCAAAACGGGTTAGATTCGACGGGCCAACCCGTTTAACCCGTCTTTTTTATGGGACGGGTTGGTCCGTTGGACCCACTTTCATTTTTAATTTACTTGTTTTTTTATATTAGTTAAAATATTTTGTTTAATCCTACATAAACATAACCGTACAATTTTTTTATCTATATTATTATTATGTTTCTCATGTTTAAAATTTGTAACACAACTTAAATATTATTAATGGAACTCGAATAAATAATAAACAATAAAAAAATTCCAATATTATAATAGTAAAATCGCATACAAGAGAAATTAATCACACAAATGGGACGTGGTATGATTTTCAAGTGGGAACATGATTAATTTAAAGATATTTTAGGAAATTAAATATTTATTTTTGCATTTTTATTTTTTGGCGGGTCAACCCGTCGTTAAACGGAGCGGTATATGATTTTCAACCAACTTTTAACATTCAACCCGTCCCGTCCTGCCTCGTTTTAGACGGGTTGGCTGCGAAGCAGGTTGGCCCATTTTGCCATCCCTAATATTTTATATGTTGAGAGATAAATTATTTAATTTTTAATAAAAAAATATTCTTAATAATTTCTTAACTCATATCCTAAAACATTTATTAACTATTAGTAAGACCAGTAATCTAAACTTAGTAAGATCCAATAATCTAACTTACTGAGATCCTTGAACCCTAAAATCTTAGTATTTTCAAATCAAGCTTTAATTTTTTAAGGGAAAAAGAATTAATCTTTTTCAAACACCATTATGATCAAACAAACTTATAAACAAGTTAAGTAAATTATAAGTTGGTTTATTAAACTTTCAAACAGAACCTAGCAGTGTGAAAAATATAATTATATTATATTTTGTTAGTATAAAGAATACACATATAATTTACTATGTAATATATATTTATTTTTATACTAACTTAATTTAATTACATTTTATACTACCAAGTACTAAGACAAAAAATTTCCTTAAAAAAAAGTACTAAGACAAAATTACCTGCTAAAACATTCTTGTTCCAACATGGGTCGAGATGTACTCGGCCCAACTGTCTCCAAAGTCAAGGAACAAAGTTCGGTTTACTTTTCAAACGTGGATCAAGGAGTCCTCGATCTAGTCCATTTTCAATCCAAGGAGCACAGTTAGGATCCTAGTAAAGAGGTTGAGCTATGGTCGGAATATTCGAATATACCAAGCAAGTTTTTATCATGGATATAACATCTTGTAACTTAATTTATGCGACTTTAAGAGCATTATGATAAAGGGAGATAATCATGCGCAAAATGATGGCCGGTAACGGAATATCCATTGACACCCTGGACTATATAAGGAAGCTCAAGTGAAGAAGAAGGCAGGTCATTCAGAAATAAGTAGTATACTAGGTTTATACGAGTATCTATCTATGCTTTGAATTATACTACACTTTTGTGTGAACAATACTTAAATTAAACTCATAATTTTAAAAAATGCAAGTGGAAAATCTGCAATGACCAAAATGACTTCCCTTAAAAATTTAAAAATATAAAATAAAGAATAAAGGCTCAAACTTGTCCATGACAAAAAAAAAAGACGATGACATTTTTGACACAGAAATGAAAAATATCAATTTGAACTTCAAGGATGTAAAATGCAGGTCAAAATAGTCCCTAAAAATTGTTCTAAAAAGGACTATTTTGACCTGCATTTTACATTCTTGATGATCAAATTGATATTTTTTATTTCTCGAGGACAAAATGTCGGTGTTTTTTTGTTGGGGATCAGTTTGGGTCATTACTCTAAAATAAACAAGGTTGGATGAACAGGAAACATAACTATATATGATGATTCTGAAGGGCGAGCATACTTAGATATTATTGTTGGGAAAAAACAGAGATAACAATCTCTAATGAAGCAAATATTTTTTCTCTTCACCTGTATAAATAAATAGGCACAACAAAATATTCTTCCACGGGATAATATCAATGGCAGAAAAAATAAATAGCAATGATACCACAATTTTTAACATGGAAAACTCTCAGTGTATGGATAAAAACCAGGGGACTAAGTCCAGCAAAAACTTCCACTATAAATAATATTGGGTACACCAAGTCTTCCTAGCAGCACTAGGGAACACCAAAATAACAATACTTCACCTAATAGGTGGATACAAGCAAGCAACAAGAGAGAAACCCCACAAAAATGGGTATAACAACTCAGCTCAAAAAGAAGGCAAACCAACAATATAATGATATCAAAATATTGCTCTCAACACCAGAAACAACAACTAAAATTTCATAGATAATGGAAGGAGTTTACCCATCTGATGAAGAGCACAAAGTTCCTCCCTTTTTCTTCTTCTCCCTATGCCGAACTCCCTCTCTTGCTACTCTTTCCTCTCTTTTTTTCACTCACGCACAGTAAACTCACACACACACACACACACTTGTTTTCTTTCTTTTATTCAAACCCTATTCAAATGCCACTTGGGCTTGGGCCATCGGCAAATTTTATTATATTTTCTTTTTAAACTAATGTGGGACCCACTTAGGAGTGACCCATCCAACAAATCTCCCCCTCACGACTCAAGTGGGAAGATATTGCTCGACCAAGCCCGCCTTCTTTCTACAACAAATCAACTTTGTCACGGGCAAGGTCTTTGTCATCATATTTGAATCATTTTTAACAGTATGGATCTTTTCAAGTGAAAATGCATTCATCTCTAGTACCTCTCGTATCCAATGATACCGCACCTCAATGTGCTTTAACCTGTAATGAAAAGTCGGGTTCTTGCTGAGATGGATTGCACTCCGACTGTCACAAAATAACACAAACTTCTCCTACTTGAGGCCCAACTCTTGTAGCAATTTCTGCATCCATAAAAGTTCTTTGGAAACTTCAGTAATGGCAATATATTCAGCTTTAGTGGTAGACAAAGCAACACATTTTTGTAATTTTAATTGCCAAGACACTGCTCCCCTGCAAAAGTCATCGAGTATCCAGAAGTAGATTTTCTAGAATCAACATCACCAGCCATATCTGCATCTGTGTAGCCATCTAACACAGGTTGACCACCCCCAAAGCATAAACATACTATAGAAGTGCCTCTGAGATACCTGAAAATCCACTTCACTACTTGCCAGTGGTCTCTACCAGGATTAGAGAGATATCCGGCCTTGTGCATACCATAGCATACATCAAACTACCAATCGCGGATCATAAGGAACCTTCTTCATCTCTTCTTTGTCTTTCTCACTTGTAGGGCATTGTTGAGAGCTCAACTTGAAATAACTTGCAAGTGGAGTACTGACAGGTTTGGAATTGCTCATGTTAAACCTCTCTAATACCTTCTCAATATACTTATGTTGATACTACCACAATTTACCATTCTTCATGTCACGAGTAATTCTCATGCCAAGGATTTGCTTTGTAGGACCCAAGTCCTTCATGGCAAAAGACTTGCTTAAATCTTTCTTCAAACAATCAATATTCTTAGTGTCATGACCAACAATCAACATGTCATCCACATATAGCAAGAGGATAATAAAATCATCAACAGGGAATTTCTTTACAAACACACAATGATAGGAAGTAGTTTTACTATAACCATGTTTCTCCATGAAAGAATCAAATTTCTTGTACCATTACCTTGGTGCTTGCTTGAGTCCATACAAACTTTTCTTCAACTTGCACACAAGCTGCTCTTTTCCTTTGACCTTGAAGCCCTCAGGTTGTTCCATATAACTTTCTTCCTCCAAATCACCATGAAGGAATGTTGTCTTCACATCAAGTTGTTCAACCTCTAGGTTCAAGCTAGTTGTTCATCCAAGCACAACCCGAATAAATGACATATTCTTCACCACATGTGAGAAAATTTCTTCAAAGTCAATGCCCTTCCTCTAATTAAAGCCTTTCACAACCAATCGAGCTTTGTATCTTGGTTGGTAGTTATTCTCTTCTGCTTTCAACTTGAATACCCATTTATTCTTGAGTGCTTTCCTACCCTTAGGCAACTTCACCAATTCAAATGTGTGATTCTCATGCAAGGAATTCATTTCTTCTTGCATGGCCTTCAACCACTCTTCCTTGTGCACATTTATAATGGTCTCTTCATAGCTTTCTGGATCTCCACTATCAATGATCATCACATACTCATGTGGAGTGTATCTTTGGGAAACATGAAGCTCTCTAGTAGTTCCTCTCAAGTGAGGCTCAACCGGTGGCTCAAATGGAACCTCTTCAACTGGCTCATTATGTGTGGTGCAGGGTCATCAGTTGCATTCCCATCATCTACCTGTATATCTCTCCCATCAACAAAAGTTCCAGTAGGAGGTTTAGGCGCAACATCAATATAACTTTTGGCAACTGGTTTCTGTTTCTCAGCCTTCTCAAAATCTTCAATGGTTTGGTCTTCAAGAAATATCACATCCAGACTTCTAATAATTTTTGTCAGCTGGATCCCAGAGTCTATAACCAAACTCTTCATGACTATAACCCAAGAAGACACACAGTTTAGATTTCCCATCAAGTTTGGACCTCTCATCTCTTGGAATGTGAACAAAAGTCATGCAGCCAAACACTCTCAAGTGGCTATAAGAAACATCTTTCCCTGTCCATACTCTGTTTGGAACATAACAATCTAATGGAACAGAAGGAGAAAGGTTGATCAAATTCACTGCAGTTCTCATTGCTTCACCCTAGAAGGATTTGGGTAATTTTGCATGAGAGAGCATACACCTGATTCTGTCATTAATGGTACGATTTGTTCTCTCTGCAACTCCATTATGCTGAGGCGTCTTTGGAACTGTCTTCTCGAGCTAATTCCATGTTCTTTACAATATTCTTCAAACGAACCCCTGTATTCACCACCATTATCTGCTCGGACACATTTCAACTTGCTTCCTTTTTCTCTTTCAACACTTGCATGAAAGTGCTTGAAGACACCGAGTACCTGGTCTTTAGATTTCAAAGCAAAAGCCCACACTTTTCTAGAGTGATCCTCAATAAAAGTAACAAAATATGAAGCACCACCAAGAGACTTACAATCGATAGTGCAAACATCAATGTGAACTAAATCAAGAACATTTAGCCTCCTGTGAGGACCAGAACTACGAAATGAAATTCTAGGTTATTTTCCAATAAAACAATGAGAACAAGTATTTAAAGGTGTACCTTTCATAGGAAGACAATTTTTCCTAGAAAGGATGTTCAGTCCTTTCTCACTCAAGTGACCAAGGCGCATGTGCCACAAATCAGAAGAAACATATTCAACTGCGTTCACCTCCACCTTGCTTAACTTTCCAGGCATCCTGTAGAGAGTAGTGAAGCTTTCTTCCTTTGCCACCACTAGTGACCCTTTGGTGAGCTTGCATATGCCACCACCAAAGTAAGTGTGATAGCCCTCAATATCCAAGGGTTTAACAGAAATCAAGTCGAGACGGATATCTGGAACATGTCTGACATTCTTCAATTGCAACTTGCACCCGATGCTAGTTTCAATCCAAACATCTCCCATACCAACAATTTTACATACCCCTTCATTTCCCATTTTAATTGTGCCAAAATCAACAGCAATATAAGATGAGAAGAAATCACACCTAGGAGTGACATGGTATGAGGCTCCAAAATCAACAATCCAACTGGAATCATGGCATGCTAGATTTATAGAATTATCATCACAGACAATGTAAACATCACTATCAGATGCAACTGCAGTTGTGTCTTTATCATTTTTATTCTCTTTGTCTTCATCTCTTTCCCATGACTTCTCTCTCTTTAGGAACCTGCATTGTCTTTTGATGTGTCCTATCTTGCCACAATGATAACATGTCATTTCTTTTCTAGTCCTGGACTTGCTTCCTGACTTGCTACGACTGTCAGATTTTTCATGCTTATGGAAATGTCTGGTTTGGCTTCTCCCCCGTGACTCTGCAACTAGTGTTCTGACTGAGTGGAGGTAACAATCAAACCACGCTCCTTTCTTCTAGCTTCTTCATTCAACATGCTCTCTTTTACCATTGACATTGTCAACTTCCCATTAGGAGTTGCATTAGTCAATGTCACAACCAGAACTTCTCAACTATTAGGCAAGGAACTAAGCAACAACAAAGCTTGCAACTCATCATCTAATTTGATATCTGCTGTTGTCAACTGATTCATAGTATTCTGAAAAATACTCATATGCTCTGCCATTAAATCCTCTTCTTTGTATTTCATATTCACCAGCTTCCGGATAAAAAATGCTTTATTTTGCATATTCTTCCGCTCATACAGCTCGGCCAATTTCTTCCACATTTTCTGGGCATCTGTTTGTGTCTACATGAGGATATACACTCAAATCCGTCACTGCCTAATCAAAGCAACTGCCTTTCTATTCATCTTCTTCCATTCACTTTCATTTTTATCCTTGGGTCGAGCAGTGACCCCCTCAATGGGATGATACAAGTCTTTGATATATAACATATCTTCCATAAGGGTCTTCTAAAGTGTATAATTTGTAGAGTTCAGCTTAATCATATTTGGCCCTTGATTTTCCTCTATTTAAATGCACATAATAGAACAACCTAAGCTCTGATACCATTTTGTTGGAAAAAAATAGAGATAACAATCTCTAGTGAAGCAAATATTTTTCCCCTTCACCTGTGCAAATAAATAGGCACAACAAAATATTCTTCCACATGATAATATCAATGGCAGAAAAAATAAATAGCAATGACACCACAATTTTTAACGTGGAAAACTCCCAGTATAGGAATAAAAACCACGAGACCAAGTCTAGCAAAAACTTCCACTATAAATAATAATGGGTACACCAAGTCTTCCTAGCAACACTAGGGAACACCAAAATAACAATACTTCACCTAATATGTGGATACAAGCAATAAGAGATAAACCCCACAAAAATGGGTATAACAACTCAGCTCAAAAAAAAGACAAACCAACAATATAATGATATCAAAATAGTGCTCTAACAATATAATAAAATTTCATAGAAAATGGAAGGAGTTTATCCCTCTAATGAAAAAGACAAAGTGCCTCCCTTTTCCACTCACGCACAGTAAACTCACACACACAGTTGCTTTCTTTCTTTTATTCAAACCCTATTCAAATGGTACTTGGGCTCGGGTCATTGGCAAGTTTTATTATTTTTATTTTAAAACTAATGTGGGACCTATTTAGGAGTGACCCACCCAACAATTATTATCTTTTTGGGTAAAGGCTCACTTTGATCCATGACAAAAAATGCGTGAGCCATTTTAGTCGATAACAAAAAAAAAACTACTACATTAGTTACTGACAATTACTAACTAGAATAAGTTAGTCCCTGTGTTAATTCCACTAGTCAGCATCCGTTACTAAATTGTGACACGATACTAATTTTCAGGGACTAATTAGTCCTACTTTAAATATTGTTAGGGACTATAATGTCTCATAATAATTATCAGGAACTAATTTGACTCACGTTAATAATTGTCGGGGATTAACGAAATCTTTTTTTTTTTTTTTTGTCGGGATTAAAATGGTCCGTACATTTTTTGACGGAAAGCAAAATCAACCTTTACCCTATATTTTTTAAAAGTTATATGCATAGAATTGCCCATATTCTTTATACGGTAGTTAATTTTGTGTTTTTGATTCGCACCGACATTTTTTATACGTGTCTGTGAATGGATAATATATATGATGGATGTTCAATTCTCAAACTGAGGTTGCTGTCAATGTTCCTTGGAATGTCTGGTTAGCATTATTAACCCATCAAACATCACATTCCACATTGCATATATTGATATAACCTAAAAAGAATATGAATATTATTTTTAATTGACTAGGAGGTTTAGAAAACGTGAGTTGAATTCAATTTTCTCAGAACCATGCATGTTTTCCTTTCTTTGTTGATTAATTAGTTACACGATACTAATCATTATTTTTAAAAATATTTATTCCTAATCCTTGTTTCTTATTTTATATTTACTAAAACCGGTTCCATTAGTACTTTGTCTTCCCACAAACGCTCACTTAGCATTTTTTAGTTTTGTTTGATTTAATCATTCAGGACTCAAGAGTTTGTTTGTAAGTTTTGTTTTGGAGGGGAAATAAGAAAAATGGAAGGTTTGTGAGAATATTTTTCTTGTTTGTGAGTTTAAAATTTTGGAGGAGAAGATTTTGAGGATTTTAGAAAACCTCACAAACCCCTACTAAGCCCACTTTTTTGGTTTACCCCAATTTGGGGTTTTTTGAGGGAAAATAATTAAATTACTAATAACCTCCCAGTTTTTACTAATTTGCATTATATTTTTTTCTGAAAAGTGTATTAATATTATTTAAAAAATATTACTTACATTAATTTTATAAAATAAGGGTAAGATTATAAAAATATGTTATAAACTCTCCATTTACTTTTCCTTATACAATATGCACTCATAAATAAGAGGAGGGATAATACTCTCCTCCCTCCCTTTTCCTTCCCCTTTGATCACCTCTCTTTCCTCCCCTTCCAAACTCACAATCAAAGCCTAAGAGAAAAACTATGAAAAAAAAGGAGAGAAAACACAATATTCCATTATTTGGAATGGAAATAAAATAGAGGTCCATTATGCATCGAAAATGATCATGAAAGCAGCTCAGATCAATTTTTTTTGAATTTTTTTTTATTTCATTAAAATTTTTTGAATTTTTTTTTATTTCATTAAAATTTTATGTGAGAGTGTTTATATCATTTTATAGATATGCTTGTGTTTCCTTTCACTTCTATCCCATCAATCAATAGATAAGAAAACCAAGCATATTTACCCAGTGATTGTAAGGCCTGTCCTGGGATACTTTAGGGATCGACTTGGTTTGCTCTCAGGTTTGATTCCTAGTGGTGTTAAAATAATGTTTGGTCAGCGGAAGTCATACCACACAAATAGTGATTAGTCATTCGTTGTCAGTGTTGGGATACACGTGGTTTAGATCAAAAAAATCAATATATAAGAAAAGTTTTAACTTTTTTTCCTTCCATTTTCTCTGCTACATAGCAATCGTCTCATTTTCTACTCATGTTCTCTCATTTCCCTTTCTTTCCTTCCACTTTCTTTTCTCCTACTTAATTTTATTCCCTACATCAAAGAGAGCCTTAATCTCCTTTGGGAGGAAATATTTTTGGTAGAAGCAATATTTCCAAAATATTAGAAATAATAAAATAAATTTAAATTAAACTTAATATGGGATTAATGTTTAATTAAATTATATAATCTAGAATAACTGATCATAGCTTTAATGGTAAAAAAATATTAATATTGCATAGCTGAAATTTAGAAGTACATATAGCATGATATAACATTTTTTTAAGTTTATGTTTTTCACAACCCCCTCCCCAATCCCCCAATTAAAGACTCTAAGAATAACTAGTTTACAGGAAAAATAATAATCATAAAAAGTTATTTATCAAAATACACATTTTTTTTTCCGCAAACTGCACATCTTTTTTAAAGCCATTTGGGAAGCCATTCTATGACTTTTTTTTTCCTTTTAGGGAGAAAATGACTTCTTTTTTATGTATATTTTTAAATTTCAAAATTTATTAAATTATTTTGACAACTAAACAAACATAAAAGAGAAGTCGATTTATGAGAAACCGACTTTCCATTGATTTCAAAAAAAAAAAAATAGTGTAGTTTGGTAAATATTGATGAAAAGTATATATTTTAGTCGTAATTTTTCCTAATGTACATGTTATATACCAGTTTTAGAAGCGGGTTAATTATTATTAAACTGTTCAATTTATTTTGTACAGTGATAATTATTTGTGTTTGATAATTATAAAATAATATTTTATAATTTAGTTTCAAATTATATTATTTGGCTAAGAGACATTTTAGTAAGAAAATATAATTGTTTTGAGATGTATAAAGGGTAGAATTTATTTTATGAAAGTACCTAACTCTAAGATATCACAAATATTTTATTTATTTCAAAAAACTGATTTTATTAATTTGCTAGTCACACCCCCTATTTTACTATGCATACCCCTCTCCTCTCTTAAATAAATCACGAAGACTCTCCCTCACCCTCACTTTCCATTTTCTGAAAAACTCCCTTCTTCTTCTTCTTCTTCCTCCATCAACTCACCACCCCAGTCGCCACCATTTCTTCCTCTCCTTGTTGGGTAAGTGTTTACCATTAGTTTATTCTAGATTCAAGAAAATCCTCAAATCAATTTTGAAACCCTAAATCAAACAAGAAGGACAACATGCAAGACATCTAGCTTCCTTCAAATAAAATTTCAAAAACTGAAGAACAAGTCAGATTAGGAAGCACAGGGAGATCAACACTCACCACCTTCAATTCGCTACTTGGTTATGTGAGTTCTTGTTGTTTGTAACATTGGGTAACCATAAATCCCAATTACTTGTTAGATTGTTTAAATTGCTTTGGTAGAATGTTTGTTCTGAACTGATATATGCTTTGTAACAATGGGGTTTTGATTTCATGTTGATTAGGGGTGGTTGTGGATGAAAAATTTTCAAGGGGCTGTCAATCCTTCAAACCCGTAATGTACCCCTGTTAGTGTTTCATCCATAACTTCCTCTACAGGGCTTATTTCGAAGTAATTTTTGTACCATTAGAAAGTAGACTCATTTTTCTTCAAAATGGGCTCTGGAATGGTTCAATTTAATTAAGTATAAAAGGCGAAAAATGACATGCAAGTTATTGTTGGTACTGAAAACTCTGAAATGACATTGTTTTAGTATTTAAATTGTAGTAAATTGTACTAATATTGGATTGTGTTAATTCCGGTTTTAATAGAAAATAGACTTATGGTGTTACAATTTAGGCTCTGGAAGTTCTGATTTTGATGAAGTTTTTATGGAGAAAATCCAGTTCCATTTTGCTGCAAAATTCTGTTTACATAACTTTAAGCATATGGTACTTGAATTGTGTAGAATAGATTTCTATGTGTTTTATTTTGTCCAACCATGAATAAAATGTATATGTGCAATTGGTATGGTGTTCTTCGTGGCTGTATGATCTAACTTAGTGGTTGTTGCATGATGATTTGGTTGGTATGAATTGCAATATGAAGGTGTGACATTTCCATTTGTGCTATGTCTTCACTCTTTGCATTTTTATGCATGTTTAATGAAGTTATCATCTTGGTATGGTTGATGAATATTTAATGTAGTTGACTTCTATTAGAGAAGAGTATGAGAAAATGAATCATAGCATGGCATTAAAAACTTAAAATGGTCTATGTTTAGTGAAATTTAAGGTTTCAAAACTATTCTAGCCATTATTTAAGGCCACAATATTCTTGTGGGTGAGATGTTAAGTCCTTTATTTTTTTGGAGGCTAGGATATGGTACTAGCAATTAAGGGACGCCTAATTGTTGTCATAGAGCTCCGACTGCCATATCAACCAGTTTAAACTACGCGTGCCTTATTTCCGCTCACACTTGAGGTACCTAGTAAAGGTTTCTTTCCTTAAAATGTTTATGCTTAGATTCACATTCAGTAAATAACTCAATTCAAGTAAGGACCCAGTAGAAAGAGCTGGTGATGAAAGGGTGAGTTATAAGAGAATAATTCCGTAGTGGTATAAAGTTGAGTAGTCCTACTTTAGCCTGCTTTAGTCCACGGAGTGCACACCTGGCAAAATGGAGAGGTAAGTTGGCTATGAGAAACTTTACCACTACGTGAGGTTAATTATGATATGTGTGCATATGAGTAAGTATGTATAACTCAACGAGGACAATTAAACATAATATATTGTTACTAATATGCTTTGCTTGAAGCAGAAACTCATTGAGATTCATTTCTCACTGGGCTCCTCTTTGTTTCAGATAACAGGTACATATTGGAAACTGATAAGCAAGTTCTGGAGATTGCTTGACAGTCACTCAATAGTGTCCCAAGATACGTTAGTTTTCACAGTCGGATCAAAGTTGGGGTCTTACTAGGAGTCAATGTTTACATGAAATTGAATTGTTGATTAGGGGCTAAAAGGTTATTTGTATTAAATTAATTCCAATTATATGTTCAACTCTACAAAAATATCTTGTAGAAATTTGTTTCACTTATTTTCAAAATTTCCTATGTTCAACTATTATTCCTGAAGTTATAACCATGTTTATATATTATTACTCAGTAGTATTCTTGTGAAAGTTGGGATATTACAGTACACCTTCTATGAATTTTACATCTTTTTTTTTTCTTTTAAAAAAAGTTAAGGTTTAAATTTAAAATCTGTAAAATAAAAATTTAAATCTTAAGCGTTAAGTTTTCTTTCTTGTAAATAGATTGATTTGGGCCACAAGAAACATGCTATGATGAGGTTTGTATTGTATTGGCCTACACACATAATGTAAAGGTAGAACTTAATTAGAAGGTGCTATGCGACTCATGCACCGACTACTACATGCCTACATATCTCATGTAATTGCGTATGTACTCCCACAATTATTTTGAGATATACATCTATCTATATATAACAACCCATTTATAAATGAGTTTATTTGGTGTATAACATCAGTGTAAAATGTTTTACACTGTCAATCAATCACAAATCATGATATGAATGAATTTTAAGGGGATTTGAATAAGAATCAAAGATTTTCAATGGTGTGACGATTTATTATTGGTTAACAGTTATATCAATTAAATACTCTTTATAAATTAATTAAATATAGTTGTACGTGTGGAACAATCAAAATGAAGTTCCAGCTCCTCATGGTCACCTTATAGAGCAAAGACTCAGAAGCTTACTCCTCGTAATTTCAAATTCAAGTGAAGTCACTAGCTACTAGAAATCCAAAATATATGTATAGATTCTTTGGTTATTGAAAATTTCTCAGTTTAGGCTTCATTCTTAGTGTTTATGAAGTGACGGTGATCGAGGACCTTCATTGTGAATTGGTCCACACGTAAGATTAGCCTTTAAATAGGTTGGTATAGAACAGCTTCGGGAGATACATAGCAGTCGGTGCATAACATAGCATAATTTTCGTGTTCTAACTCAACATATATATGTAGGCCAATACAAACTTGATCATCACATGTACATGTGGTCCAAAACGAGATCAGTCTGGCAGAAAGGTTAGTTCACGTTTGAGATTCGAAATATTTATATATGCATAACTTAATGAGAATATGAATATATATTTTTGGTTTGAAACCTGCATAATCGTCTTTGACTCTCCAATGGATCCACCAGGATGTCCCCACAGCATCGATCCTTTGGATCGATTATGAGACTAATCCTTAACTATTGTTTTAGAATCTTATACTATAATATGTTTACGACAATCGAGAAAAATAAATTATATCAATAATTGATTGTTTGTAATTTTGTATAATTTATTATGATCGAAATTTGTTTTTGTTTTTGTATTTTTTTTTTACAATAATTTGTGTGTATTTGTTGAAAAGTGAATTTAAAATAATATATTTCGTTTGAATGATGTAAAAAATCACATTTATACAGTAAACTACAAAAAGTTAGGATTTGTTTGTATAGAATATTAATATTTCTTTGATGGTTAATTGTATAGGGATAAAACGAGAAGATGTGATTGGTTTCAAAATAATCAAATTTTTTTTAAAATAAGTTTCAAACTTTAACTTTTATAAAAATCATTTTTTTCTATATAAAAAAACTTTTTTTTTACTTTAAGTTAATTTGTCAAACATGTTGGATTAATTTCAAAATAAAAAATATATATTTTCCCCCTAAAATCAATCTATCCCAAAAACCCTTTAATACCAAACAATGAATGATGAAGACTTGGTCTCTTTATTCCCAGTCTTGACAGTTTCCCTGCCGTATGTGATTGTTCTTTTATAATGGGATTTATGGACTGATGTTTCATGCGTTTATATCAATTCGAAAGCATCATCTAATTGTTCCACTATGGTTATGGTGAAAAGACGAAAAGTAATTTCAACATTTGGCACGAAAATTGTCCTATCACGCCAATGACAAAAAAAAAACTGTTGAATTCGCAAGTGAAGAGGCTTTTATGCAGTAATACAAGCATATTCTCTCACAAGCTAAATGTCACAAACTCAAGGACCGCAAATCGCTCCACCACATGGTCAATAAAACAGTCATCCATCGTTAACTATTTTTTGATAAGCAACTCTATGTTGTTGCATAATAATAATATAGGCTGAAAACTCTTGTTTGATCGGAGCTCGGGCTTCTGATTGGCATCTAAGCACCCATCTTGGAGTAATGATCCAAATTGGATTTCAAGCCCAATTAAGTCAAGTGTGAAGAATCCATGGATGTGAGGGATAGAGATCATACTCATGTGAGAGATAGAGAGCATATGTATATGTTGGAATTTTTATCCAAAGGAAGTCCCACATTGTGTGGAGCTCAACTTGGAGAGCCCCCTTGAGCCTATATAAGGAAGCTTAAGGGGTGTTAACCAAATCACACCAATCCTCACCAATAGAGTGAGCGATAATAGAGAGAGAGCCTCACAAGAGAGTGAGAGAAAAATAGAGAGATCCTTAGAGAGAGTTTTCTAAGAGAGAAAAATAGTGAGCCAATTTGTGAGAGTGTTATCCACAAATTGAGGATACAATATTCTTGTATTTTTTTGTATTCCCATTATTGTTATAGTGGAGGTTTAAGCGGCCTACGGGTCCCGTGGTTTTTTTCCTTGCTCACATTGAGGAGGTTTTTCCACGCTAAAATTGTCCAGTGTTGTTACACTTATTTTTACGCTTCCGCTTAGTGCCTATTTTGAGTTCACGGAGGAGGGAAATTATGCGAGGCATTTCCCAACAAGTGGTATCGAGCTCTCGAGCTCGGAATACTAGGTCTTGGGATTTATAAGAAAATTCTTAGTATGCTCTGTGGGTCAGCGGCATTGTCCGATCTTCCACATCGAAAAAAGAATTATTCTTGTTCTTTGGAAATAAAGTGTGGTAGTGTGAAAGTGCATGCTTAGGTAAGTTACGGCTAAGGAAAGACTTGGTATTTAAGAGTGTCTTTTGACCCACCTCTCTTTCCTGGGACCTTCCTCGGTACGTTTTTCACCTAGTACAATAAATTCCAGCATTCGGTCCTAGTCTCCTTTTTCGTCGGAACCCAATTGATTGGAAGAGCTATTGGCTTTGTGTAACTCAAGATGGAGGGAGCTGTCACTCATGATGGAGATATGTTCAAGCTAACTGCAGATAACTATTCCTATTGGAACCCGATGATGGAAGATCATCTATACTGCAAAGATCTGTATTTGCCAATCACCCAGAAGGAGATGCCGAAGGATATGCCAGAAGTGAAGACTGATAAAGATTGGGTGCTTCAGAATCGGAAAGCGGTGGCTATGATCCGAAAATATATTGATCGAAGCTTGTTCGAGCATGTATCAACTTATACCAATGCGTATGAGTTGTGGACAAAGCTTGAATCCTTGATTCAAAAGAAAACGCCTAGGAACAAAGCCCACCTTGTCAGAAGATTGGAAAAGCTGGAGTACATGAACGGTCAAAATATGATCGAGCATCTGAACACATTCAAAGGCATTGTTAATCAATTAACAAAGGCAGGCATGAGTGTTGATGATGAGTTGCAAACTCTTCTACTCCTCAGTTCTCTACCTGAGAGTTGGGACACGCTAGTTGTCACTCTCAGCAATTCTGCTCCAGACGGAAAACTTAGCATGGATTCTGTTGCAGACTGCTTGCTAAATGAAGAGTCAAGACGGAGAGAAAGAGGCTTGAACAATCGATTCGAAGCCAATGTTGTTGAAAATAGAGGAAGGAGTAATAATCGTGGAAAAGGAAGCCGTGGAAAATCACAAGGTAGATCCAAATCTCGAACCAGGCTAGGTTGTTATTATTGTGGCAAACCAGGCCACATAAAGCCTGAGTGTAGATTCTTGAAGAGGATCAGCGGTGCTGGAATGTCCACCCCGACCAGATTGATCCAAAGAAGAAGAAAGAAGATGGATCAACTACTGCAGTGGCCTCGAATGATGAGAATATATTTCTTGTCGGAGAAGAAAATTATCTAAATATTGCATCCGATGATTGCATATGGATAATTGACTCAGGAGCATCTTTCCACGTCACACCTCATGAAGAATTTTTCTCATCATACCAAAGAGGAGATTTTGGTACGGTGAAGATGGGAAACCATGTCACAAGTAAAATCGTCGGTACTGGCGAAGTAACTTTGTTGACAGAGAATGGAAACAAGTTTGTGCTGAAGGAGGTCAGACATGTACCTGAGATGCGTCTGAACCTTATCTCAGTTGGAAAGCTAGATGAAGCCGGGATGATAAACCAATTTGGTGCCGGCAGATGGAAACTCAGCCAAGGAAGCATGATCAGTTTGCTCGCGGCAGGAAGGAAGGCTCCTTGTATATCATGCAGGGAAAGATATGCATGGGGGAGACAAATGTTGCGCAAGACGCAAGCAAAGAATTGTGGCACAAACGCTTGGGTCACATGAGCGAGAAAAATTTGGAGATCCTCGCAAAAGATCACCTTCCAAAAATAAAAGGGCAACCACTTGAATCTGTGAAAACCGCTTAAGCGAGGCAAGCAACACAGAGTATCTTTCAAAAGATCGAGATAATGCAAGAAGAAGAAAGCGATTCTAGATCTTGTCCATGCAGATGGTTGCTCCCCATCTGAAAAATCCCTTGGTGGTGCTCAATACTTCGTTACCTTCATTGATGATCACTCCAGGAAGTTGTGGGTGTATCCATTGAAGACGAAAGATCAAGTTCTTCAAGCTTTCAAGGAGTTTCATGCTTCAGTAGAACGGGCATCTGGAAGAAAGCTAAAATGCTTGAGAACAGATAACGGCGGAGAGTATCTTGGCCTATTTGAATCATACTGCAAAACTCATGGGATAAGACATGAGAGAGTACCTCCCAAAACACCTCAGATGAATGGTGTAGCGGAGAGGATGAACAGAACGATTGCAGAGAAAGTCAGGAGCATGCTGTCTCACGCAAAACTCCCAAAGTCATTCTGGGCAGAAGCAGTAAGTACTGCTGTTGATTTGATCAATCTAACTCCTTCAAGAGCGTTAGATGGAAAGATACCCGATGAGGTATGGTCTAGAAAGAAAGCTTCCTATGGTCAACTGAGAGTCTTCGGATGTAGGGCATTTGTTCACATTCCGAAAGATGAAAGAGCAAAGCTTGATGCTAAGACGAAAGAGTGTATATACCTTGGTACACCAAGAGATGAACTTGGCTTCAGATTATGGGATCCTGCAAACAAGAAGATTGTTCGAAGCAGAGATGTGGTGTTCTTTGAAGATCAGACAATCCAAGACATCAAGCAATCTGAGAAGTCAAAGCACGCAGTGATTCTCGATTCAAGTCCCATTGTGATACCCAATTCAGGGGAGAGATTCCTCAAAGAAATGATGAACCCGATCGAGACTGAGCAATCTGACAATGCAGAACAGACAGTGCAAGAAGAACAGATGGAGACTGATGAGGTAGAGCAAGAACCTCAAATCAGAAGATCAACGAGAGCCAGACAACCATCGAGAAGATACTATTCAGAAGAATATGTCACTCTCACTGATGAAGGGGAACCTCAAAGCTTTGTGGAAGCCATTGAGATGAATGATAATGATAAATGGTTGCAAGCTATGGAAGAAGAGATGCAGTCCCTGAAGGAGAATCAGACGTATGACCTGGTGAGATTACCAGACAGGCGAAAGGCATTGAAAAACAAATGGGTGTTCAAGCTCAAGATCAAAGAGAACAACCCAAACCCCGGATACAAAGCAAGGATTGTTGTAAATGGGTGCAACCAGAAGAAAGGCATAGATTTCGAGGAAATCTTCTCACCAGTGGTGAAGATGACATCTATTAGAGCAATTCTCGGTCTAGCTGCAAAACTAGACTTGGAGATTGAACAGCTCGATGTAAAAACAACATTCTTACATGGAGACCTAGAGGAAGAAATTTATATGGAGCAACCAGAAGGTTTTGCAGAACCAGGCAAGGAACACCTAGTGTGTCGTCCGAAAGAAAAGTCTCTACTGATGCAAGCAAGCTCCAAGACAATGGTACAAGAAGTTTGATCTCTTCATGACCCAACACAATTTCAAGAAAACCTCCTGGAGACCATTGTGTGTTTTTGAAGAAATAAGAGAATGGTCAATACATCATACTTCTTTTGTATGTTGATGATATGCTCATTGTTGGGAAAGACAAGGCGAAAATAGCTGCTCTCAAGAAGGCATTGAGCAAGTCCTTTGCCATGAAGGATCTGGGTGCAGTGAAGAAGATTCTTGGGATGAAAATCACTAGAGATTGTTCTAGAAGAATGTTGTGGATGTCACAAGAAGACTATATCAAGAAAGTTCTTGAAAGGTTCAACATGCATAATGCCAAACCTATGCATGTTCCATTACCTGGTCATCTCAAACTGAGTAGGACTCAGTGTCCAGGGAATGAAGAATAAAAAGAAGAAATAAGCAAGGTGCCCTATTCTTCAGCAGTGGGTAGTCTTATGTATGCAATGGTGCATACAAGACCAGGACATTGCTTATCTTTGTCGGAGTTGTGAGTAGATTCCTATCAAATCCGAGTAAAGGAGCACTGAATGCGGTGAAATGGATACTACGGTATCCGAAGGAACTGCCAAAAGCTGTTTGTGTTTTGGCAATGGAAATTTAAAGCTTCTTGGATACTCGGATGCAGATATGGCGGGAGATGTGGATTCCGAAAAGTCTACATCAGGATACCCGATTACTTTTGCAGGGGGGAGCTATCTCTTGGCGGTCAAGATTACAAAAGTGCATTGCTTTAAGCACTACTGAAGCAGAATTCATCGCAATCACTGAAGGTTGCAAGGAGATCTTGTGGATGAAGAAGTTCCTACAAGAGTTAGGCCTGGATCAGGAAAGTTATATTCTTTATTGCGACAGTCAAAGCGCAATCCATCTCAGCAAGAACTCGACATTTCATTCAAGGTCGAAACACATCGACGTAAGGTATCACTGGATCCGTGATGTGTTGGAAAGTAAACTGCTGCAGATTGAGAAAATACACACAAAAGATAACGGGGCGGATATGATGACAAAAGCTCTACCGAAAGAGAAGATAGAAGTCTGTAAAGAAGTTGCAGGCTTAGCATCAACCCCAAACTGATTCAAGGATATTTTCCCATTGGCTGAAGGGGGAGATTTGTTGGAATTTTCATCCAAAGGAAGTCCCACATTGTGTGGAGATCAACTTGGAGAGCCCCCTTGAGCCTATATAAGGAAGCTTAAGGGGTGTTAACCAAATCACACCAATCCTCACCAATAGAGTGAGCGATAATAGAGAGAGAGCCTCACAAGAGAGTGAGAGAAAAATAGAGAGATCCTTAGAGAGAGTTTTCTAAGAGAGAAAAATAGTGAGCCAATTTGTGAGAGTGTTATCCACAAATTGAGGATACAATATTCTTGTATTTTTTTGTATTCCCATTATTGTTATAGTGGAGGTTTAAGCGGCCTACGGGTGCCGTGGTTTTTTTCCTTGCTCACATTGAGGAGGTTTTTCCATGCTAAAATTGTCTGGTGTTGTTACACTTATTTTTACGCTTCCGCTTAGTGCCTATTTTGAGTTCACAGAGGAGGGAAATTATGCAGGCATTTCCCAACAGTATACTTATGTGGTAACATATTGATTGATAAAAGATAATGAAATGAGATACATGAGGCTCTATTTATAGAGCTAGCTAACTAACACAATTAACCCCCTAACAAACTATTAACAACTTATAACAAACTCTAACAGAATTATTTATATTCTTAACAGCCCCCCTCAAGCTGATAGGTCCATCACCAATCAGCTTGAATTACAAGCATCTAAAAAAAAATAACACTAAAACAACACTAAAACTATATGTAAAAAAAACTTGAAACCAACAGAACAAAAAATACAAGCCCAAGAAAGAATGATAAGCCCAAGAAAGAATCATACAATATCAAACAAAGATGCAATGAAAATGGGGCCAGGCCCAAGAGATGAAGACACTGAAGCTTCTTGATTCAGTAATGCCATTCATCGAATCCCTTCCCAAGTTGAACCCTAACAAAACTCAAGGCAAAGGGAATGACGGCTGCGATCAACGCAAGGGGAATGATGGTGGCGATCAACAGCGAACGGCGGCGGTATCCGTCGGGATCGAAGACGAAAACAGAGCGTTGTAGAGGCGGTGATGAAATCATAGAAGCTGCTCCACCGGGATCGACCACGTACACTGAGTGGTGTGGCGGCGTTGCGGAGATGGAGACAGCGTTGAGAGTTCCCCCGGGATCGAAGGTCGTGATACAAATCGCATCAAGATCGATCTCGATCTTGCAACCACCAGAGGCGGCCTCGAGAGTTCCGCCGGGATCGAAGACAACGGTGTGGACGCCGGTGAGATCGGAGAGCCAAACGCAACTTCCGACGGCGAACACGGCGGTCACGACCTGTCGTTTCAGCGCCTCGTCAAGAACATCAAAACCTCTTCTCTGCTCGCTGGTGGAGAACTGGGGTGGTGCTGGTGTGGGCCGATCTATGGTGATAGAACCGTGGTTTATCGGAGCCACATTCAGAGCGAAACAAGAACTTTCAGATCCAAAATCGCAAAAGGAATTGATGGAGGTGGAGATGATGCGATCTGAATCGAAGGAAGGGAGATCGAACTGTTGAAGCATATGAGAAGAAGGATCTTGATGATGTTCTCTTTGATGCCTCTCTTTGTCGACGAGCTCCTTCGATTTTTCATCGGTTTCAGCGACGACGATCTTGGCTTCAGCGGTGATGAGCTCCTGCAATTCGATTGTTGCTTCTTCAAACTCTAGTTCTGGATCCAAGAAAGGTTGTGTGACATCATTGATAGAGGAATCTCCATTAGCCTTCTGTTTGGAGGTGCTGGAATGTGAATTGATGAGGATGCAAGTGATTTCCCCAATTTTGATGGTGGATCCATGAATTGTTGGCTTGATCAGCTTGATCGAAGTCATCGGAGTCACAGACATTGCATCAAGATCCGAGTCTCCGAAACTGCCGAAATTGAGATTGCTATGGCTGTCCTCCATTACTGCAGATTCAGTTGATGGTTGTTGCAGTGATGGAACTGCTATGGCCTCCTCGTGCGTGTTCTTTGATGAATTCTTCATCACAGTTTGAAGCACAATCTTCAACATAATCTAAAGCCTCCTCTTCCTCACTATCCGAATCATCAGTGGAAGTGACACGGACTCGGCAAGTGTACCGGTTCGTTGCAAGTAATAAAACGGTAAGACCGGATATCGTTCTCAGGGATCGTGGACAATTACCACTTCGCAAATTAGACTACTATCTAGGCGATCGAATTTTGGAGTGAAGGTTGCTCTATCATCTAACAAGCAAACAAGAAGAAAATGTTTTTGTTCTTTTTTTTTGAATTTTTTCAAACAGTTAATGTGCAAACAGAAAGATGAATAACAATTAGATAGAATTGCTAGGGTTAGACTAAGCTAATCCTCCCTTGATTGTTATGAAATGATAAGTAACACAGTTCCTAATTCAATTATGACAATCAAGTCTTTTCTGAAATACTCAAGCCTAATTCCTTAGGTGCATTGAGCCTAAAACCCCAAGTTAAACCCTAATTCCTTAGGTGGATTAACTTTGAGATTTTGCATTAAGTAAAGACTTATACGATTGCAAGCACCTCAAGACCTATCCCTAGGCTCATGAACTACTTGGCATTTGATTCATGAGCAAGCTCTAACACCAACCTTCCAGTTATCTATTAAAGTAACTAATCATTCCTAGGGTGATCAAGCCTAAGAAAGCATTAAGCATGGAATCAAACACTCGTAAAGAACAAGGAAACTGCATTATAATCAAGTCATTTTTACAACCAAGTTCAGATAGCAATAGTCTAACCCCAACAAAGGGGAGTTTAGCTACACATAATTGAAGATAAAACAAAAGAAAGAATTACAGAGATGAACAAAGGAGGGAGCTCCATGGAATGTTGCACAAAGCCCACAAAGCAGAGAGGATCTGATTTTAGGGTTTTCTGAATGAATCTTCTTCTGTTCTGCTCAGTTCTTTTATAACTCGTGGCCGGTCACGGCCGTGATAGCCATCACGGCCAGGCCGTGACGGGTTCTGTCTCTTGCAGTTCTGGCAAACTTACTCTCTCGCGAGGCGAGCTCTTCTTCGCGACGCGAGCCAGCTTTTCATACCCGTGATCGCCATCACGGCCAAGCCGTGATGGATTCTGACTTGTGGAGGTTTCTGGGTCACGGCCGTGATGTACATCACGGCTAGGCCGTGATCGTCTCTGACTTTTGGTGGTTTTGGCACAATCACTCTCTCGCGAGGCGAGCTATGTCTTCGCGACGCGAGCCAATTTTTCACGCCCTTGATCTCTATCACGGCCAAGCCGTGATCGTCTCTGACTTTTGGTGGTTTTGGGTCACGGCCGTGATAGCCATCACGGCCAGGCCGTGATGTGTGGTCTCGACTTTTGGCCCCCTTCTTCTTCGGTTTCAGGCCTTCTCTTCATCTCAGCTTCCTCATGGCTAAAACTTGGGCATTTAATCAAAAATCCCTGCAAAACAACACACAATACCACCTTATCCGTTCCAAATGAAAAACTAAACAAAATCCAACTAAAATGGCCTAACTAAATGCAAATGCATGCAGAAATGTACATGGAAAATGAGGTGAAATCACACTCATCAAATCACCCCAAGCTTAAGACTTTGCTTGTCCTCAAGCAAAAACCAAGGCCATAAGACCGAAATAAACAAGCATGGATAGTGAACTAAGAACCCGAGTAAAATGATCCAAGTAACAGGCATTCAATTATATCAAAGAAGAGACAATCAATTCAAGTCCAATTAGGGGCTTAGTTTTCCTAGACTCACATTCTCACTGATTCGGGCACTCTATCTCACTTGAAGCTCACTCCAAGCTTGTTCATTTGCTTGGCTCTCTTTCTTTCCTCACTCACTCAAGTGTTAAGGGAATATGACATTTCACTCCATTTTCCTCAAAGAATGATTCCTACCATAAGCTTGACTATCAACCAAATCTTTACTTTATTAATGAGAACATCTAAGAATCAAGAGGTCTTATTCTTTGGTTGCAATGAGGCCATGGGATTAATCATTAGGTGGGGTAATCAAGAAAAGGACATTTCAAAAGGCTAAACCAAGTATCAAGCATTTCAACACAAGACACCTTCTAAAATACCTTCTTGGGTTTTTCATTCATTTTTCCACCTTTCTTTCTTTCTTTTCTTTTCTTTTTTTTTACTTCTCATTCCTTTTTGTCATCCCCTTCCCCATTTTTATTTCTTTTTCTCTCTTTTTTTTTTTATAATTTTGGAGAAGGGGAGATTTTGCAATTCAAGAGAAGTAAATTTTTTTCAGATTCATTCTTTTTTCTTTTCATCATCCCAAACTTTCAACTACCTTTTCCAACCCATTTTTGCACAGTACTTTAGAAGGTCCCTCATAAGCATATTTAACACAACATTACAGGGAACCAAGAAAAGCATGCTATTCATTCAGGCTCAAAATGGGGCAACTAAGGGTAGCATTATTCATTCAAAGCTCAGAAGGCCAGAAAAAAAACACCTATTGCCTCAATCCTTTTCAAAAATATTCTCAAAAATTTTCAAGTTTCGAAATGGTTTCAAGTCAAGTTCTAGAGAAAAACAATCCAAGAGGAACACACTCTACACAAAGAATGGGGGCAGATTTAGTGAGTACCCCCTAATGGC
This sequence comes from Sophora flavescens, assembly GCA_030762895.1. Taxonomy (NCBI): domain Eukaryota; kingdom Viridiplantae; phylum Streptophyta; class Magnoliopsida; order Fabales; family Fabaceae; genus Sophora; species Sophora flavescens. Next base: position 205,665,478 of record CM061065.1, on the reverse strand, counting down.
TCAAAAGCTCACATTTATCAGTTCAAGAACCAGTGAGAAACATAAATCCATAGAAACACATGCTAATCATCAACTATCCAAGACCATCTCAAGCATATTTAATGAAGCCATATCACAAGAATAGAAAACCAGGGTCCAAAAATTCACTATCACAGAAAAATTGGCACTTAGCTCTCACAATCATAAACTCAATCTAAGCAGGGGTAACCGAATCATGCGATCATGCAAACTTAAGCCTATATGAATGCAATATTTACAATGCAAGCAAAAAGATTACCCCTACCCCAAGCTTAAAGACTTACATTGTCCTCAATGTAAATAATTAAGTTTAGAGAGGGGAGAAAACTGGAATAACTCACCAAGGTGGTAGTGGTGCTGAATCACATGCTTTCTGGTTTTGTTTCCTCCTGCCCTTCTTCTCCTCCTTCCTTCAAAATCTGGAATCACTCAACAAACTATTAACAAACCTCTTGAGCTTCTCAAATTATTCAAGAGGAGATATCAAAAACAAAAGAGAATATGAAAATAAAAAATAAAAATTGGGTTGCCTCCCAATAAGCGCTTCTTTAACGTCACTAGCTTGACGGATGATTTCTAAGATGGTGCCTCAAGAGGGATGGAGACTGCCTGACGATTAAAATCTCCTCCAAGGTAGTGCTTGAGCCTGTGCCCATTGAAAGTGAAAGTATTTCCTGATGATGGATTTTCCAATTCAACTGAACCAAACGGAGAAACTGACTTGACATAGAATGGGCCTGACCATCTTGATCTCAATTTGCCCGGGAAAAACTTGAGTCTTGAGTTGAACAGCAAAACTGACTGGCCTTCTTCAAATTACTTGGGAAGAATGTACTTATCATGCCAGAACTTGGTTCTTTCCTTGTATATCCTGGCACTCTCATAAGCCAAGAGTCGGAACTCATCCAACTCATTCAATTGAAGCATCCTCTTATCCATGGCCAGCCTTGTATCAAAGTTTAGGGCCTTCACTGCCCAAAAAGCACGGTGTTGTAGCTCTACCGGAAGGTGACATGATTTCCCGAACACTAATTGGTAAGGTGACATACCAATAGGTGTCTTATAAGCAGTCCGATAGGCCCAAAGTGCACCATCCAATTTCTTCGCCCAATCCTTCCTTGCATTGTTCACAGTTTTTTCCAAAATCCTCTTCAACTCCCGGTTGGACAATTCCACTTGCCCACTGGTTTGGGGATGGTATGGTGTGGTAACTTTGTGGTTCACCCCAAACTTGGCAAGCACTGCATTGAACTCATTATTGCAAAAGTGGGTACCCCCATCACTAATGATAGCCCTAGGGGTCCCAAACCGGGTAAAAATATTCTTCCTCACAAATCTGATCACAGTTCTTGCATCATCTTTCAGAGTTGGCACGGCTTCCACCCACTTGCTCACGTAATCAACTGCCACCAGAATGTACTTGTTGTTGTAAGATGACGGGAAAGGGCCCATGAAGTCAATCCCCCATACGTCAAAGAGCTCCACCTCAAGTATACCCTTCAAGGGCATCTCATTTCTCTTGGAAATACTACCGGTCCTCTGACATTTATCACAATTCATCACCCAAGCTCTGGAGTCCTTGAAAATAGTGGGCCAAAATAGCCCGCTTTGCAAAATCTTCATGGCGGTCCTCTCACCACCAAAGTGTCCTCCATAGGGTGAGTTGTGGCAGTGGGTCAACACCCCATTAATTTCTTCTTCCGGTATGCACCTCCTCAGAATTCCATCTGAACCTCTTTTGAAAAGATACGGCTCATCCCAAATATAGAACTTGGCATCATGAATGAGCTTCTTCCTTTGTTGCGCATTGAAGTCCTTAGGAATCTTATTGGCTGCCTTGTAATTTGCAATATCCGCGAACCAAGGTGCCACTTGCACCACAAACAACTGTTCATCTGGGAATTCCTCTTGAATTGGCAACTTTGCTTCTGCTTGGACATCTGCTTGTGGAAGCCTGGACAAATGGTCGGCTACCACATTCTCCACTCCTTTCTTGTCCTTTATTTCCAAATCAAACTCTTGGAGTAGTAGTATCCACCTAATAAGCCTTGGCTTAGCATCCTGTTTAGTCATAAGATATCTCAAAGTAGAATGATCAGTGTAGACGAGGTTTTACAACCAATCAAGTAGGATCTAAATTTATCAAAAGCAAATACGACAGCAAGCAATTCTTTTTCAGTCGTAGTGTAATTCAATTGGGCATCATTAAGCACACGACTGGCATAGTAAATGACATGCAACACTTTGTTTTTTCTTTGGCCCAAAATGGCTCCCACCGCATAGTCACTTGCATCACACATTAGCTCAAAAGGTAAACTCCAACTGGAGGTGCAATGACCAGGTGCGGTGGTGAGTTTTTCTTTCAAAATTTTGAAGGCATGCATGCAATCATCATCAAATATAAAAGGAGTATCAGCTACCAAAAGCTTGCATAAGGGTTTCACAATTTTTGAAAAATCTTTTATGAACCTTCTATAAAAACCCTCATGCCCTAGGAAGCTTCTAACACCTTTCACATTTAAGGGAGGAGGAAGTTTTTCAATCACTTCAATTTTGGCTCTATCAACCTCCATCCCCCGTGATGAAATTTTATGCCCAAGAACTATACCCTCTCTAACCATGAAATGGCATTTTTCCCAATTTAAAACGAGGTTAGTTTCTTGGCATCTTTTTAGAACACAGGCAAGATTATTCAAACAGTTATCAAAAGAATCACCAAATACAGAAAAATCGTCCATAAATACCTCAATAAATTTCTCATTCATATCGAGAAAATATGGATAGCATGCACCTTTGAAAAGTGGCGGGTGCATTGCACAACCCGAAAGGCATTCTCCTGTATGCATAGACTCCATAAGGGCAGGTGAAAGCGGTCTTCTCTTGGTCCTCTGGGTCAACCACAATCTGGTTATACCCAGAGTATCCATCAAGGAAACAATAGAAAGCATGGCCCGCCAACCTCTCTAGCATCTGATCAATGAAGGGCAATGGAAAGTGGTCTTTTCCGGTGGCCTCATTCGGTCTTACTCAATCAATGCATACCCTCCATCCAGACACGGTCCTAGAGGGAATAAGTTCATTCTTTTCATTTGCTACCACTGTCATCCCCCCTTTCTTCGGTACAACTTGGACCGGACTCACCCATGGACTATCGGAGATGGGATAGATAATGCCCGCATCCAACAACTTCACAATCTCCTTCCTTACAACTTCTTTCATATTCGGGTTGAGTCTTCTTTGCGGTTGCCTAACCGGCTTGAAATTTTCCTCCACACGGATTTTGTGCATGCAAAAGGAGGGGCTTATCCCTTTCAAATCGGACATAGACCACCCGATTGCAGATTTGTGCTCCCTAAGCACCCTCAACAGCTTCTCTTCTTCCAAGGAATTCAACCCACTACTGATGATAACTGGGAATGAAGAGTTCATCCCAAGGAAAGCATAATGGAGATGGGATGGCAATTCTTTTAACTCTAGCACCGGTGGGTCACCCTTGTCTTCAATTCTCACATCTTCCACCACTTTGTCTTCATCAGTATTCACAACTGCACAAGCCTCCAGAGATTTAATCATGAGATCAACTTCTTCTGCACATACTTCTTCTTCTACATCCTCTACCATTAGAGCTGCTTCTAACGAATCTTCAAACTTCTGGTGCAAACTCTTGTCAGATAATGAATCAATGAGGTCCACTATCATGCATGTGTCCTTGTCGCTTGGGTGTTTCATCGCTTCAAACACATTAAAGGTGACCTTTTCGTCTTGTACCCGAAGCACCAATTCCCCTTGATTGACATCGATCAAGGCTCTACCTGTTGCTAGGAATGGTCTCCCAAGAATCAGAGGAGTGTCACCATCTTCAGCCATATCTAACACCACAAAATCTGCTGGAAAAATGAACTTATCTACCTTCACCAACAAATCCTCCACAACACCATAGGGATATGTAATTGAGCGGTCTGCCAGTTGAAGGGAAATCCCTGTTGGTTTTACCTCACCAATCCCCAGCTTCTTGAAAATGGAGAGCGGCATCAGATTAATACTTGCCCCTAAATCGCACAATGCTCTCCCTATGTTCAGATGACCAATCGTGCATGGGATAGTGAAACTGCCCGGGTCCTTCATCTTTACTGGTAACTTCTTTTGAAGTATAGCGCTGCACTCTTCAGTAAGCATAACTGTCTCCTCCTTCCACCTTCTTTTGTTTGTAAGGATCTCTTTCATGAATTTTGCGTAGGAAGGCATCTGCTGTAGAGCTTCAGCAAACGGGATGTTGATTTGTAGCTTTTTGAATACATCCAGGAACTTAGAAAATCGCGATCTTTTGCCTCCTTCTTCAACCGCTGGGGGGTGCGGGATTACAAAATATGGGGGCAGCTCTTTGGGATTATCAACCTCTTCCAAAATCTGTCTTCTAGTCTTCTTCTTCGCAAATTCTTCATCAACCAATTTCTCCCTCTGCGGTTCTTCAGCTTCTACATCAATAGGGATAGAGGTAGTATCTTGGGAATTTCCGGGTTCTTCATTGTTTACCTCTTCAAACTGCACCTTATCAATTCCAGCATCACTTGTCTTTTCTTCCCTATCTTTTTCTTGTGGATTTAACACTCTCCCACTTCTTGTAATAATGGCCTTACAATCTTCCTTTGGGTTCTTCTCAGTATCCCCAGGCAATTGTCCTTGAGGTCTCTCTGCCATCTGCCTTGCTAGTTGGCCTATTTGATGCTCCAAGTTCTTGATTGAGGCATTCTGATTCTTCATAGTCTCTTGAGTAGCTTGCATGAACTGGCCTAGAAGGTTCTCCAATTTGCTTGAACTCTCTTGAGGAGGCTTTGCTTGAGTACTTGAACTTTGCCCTTGTCTCCAACTAAAGTTAGGATGGTTGCGCCACCCCGGATTGTAGGTGTTGGAGTAAGGATCATTTCTAGGCCCTTGGTTGCCCATATAATTTACCTCTTCTTGTCCCGAACTTCCAACCACATTGATCTCACAGTTTCCATTTGCATGGTTGCCTCCACAGAAATCACACACTGAGGCACCTTGAACTTGAACAGCTTGCAGTTGAGAATTCTGTAGTTGAACCGACCCCAATTGCTTGGTAAGAATAGCCATTTGTGCCTTGAGAGCGCCAATTTCATCCAGCTCTAGAACACCTCTATTGACCATTGACCGAGAACTAGGCATTTGATAGTCATTGTTAGCCATGTTCTCGATCAAGTCCTTTGCTTCTTCCGGTGTCTTCTGACTCAATGTCCCTCCTGCAGCCGCTTCAATCATACTTCTTGAATTCCTGTTGAGCCCATTAACAAATGTTGCAACCTGTTGCCATGTCTCTAGTTCATGATTTGGATAAGCTGTGAGTAAGGACTTGAACCTCTCCCGGGCTTCATAGAGTGACTCACCATCCCTCTGTGCAAAGGCATTGATCTCTGATCTCAGCTTAATCATTCTTGACGGAGGAAAGAATCGAGATAAAAACTTGTTGACCAAGTCGTTCCAGGTGATGATGCTTCCATGAGGATGAGATTGAAGCCATGCCTTAGCTCTATCCCTCAAAGAGAAAGGGAAAAGCCTTAACCGAATGGCCTCATCGGAAGCTCCGTTTAACTTGATGGTGTCACACAGCTCAATGAAAGTACCAATGTGAGCATGAGGGTCTTCACTCTCCAACCCTCCAAACTGGTTTTGCTGCACAAGGTGGAGAAGTGATGCCTTGATTTCGAAATTATTGCAAGCCACTGCGGGTCTCACAATCGGAGTTCCACATCTATCAACTCTAGGGGAAGTGTAGTCCCCCATTGTTCTCCTTGGTGCATTATTTTCTGCCATGGTGACAACATTACTTCAATTTGTGGTTCTTGCACACTGGGTAACTCAACTTGTTGCTCTTGTCTACTATAAGATGCTCTTTCTCTGTTCTGTCTTGCCTTGGTTTTCTTTCTATTCCTTCTGCAGAGTCTCTCGATCTCAGGTTCGAATTGGAGTTCACCTGGGTCGATTGTACCTCGCATACACTGAACAAACGGAGTAGCACAGAAAAAACAGAAAAACAACACTTGCAGAAATTTACAGCAGAGAAACAGAAAATAAGAAACGAAAAAAACACAGTAGGAAAACAAGAAAAAATGCCTAAATTAGGAGTCCCCTTTGGTACTCGTGATATTGGCACACCGATCCCCGGCAACGGCGCCAAAAACTTGACACGGACTCGGCAAGTGTACCGGTTCGTTGCAAGTAATAAAACGGTAAGACCGGATATCGTTCTCAGGGATCGTGGACAATTACCACTTCGCAAATTAGACTACTATCTAGGCGATCGAATTTTGGAGTGAAGGTTGCTCTATCATCTAACAAGCAAACAAGAAGAAAATGTTTTTGTTCTTTTTTTTTGAATTTTTTCAAACAGTTAATGTGCAAACAGAAAGATGAATAACAATTAGATAGAATTGCTAGGGTTAGACTAAGCTAATCCTCCCTTGATTGTTATGAAATGATAAGTAACACAGTTCCTAATTCAATTATGACAATCAAGTCTTTTCTGAAATACTCAAGCCTAATTCCTTAGGTGCATTGAGCCTAAAACCCCAAGTTAAACCCTAATTCCTTAGGTGGATTAACCTGAGATTTTGCATTAAGTAAAGACTTATACGATTGCAAGCACCTCAAGACCTATCCCTAGGCTCATGAACTACTTGGCATTTGATTCATGAGCAAGCTCTAACACCAACCTTCCAGTTATCTATTAAAGTAACTAATCATTCCTAGGGTGATCAAGCCTAAGAAAGCATTAAGCATGGAATCAAACACTCGTAAAGAACAAGGAAACTGCATTATAATCAAGTCATTTTTACAACCAAGTTCAGATAGCAATAGTCTAACCCCAACAAAGGGGAGTTTAGCTACACATAATTGAAGATAAAACAAAAGAAAGAATTACAGAGATGAACAAAGGAGAGAGCTCCATGGAATGTTGCACAAAGAGCCCACAAAGAGAGGATCTGATTTTAGGGTTTTCTGAATGAATCTTCTTACTGTACGCTCGGTTCTTTTATAACTCGTGGCGGTCACGGCCGTGATAGCCATCACGGCCAGGCCGTGGACGGGTTCTCGTCTCTTGCGATTCGCAAACTTACTCTCTCGCGAGGCGAGCTCTTCTTCGCGACGCGAGCCACTTTTCATACCCGTGATCGCCATCACGCTGCCGTGATGGATTCCGACTTGTGGAGGTTTTACGGGTCACGGTCGTGATGTACATCACGGCTAGGCCGTGATCGTCTCTGACTTTTGGTGGTTTTGGCACAATCACTCTCTCGCGAGGCGAGCTATGTCTTCGCGACGCGAGCCAATTTTTCATGCCCTTGATCTCTATCACGGCCAAGCCGTGATCGTCTCTGACTTTTGGTGGTTTTGGGTCACGGCTGTGATAGCCATCACGGCCGGTAAGTGATGATTCCCGACTTTTGGCCCCCTTCTTCTTCAGTTTTCAGGCCTTCTCTTCATCTCAGCTTCCTCATGACTAAAACTTGGGCATTTAATCAAAAATCCCTGCAAAACAACACACAATACCACCTTATCCGTTCCAAATGAAAAACTAAACAAAATCCAACTAAATGGCCTAACTAAATGCAAATGCATGCAGAAATGTACATGGAAAATGAGGTGAAATCACACTCATCAGGAAGCCTTCTCAGGGTATCGCTCTGATACCATGTGAAGAATCCATGGATGTGAGGGATAGAGATCATACTCATGTGAGAGATAGAGAGCATATGTATACTCATGTGGTAACATATTGATTGATAAAATATAATGAAATGAGATACATGAGGCTCTATTTATAGAGCTAGCTAACTAACACAATTAACCCCCTAACAAACTATTAACAACTTATAACAAACTCTAACAGAATTATTTATATTTTTAACATCAAGTCCAATGTCTTTTAAAGAGTTGACGTGCTTCCCTAACAAAACTCACATGCCATTAATGAAAACATATAAATAATGTCAAGTCATAGACTTTAGGAAATTTTTGACTATGAATAATGATAAGATTAGCGCACCAATGAAATAATGTAATTTTGAATACTGATAGCATATTAAACAAAGAGTTTAATTTCTACGTGCTCTCAATATAAAAAAAATTACACAAACATTTAGTAATATCTTGACAAATCAGCAGCATTGTTATTTTTCTTCCTTAGTTATTAAAATAATAACACACGTATCAAAATGTCATTGATTATTTGTGTAAAACTTTTGTATACCACTCTAGTCCTTAAACAAATTCCATAATTAGAAGCTTAAATACCAAATAGCCAACACAGAAGTATAGAACCGAGCAAGCAATGGTGCTACTGTACTATAAACCTTCAAATTTGCAGAAGAAACGATGTTGAACTACAATAAGCTACTTGGAGATTATGGGCCTTACGTCGATTAGGACATTAGAAAAAATCAAAAGGTGTCAGCTTGTCATAGCCCAACTGGACGGTCCCGTTAGAAATGGATGCATTTTGTTTTCTGGTGTTTCCATGAGAATCGGATTTTGTGGGGGATGTTTCTCTTCTCGCCACGCATCAGAGACCAGAGACCATGGACAATGACTATACTAGAAATGTGCGTGAGATACTGAAAATAGTGTGATATTATTTAGGTAATTTCTCTTCTTATAAATATAGTTACACTTATATGAATAATTGTAATTTTATATGAATTTTAGTGACCGCATTCTATTATTTGTTTGTTTTTTAAAATATATAATACGGACTTTTTTTTGCTTCAAAATAACTTTATTAATTAATAGAGAATAAAAAAGAAAAAAAATTCCAAACAAAACAAATGGCCATGTGCCCACAAACTAACGACAAGGTGAAGGCTCCGTTGATTAGTATAGCTTATTGGAGTTTTTTCATTGGTATAAATGCATTTATGTAAAAAAAAAAAAAATGTTTCATTAATGTTAAATAAGTAACTATCAACCAACCGATGTTGGCGTGAGTGGTTAAAGACTTCTCGTCCCTTAACCAAGGTCTCGGGTTCGAGCCTTGGGTATGAAAAAAACATCAGCATAACTATCAACATGTGATTAGTCCAAGTGGTAACAAGCTTCAATCATTTAAGTAAGTGGTCAAATGTTCGACCCTCACCTCTTGCGTATGAAGAAAATTTGGTTGAGAATGAGTAATCTTTAAATATTGTCCAGGTCCCCAATAAAGATTAACCATTATTTACGACGGTTGATACTTCGTAAAAATGACATGATAACTAAAAAAAAAAGTAACTTACTAAACCTCAAATTTTTTTAACTTGTTTATGAAACCAATTTTTTAAGCTTGTATCGTCAAAAACTCATTTTTGTAAAAGTCTTGTATGAAAACTCATATTTATTATTTAACATGATCGAAAAGTTGTTTTTGCATATTTAGAAGCGTTTGTTCTCGCATGTATCCAATTATTAAATATATAACTTAATTTTAAAAAGGTCTTATAGTATAAAAAAATTTCATATGAAATCTTAAATAGCCATTTATATAAATTATTCACCCAAACGGAGGTTGAGATATAGCTCAAAGTGCCGTTAGGCACAAACCAAAACACACATGTCCACATTCATTCTTTCACTTATGTACGTCAAAACTAGGGATGATAATCGATAGGGTCTCGATGGATAGGGTATTATTATGGGTGTTCGTGGATTGGATCGGATCGATTTTGAGTTAAAAAGTCATTCGATTCAATGATGGAAACAATATGTGATTTGGATTGGATCGGTTGACTTCCTTAAAAATATTCGATCCGATCCAATCCAATTAAATACGGTTTGGATTGGATTGGATAATTCGGTTTTTGTCATACTTAACTTTTTTTCTTATGTCAAGTGTCCTTGCTACTTATTTAATAGTGGATAAAGCATAATCTTCATTTTATGTTAGAAAAAATAATTGTTGATATTTTTTAACACGTTCTTTTATGTTAATTCTCTATGTCTATTCTTATTTATCCTATTTTTTTCCTTGATTCAACTACAGATAAATTGTAACTAATTATTTTTCAAACTTACTTAATTGATTTCATATTTTTCATGTTTACTCAATCAAGTATATATGTTATGTATCAAAATTTTTAGCAAAATATAACTTCAAGACACTAATATTTATTCTAAATAGTCTCATATATGTCATCCCAACAAAAATATTAAAGAGAATGAGGGACATAAAAGTATGAAACAATTATTAAGTATGAGTAGTACTATAATTTCAAAAATAATAACATATATGAAATATATCGGTTTTGATTGGATTGGATTGGATTTCACTAGAGGATCCAAAATCTGATCTGATCCAATAAAAATTTACGTTTTTTTTTGGTTTTGATTTATTCGGTTTTGATTTTCCGTTCGATTTTTGCGGTTTGAATCGGTTTGGACCGGTTGATGAACATCCCTAGGTACTATAGTACCCGTCCGTCCCCATACCTGTGTTTGAAAAATTTACCCGTACCCAGACCCGTACCCGTGTGGATAGCAACTTTACTATCCTTACTTGTATCCTCTGGGTACTAAGTACTTGTACCCGCACCCATTACCCGCACTTTAACTGTGAAAAATCAATAAATAACAAAAGAAACGTTATAACAATTAAAAAAAATGATTCAAATGTCTTTTAAATCCATTTATAAAACATTACAAATTAAAATATTTAAATAAATAAAACATCCAAAAAGGAATTATAAATGCAATTATGTTTAGAAAGTTAAGAATCTTTAGATTAATTTTTGTTTTAAAATTTTTATTATAGTTAAAATTATATATATTAGTAATATAAATAATTCTATATACATATACATATGTGCGGGTGTGGGGTTAGGTGGGTATCATAAAGACCTCGCATCTCGCACTCCATAACCGTTCAAATTTGTGAATAATTACCCGTATCTGAACCTTTACCCATTATATGGATAATTATCCTACCCATCATAAATAATTTTTATAAGTATCCAATAAATAGGATACAAATTACAATCCCTAATCCAAGGTCCTCTTCACCAAAATGAGGGGAATAAGTATTAGGCTGCGAAGATGTGGGCAGGTGGCTGGAGTGTTGGACCATCTCACATTGGGTTTGAGACTACTTACGGCCACGTGAGTGCTCGCTAGGTGGATAGTGTCTTCGGCATTCCTATCATGGCCCAATTAAGTTTCTACACCTTTGGTCGATGGAGTAAGGAAAATGCTTATTGTACACTGTACACATGACACATCTTTGTCAATTGTCACACATCTCTTTCTTACATTAGATAGTTGCCAAAATCATAATAAAATTTTGTAAGATTTTAGTAGAATATAAGTATAAATAAATGGTAAAATTGTATAGATATAAAACAATGCGTGTGTAAATCACAAAAAAAATGCGTGTGTAGCTAGCCTCTAAAAATGTGTCTCGCGCTAAGATAAATAAGTTTGCCTCCGTTTGCTCGTCTTCGTTCCAGTATCTCATATTTTTATTTTTTGGATTTTTAAATGAATTTCATCTTAATATATCACTCATTTTTATTTTTTACAACTTAAACACGTCATCTTTCCAATCCAACAACTTCAAAAAAGTTTTTAAATGGACCCCACCAATAACCCCACATCCTTACATTTCATCAATAATTTATTTGTTACTCTCAATTCTATTTTTTTTTTTTTTTGAAAACAGTACAAATGACCCAGATAAGGAGCGGTGCTTGTAGAAGCATCCATGCTTGTTAAGCACCTCCTTCAAAATGAACTCCAAATAATGGATCCATCCTATTTTTTGCCCATGCAGCTGGAAGGTAGATGGCCTTACAACTTCATTATTCATCAAATTAATGGGCGATTACCCTGGTTGGTCCCTAATGGATGCTGGAAGGGTTAAGAGGTAGTGATTATATAGATGCTTGTGTGAGACAATTAATTTGGGGTGGCCTTATGGGTGTTGGTGGTGGCCTAAGATGGGGGTGTAAGAACTATGCTCCTGCCGGGGGGCATCAGGGGTTATTGGGACAGTCCTATATCGGGGGCCTGTTCGTCTCAGATTGGAGGAAAACAAAACTGTAGGGCTATCAAATAGGTTCAGGTAGTGGGAGGGGCGATTTCTCTTAATGGCTAAATGATGATTATCTATGCCATCTAGTTCCTTTTGTGCACATCCAGGATACTAATCTACAAGTAAGGGACATTTTCTTTGATGGTTATTGGCATTGGAATCTGTTAGCCACTGAGATTCCTAGAGGTTAAACACAGAATGCAAAGTTACCTGCTTGATGGTAGTTCAGATGACATTTTGATTTGGGGAAATGCAGAATCTGGTCACTATTCTGCTAGGTCTGCCTATGCTTGGATTACTCGGGATTGTATGCATCAGTTAGCTTATTTGAATCACAACTGGAAGGCCCAGAATTCAGAGATTTTTCAAGACAATAGATGGACTGATTGGTATGTTCTGAATAAGATTTTCTCTATTCATACTCTGATTGTTCAGTCTCTTGGCAGGAATGAAAATCAACAGATGGTTAGGGAAGTTACTTGGATTCCTCCTATGGATACTTGGATTAAAATTATTGCTGATGGAAGCTCCTTTGGTAATCCTGTGGTCTTTTTCGAAACAGTTTGGGAGAATGGATCAAAGGATTTTCTAGTTTTTGTGGTGTATCTTCAAATCTTAATGTTGAACTTCATGCTATTTTCCATGGACTGAATTTGGCTTGGAGAGATGGTCACAGCAGGGTTATTTGCGAATCAGATTCTAAGCAGACACTTACTTTGATTTCTAAGGGAGTTGACACTTTTCATCCTCATGCTGCTGTCATAAATAATATCAGAAACTTCATGTCCTTGCCTTGGAGTTTATCTTTTAATCACACTCTCTGCGGATTGGCTTGCCAGGTATGGAGCAACTAATGAGGATCATCTCAAGTTTTGGGATCACTGCCCAGCGGATCTGCATCATGTTCTTCTAGCTGATGCAATTGGTCATGTTAGGCTTAGGCCTTGATTATGTTTTTTAGTTGTTTTATTTCCCTCTGATAAAAAAAAATACAGTTATAGAGCTTTTTTTTTATATATATAAGAATAGTTATAGAACTTCTAAAATATTAGTGTCCCAATAAAATTATAATCGTTAAGTAGTATCATTAATGCTATTAAAGATTTACATGCTTTCAATGAAGTGACGCTACTTATGCTCAATTAAATCATATGTAGCATTTTATTTTATTATAATTTTACATGTGATAAAAGAAATTATGGGAATTACTAACAAATTTTATCAAGTTTTGCAACAAAAATCACCAGATTCGTGGAATGACATGTATTTGGTATCAAGCACAAAATCATTGATTCCAAAATTAAGAGGTTGTAGCCGGAGAACACTCTTTATTATTGGTAGGCACGGACAAAGCTAGCTTATAAGTTATAACCAAACCCACAAGCAATTTTTTTCTTCAAAATAATATATCTAATATTTTTTAGTTTACCCCGCATAAAGATTTATATGTTGCTCGCATATATGTTAAATTAAAACTCATCTTTTGTTGAAAGCAATTATTTTTATTCTCAAATTTTTTCTCAGTAAATTGCTTCTTATTCATAATCAATCTAAAACCTAGAGTCTCTCTCTCAACATTCCATTTATTCCTCTCTTTTTTTTCCTCATCCATCGAAAGGGGGTGATTTTGGACCATTTTTGGTATGAAATCATCCCTCTACATCACTTTTCTCTCATTTTATCTAAATAAGTGATTTTTCCATATAGATCTGGTTTTTTTCATGTTTTTCCGTGTTTTCGTCGTCTGCGTACAGCGGTGTTTTGTTCATCGTCTTGTTGCGGCGTCGTTTGGTTTCCCGTCTTGTTGCGGTATTCATTTGGTTGAGATTGACAGATCAACTTCGATCCATTACAGATTCAATCAAGACTTGAGCATCAACGTTACAGATCCGGATGTATGGATATTCCGGTCACTATGATTTTGTCATATTTGTAGGCATTTTGGCGTGTTATGCTGTTAACATAAGTGCTGTGAGTTTGTTCGTAAATTCATCCTTCGGTTTTTAGCGATGTTTAATTTATGTTCTTTTCAATATATTCTATCAATTTGAAAGAATGAATATATTTTTTATTAGTAAAAAAAAAAAGCTCTTATTCCTCGCATGTAAACTAATAAATTTCACATTAAAATTGAACCATGTTGTATTTTATAATATTTTCGTTTACTCAAAATTTTTATAAACTATTTGCCCCTTCACTCTCCAGAAATCCAGAATTTTTAGATTCCTCCCTAATTACTAGTGGGGAGGAGTGGTGGAGGTAGGGCGAAGCAGTAGCGCTGGCGGCAATAGGTGAATGACATTGGAGAAGAAGAATGAATCGAGAAAATAAAAAAAAGGAAATAAAAATATGTTTTTTTTTAAGAGAACGGAAATAAAAAATTGTTATCAACATATATATATATATATATATATATATTAGATTTATTGTCCGTATATTGTATGGGGTTACATCATTGTATAAGATATATAAAATTTTTAAGTTTTAAAAGATAAATATAAAATATGGAATATAAAATATTTGTATAATATAAATTGAAGTATAAAAAACTTATGAATTGTGTCATAGCCAATGTGAATAATTTTGTAAAACATATAAATATTATCCTTAATTAAAAATTCCCGAAAATACATGTACTATAAAATAACATAACTTTGCATAAAAATAACACAAACACTACAATAAATAAATAGTATAAAAATAATTTATTTTATTTATATACTTACTACCAATCTTTTTTTTTTTTGTTTAACTAAAATATCTCATTTTTAAAGCGGCACAAAACAGAAACCCCTATATTTAAATGTCTAAAATATCTTTTTTTTTATTAAATGTTCAAATTCAAATTGTTTTATTATTCAAATTCAAATTGTGAATATTTTCAATTTCAATGCATTGATTTTCTTAATTTATTTCTTTTAAAATGTTTTGATTGATTTATTCCAATTTCCAAAAAACAATAAATCTAATTTAATTCCAACCTACCATGACATCCAATCGAATAATTTCTATTTTCTTATATTCTTTTTTGTTTCTTTTCAATTCCAATACCACATTCATTTCGATACTTACTACTAATCTTTTTTGTTTCTATAAAAAAACAATTTATTTTATTTCTATACTTACGACCAGTTTTTTTTTGTTTATCTAAAATATCTCATTTTTAAAGTTGCACAGAACAGAAACCCCTGTATTTAAATGTCTAAAATATCTTTTTTTGATTTAAATGTTCAAATTCAAATTGTTTTATTGTTCAAATTCAAATTGTGACTATTTTCAATGCATTGATTTTCTTAATTTATTTCTTATAAAATGTTTTGGTTGATTTATTCCAACTTCCAAAAAATAATAAATCTAATTTAATTCCAAACTACCGTGACATCCAATCGAATAATTTCTATTTTCTTATATTATTTTTTTGTTTCTTTTCAATTCCAATACCACATCATTTATATACTTACTACCAATCTTTTTTGTTTCTATAAAAATAATTTATTTTATTTCTATAATTACTACCAATATTTTATTTATTTATTTAAAATATGTCTTTTTGAAGATGCACATAACAGAAACCCATGTATTTAAATGTCTAAAATATCTTTTTTTTATTTAAATGTTGAAATTCAAATAGTGAGAGAGAATTGAGGAGGGTTTTTCTCTCCTAGAGCATGGACTTTGAATTTACGACTCCGCAACCAACACAGGTGGCTGTTGAGCCACCGAAAGAACCACCAGACCATGGTGGCAATACTGAAACAAAGGAGGCTATGCCTATACCCACTTCGTTTAGGGATAAAGTGCATGGAAAGCAGGTGTTGACTCTGAGAGAGAAGGTTGATCTACTGGCTAATAAGGTGATCCGAATGGAACATGTCAATGGTAGCCGCTTAATGCCAATGTTGTATGTGGAGAAGAAGCTGATTGATGAGTTGAGTATGCCATGGAAAGACACTTTGGTTGTTAAACTCCTGGGAAAGACTCTTGGATATAACATAATGAAGAATAAGTTAGCATCATTGTGGAAGATTCAAGGGGGAGCCTTTGATATCATGGATGTTGGGAATGGATTCTTTATGGTCAAGTTTGATGCTGAAGAGGACAGAACGATGGTTATCAATGGGGGGACCTTGGCTTATTTTTGATCATATCCTTTCTATTAGGTTATGGACTCCAAAGTTTATTGCAGATCATGCAGTGATTGACAGAACACTTGTGTGGGTCTGGAGAACACTTGATTTACGAGAGTTTGTGTCGAGGTGGATCTAAACAAACCTGTAGTGGGCAAAGTAGGAGTTGATGGTCAGTGGTACAAGGTGGAGTATGAAGGGTTGCACCTTATTTGTGCTAAGTGTGGGTGCTATGGTCACCTACTCAAAGACTGTCACGTTAAACCCAAGCCCAGTGAAACGGTGATGGCACAAGTCGAAGGTGGCGGCGGAGCTGGTGGCAGCCAGAGAACGGGTAAGTCAGTATCCCACGATAATTCAAATCCCGACTTTAGCGGGGTAGTTAATGCTAATGATAAGGGGAATTTTCTGGATGAGGCTCTTCATGGGGAGTGGTTAATTGTTAAGGAAAGAAAGAGGAATAATAAAGCTAATAATAAAGGCAGGGAGAAAGTTATGGGATTGGGGAGAGGAAATCAGAATCGTTATTGTACTGGCCGAGAATAGAAGACCGAGAACTCGTCTATACGCCGGACCAACCGAGCTTACCCCCACGAATGGGCCTTGGCCCAAACCCCTCGAAAAGCCGAGAACATGTCAGCACACCTGACACCCGAGGATAACTACTCGGTCCTTTTCCATGTCAGGCCACGCACGAAGGTACCTCGGCCCCAAGCTATCCAGCCGCAGCTAACTGGGCCGAATATCTCGCTAGCCATAATATCTCTCCGGATAATCAGGCTCCGGATACCTCTCCGGATAATCAGGCTCAGGATAGTTCTCCGAATGATCGCGACCTGATCCAAATATTTCTCCGCTTATTTCGGAGCCTGATCCTGAGAGATCTCTATAAATAGGGGGCTTACCCCGTCATTCAGAACTACGTTTGCTTTGATTCCCATTTGGATACGTAGGAGCATAATCCACATTCTGTCAAGCACAATCCAAAAACACCCCACTAATCATCGTTCGACCGAGTATCTCACATCCGAGGTATTTGGACGGAACATTTGGCTCCGTCTGTGGGAATCGAAGCAAATATTTTCCCATACCACAAAAAATGGTGAGGACAAGGAGCGGAAACTGCAGGAGGGAGGAACCAGGGAATGCCAATAACGGGGAGAACGGAGAGCGATCCATAGGCCCGGCAGCAATGGCCGACAATCCCATGGTTCAGGAGCTTCTCGCGCAAATCGCAGCGCTGAGAAGGGAGAACGAAGAAATCCGCCGGCAGAACAGCCGTCGCGACAGAGAGCAGAGCAGGGAAAGGTCTGTCTCTTCTCCCCATGAGAGAGAGCGCCGACCACCTGAGAATGAGGGGTCCAGAAACTTGTACAGAGAAGGAGGCCCACAACTCCAGGCTTCCCATCGTACCAACCGAGCAGAGGAGGAGGGATTCCCTAGGCAGGCCCCAGAATTTTCACTCCAGACAAACAAACTTAATGACAGGGTCAGCATGCGGAAGCCGAGGCATCCCTTCACGAACGATATCATGGGGGTCCCCTTGCCAGCCAACTACAAGCCCATCAACATTGACAAATATGATGGCACCTCAAACCCCGAGCGCCACTTGGACGCCTTCACCACGCAGATGTACCTCTTTACCGATGACGACGCTGTCATGTGTAAAGTCTTCCCAACCACTCTGAAGGAAGCAGCGCTGACCTGGTACACCCAGCTACCCCCAGCATCGATGACTCTTTTGATACATTCGTGGCTAAGTTCAGCGCTCAGTTCGCCACGAGCCGGGCCCACCAAAAAACCTCGGCCTCGCTGGTAAACTTCAGGCAAGAAAAGAATGAGTCCCTGTGCAACTTCATGGCCAGATTCAGCAAGGAGGCGGTACTCATCCCCAATCTCAGTGCCGATGTTGCACTACACACCATCCTGACCGGGTTAAGGCCTGGCCCTTTTGCTAGGCACTTGGCTCGGAAACCACCAGCCAATATGGACGAATTGAGAAGAAAAGCTGCGGGGTTCATCAATATGGAGGAGGTTGAGGAATCTAAGAAAAGGGAGAGGACCGATGATGCTGACAGGCGAGAAGGGAAAGAGAAGAGGAGGGCAGGGGGTGATAAACCGAAATTTAAAGGCCGGTCGAAGCATTTCCAGAGGGGACCGAAGTATGAGCATTATACTCCCCTCAACACAAATCGGGCTCGGGTGTTCGAGGAAGCATACAATGCAGAACTTTTGCAGCTCCCAAATCGTGGCCACACCCCCCAAAACGCAGATCGACAGAAGCATTGTCAGTATCACCGCAATTATGGCCATACCACCGAGGAGTGCTGGGTCCTACGGGATAAAATTGAAGAGCTGGTTCAGGCTGGCCATCTCAACAACTTTGTTCGGAGAAACCACAACAACGGTGAGAGGCGTGGCAGGAACAGAAGGAGAGAGGGTGACCAAAGCCCGAGGAGGGGTGGCGGTCAACGAAATAATGAAAGAGTAGAAACCAGAGAGGGCCAGAATGAAAGACGAGAAGAGGATAATGTGATTCGGGGAGTGATAAACACCATTTCAGGAGGATTTGCAGGGGGAGGCACAACAAGTTCTGCTCGGAGAAGACACCTGCGGGCCATCAGAGCCGTCAACTCAATATCCGGCAAGCCTCCCAAAAGTTCTCCACCTATTATCTTTTCCGATGAAGATTTTGTGGGAGTAGATCCCAACCAAGATGACCCCATGGTGATCACTGTACAGTGGGCCAACTTCTCGGTCAAAAGAACCCTTGTCGACCAGGGGAGCTCTGCAGATATATTGTACTACTCAACGTTTCAGAAGCTCGGGATCCCAGAGAAATCAATTCAATCGTACGACAGTAAGCTCGTCGGCTTCGCAGGGGAACAAGTTGATACTCGGGGATATATTGACCTCCTGACTACTTTTGGTGATGGCAAAGCATCTAAAACTATCATGGTCAGGTATGTGTTAGTCAATGCAGTAACATCATATAACATCCTGATCGGAAGACCGTCTTTAAATGAGCTAGGAGCTGTGGTCTCTACCCCCCCACCTCACGATGAAATTCCCATCCAACTCAGGGGACATAGTTGCTGTCCGAGCAGATCAGAAGATGGCCAGACAGTGCTATGCTGATAGTTTGCGTGTGAGCAAACTTAAACCCACACCAGCAGAAACCCTAGTCAAGGGGAAAGATAAGGCGGTGAGTTCCGTTAACTCCGTTGAACTGGATCCCAGGATGGACATGCAGGAACAACGTCCACAACCTATTGAGGAGTTAGAGAAGTTCCAGCTCGGTGCGCAGCCTGAACAGTGCACTAAACTCGGCGGTCACCTTGAACCAACTTTGAAAGAGGAAATAAAGCAAGTGCTACGCAGAAATGCCGATTTGTTCGCCTGGACCACATCTGACATGCCGGGAATTGATCCCGACTTCTTATGCCATAAGTTGGCAATTTGTCCCGAGGCTGATGGCCCAGGAAAAGGAGACTAGGTGAAGAAAGGAGAAAAGTTGTGGAAGAGGAAACAGCGAAGTTGGTCAAGGCCAATTTTATCCGAGAAGTAGAGTACACTACATGGCTGGACAATGTTGTTCTCGTCAAAAAAGCAAACGGCAAGTGGCGCATGTGCACCGATTACACAGATATGAATAGAGCTTGCCCGAAAGACTCCTATCCTTTGCCGAGTATTGTGGTGGTTGACGGGGCTTCCGGATACAGAATTCTAAGCTTCTTGGATGCATACTCCAGATACAATCAAATCCGAATGTATCCCCCAGATGAGGAAAAAACAGCCTTCATTACTGAGGGGTCGAATTACTGTTACCGGGTGATGCCGTTTGGGCTGAAGAATGCGGGAGCTACATACCAAAGGCTCATGGACCGGGTATTTGAGAAACAAATCGGCAGAACTATGGAAGTATATGTGGATGACATGGTGGTGAAATCCGATGACCCCAGCAACCACCCAACAGATCTGGAGGAAATCTTTCAGCAGCTGAGGAAGTACAACATGAGACTGAACCCGGAGAAGTGTGTTTTCGGTGTCCAGGGGGGAAAATTCCTCGGCTTTATGCTGACGCACCGGGGAATCGAGGCCAATCCTGATAAGTGTCGGGCCGTGATTGAGATGAGAAGCCCACAGAACGTTAAAGAAGTGCAAAGATTGGCAGGACGACTTGCATCATTATCTCGGTTCCTGCCCAAATCCGCGGAGAAAGCTCGGCCTTTCTTCAAACTACTGAAGAAGCCCCAAACCTTCACGTGGACTGACACGGACTCGGCAAGTGTACCGGTTCGTTGCAAGTAATAAAACGGTAAGACCGGATATCGTTCTCAGGGATCGTGGACAATTACCACTTCGCAAATTAGACTACTATCTAGGCGATCAAATTTTTGGAGTGAAGGTAACTCTAACATCTAACAAGCAAACAAGAAGAAAATGTTTTTGTTCTTTTTGGAATTTTTTTCAAACAGTTAATGTGCAAACAGAAAGATGAACAACAAATGATAGAATTGCTAGGGTTAGACTAAGCTAATCCTCCCTTGATTGTTATGAAATGATAACTAACACAGTTCCTACTTCACTTATGACAATCGAATCTTTTCTAATATACTCAAGCCTAATGTCTTAGGTGCATTGAGCCTAAAATCCCAAATTAAACCCTAATGTCTTAGGTGGATTAATAAGAGAAATTGCATTAAGAATAAAGATTCATAAGATTGCAAGTAGCCAACACCTATGTCTAGATTCTTGGACTACTTGGCATATAATTCATGAGCATGCTTTAACATCAACCTTTCAATTGTCTATTAAAGCAACTAATCATTCCTAAGATGATCAAGCCTAGGAAAGCATTAAGCATAGAATTATACACTCATAAAGAAGAAGGAAACTGTATTAAAATCAAGTCATTTTACAACCAAGTTCAGATAGCAATAGTCTAACCCCAACAAAGGGGAGTTTAGCTACACATAATTGAAGACAAAACAAAAGAAAGAGTTACAGAGATGAACAAAGGAGAGAGCTCCATGGAATGTTGCACAGCAGCCACAGCAGCAGAGGATCTGATTTTAGGGTTTTCTGAATGATTTTCTTCTGTTCTGCTCAGTTCTTTTATAACTCGTGGCCGGTCACGGCCGTGATAGCCATCACGGCCAGGCCGTGACGGGTTCTGTCTCTTGCAGTTCTGGCAAACTTACTCTCTCGCGAGGCGAGACATTTCTTCGCGACGCGAGCCCACTTTTCACGCCCGTGATATCCATCACGGCCAGGTCGTGATCGTCTCTGACTTTTGGTGGTTTTGGCACAATCAGTCTCTCTCGAGGCGAGCCATTTCTTCGCGACGCGAGCCCACTTTTCACGCCCTTGATCTTTATCACGGCCAAGCCGTGATCGTCTCTGACTTTTGGTGATTTTGGGTCACGGCCGTGATAGCCATCACGGCCAGGCCGTGACAGCTTCTGACTTTTGGCCCCCTTTTCTTCAGTTTTCAGGCCTTCTCTTCATCTCAGCTTCCTCATGACTAAAACTTGGGCATTTAATCATAAATCCCTGCAAAACAACACACAATACCACCTTATCCGTTCCAAAGGAAAAACTAAACAAAATCCAACTAAAATGGCCTAACTAAATGCAAATGCATGCAGAAATGTACATGGAAAATGAGGTGAAATCACACTCATCAAATCACCCCAAGCTTAAGACTTTGCTTGTCCTCAAGCAAAAACCAAGGCCATAAGACCGAAATAAACAAGCATGGATAGTGAACTAAGAACCCGAGTAAAATGATCCAAGTAGCAGGCATTCAATTATTTCAGCAAGAGACAATCAATTCAAGTCCAATTAGGGGCTTAGTTTTCCTAGACTCACAATCTCACTGATTCGGGCACTCTATCTCACTTGAAGCTCACCCCATGCTTGTTCATTTGCTTGGCTCTCTTTCTTGTCTCACTCACTCAAGTGTTAAGGGAATATGACATTTCACTCCATTTTCCTCAAAGAATGATTCCTACCATAAGCTTGACTATCAACCAAATCTTCACTTTATTAATGAAAACATCTAAAAATCAAGAGGTCTTATTCTTTGGTTGTAATGGGGCCATGGGATCAATTTTCAGGTGGGAATTTCAAGAACAGGAAATTTCAAAAGGCTATACAAACAATCAAGCATTGCAAGGCACGACCTTCTAAAATACCTTTCTTCGGGTTTCAGTTTACTTTTCCACCATTCTTTCCTTTTATTTTTTGCTATTTCTCACTTCTCTTGTCTTCCCCTTCTCCATTTTTATTTCTTTTTCTCTATATTTTTTTTTCTTTTTGTTTGGAGAAGGGGAGATTTTTCAATTCAAGAGAAAAAATTTTTTCAGATTCATATTTTTTTTTTCATCATCCCAAACTTTCAACTACATTTTCCAACCCTTTTTGCACAGTACTTTAGAAGGTCCCTCATAAGCATATTTAACAAAACATTTCAGGGTACCAAGAAAAGCATGTTATTCATTAAGGCTCAAAATGGGCAACTACGGGTAGCATTATTCATTCAAAGCTCAGAAGGCCGGAAAAAATACCTATTGCCTCAATCCTTTTCAAAAATGTTCTCAAAAAATTTTCAAGTTTCGAAATGGTTTCAAGTCAAGTTCTAGAGAAAAACAATCCAAGAGGAACACACTCTACACAAAGAACGGGGGCAGATTTAGTGAGTACCCCCTAATGGCTCAAAAGCTCACATTTATCAGTTCAAGAACCAGTGAGGAACACAGGTCTAAAGAAACACATGCTAATCATCAACTATCCAAGACCATCTCAAGCATATTTAATGAAGCCATATCATAAGAATATAAAATCAGGGTCCAAAAATTCACTATCACAGAAAAATTGGCACTTAGTTCTCACAATCATAAGCTCAATCTAAGCAGGGGTAACCGAATCATGCGATCATGCAAACTTAAGCCTATATGAATGCAATATTTACAATGCAAGCAAAAAGATTACCCCTACCCCAAGCTTAAAGACTTACATTGTCCTCAATGTAAATAATGAAGCCTAGAGAGGGGAGAAAACTGGAACAACTCACCCAGGTGGTAGTGGTGCTGCATCACATGCTTTCTGGTTTTGTTTCCTCTTGCCCTTCTTCTCCTCCTTCCTTCAAAATCTGGAATCACTCAACAAACTATTAACAAACCTCTTGAGCTTCTCAAATTATTCAAGAGGAGAAATCAAAAACAAAAGAGAAGATGAAAATAAAAATTGGGTTGCCTCCCAATAAGCGCTTCTTTAACGTCACTAGCTTGACGGATGATTTTTTTTTTTCATTTTTTTTTCTCTTTTTTTTTTCCTAAGATGGTGCCTGAAGAGTGACGGAGACCGCCTGACGATCAAAGTTGCCTCCAAGGTAGTGCTTTAGTCTTTGTCCATTAACAGTGAAGGTATCACCGGATGATGGATCTTCCAATTTAACTGAACCAAATGGAGAGACAGACTTGACATAGAATGGGCCTGACCATCTTGATCTCAATTTGCCCGGAAAGAGCTTGAGTCTTGAGTTAAACAGCAAAACTGACTGGCCTTCTTCAAATTTCTTGGGAAGAATGTACTTATCATGCCAGAACTTTGTTCTTTCCTTGTATATCCTAGCACTCTCATAAGCCAAGAGTCGGAACTCATCCAACTCATTCAATTGAATCATCCTCTTGTCCATGGCCAGCCTTGTATCAAAGTTCAGGGCCTTCACTGCCCAAAAAGCACGGTGTTGTAGCTCTACCGGAAGGTGACATGATTTCCCGAACACTAATTGGTAAGGTGACATACCAATAGGTGTCTTATAAGCCGTCCGATAGGCCCAAAGTGCATCATCCAATTTCTTCGCCCAATCCTTCCT
Organism: Sophora flavescens; assembly: GCA_030762895.1. Lineage (NCBI taxonomy): Eukaryota > Viridiplantae > Streptophyta > Magnoliopsida > Fabales > Fabaceae > Sophora > Sophora flavescens. The sequence goes on along the minus strand of CM061065.1, from coordinate 205,641,378 downwards.
TGCATTGTTCACAGTTTTTTCCAAAATTCTCTTCAACTCCCGGTTGGACAATTCCACTTGCCCACTGGTTTGGGGATGGTATGGTGTGGTAACTTTGTGGTTCACCCCAAACTTGGCAAGCACTGCATTGAACTCATTATTGCAAAAGTGGGTACCCCCATCACTAATGATAGCCCTAGGGGTCCCAAACCGGGTAAAAATATTCTTCCTCACAAAACTGATCACAGTTCTTGCATCATCTTTCAGAGTTGGCACGGCTTCCACCCACTTGCTCACATAATCAACCGCCACCAGAATGTACTTGTTGTTGTAAGATGATGGGAAAGGACCCATGAAGTCGATCCCCCACACATCGAAGAGCTCCACCTCAAGTATACCCTTCAAGGGCATCTCATTTCTCTTGGAAATACTACCGGTCCTCTGACATTTATCACAATTCATCACCCAAGCTCGGGAGTCCTTGAAAATAGTGGGCCAAAATAGCCCGCTTTGCAAAATCTTCATGGCGGTCCTCTCACCACCAAAGTGTCCTCCATAGGGTGAGTTGTGGCAGTGGGTCAACACCCCATTAATTTCTTCTTCCGGTATGCACCTCCTCAGAATTCCATCTGAACCTCTTTTGAAAAGATACGGCTCATCCCAAATATAGAACTTGGCATCATGAATGAGCTTCTTCCTCTGTTGCGCATTGAAGTCCTTAGGAATCTTATTGGCTGCCTTGTAATTTGCAATATCTGCGAACCAAGGTGCCACTTGCACCACAAACAACTGTTCATCTGGGAATTCCTCTTGAATTGGCAACTTTGCTTCTGCTTGGACATCTACTTGTGGAAGCCTAGACAAATGGTCGGCTACCACATTCTCCACTCCTTTCTTGTCCTTTATTTCCAAATCAAACTCTTGGAGTAGTAGTATCCACCTAATAAGCCTTGGCTTAGCATCCTGTTTAGTCATAAGATATCTCAAAGCAGAATGATCAGTGTAGACAGTAGTTTTACAACCAATCAAGTAGGATCTAAATTTATCAAAAGCAAATACCACAACAAGCAATTCTTTTTCAGTCGTAGTGTAATTCAATTGGGCATCATTAAGCACACGACTGGCATAGTAAATGACATGCAACACTTTGTTTTTTCTTTGGCCCAAAATGGCTCCCACCGCATAGTCACTTGCATCACACATTAGCTCAAAAGGTAAACTCCAATATGGAGGTGCAATGACCGGTGCGGTGGTGAGTTTTTCTTTCAAAATTTTGAAGGCATGCATGCAATCATCATCAAATATAAAAGAAGTATCAGCTACCAAAAGCTTGCATAAGGGTTTCACAATTTTTGAAAAATCTTTTATGAACCTTCTATAAAAACCCGCATGCCCTAGGAAGCTTCTAACACCTTTCACATTTAAGGGAGGAGGAAGTTTTTCAATCACTTCAATTTTGGCTCTATCAACCTCCATCCCCCGTGATGAAATTTTATGCCCAAGAACTATACCCTCCCTAACCATGAAATGGCATTTTTCCCAATTTAAAACGAGGTTAGTTTCTTGGCACCTTTTTAGAACACATGCAAGATTATTCAAACAGTTATCAAAAGAATCACCAAACACAGAAAAATCGTCCATAAATACCTCAATAAATTTTTCATTCATATCAGAAAATATGGATAGCATGCACCTTTGAAAAGTGGCGGGTGCATTGCACAACCCGAAAGGCATTCTCCTGTATGCATAGACTCCATAAGGGCAGGTGAAAGCGGTCTTCTCTTGGTCCTCTGGGTCAACCACAATCTGGTTATACCCGGAGTATCCATCAAGGAAACAATAGAAAGCATGGCCCGCCAACCTCTCTAGCATCTGATCAATGAAGGGCAATGGAAAGTGGTCTTTTCTGGTGGCCTCATTCAGTCTTCTCAGAATCAATGCATACCCTCCATCCGGACACGGTCCTAGAGGGAATAAGTTCATTCTTTTCATTTGCTACCACTTGTCATCCCCCCTTTCTTCGCCAACTTGGACCGGACTCACCCATGGACTATCGGAGATGGGATAGATAATGCCCGCATCCAACAACTTCACAATCTCCTTCCTCACAACTTCTTTCATATTCGGGTTGAGTCTTCTTTGCGGTTGCCTAACCGGCTTGAAATTTTCCTCCACACGGATTTTGTGCATGCAAAAGGAGGGGCTTATCCCTTTTAAATCGGACATAGACCATCCGATTGCAGATTTGTGCTCCCTAAGCACCCTCAACAGCTTCTCTTCTTCCAAGGAATTCAACCCACTACTGATGATAACTGGGAATGAAGAGTTCATCCCAAGGAAAGCATAATGGAGATGGGATGGCAATTCTTTCAACTCTAGCACCGGTGGGTTACCCTTGTCTTCAATTCTCACATCTTCCACCACTTTGTCTTCATCAGTATTCACAACCAAACAAGCCTCCAGAGATTTAATCATGAGATCAACTTCTTCTGCACATACTTCTTCTTCTACATCCTCTACCATTAGAGCTGCTTCTAACGAATCTTCAAACTTATGGTGCAAACTCTTGTCAGATAATGAATCAATGAGGTCTACTATCATGCATGTGTCCTTGTCGCTTGGGTGTTTCATTGCCTCAAACACATTAAAGGTGACCTTTTCGTCTTGTACCCGAAGCACCAATTCCCCTTGATTGACATCGATCAAAGCTCTACCTGTTGCTAGGAATGGTCTCCCAAGAATCAGAGGAGTGTCACCATCTTCAGCCATATCTAACACCACAAAATCTGCTGGAAAAATGAACTTATCTACCTTCACCAACAAATCCTCCACAACACCATAGGGATATGTAATTGAGCGGTCCGCCGATTGAAGAGAAATCCTGTTGGTTTTACCTCACCAATCCCGACTTCTTGAAAATGGAGAGCGGCATCAGATTAATACTTGCCCCTAAATCGCACAATGCTCTCCCTTTGTTCGGATGACCGAGTAGTGCATGGGATAGTGAAACTGCCCGGGTCCTTCATCTTTCTTGGTAACTTCTTTTTTGAAGTATAGCGCTGCACTCTTGATAAGCATAACTCTCTCCTCCTTCCACCTCCTCTTGTTTGTAAGAATCTCTTTCATGAACTTTGCGTAGGAGGGCATCTGTTGGAGAGCTTCAGCAAACGGGATGTTGATTTGTAGCTTTTTGAATACATCTAGAAACTTAGAAAACTGCTGATCTTTTGCCTCCTTCTTCAACCGTTGGGGGTACGGGATTCTGAAATATGGGGGCAGCTCTTTGGGATTATCAACCTCTTCCAGAATCTGTCTTTTAGTCTTCTTCTTCGCAAATTCTTCATCAACCAATTTCTCCTCTGCGGTTCTTCAGCTTCTACATCAATAGGGATAGAGGTAGTATCTTGGGAATTTCCGGGTTCTTCATTGTTTACCTCTTCAAACTGCACCTTATCAATTCCAGCATCACTTGTCTTTTCTTCCCTTTCTTTTTCTTGTGGATTTAACACCCTCCCACTTCTTGTAATAATGGCCTTACAATCTTCCTTTGGGTTCTTCTCAGTATCCCCAGGCAATTGTCCTTGAGGTCTCTCTGCCATCTGCCTTGCTAGTTGGCCTATTTGATGCTCCAAGTTCTTGATTGAGGCATTCTGATTCTTCATAGTCTCTTGAGTAGCTTGCATGAACTGGCCTAGAAGGTTCTCCAATTTGCTTGAACTCTCTTGAGGAGGCTTTGCTTGAGTACTTGAACTTTGCCCTTGTCTCCACCCAAAGTTAGGATGGTTGCGCCACCCCGGATTGTAGGTGTTGGAGTAAGGATCATTTCTAGGCCCTTGGTTGCCCATATAATTTACCTCTTCTTGTCCAGAACTTCCAACCACATTGATCTCACAATTTCCATTTGCATGGTTGCCTCCACAGAAATCGCACACTGAGGTACCTTGAACTTGGACAGCTTGTAGTTGAGAATTCTGCAGTTGAACCGACCCCAGTTGTTTGGTAAGAAAAGCCATTTGTGCCTTGAGAGCACCAATTTCATCCAGCTCTAGAACACCTCTCTTGACCATTGATCGAGAACTAGGCATTTGATAGTCATTGTTAGCCATGTTCTCAATCAAGTCCTTTGCTTCTTCGGGCGTCTTCTGACTCAATGTCCCTCCTGCAGCCGCTTCAATCATACTTCTTGAATTCCTGTTGAGCCCATTAACAAATGTTGCAACCTGCTGCCATGTCTCTAGTTCATGATTGGGACAAGCTGTGAGTAAGGACTTGAACCTCTCCCGTGGCTTCATAGAGTGACTCACCATCCCTCTGTGCAAAGGCATTGATCTCGATCTCGGCTTAATCATTCTTGACGGAGGAAAGAATCGAGATAAAAACTTGCTTGACCAAGTCGTTCCGGGTGATGATGCTTCCATGAGGATGAGATTGAAGCCATGCCTTAGCTCTTTCCCTCAAAGAGAAAGGGAAAAGCCTTAACCGAATGGCCTCATCGAAGCTCTGTTTAACTTGATGGTGTCACACAGCTCAATGAAAGTACCAATGTGAGCATGAGGGTCTTCACTCTCCAAACCTCCAAACTGGTTTTGCTGCACAAGGTGGAGAAGTGATGCCTTGATTTCAAAATTATTGCAAGCCACTGCGGGTCTCACAATCGGAGTTCCACATCTATCAACTCTAGGGGAAGTGTAGTCCCCCATTGTTCTCCTTGGTGCATTATTTTCTGCCATGGTGACAGCTGTTACTTCAAATTGTGGTTCTTGCACACTGGGTAACTCAACTTGTTGCTCTTGTCTACTAGAAGATGCTCTTTCTCTGTTCTGTCTTGCCTTGGTTTTCTTTCTATTCCTTCTGCAGAGTCTCTCGATCTCAGGTTCGAATTGGAGTTCACCTGGGTCGATTGTACCTCGCATACACTGAACAAACGGAGTAGCGCAGAAAAAACAGAGAAGAACAGAAAAACAGCAGAAAAACAGAAAAATACAGCAGAGAAACAGAAAAGAAGAAGGAAAGAACACAGTAGGAAAACAGTAAAAATGCCTAAATTAGGAGTCCCCTTTGGTACTCGTGATATTGGCACACCGATCCCCGGCAACGGCGCCAAAAACTTGACACGGACTCGGCAAGTGTACCGGTTCGTTGCAAGTAATAAAACGGTAAGACCGGATATCGTTCTCAGGGATCGTGGACAATTACCACTTCACAAATTAGACTACTATCTAGGCGATCAAATTTTTGGAGTGAAGGTAACTCTAACATCTAACAAGCAAACAAGAAGAAAATGTTTTTGTTCTTTTTGGAATTTTTTTCAAACAGTTAATGTGCAAACAGAAAGATGAACAACAAATGATAGAATTGCTAGGGTTAGACTAAGCTAATCCTCCCTTGATTGTTATGAAATGATAACTAACACAGTTCCTACTTCACTTATGACAATCGAATCTTTTCTAATATACTCAAACCTAATGTCTTAGGTGCATTGAGCCTAAAATCCCAAATTAAACCCTAATGTCTTAGGTGGATTAATAAGAGAAATTGCATTAAGAATAAAGATTCATAAGATTGCAAGTAGCCAACACCTATGTCTAGATTCTTGGACTACTTGGCATATAATTCATGAGCATGCTTTAACATCAACCTTTCAATTGTCTATTAAAGCAACTAATCATTCCTAAGATGATCAAGCCTAGGAAAGCATTAAGCATAGAATTATACACTCATAAAGAAGAAGGAAACTGTATTAAAATCAAGTCATTTTACAACCAAGTTCAGATAGCAATAGTCTAACCCCAACAAAGGGGAGTTTAGCTACACATAATTGAAGACAAAACAAAAGAAAGAGTTACAGAGATGAACAAAGGAGAGAGCTCCATGGAATGTTGCACAGCAGCCACAGCAGCAGAGGATCTGATTTTAGGGTTTTCTGAATGATTTTCTTCTGTTCTGCTCAGTTCTTTTATAACTCGTGGCCGGTCACGGCCGTGATAGCCATCACGGCCAGGCCGTGACGGGTTCTGTCTCTTGCAGTTCTGGCAAACTTACTCTCTCGCGAGGCGAGACATTTCTTCGCGACGCGAGCCCACTTTTCACGCCCGTGATATCCATCACGGCCAGGCCGTGATCGTCTCTGACTTTTGGTGGTTTTGGCACAATCAGTCTCTCGTGAGGCGAGCCATTTCTTCGCGACGCGAGCCCACTTTTCACGCCCTTGATCTTTATCACGGCCAAGCCGTGATCGTCTCTGACTTTTGGTGATTTTGGGTCACGGCCGTGATAGCCATCACGGCCAGGCCGTGACAGCTTCTGACTTTTGGCCCCCTTTTCTTCAGTTTTCAGGCCTTCTCTTCATCTCAGCTTCCTCATGGCTAAAACTTGGGCATTTAATCATAAATCCCTGCAAAACAACACACAATACCACCTTATCCGTTCCAAAGGAAAAACTAAACAAAATCCAACTAAAATGGCCTAACTAAATGCAAATGCATGCAGAAATGTACATGGAAAATGAGGTGAAATCACACTCATCAAATCACCCCAAGCTTAAGACTTTGCTTGTCCTCAAGCAAAAACCAAGGCCATAAGACCGAAATAAACAAGCATGGATAGTGAACTAAGAACCCGAGTAAAATGATCCAAGTAGCAGGCATTCAATTATTTCAGCAAGAGACAATCAATTCAAGTCCAATTAGGGGCTTAGTTTTCCTAGACTCACAATCTCACTGATTCGGGCACTCTATCTCACTTGAAGCTCACCCCAAGCTTGTTCATTTGCTTGGCTCTCTTTCTTGCCTCACTCACTCAAGTGTTAAGGGAATATGACATTTCACTCCATTTTCCTCAAAGAATGATTCCTACCATAAGCTTGACTATCAACCAAATCTTCACTTTATTAATGAAAACATCTAAAAATCAAGAGGTCTTATTCTTTGGTTGTAATGGGGCCATGGGATCAATTTTCAGGTGGGAATTTCAAGAACAGGAAATTTCAAAAGGCTATACAAACAATCAAGCATTGCAAGGCACGACCTTCTAAAATACCTTTCTTCGGGTTTCAGTTTACTTTTCCACCATTCTTTCCTTTTATTTTTTGCTATTTCTCACTTCTCTTGTCATCCCCTTCTCCATTTTTATTTATTTTTCTCTATATTTTTTTTTCTTTTTGTTTGGAGAAGGGGAGATTTTTCAATTCAAGAGAATTTTTTTTTTCAGATTCATTTTTTTTTTCATCATCCCAAACTTTCAACTACATTTTCCAACCCTTTTTGCACAGTACTTTAGAAGGTCCCTCATAAGCATATTTAACAAAACATTTCAGGGTACCAAGAAAAGCATGTTATTCATTAAGGCTCAAAATGGGCAACTACGGGTAGCATTATTCATTCAAAGCTCAGAAGGCCGGAAAAAATACCTATTGCCTCAATCCTTTTCAAAAATGTTCTCAAAAAATTTTCAAGTTTCGAAATGGTTTCAAGTCAAGTTCTAGAGAAAAACAATCCAAGAGGAACACACTCTACACAAAGAACGGGGGCAGATTTAGTGAGTACCCCCTAATGGCTCAAAAGCTCACATTTATCAGTTCAAGAACCAGTGAGGAACACAGGTCTAAAGAAACACATGCTAATCATCAACTATCCAAGACCATCTCAAGCATATTTAATGAAGCCATATCATAAGAATATAAAATCAGGGTCCAAAAATTCACTATCACAGAAAAATTGGCACTTAGTTCTCACAATCATAAGCTCAATCTAAGCAGGGGTAACCGAATCATGCGATCATGCAAACTTAAGCCTATATGAATGCAATATTTACAATGCAAGCAAAAAGATTACCCCTACCCCAAGCTTAAAGACTTACATTGTCCTCAATGTAAATAATGAAGCCTAGAGAGGGGAGAAAACTGGAACAACTCACCCAGGTGGTAGTGGTGCTGCATCACATGCTTTCTGGTTTTGTTTCCTCTTGCCCTTCTTCTCCTCCTTCCTTCAAAATCTGGAATCACTCAACAAACTATTAACAAACCTCTTGAGCTTCTCAAATTATTCAAGAGGAGAAATCAAAAACAAAAGAGAAGATGAAAATAAAAATTGGGTTGCCTCCCAATAAGCGCTTCTTTAACGTCACTACCTTGACGGATGATTTTTTTTTTTTCATTTTTTTTCTCTTTTTTTTTTCTTCTAAGATGGTGCCTGAAGAGTGACGGAGACCGCCTGACGATCAAAGTTGCCTCCAAGGTAGTGCTTTAGTCTTTGTCCATTAACAGTGAAGGTATCACCGGATGATGGATCTTCCAATTTAACTGAACCAAATGGAGAGACAGACTTGACATAGAATGGGCCTGACCATCTTGATCTCAATTTGCCCGGAAAGAGCTTGAGTCTTGAGTTAAACAGCAAAACTGACTGGCCTTCTTCAAATTTCTTGGGAAGAATGTACTTATCATGCCAGAACTTTGTTATTTCCTTGTATATCCTAGCACTCTCATAAGCCAAGAGTCGGAACTCATCCAACTCATTCAATTGAATCATCCTCTTGTCATTGGCCAGCCTTGTATCAAAGTTCAAGGCCTTCACTGCCCAAAAAGCACGGTGTTGTAGCTCTACCGGAAGGTGACATGATTTCCCGAACACTAATTGGTAAGGTGACATACCAATAGGTGTCTTATAAGCCGTCCGATAGGCCCAAAGTGCATCATACAATTTCTTCGCCCAATCCTTCCTTGCATTGTTCACAGTTTTTTCCAAAATTCTCTTCAACTCCCGGTTGGACAATTCCACTTGCCCACTGGTTTGGGGATGGTATGGTGTGGTAACTTTGTGGTTCACCCCAAACTTGGCAAGCACTGCATTGAACTCATTATTACAAAAGTGGGTACCCCCATCACTAATGATAGCCCTAGGGGTCCCAAACCGGGTAAAAATATTCTTCCTCACAAAACTGATCACAGTTCTTGCATCATCTTTCAGAGTTGGCACGGCTTCCACCCACTTGCTCACATAATCAACCGCCACCAGAATGTACTTGTTGTTGTAAGATGATGGGAAAGGACCCATGAAGTCGATCCCCCACACATCGAAGAGCTCCACCTCAAGTATACCCTTCAAGGGCATCTCATTTCTCTTGGAAATACTACCGGTCCTCTGACATTTATCACAATTCATCACCCAAGCTCGGGAGTCCTTGAAAATAGTGGGCCAAAATAGCCCGCTTTGCAAAATCTTCATGGCGGTCCTCTCACCACCAAAGTGTCCTCCATAGGGTGAGTTGTGGCAGTGGGTCAACACCCCATTAATTTCTTCTTCCGGTATGCACCTCCTCAGAATTCCATCTGAACCTCTTTTGAAAAGATACGGCTCATCCCAAATATAAAACTTGGCATCATGAATGAGCTTCTTCCTCTGTTGCGCATTGAAGTCCTTAGGAATCTTATTGGCTGCCTTGTAATTTGCAATATCTGCGAACCAAGGTGCCACTTGCACCACAAACAACTGTTCATCTGGGAATTCCTCTTGAATTGGCAACTTTGCTTCTGCTTGGACATCTGCTTGTGGAAGCCTAGACAAATGGTCGGCTACCACATTCTCCACTCCTTTCTTGTCCTTTATTTCCAAATCAAACTCTTGGAGTAGTAGTATCCACCTAATAAGCCTTGGCTTAGCATCCTGTTTAGTCATAAGATATCTCAAAGCAGAATGATCAGTGTAGACAGTAGTTTTACAACCAATCAAGTAGGATCTAAATTTATAAAAATCAAATACCACATAAAGCAATTCTTTTTCAGTCGTAGTGTAATTCAATTGGGCATCATTAAGCACACGACTGGCATAGTAAATGACATGCAACACTTTGTTTTTTCTTTGGCCCAAAATGGCTCCCACCGCATAGTCACTTGCATCACACATTAGCTCAAAAGGTAAACTCCAATCTGGAGGTGCAATGACCGGTGCGGTGGTGAGTTTTTCTTTCAAAATTTTGAAGGCATGCATGCAATCATCATCAAATATAAAAGGAGTATCAGCTACCAAAAGCTTGCATAAGGGTTTCACAATTTTTGAAAAATCTTTTATGAACCTTCTATAAAAACCCGCATGCCCTAGGAAGCTTCTAACACCTTTCACATTTAAGGGAGGAGGAAGTTTTTCAATCACTTCAATTTTGGCTCTATCAACCTCCATCCCCCGTGATGAAATTTTATGCCCAAGAACTATACCCTCCCTAACCATGAAATGGCATTTTTCCCAATTTAAAACGAGGTTAGTTTCTTGGCACCTTTTTAGAACACATGCAAGATTATTCAAACAGTTATCAAAAGAATCACCAAACACAGAAAAATCGTCCATAAATACCTCAATAAATTTTTCATTCATATCAGAAAATATGGATAGCATGCACCTTTGAAAAGTGGCGGGTGCATTGCACAACCCGAAAGGCATTCTCCTGTATGCATAGACTCCATAAGGGCAGGTGAAAGCGGTCTTCTCTTGGTCCTCTGGGTCAACCACAATCTGGTTATACCCGGAGTATCCATCAAGGAAACAATAGAAAGCATGGCCCGCCAACCTCTCTAGCATCTGATCAATGAAGGGCAATGGAAAGTGGTCTTTTCTGGTGGCCTCATTCAGTCTTCTGTAATCAATGCATACCCTCCATCCAGACACGGTCCTAGAGGGAATAAGTTCATTCTTTTCATTTGCTACCACTGTCATCCCCCCTTTCTTCGGCACAACTTGGACCGGACTCACCCATGGACTATCGGAGATGGGATAGATAATGCCCGCATCCAACAACTTCACAATCTCCTTCCTCACAACTTCTTTCATATTCGGGTTGAGTCTTCTTTGCGGTTGCCTAACCGGCTTGAAATTTTCCTCCACACGGATTTTGTGCATGCAAAAGGAGGGGCTTATCCCTTTTAAATCGGACATAGACCATCCGATTGCAGATTTGTGCTCCCTAAGCACCCTCAACAGCTTCTCTTCTTCCAAGGAATTCAACCCACTATTGATGATAACTGGGAATGAAGAGTTCATCCCAAGGAAAGCATAACGGAGATGGGATGGCAATTCTTTCAACTCTAGCACCGGTGGGTCACCCTTGTCTTCAATTCTCACATCTTCCACCACTTTGTCTTCATCAGTATTCACAACCAAACAAGCCTCCAGAGATTTAATCATGAGATCAACTTCTTCTGCACATACTTCTTCTTCTACATCCTCTACCATTAGAGCTGCTTCTAACGAATCTTCAAACTTATGGTGCAAACTCTTGTCAGATAATGAATCAATGAGGTCTACTATCATGCATGTGTCCTTGTCGCTTGGGTGTTTCATTGCCTCAAACACATTAAAGGTGACCTTTTCGTCTTGTACCCGAAGCACCAATTCCCCTTGATTGACATCGATCAAAGCTCTACCTGTTGCTAGGAATGGTCTCCCAAGAATCAGAGGAGTGTCACCATCTTCAGCCATATCTAACACCACAAAATCTGCTGGAAAAATGAACTTATCTACCTTCACCAACAAATCCTCCACAACACCATAGGGATATGTAATTGAGCGGTCTGCCAGTTGAAGAGAAATCCCTGTTGGTTTTACCTCACCAATCCCTCACTTCTTGAAAATGGAGAGCGGCATCGATTAATACTTGCCCCTAAATCGCACAATGCTCTCCCTATGTTCGGATGACCGATAGTGCATGGGATAGTGAAACTGCCCGGTCCTTCATCTTTACTTGGTAACTTCTTTTTGAAGTATAGCGCTGCACTCTTGATAAGCATAATGCTGTCTCCTCCTTCCACCTCCTCTTGTTTGTAAGAATCTCTTTCATGAACTTTGTGTAGGAGGGCATCTGTTGGAGAGCTTCAGCAAACGGGATGTTGATTTGTAGCTTTTTGAATACATCTAGAAACTTAGAAAACTGCTGATCTTTTGCCTCCTTCTTCAACCGTTGGGGGTACGGGATTCTGAAATATGGGGGCAGCTCTTTGGGATTATCAACCTCTTCCAGAATCTGTCTTTTAGTCTTCTTCTTCGCAAATTCTTCATCAACCAATTTCTCCCTCTGCGGTTCTTCAGCTTCTACATCAATAGGGATAGAGGTAGTATCTTGGGAATTTCCGGGTTCTTCATTGTTTACCTCTTCAAACTGCACCTTATCAATTCCAGCATCACTTGTCTTTTCTTCCCTTTCTTTTTCTTGTGGATTTAACACCCTCCCACTTCTTGTAATAATGGCCTTACAATCTTCCTTTGGGTTCTTCTCAGTATCCCCAGGCAATTGTCCTTGAGGTCTCTCTGCCATCTGCCTTGCTAGTTGGCCTATTTGATGCTCCAAGTTCTTGATTGAGGCATTCTGATTCTTCATAGTCTCTTGAGTAGCTTGCATGAACTGGCCTAGAAGGTTCTCCAATTTGCTTGAACTCTCTTGAGGAGGCTTTGCTTGAGTACTTGAACTTTGCCCTTGTCTCCACCCAAAGTTAGGATGGTTGCGCCACCCCGGATTGTAGGTGTTGGAGTAAGGATCATTTCTAGGCCCTTGGTTGCCCATATAATTTACCTCTTCTTGTCCAGAACTTCCAACTACATTGATCTCACAATTTCCATTTGCATGGTTGCCTCCACAGAAATCGCACACTGAGGTACCTTGAACTTGGACAGCTTGTAGTTGAGAATTCTTGAGCTTGAACCGACCCCAGTTGTTTGGTAAGAATAGCCATTTGTGCCTTGAGATCACCAATTTCATCCAGCTCTAGAACACCTCTCTTGACCATTGACCGAGAACTAGGCATTTGATAGTCATTGTTAGCCATGTTCTCAATCAAGTCCTTTGCTTCTTCGGGCGTCTTCTGACTCAATGTCCCTCCTGCAGCCGCTTCAATCATACTTCTTGAATTCCTGTTGAGCCCATTAACAAATGTTGCAACCTGCTGCCATGTCTCTAGTTCATGATTGGGACAAGCTGTGAGTAAGGACTTGAACCTCTCCCAGGCTTCATAGAGTGACTCACCATCCCTCTGTGCAAAGGCATTGATCTCTGATCTCAGCTTAATCATTCTTGACGGAGGAAAGAATCGAGATAAAAACTTGCTGACCAAGTCGTTCCAGGTGATGATGCTTCCATGAGGATGAGATTGAAGCCATGCCTTAGCTCTTTCCCTCAAAGAGAAAGGGAAAAGCCTTAACCGAATGGCCTCATCAGAAGCTCCGTTTAACTTGATGGTGTCACACAGCTCAATGAAAGTACCAATGTGAGCATGAGGGTCTTCACTCTCCAAACCTCCAAACTGGTTTTGCTGCACAAGGTGGAGAAGTGATGCCTTGATTTCAAAATTATTGCAAGCCACTGCGGGTCTCACAATCGGAGTTCCACATCTATCAACTCTAGGGGAAGTGTAGTCCCCCATTGTTCTCCTTGGTGCATTATTTTCTGCCATGGTGACAGCTGTTACTTCAAATTGTGGTTCTTGCACACTGGGTAACTCAACTTGTTGCTCTTGTCTACTAGAAGATGCTCTTTCTCTGTTCTGTCTTGCCTTGGTTTTCTTTCTATTCCTTCTGCAGAGTCTCTCGATCTCAGGTTCGAATTGGAGTTCACCTGGGTCGATTGTACCTCGCATACACTGAACAAACGGAGTAGCGCAGAAAAACCAGAGAAGAACAGAAAAACAGCAGAAAAACATAAAAATACAGCAGAGAAACAGAAAAGAAGAAGGAAAGAACACAGTAGGAAAACAGTAAAAATGCCTAAATTAGGAGTCCCCTTTGGTACTCGTGATATTGGCACACCGATCCCCGGCAACGGCGCCAAAAACTTGACACGGACTCGGCAAGTGTACCGGTTCATTGCAAGTAATAAAACGGTAAGACCGGATATCGTTCTCAGGGATCGTGGACAATTACCACTTCGCAAATTAGACTACTATCTAGGCGATCAAATTTTTGGAGTGAAGGTAACTCTAACATCTAACAAGCAAACAAGAAGAAAATGTTTTTGTTCTTTTTGGAATTTTTTTCAAACAGTTAATGTGCAAACAGAAAGATGAACAACAAATGATAGAATTGCTAGGGTTAGACTAAGCTAATCCTCCCTTGATTGTTATGAAATGATAACTAACACAGTTCCTACTTCACTTATGACAATCGAATCTTTTCTAATATACTCAAGCCTAATGTCTTAGGTGCATTGAGCCTAAAATCCCAAATTAAACCCTAATGTCTTAGGTGGATTAATAAGAGAAATTGCATTAAGAATAAAGATTCATAAGATTGCAAGTAGCCAACACCTATGTCTAGATTCTTGGACTACTTGGCATATAATTCATGAGCATGCTTTAACATCAACCTTTCAATTGTCTATTAAAGCAACTAATCATTCCTAAGATGATCAAGCCTAGGAAAGCATTAAGCATAGAATTATACACTCATAAAGAAGAAGGAAACTGTATTAAAATCAAGTCATTTTACAACCAAGTTCAGATAGCAATAGTCTAACCCCAACAAAGGGGAGTTTAGCTACACATAATTGAAGACAAAACAAAAGAAAGAGTTACAGAGATGAACAAAGGAGAGAGCTCCATGGAATGTTGCACAGCAGCCACAGCAGCAGAGGATCTGATTTTAGGGTTTTCTGAATGATTTTCTTCTGTTCTGCTCAGTTCTTTTATAACTCGTGGCCGGTCACGGCCGTGATAGCCATCACGGCCAGGCCGTGACGGGTTCTGTCTCTTGCAGTTCTGGCAAACTTACTCTCTCGCGAGGCGAGACATTTCTTCGCGACGCGAGCCCACTTTTCACGCCCGTGATATCCATCACGGCCAGGCCGTGATCGTCTCTGACTTTTGGTGGTTTTGGCACAATCAGTCTCTCGCGAGGCGAGCCATTTCTTCGCGACGCGAGCCCACTTTTCACGCCCTTGATCTTTATCACGGCCAAGCCGTGATCGTCTCTGACTTTTGGTGATTTTGGGTCACGGCCGTGATAGCCATCACGGCCAGGCTGTGACAGCTTCTGACTTTTGGCCCCCTTTTCTTCAGTTTTCAGGCCTTCTCTTCATCTCAGCTTCCTCATGGCTAAAACTTGGGCATTTAATCATAAATCCCTGCAAAACAACACACAATACCACCTTATCCGTTCCAAAGGAAAAACTAAACAAAATCCAACTAAAATGGCCTAACTAAATGCAAATGCATGCAGAAATGTACATGGAAAATGAGGTGAAATCACACTCATCATGGACCGAGGACTGCGATAAGGCCTTTGTCGACTTCAAGGCCTTTTTGTCCTCCCCGCCGATATTAACTCGACCCATCCCCGGGAAAGAGTTATACTTATATCTGTCAGCCTCCGAGAATGCCATCAGCGCAGTCATTGTACAAGAGATAGAGAAAGCTCAAATGCCAGTGTACTTCATCAGCAGGGTACTTCATGATGCCGAAACTCGGTATCAAGTCATTGAGAAGCTGGTTTTGGCCTTGGTAACCGCAGCTCGGCGATTGCGCCCATACTTCCAGAGTCACCAGGTGATTGTTAAGACTGATCACCCGATTAAACAGATACTCAAAAAACTCGAGTTGGCAGGACGTATGATTGCTTGGTCAGTAGAATTGTCCGAGTTTGGCTTGAAATACGAGTTGAGAGGACCTCTGAAGGCTCAATGTCTCTCCGACTTCATAGCCGAGCTCCACCCGCAGCCAGTAACCGAGGATATGTGGTGGAACTTGTACGTGGATGGATCCTCGAATGTCAGGGGCAGTGGAGCTGGGGTGATCCTGGAAGGACCGGGAGACCTGATCCTGGAACAATCACTGAAGTTCGAATTCAAAACCTCGAACAATCAGGCCGAGTATGAAGCTTTGATAGCAGGATTAATGCTGGCAAATGAAATGGGAGCAAAGGCCGTTAGGTGCCGGAGTGATTCAAAACTAGTCACTGGACAAATATCCGGAGGGTACCAAACGAAGGAACCTCAGCTCACCAGGTACTTGTGTAAGGTCAACCAATTAATCTCCGGCTTTGAAAAGTTCGCTATTGAGCATATTCCCCGAGAAGAAAACACTCGGGCTGATTTGCTGTCCAAGCTAGCCAGTACAAAGAAGCCGGGTCACCATAGGACGGTTATTCAAGAAACCCTCAATGAACCGAGCATTGGGACAGAAGAGGTGATGGCCAGCGAATTGGTGGATCGGGAGTGGATGACGCCCATATGGGAGTATTTATCCTCAGAAACTCTGCCCTCGGATCAGGCCGAAGCCATGAAAGTCAGGCTCAGGGCAAGTCACTTCACTATAATCTCCGGAGAATTGTATAAGCGAGGATTCTCGGCACCGTTGCTAAAATGTCTGACGAAGGCACAATCCAAGTACGTCACGGAAGAAGTTCACCGAGGAATCTGTGGTTTTCACTGCGGGGGCAGATCAATGGCCTCCAAGGTAGTCCGAGCAGGGTACTATTGGCCTACCATCCGAGCTGATTGTATGGAGTGGACGAAGCAGTGTGATGAATGCCAAAGATTTTCCAATGTAAATCATACCCCCCCTGAAGGACTTCACACATTAAACTCGCCTTGGCCGTTTGCTATGTGGGGAATGGATATACTGGGGCCTTTCCCTGTAGCCAAAGGTCAAGTCAAATTCCTGCTGGTAGCGGTGGACTACTTCACAAAATGGATTGAAGCAGAGCCTTTGGCAAAGATTACCGTCGAGAAAGTGCAGAAATTTGTATGGAAAAGCCTCATCTGTAGGCATGGAATTCCCTTCGCGATCGTCACAGACAACGGAAGACAATTTGTAGATAAGACATTACGGGAATTCTATAACAACCTCGGTATTAAACACCAAGTTACATCAGTTGAGCATCCCCAAACTAATGGGCAGGCCGAGGCAGCTAACAAGGTCATCCTCGGAGAACTAAAGAAGAGGGTGGGAAGATCCAAGGGAGCTTGGGCAGAAGAGTTGCCGAGTATCCTCTGGGCCTACCACTGCACGCCTCAATCTACCACTCAAGAAACACCCTTCAGGCTGACGTATGGAACAGACGCCATGATCCCAGTGGAAGTTGGTGAACCGTCCTTCCGACGTATACAACACGAGCCGAGCGATAATGAGAGCAATTTGAGGGTTGAACTTGACTTGGTAGAGGAACTCAGGGAGGAGGCCAAAATCAGAGAAGAAGCCTGCAAACAGAGAGCAACTAGAAGATATAATTCAAGAGTGAAGCCGAGGAATTTTCTGCGTGGAGACTTAGTACTGAGAATAAAAGGAGAAGCAAGGAAGGATCGCACGGAAGGTAAGTTGGCAGCAAACTGGGGAGGGCCATTCCGAGTAGTAGAAAACCTGGGGAACGGGGCATATAGGTTAGAAGAATTGTCAGGGAAGCCTGTCCCGAGGACTTGGAATGCTTCTCATTTAAAGTTTTATTACAGTTGATGTATATAGTCGGGTGCTGTACTCTTTTTCCTACCTCGGTATTTTGTCCCAAAAAGGGTTTTGACCGGGGAGGTTTTAACGAGGCACACCGCAGACTCCATCCAATAAAAGAATTTATTATGAATGTTGTTTTATGTTCCCTTATTTTGTCGAAGTATTTATTCTGCAGGCATCTTATTTTGAAGGCCGAGTACGAGCCAATGGCCGAGTTCGAGCCAGTCAAATTTTTAAAGGCCAAGTTTGAGTCTGGTGGCGGTGGGCAAGTTTGAGCCTGTGGCCGAGCACGAGCCAATGGACGAGTTCGAGTTAAGGCAAGGAGGCAGTCAAAATTTTAAAATTTTAAAGGCCAAGTTTGAGCCTGGTGGCCGAGTTCGAGCCAGTCAAATTTCTAAGGCCAAGTTTGAGCTTGGTGGCCGAGTACGAGCCAATGGCCTAGTTCGAGCCAGTCAAATTTCTAAGGCCAAGTTTGAGCCTGGTGGCCGAGTACAAGCCAATGGCCGAGTTCGAGCCATTCAAATTTTTAAAAGGCCAAGTTTGAGCCTCAAATTTTTAAAGGCGATCCTATTAGCCAAGTCCGAGCTATCAAGCTATTAATGCAGAGTTCGAGCCGCGAGATTATTGAAGTCAGATACGAGTATCAATCAAGAAAGGGCAAGGTTCGAATTTAAAAGGCCGAGTACGAGTTATTATTTTATTAAGGAAACCGAGTACAATGCGTAAAGCAAAAATAAAGTCGAGTTTGACTCTTGAAAAGTACATTCAGGGGACCGAGCACAACGCTGAAATTGAAAGCTGAAATTGAAAATAAGGGCCGCTCGACAGGACAGTAGTCCCCCCAATTAGAACAGGGGCAAGTCCAGACGGCCCCCAATCCCCCTAATCAAACGCCACCACGCTCTCTTAAGGGAGGCTGTAGTCACTTCCCCCTGAGAAAGCTGGATGATGAGGTGCTCGGCCAGCTCCGGGAGTCGACGGCCTCTACCCCTTTCTCCACTCCCGAAGATTGCAGTTCTCCCAGTTAACATCCTTCTTGAAGGATCGAATCATAAAAGGAATTCTGGATCCCATCTCCCACTTACATCCTTTTTGGCGGATGTGAAACCCAAAAAAGGATGTTAACTGGGAGAGGGGAGCACAAACCCCTAACACTAGCATAAAACTACTCGGGTGGAAGAGAAGTAAGAAACGAATTTGCCTGGTGGAAAAGGATGAGGAATGAACAAGTAAGGCAGCGGAATAGCCCTATTTATAAGCAAGGAAAGAAGTAGTATGCGTGAGAAAGGGTTTGTTGGAAAAACAAATCTCGAAACTAAGCAAAAGGCAGTGATTGCATGAACCCATTGCCGTTTCCGAAGCATTTAATGCGTGACTGCATACGTAAAGTGTAAAACACGTGTTTCACGTGTAACAACCACCGTCCATTTTTGATATGGACGGTAGAGTACCTCGGCCTTTGCCGAAGATTTGGTTAACAAGCCGAACACAACGACAGAAAGTCAGCGGAATGATAACAATTTTCATTAAATAATATGAAGTTACAAGGGCATGAGCCCATTACAAAGGCTGAACAAAAAACAAAAAACTACAACAGTTACTCCCCCATATGACTCTCCTCGGCCTCAATGTGACCCTCGGGAGAATCCCCCACCACGTCTACCTCTTCTTCCTCCTCAGGAATGATGGGAACAAGTTCCCCATTCACCACCTCCTTATTTACATCGACCCCCGAAAGATCAACACCAGGGGCTAGGACCTCAACTTGGGCAATGGCCTTATCGAAACCTTTTCGGTGCTCGATGATAATACAACTGGTGGCCTCATTCACATCCTCCTCGAGCGCCATCTTAGCTTTGGTCTCAGCCTCCAGGGCAGCCTTCAGTCGCTCAATTTCAGCCTGAGCCTCTTTGAGCTTGTCCTCAGCACGAGCCTTATCCTCCTCAAACCGAGCTTTGCTTTCCTCAGCCGACTTTGCTCGAGAATCCAGCTCGGAGTTTCGGGTGTTAATCTCGGCAAGGGTGGCAGTCAGACGTTCGTTGCTGCGGGCCAGCTCCTCGCGCTTAGAAGAAATCCGGGTGAGATCTCCCTTCAACTTCTCAATTGCAGCAAATTCGGATTCCAACTGTTGGGACTTCCTCTCGATCTCTGTTACCTCTCGGCTACAGAAACGAGCCAAAGCTGCAGCCCGAAGGCAGTAGACCGAGAGGGCCTCCATGCTAGATCGGGCCCCCTGCTGCTTGATAAGCCGAAGATCGGCGGGCTTTAAGAAGCTTGAGTCGAAAGAGGGGAAGGGGTTGAAGTCTTCACCCCAGAGAGATGAAGTCCTTGCCTTTAGGGAAGTGTTGTACCATTTCGGCTCGATAGGGGCAGGAGGTGGTTGTTCTCGCCCCACGGTTTCCGTTCCCTGAGTAGTCGGGCGGGGGGAGCATGGGCGAGGAAGGGGAGAATCTTCGGCGACTACTTCAACCTCTACCCTCTTCCTTTTTTGAGGGGCGGATGACGAAGCCCCCTTTGCAGAAGTCTTGGTGGGAGGAGGTCTTTTCTGCTTCTTCTCGGTTGAAGAGGGACCCTGACCCTCTTTAGCAGCACCAGCCTTTACAAGCTTTGAAAAGTCAAATTTCCCCATGATGACTGCCAAAAAGAAAAAGTTGTTAGTTCAGCAACAAAGACAAAAAGATTCCAGAACTAAAATGCCGAGTACTTACTTTTCATGTCAGATCTCAGGGTTGATGAGAAGGGTAGTTTCAGGAGGCATCCACAATGGAGGGGTCGAGGAAGTGTTTCTAGTATGTCTATGTCCCGTCTATCCTCGGCCGGGAGGGACTGGTACTCAAAGCCAACAAATTTGGTGGGGGAGGATTGCCAATATAGGGGAAACTTGGCACTGTTGTCATTATCGAAGAAGTGTGAAGAATGAGGGCCCGAGGGGCGAACTCGGAAGAAGCCAACTTTGAAATCTTTGTACGATGATTTGTACAAGCTGAGCAGTCCCCTCCGGTTCAGCCCGTTAAGGGAAATCCATCCCATTTTATCACCGAACCTTGTTTGATAGAAATACAAAAATTTCGGGGTGGTGGGCTCCATCCCTATGTATTTGCATAGAATCTGGAAGGCTTTCATAAAAGCCCAACTATTGGGGTGAAGTTGAGTAGGAGCGACGTTCATGGTCCTCAGAACATCGCACTCAAACTCGAAAAAGGGAAGAGATACGTGCAGCTTATCGAATAAAGTTTTGTACATATATGTGAAGGGGGGCTCGGAGGGACGAGCCCTCATGAAGACACACTCGGTACCCGAACAGGGGGAGCAAATGAACTCGGATTCGTCCCCTGATGCCGAGATATTAACTTGGGACCGAATTAGGTTAATTGATTCTAGGGTTTGGAAATCAGAGAAAAAGGTCCCAACCTCACCTTTAACCCATGTGTACCTGGGAAGAGTGATGTCAGAAATAGGGTCTTTTGGAACCCTCAGGCGCTGCTTACGAGCGGCGGGTTTGGACACCGGAGGAGAAGGAGAACCAGACCTGGGGGACCCAGACTCAGAAGACCCAAACCCGGAAGAAGACGACCCGGAGGAGGACGACCCCACCGGACCAACGTTCGGCCCTTGGGGAGAAATAGGAGAGGCGGAAGGGGAGCCCCCAATGGGGGAAACCTCCCGTTCCACCAGAGGAGAGGTGTTTGATTCGGTGGAATCAGACGAACTCATGACCAGAATTCAAAGATAAACTGTAAAAGAAGGAAGGAGGTCAGGCGTGCACTGGAAAACGATGAGCAGAAGAGGGAAGGCAGAGACTTGGAAGACGAAGGCGAAAGGTGAAGGAGGATAAACAGGGTAGAAGGGAGTTGAAGCCGCAAAAGGTATTTATAGCCTGCGATTGGCGGCCCATGTCCCATCAAGCCCAAAAGGGCGCGACTTTTGATTTTCCCCCCCATTAAATGGGCGCGGAACTCTAGGGTTTCTTGCCCGTAGCGTGCCGTAGAAGTATTAGGGGAATGATTGCTTCCTCTGACAGAGAGAGAAGACTTGATTGAAATGACAGCTGGGAATGTGGATACCTGCATAGCCGAAGAATAATCTCGGTTTCATACTTATCAGCTCTTTCGCTTATTTAAGCTCGGAGCTCGGGGGGCTTGTGTACTGGCCGAGAATAGAAGACCAAGAACTCGTCTATACGCCGGACCAACCGAGCTTACCCCCACGAATGGGCCTTGGCCCAAACCCCTCGAAAAGCCGAGAACATGTCAGCACACCTGACACCCGAGGATAACTACTCGGTCCTTTTCCATGTCAGGCCACGCACGAAGATACCTCGGCCCCAAGCTATCCATCCGCAGCTAACTGGGCCGAATATCTCGCTAGCCATAATATCTCTCCGGATAATCAGGCTCCGGATACCTCTCCGGATAATCAGGCTCCGGATAGTTCTCCGAATGATCGCGACCTGATCCAAATATTTCTCCGCTTATTTCGGAGCTTGATCCTGAGAGATCTCTATAAATAGGGGGCTTACCCCGTCATTCAGAACTACGTTTGCTTTGATTCCCATTTGGATACGTAGGAGCAGAATCCACATTCTGTCAAGCACAATCCAAAAACACCCCATTAATCCTCGTTCGACCGAGTATCTCACATCCGAGGTATTTGGACGGAACAGTTATAATTCCCTTTCTAGGATGGAGAATATCTGGAATGTTGCTGATTTTTCTCACGTGAATGAAGGCTTTCATGCAGGGAGAAATTTGACTATTCAAAAAAAGGGAGTGGGCCAGGACAAGCACCAATCCACGTCCAGGCCTTGGGTGAAAAAAAGGCCAAGAAAGGAGGACCGGATTTCGAAGGGAGAGGGGAGCAAACACTTGAGCCCAAACACATCCATGCTCATTAAAAACTCGGTGAAGATGACTGGGGCGACTCAGCATGTTAGAGGCCAGAACTCGGGTCTTAAAATTTGGGATCTTGAGAATGGTATCCAGACTACTATGAATGTTGTCAAGGTGAGCAATAATCACCTAACATTGGTTGAAGATGAAACAGTTAACAAGGAATGTCAAGCTTCGAAAGTTTCAGGTGGCCAACCCTTCCCTGCAGGAGTGGAACGTCCAATAGTGGCCCAAAGATTATGGGCAGAGTCATGAGGAATGAAATGGAGTGTGAAGATATTTCAAGGAGCCAAGGTGAGGCTTCCATGCATCGTGATAATGCGAAGCATGAAGACCATGCAACCATGCAGACGTGAAAATTGGGTGTGTGGGCCCCTTTACTGACATGTTGTTAAAAGATGGAATTCCAAAATATGTCTATTTTTTGTTGGAATATAAGGGGTGCCATGAATATGTCTGGAAGAAGACATACTAAGGAGTTGATTAGGATGTATAGTCCCTCTATTGTGGTGCTTGTAGAAACGCATTGCATGTTTCATAGAGTATCTAAGTTTTGGGACCATTTGGGGTATGAAGCTAATGGGATCTCAGAAGCTACTGGCCATGCAGGAGGTATATGGGTCCTTGTTGAGAAAGGTGCTTCGTTTTCTGCTTCTGTGGTGGAGGTGCATAATCAAGTTGTTACTGTGTCAGTGTGTAAGGGTGCAAATAAATGGTACTTTTCAGCCGTGTACGCCAGCCCTACTCCAACGGTTAGAGAGTCCTTCTGGAACTAGTTGAGCCACCTCAGGAACCGTATTCCTCATCCTTGGTTGCTCATGGGGGACTTCAATGAAGTCCTTTGTATTTCAGAGGTGCGTGGGTTTAATTTTTCTGCTAGTAGGGCCTCAAAATTCAACCAAACAGTGGAGCTTTGTGACTTGTTGGATCTGGGGGTGATAGGGAACAAGTTTACATAGTGCAGAAAGGCCGAGGGACAAAGAGCAGTGTTTAAAGGGCTTGATCGGGCAATAGCAGACTGTAGCTGGAGAACTAAATTCCACGAGGCTTTTGTGGAAAACTTGGTTCGTGTCCACTCTGACCATTGTCCTTTAATCTTGAGGTTCAGGGATGTTCTTCCAGAGACTAGCAAGCGGGCTTTCCGCTTTCAAGCAGCATGGATCACTCACAAGGACTTTCCAGATGTTGTCAAGTCTGCTTGGATCAAAGGAAATCACCAGGTCCCAGTCAGCTTGGAACATGTCCGTGAGGATGCCTTGGATTTTAATAAAAAAACATTTGGGAACATCTTTAGAAGAAAACGTGATCTGGAATCTCGTTTGGATGGCATTCAAATGGTTCTTGAAACCTCTGAGGCAACGGGTATAACAGTTTTAGAAGCCAAGCTCCAAAAGGAATACAATGAAGTTCTTAGGCAAGAGGAGCTACTCTGGTACCAGAAATCGAGAGAGAAGTGGGTTCGCCTTGGGGATAAAAATACAAAATTCTTTCATACTCAGACGATTGTTCGTAGAAGAAGGAATAGGGTGTATGGTATTTCTCTTGATGACAGTGTTTGGTGTACAGAACCAGAGACACTTAAGGAGGCAGCTTTGGATTATTTTAAAAATCTTTTTTCCTTTCCAGTGGTTGTAAATCCTAACAATCTTCAGGTTCCTCTCCACCCAGAACTTAGCCCAGAAGGAAGAAATATTCTTATTGCTCCAGTTGAGAATGAGGAAGTCAGAAAAGCGCTTTTGAGTATGAAATCTTATAAAGCACCGGGTCCGGATGGGTTCCAACCCTTGTTCTTTAAGCATTTATGGGATGTTATTAGCAATGATCTATGGTTCTTGGTTAGAGGTGCTTTTGCTAGAGTGAGATTTGATCTGGTTATAGCGGAGGTTCTTATTGCTCTCATTCCTAAGGTTGATCACCCGCGCCGTTTTAAGGATTTCCGTCCTATCAGCCTTTGTAACGTTGCTTATAAAGTTATGACTAAAGTTCTGGTTCAGAGAATACGTCCTTTTTTGGATGGTCTAGTGGGACCTCTCCAAAGTAGCTTCATTCTTTGGCGTAGTACTTCGGATAATGCAATTCTTGCCCAGGAGGTTATCCACTACATGCACTACTCTAAATTGAAGAATGGTATTGTGGCTTTCAAGGTTGACTTGGAAAAGGCTTATGATAGGGTCTCTTGGGACTTCCTAGAGATTACTCTCAAGCATTTTCACTTCCCTACCAGCACTATTGCTTTGATTATGTGGTGTGTGAAAGCTGCTAACCTTTCCCTCCTTTGGAATGGGGAGAGGTTAGAGAGTTTTAAGCCCACTCAAGGATTACGTCAAGGAGATCCTCTTTCCCCATATTTGTTTGTATTATGCATGGAGAGGTTAGCGCTCAACATTCAGCATAAGGTGTCTGAAGGAACCAGGAAGCCTATCCACGTGTCCCGAGGTGGTCCAGGTATTTTACATTTATTTTTTGCGGATGATGTGTTGCTTTTTTGCCAAGCAAATTCCAATCAAGTTAATTTGGTTATGAATACTTTAAGGGATTTTTGTGAGGCTAGTGGGCATAAAATTAATTTTGAGAAGTCTAAAGCCATGTGCTCTTCTAAGGTGAACAGGGATAGAAGAGAAAATTTGTCTAATATCTCATCCATTAACTTTGTCACTGACCTGGGCACCAACATGGGGTATCCTCTTCTTAGGGGAAGAGTCAATAGAAACACTTATAATTTTGTGATAGAAAAAGTCCAAAACAAGATGTCTGCTTGGAAAAGAAGACTCTTAAATAAAGCTGGTAAAGTTTGCCTAGCCAAATCTGTTACTGCTTCTATTCCTATATACTGGATGCAAACCCATGCCATCCCCAAAGGTGTTTGCAACCAAATTGATTCTATAACCAGAAGATTCATTTGGTGTAAGGATGGTCAAAACAAGGGTTGGAATATGGTTAGTTGGGAGGTGTTAACTAGCCCCAAAAAATTTGGCGGGCTTGGTATCCGTGGTATGTTCAATACAAATATGTCCTTATTGGGCAAACTTATCTGGAATTTAATTCATGAGCCTAATAAGCTTTGGGTCCAAGTGTTGAAGCACAAATACATGGGCCACAATAGCATTTGGAATTCTCAACGGCACTGTAATGCCTCTGTTACTTGGAAAAGCATCATGCGGGCTTTGGGAGAGCTTAGGAACGGTTTTGAGTTCCGAGTTAACTCTGGAAACACTCCTATTTGGTACTACAATTGGTTGGGAGCAGGTCCACTTTGTTCTTTGGTCGACTATGTTCATATTTCGGATTCCAAGCTCCTGTTAAAAGATGTTATGGATGGGGGAAACTGGAGTTTCGATCACTTAGCTACTATGATCCCGGACTCGGTTAAGGGTGCTATCCCGGATCAGGATGTCTTGTGAAGACTATAACACCTTCCTTGAGCCTGAGGGTAGCCGCAACCTTAGGGATCCTTTGGTGCTTCGATGGACTCGTCCCAGAGATGGTTAAGTGAAACTTAATGTGGATGGGAGTTATGTCCAACATGAGAACAAGATGGGTATAGGTGGTGTGATCAGATCAGAATAGGGTACCTGGCTTTCGGGTTTCTCGTCCTCTGAGGGTGCTGGAGATGCCTTCTTGGCTGAGCTGCTTGCGTTGAAGAAGGGCCTGGAGTTTACTTGGAATGAGGGTTATAAGAAAGTGATTTACGAATCTGACTCTCTTGAGGTGGTCAAGGCTATCCAGGAAGATGATATCCATCCTTGGCAGAAGGGGGCTCCCATTGTCGCACCTATAAAAGAACTCATCCAGAGAGAGTGGCTAGTTGAAGTTAATCATATCTTCAGGGAAATAAACTCATACGCAGACTTTCTGGCTAAGGAGGGTTCTCATAGTGATCATGGTTGGAGAGTTTGGAAAGATACCCCTGCTCTTATGGTTTCGTTGGTTTTGAGGGACGAGCTTGGTACTGTATACCAACGCTAACCCTCCTTTGTTTTTTCCCCTCTTTTGTTGTCTTTTATTTTCCCTTTCACAGAAAAAAAAATGTTCAAATTCAAAGTGTTTTATTTTATCAAATTCAAATTATAACTATTTTCAATGTATTGATTTTCTTAATTTATTTCTTTTAAAATTTTTTTATTGATTTATTCCAACTTCCAAAAAACAATAAATCAAATTTAATTCCAACCTACCATGACATCCAATCAAATAATTTCTATTTTCTTATATTCTTTTTTGTTTCTTTTCAATTCTAATACCACATTCATTTCTAGTAAAGAGAAATGCCATTTAAAATGATAAAAATGATACCGTTACAGAGATGAAGATGATGTCATGGACACTCTAATATAAATATTAGTAAAGAGAAATAAATGATATTTTTATATCTCAATATAATTGTGCCTTTGAAATCTCTAAATATTAAACAATGACAAAGGAAGAAAACAAATTTTGCCAAATTGTGGCCTTACGACAGAATAAAGAAATAAGAAAATAAGGGAAACTCCATAATAGACCATCAACCAAAATAAGTATAGAAAAACATTTACACTTGAAGGAACCTGAAAATCAAATTCTGAATGTTAGGTTAAAGTAAACTATAATTTATCCAAAAAAAATTGTAAAATTGTGGAGATATAATTGAACTTACAATGTATAAAAATGTTACCTTTGAAGAGATGAAGAAATGAAATGAACAAATAAACAAAATGAACCAATGGCTTAGATGATGAATTACCTCCTGGCCGACACACATGAGCAGACTGAAGAAGATGCAGAAAAGATAGAGAAACACAGCTTTCAACCAAGCAGAAAGTGTGTGTTTAAATAATAATAGAAACATAGCATTCAAAAAAATAAAAATAATTCAACTTTTATCAAACAAAAACTACTCGTATAACAAAATTACAAAATACTATCAGTGGGAATAAGAACATATAAAACCAAAAGGGAGAAAGACATACATCCTATCTGATACGTCCATGCACAAACCCAAATTTTGCAATCAACATTATATTATTAAACGCATTTGTGAATCAATTCCATTTTCAATAGAAATAAAGAAAAATTAAAATTAAAAAGGCAGGAGTACCTCAAAGAGAAAGAGGACTTTGATGAGCACACAGTGGCTAGGTGTAAAACACCCTCCCGGGCACTACTATGGGAACACGTGCGGCAATAAATTAAAAAGAATTTTGCTGGTTGCTTTTGGAAAATTGATTTAGTTGGAGTCAGAAAATCTGGGTGTAAAACAATTTCTCATGAATACTTCTAGTATAACGTGCATAACACAATAATAATTGTCATCTTATTCACAATAGAATTTCAACCATATAAAGGTTTTCAAAATACCTACACAGACTTTCTCAAAATATACCACCCAACAAATTTTAAAATATCCTAAGCTGGTCGCTCTACAAGACACTCACTGATAAGACCTCGTGATCATCCCTATGATCACGCATTTCTTCCCGCAATCCGGACTTAAGTCTTCAAGTGACTTAAGGAACTCTTCTGCAACATCTGCACTAGTGTACCAAGGATATGCAGGGGTGAGTTCCAATACATGGATTTTAAAATGACAACCATATGCACGACTCTCAAATACCAATTAACATGAATATTCAAAGATAAACAATATATTTATCAAATGATTTCATACCCGACAGTCGTAGCCGTTTTAAAAACCATGGCACTTCAATATTCATCAACTAACTTTGATACCTAATCTGTGGAGCTCCAACCAACCAATAAATGAGCTGATCAGGCTCTCATTGCTTAATAAGGCAGAATATATGTAATATCCCTGGCTGCATTATGGATTGACGACTGTCCCCACAGACCAACACGGGTCTTTTTAGCGTGCTTTATCCTCACTCACACGCTTCCTGGGAAAACTTCCTAGGAGGTCACCCATCCTAAAATTGCTCCAAGTCAAGCATGCTAACTGTAGAGTTCTTAAGTGATGAGCTCCCGAAAAGAGGATGCATCTTGTTAGTATAGGTAGTACCAATCAATTCATATAAGCATTCCTCAAATGTATAGTCTCATACCTACACAGTTCAGGATCCCTCTCATTCGGGTGTGTAATCGGTTCATTCATGTGTCCCTCCGCCTAGAAGCCTGCCAGGAGCCGCTCCTTGTCCATGCCTTCTTGCACAGGCGACCACTCCCCGCCCTCGTCGGCACCCGGGTGTTACAATATAAACGTTGCCAGATAAGGCAAGATTCAAATTGACCATAACACTGTCCAAAACGAGGCACAATGGTTACTATTCGTAGTATATGGTTTCTTGGTCATATATTCATCAAGGCACAGTGATGCAAACATCATGAATACTTGCCATCAAGTATTCAAGTCCTATACAGAGGCATGTCTGCCCAAAATGCATGTAAAACGTTTTGTTCACGCCATTTTTTTTGTGTTCATTATTTCCTTGTCGATGCTCAAAGGCTCCCGACCAAACCAAGGTTTAAACATTTAAGTTAAACAACCATTCCAATAAAAAGGACTCCAAGTCCAAACCAATCAAACAGACTCCAAGTAAAAAATGTGCAAATTACGAAATCTAGATCTGTGCACCAGATTTAGATTCGTAGATTTTGGCGCACAAAAATCAATATAGATTTTTATAGGACATCTAGTCCATAACTTCACCTTTCGGACCCCGGGTCCATGTCATAGAACACTAGACACCGACATCTCGACAGCTAGGTTCGTCTTTAAATTTAATAACATTTTCGCTCTGTGAAACACAAATCCAAAAACAAAATTTCTTTAACTTATCCAAGTTGTCAGAAATAACCCATTGCATAAATCCACTTTACCGAAAATCCTTTTACGTTGGAAATTCGTGTTATAAAATCATCGAAATCACTTAAAATTCATTTTCTTTCAAAAACCAATATTGTGAACCTGAAAATATTGCGTTGAAACAAATTCTCTGTTTTAACTAATATTACCATTTTTAATAATACTACCATAAATATTGTCGGAATTGTCCGACGTTTAACGTTTTAAAAACGTTTTAAATCTGAATATGACTTTTCTAGTAAAATAATTTTTCCAATACCATAATAAATTATTTTTGAAATTTATTTTCTTAAAATAACATTTTCTAATATTTAGAAATTTCTTACGTCAAAATTAGCAGTGCAAAAATATTTTCACGGTTACATCCTCACTATGACTCATAAAACACTCTTACGCTGTTAAATTATTAAAATAATATTATTTTCAACTTTTTCTCATTTTCAACCAACCAAATACTTAAGTAATATTATATTACTATTTCTCATCAATAAAAACTCATTATTCCGTAAAAAGTTTTTTAACGCTTTTAACCTCATTATTAATTGAGCACTGACCACTGTCAAACTTTACAATCCACAAACAACATCAATAACAATCATGCCAGTAACATAGCAAATAGCAATTAATGACATGCAACAAAATATAATAACAAGTAAATGCAGATAATTAAATAATTAAAAACAGATAATTGAAAAGCAAATGACACTAACTACGTATCATATTAAATACACCCACAAATAATATAGACCATAAACAAATACATAAAGTTACTGGAAAAATCCCTCAGGTACTCCCATTACCTCTTGAAGATTTTTCTTGTCGAATTGAAATTCCGTCAAACGTACGACTCACACAACAATTTATCCTTTAACAAAACACAACAAATAATTATCAATCAAACAAATAAATACACCTATGCTCCTATATGATAGGTTCGGCCATGAGGTGTTTGGATGGATAAAAATTCCTAAAATTCCTAAGCTTTTGGATTAAGGATCCTAAGCAGGATTAAGACATAAACAAAGCTTACTTAACAAAAATTGAATCAATACCATCTTAACCACAAAGTTAAAATTTTCGGCCTTAGAGTAATTTTATGACTAAAAATTTCTAAAAATCTTAAGCTCTTGGATTAGTGATCCTTGATCACTTAAACCCTAAAACAAATATTAACATACAAAGATTGAAATCAAATATTTCAACCCTTCAAAAATGAATTTAGGCCATGAGTAAAACAGTGACTTAGAGATTTTAATTTGATTAAACAAGCATGGATTCAATACCTATACGAACCATAAGATTGAATCAAGCAAGACATAACCAAAAAGTTTGAACAAAGTTCCTCCCCTCACAAAACTAGGGTTCGGCCTCCTTAATATAAATAGGCACCAAATTTTAGTTTGATGCACCCTCTTGGATCTCAAATATAGAGAGGATAATAAGATCATAGAAATTGGTTTCATGCTCATTGGATTTTTCTATGATTTTCTATGAATTTTCAAAGTTCTAGATGTAGGAATTGAAAAATATGATCAAGACTTCAAATCACAAAAATAAATGAAGAACATGATGATGATTGAGTGAGAGGAGTATGGTATACCTCTTGGAATTGAAAAATGAGCAATGAATCACACACTTCCTTCACAAAACAAGGTTATGTAACTTAAGCTTTTTAATGGAAAATGGAAAACCTTGATGAAGAAGATGATACATGGCTTTTATAGCAATGGAGTGACCTCATGAAGGAGTGTTGGGCCGTGGGTTTTGGGGGGTTAATGGGTCCAAATAATAAAAATTTAAGGGCAAAAGGGTAATCTTACATAATGGCAATTTTGTGATTAAGTTAGGACTTAAGGACATTTTGGTAATTTTGCCTAAGGTAATCATGAGATTTATGTGGTTGAGATTGAAGGAGAGGTGGCTGATTTGTGTCCGCAAATTGTGGGGCAAACTTATCATTTCAATGAAAGTTCAAGGGTAAAATGGTCCAAGGGCAAAATGGCCTTTACACTATTTTAAAGAAATATCTAGATTTTTGTTTAAAAGCATTCATGACATTGGTGACTCATTCATATGACTCACTATCCTAGGTGGCACCATATCTCAGCATCCGATATCGGGTTTTGTCTCTGCACGTCCGTTCTCGACTCCGTCGATTACCCGATTTAGGGTTTTATGCCCGAATCGAGTATAATAACCTATTTATTTTGAAATTTTTCAAAATAACCTATATGGTTGGAAATGAGATATAAAATCTATTCATTTCGTTCTCGGGTCAAAATTAGGTTTTCTGATCAGTAAAATCTTACTGTCAGTGAAAACACGGACCGGGTTCTATCTGAATTTTCAACTGAAAATTTAACCGTATACTTATAAAAATAAGTATAATATGAATATGACTTTGGTTTTTCCAAAATCATTTTCTAAGTTTCAGATAAAAATATAAACGTTTATTTATATTTATACTGATATTAGAAAGCGGAAAAATCTGGGTGTTACATTACAATCCCACTTAAAAAAATTTTGCCCCGAAATTTCGTGACTCAAAGCTAGACATGATTTCTCTAATACCAAGATCTTACTTCCACAAGAAGGTAAGTAATTGTAGAAGAACTTTGTCAAAGGAATACATGAATGTTCAGTGTGTAAAAAGATTCTTTAATAGGTTCGTGAGTGTAAAAATACATTGCTAATACATATTTACAACCATGACTCTAATAAAGTTCCTTCTTTCACGAGAACTCCCTGAGAATTAGGAACTCACAAGACGAATAGTTCCTAACCTTAAGAGATGTATTCTTTGAATAAGGGATTTATGATGTGTGATCCGGCAAGTGTACCGGATTCGTCGCCAAGCAATAAAAAGATATCGATCCCACAGAGACCGTGATCTCAAATCGCAACTAATTATTAAATCGATAGAACTGGACTATACAAAAATATGATTTTGAAAAGGTTTTGATTTTTGAAATAAGAGATAACTTAGAAAATCAAATAAGGAATGTAATCAAGTACAACAGAAAGTAAATCAATTTATGGTTTTCAAATCTAAGGTGATTCCTAGGAATTTGGGTTACCAACAAGATTGTTCATGTTACTAAATTGATTCTCCCTTTGTTAATTATTAAAATTGCCTTGAAGGCGAATTTATCCTCAAATAGTTAATGCTCCCTCTCGGGTTACAAAATCCGTGCCCAATTAAACCAACCCATACTCTCGTGGTAGTCGAATTTAGATTGGACCATTTATGTTTCGTGACAATTCGTTAATCCTCGAAGGACCGCTTCTAACTCTCGTGATTTAAGTCCTAAGTCTGATTCTATAGATCCGATACCTAAGTTCACTGCTAGGTTCCTCCTTAGAATATCTACGACACGTAAATAAGTGGCCACCGAATTTACGAGTAATTAAAACACTAGAAATCAGATCTAAAGCAAATCGCAATTAATAAAGAAATCGAAATCAATTCATAACATGAAAACAGATCTTGGGCATAGCCCCAATCCCTAGAAATAAAGCTACTACTCAAGCATTGTCATGGTGATGACATGCTTGGTTAACAACAACATAAAATAAAAATAAGAGAAGAGAAGAGGAAGAAGAAGAGATATCCTAAATTATAGCCTAAGAGTAGCAGCCAAAAGTCCCTGAGTCTCTGCCTAGATGCCATATTTATAGATTAGGGAAGTTTGAATCCCAATCAAACACAAATTTAGATCAAAATCAGTTGCTTCAGATCCAAGTAATGCGCGTCACGGCTGTGATGGCCACACGGCCAGGCCGTGACGGATTCTGCCATGGGCGTTGCTTCAGTGATTGGTCTGTCACGGTCGTGATGCTCATCATGGCTAGGTCGTGATCAGTTCTGCCTGTTGAGGGTTTGGTTCAGCTGACATGTCACGGCCGTGATGGGCATCACGGCTAGGCCGTGACCAGTTCTGACTTTTGCCTTCTTTCTTTTCAGTTTTGCTCGATCATGGCCGTGATGGGCATCACGGCTAGGCCGTGATGGGCATCACGGCTAGGCCGTGATGGGCTCTGTTTGGTTCATTTTCTTCACTTTTCAAGCCCCATCTTCATGCAAGCTCCATCATGGTCAATCTTGAGCATTTTATCCTTAATTTCTACAAAACACCACAAAACCGCCTTACCCGTTCCAAGGTAAAATTAACCAAAAATCAAATTAAAAATGCCTAAACTATATGAAAATGCATTCAATATGATAAACAAATATGAGGTGTAATCACACTCATCAATTTACAAACCACAATTTATAAATAACAATAGTCCAACAAAATTTCAGACTGGATCAATTTCACCAAAAGTAAAAGTGACTAGACTAAGTCTCATCTAGAAACTTCTTTTATCCAGAAAGTGTCTATCCCGAACAACAACAAGACAATTCACAAAAATTTCCACGATAATTGATACAATAATTGAAGTTTGAAAAAATTCACAATCGTTGGAAAAGAAATGATCTGACCCCAAAATCTGGACTGATTACCTCAATCGAAAGAAAAAAGACTGGAATAAATTTCCTTCAAGAAACCTTTATTTTCATAAAGTCGTAGATATTATACATCACTGACGTCAACTGAAAAGACTAATAACATAAAAGACTTTAGAGAGTCAAATACTCAAGGGTACCTACATATGATTCTACTTAGATCCTATTACAAACTTAACATGTACTAGTCATTAAAACACACATCTTACATATAATATTCCTATGCATAACTACATCTTG
This sequence comes from Sophora flavescens, assembly GCA_030762895.1. Taxonomy (NCBI): domain Eukaryota; kingdom Viridiplantae; phylum Streptophyta; class Magnoliopsida; order Fabales; family Fabaceae; genus Sophora; species Sophora flavescens. The sequence goes on along the minus strand of CM061065.1, from coordinate 205,607,551 downwards.
GGTTCATGATCCAGTTGCTCTAGGTTGTGAAGTTTTCAACACTACTCCTCATGTAGACTCTTCCCTTTTGTCATCGAGTTTATTTGTCATGGTGTTGTTGATAGTCGATCTACGGTTCGGTACATTACAATCCTTTGCTAAGTGTCCCACTTGATTGCAGTTGTAACACTTAACTCCTTTTATTGGACATGTATCTGTCATGTGGTTTGGATCTCCACATCTGTAACATCTTCTGATTTGTCCTTGGTTTTGGTTCTTCTGGCCTCCACTTCTCGATTCAGAATTATTGGGATGATATTGTTGTTGATTCTGATCATTTCCTGGAGTTCGGAAATAAGGTTTCCTATGATTTTGCTTCTCCTTCTTATTCTGCTTGCAGAATTGGAATCGAGATGGTCCGCCGGTAGTACCCAAGTAGTCTTTACCTTTCCTTTTCTGCTCCACTTTCCGACACTCTTCCACTAAAGCTTGAAAGTTACGAATTTCCAGTAGTAGCACAGACTTCTGGATTCCGTATCGTAGGCCTCCATCGAATCTCTTGCATTCCCAACCTTCATCAGATTGAGTTTGGAAGAAACAAAAATACTTGACAAGAAATTCAAATTTTACGGTATATGCATCCACCGATAGTTCGTTCTGTTGTAATCTTAAGAACTCGTGTCCCTTCTCAACCCTAGCTCTCTGAGGAAAATACTTATCCAGAAAAACGGTGCGGAAAACACTCCAAGTATATTCCTGGTTAACCCCTTCCAGTATATGTCTAATATCCGCCCACCAGCATCCTGCATCTGCGAAAAACAGAGAAAGATCATACAGAACCTTTGATCCTTCAGGTCTGTTCATAAGCTCGAAAATCATTTCCAATTCGTGTATTCACAAGTCAGCCTTCTCAGAGTTTTCATTTCCATAAAATCGTTGAGGATTCTAATTTCTGAAGTTTGCTAGATTTTTCAGCACGACTGCCAGCTCAGCCCGAACCTGGTCCAGCTCATTCACATCGTTGTTGCTGACATAATCATGACCACCATCACAATCACATCCAAGTCTTTTTCCAATTCCTAGTTCCATAACTGACCTATAAGACAACTCAGTCAGTCCGCAACCAGAAACTGAAACATATACTTATGTGTCTACAACACATTACTTCTAAGAAGTAATTCGTTCAATATACCATCTATTGTTCATAGATTCTTACAAAGTCTCGACTACCTCAAAACCTATCAGAACACACCGACTTGTATATCATCACACATTGTTTCGACAAAGAAACAATTCAAGCAAGGTCTAACCAGAGATCACACAACAAAAACCTAACAGACCTATTCCCCAAGGCTCCTGAAAGACTCAACCAGCTCTAATACCACTCTGTAACCCCCCCCCCCTTGGGCTTTACTATGTGAACACGTGCGGAAATAAATTAAAAATAATTTTGTTGGTTGCATTCGGAAAATTGATTTATTTGAAGTCAAAATCTGGGTGTAAAACAATTTCTCCTGAATACTTCGCGTATAATGTGCATAACACAATAATAATTGTCATCTTATTCACAACAAAATTTCAACCATATAAAGGTTTTCAAAATACCTACACAAACTTTCTCAAAATATTCCACCCAACAAATTTTAAAATATCCTAAGCTGGTCGCTCTACAAGACACTCACTGATAAAACCTCGTGATCATCCCTATGATCACGCATCTCTTCCCGCAATCCGGACTTAAGTCTTCAAGTGACTTAAGGAACTCTTCTGCAACATCTGCACTAGTGTACCAAGGTACAACAGTAAGACAGAAGAACATGTATATGCAAGGGTGAGTTCCGATATATGGATTTTAAAATGATAACCATATGCACGACTCTCAAATACCAATTAACTTGAATATTCAAAGATAAACAATATATTTATCAAAGGGTTTCATACCCGACAATCGTAGCCATTTTAAAAACCATGGCACTTCAATATTCATCAACTAACTTTGATACCTAATCTCCGGAGCTCCAACCAACCAATAAATGAGCTGATCAGGCTCTCATTGTCGAATAAGGTAGAATATAAACGTTGCTGGATAAGGCAAGTTTCAAATTAACCATCACACTATCAAAAACGAGGCACAATGGTTACTATTCATAGTATATGGTTTCTTGGTCATATATCCATCAAGGCACAGTGATACAAACTTCATGAATACTTGCCGTCAAGTATTCAAGTCCTATGCAGAGGCATGTCTGCCCAAAATGCATGTAAAACGTTTTGTTCACGTCATTTTCTTTGTGTTTATTCTTTCCTTGTCGAGGATCAAAGGCTCCCGACCAAACCAAGGTTTAAACATTTAAGTTAAACAACCATTCCAATAAAAAAGGACTCCAAGTCCAAACCAATCAAACAGACTCCAAGTAAAAAATGGGAAAATTACGATATCTAGACCGGTGCACTAAATTTAAATTCGTAGATTTTGGCGTACAAAAATCAATATAGATTTTTATAGGACATCTAGTCCATAACTTCACCTTTCGAACCCCAGGTCCATTTCATAGAACACTAGACACCGACATCTCGACAGCTAGGTTTGTCTTTTAATTTAACAACATTTTCGCTCTGTGAACACAAATCCAAAAACAAAATTTCCTTAACTTATCTAAGTTGTCGGAAATAACCCATTGGATAAATCAATTTTACCAAAAATCCTTTTACATTGGAAATTCGTTTTATAAAATCATCAAAATCACTTAAAATTCATTTTATTTCAAAAAATTAATATTTTGAACCTGAAAATATTGCGTTGAAACAAATTCTCTGTTTTAACTAATATTACCGTTTTTAATAATACTATCGTAAATATTGTCGTAATTGTCCGACGTTTGGCGTTTTAAAAACATTTTAAGTCCGAATATGACTTTTCTAGTAAAATAATTTCCCCAACACCATAATAAAATTATTTTTGAAACTTATTTTCTTAAAATAATAGTTTCTAATATTTAGAAATTTCTTACGTCAACATTAGCAGTGCAAAAATATTTTCACGGTTACGTCCTCACTATGACTCATAAAACACTTTTACGCTGTTAAATTATTAAAATAATATTATTTTCAACTTTTTCTCATTTTCAACAAATCAAATACTTAAGTGATATTATATTACAATTTCTCATCAATTAAAACTCATTATTCCGTAAAAAGCTTTTTAACGCTTTTAACCTCATTATTAATTGAGCACTGACCACTGTCAGGCTTTACAATCCACAAACAAAATCAATAACAATCATGCCAGTAATATAGCAAATAACAATTAATGACATGCAACAAAATATAATAACAAGTAAATGTAGATATTTAAATAATTAAAAGCATACAATTGAAAAACAAATGACACTAACTACGTAACATAATAAATACACCCACAAATAATACAGACCACAATCAATTACATACAGTTACCGGAAAAATCCCTCAGGTACTCCCCTTACCTCTTGAAGATTTTTCTTGTAGAATTGAAATTCCGTCAAACGTCCGGTCTCCACAAAACACGTACACGACTCACACAACAATTTATCCTTCAGCAAAATGTCGAGACCTCATAAGTCTGAAACACATTCAATGTGTAAATTCTCTAAGTTTTGATGACTCCAAAAAGATTAAGTATGGTAATATTGAACCTTATGAAATTACTGACAAATCTGATAAGTGTGCATAAAATCATATTTAAGGTCACTCGTCTACTTTCTGACTCGTCTGCTTTTTAGTAGAGCTCAATTTATAAGACTTGTCTGAAAACCACTCGTCTGATTTTAAGTCAAAGACCAAGTCAACACGCTATCAAGATCTGAGTTTACTTGGTGACGTGGCAAGAAGTATCTGTATGAAGCGGACTCTGTTGATCACCCATCTGACTTTTGGAATACACTAGCACCCATCTATTTTTGGACTGTATGGTCACCCGTCTAGTTTTGGACTACATGATCACTCGTCTAGTTTTGGACTACATGATCACCCGTCTAGTTTTTTGACTGCTGGAGCACTCGTCTGATTTCTGATTACTTCTCACCCGTATGATTTTCCAACTCTGGTATAATGTCAGTTTGTCAGAAATGAAGTCCAAGTAATCTTATTCATATTAAATGTCTTCATTAAGGATCTCGAAGACCTTTGGATAATAGCTCAAAGGATAAAGAATAAAGAACGTTTGTTTCAAGGTTTTAAGGAATAAACATGCAATCTCCGTACCACAGCAGTAACCTTTTAGCTGTTTTAGTACATAGTAAAGGTGCTTTCTGGAAAGTGAACTGACTGTTGCACTATCAGAGGAAAGCTCTTTGCTGCAAGTACAAGAAGCTTGTTGCTGCATACTCTGGTATAACAACTGATTCAGATTAAAATCTACTCTTGGACAACCTTATCAAAGCTAAACATTTCCACGCATTTAATGTTTATGCAGAACGACTCTTTGGCTTTAATGGTGTCTCAGAAGCTCAAATCAAAAGAACACATGTTCTGAAGCTGTGTCTAAACTGGTCTCTTGATTGAAGTCTTTAAATAGATCAAACAATGAAAATGAAGAAAAGAAGTTGAATATCATTAAGAACACTGTGCAGAAGCATTTACTCTCCTCATTAACTTCTTCATCATTTCATTGAATACACTTTCAATCATTTGATATTAATTCACAGTCTTTCACACTTCATATTTATTCCACTCCTTGAGTGTGATCTGAAAGACTTGCAAGTTGTATTAATTACACAAAACCTTTATATTCTTTGAGTGTTGATCCTGAAGAGTCTAGGTGTGCAAAGAATACTTGTTTAAGTGTTGAGCCTGAAGAGGCTAGGTGTGCAAATAATACTTGTACTGTAATTTACTCAGTTATAGTGGAAACTTGGTGCTGCCAAGAAACTGGACGCAGCCCTCTGGATTTTGGGGTGAACCGGTATAAAACTCTTGAGTGATATTCCTCTTCCCTTATCTCTTTATTTTGCTTAAGTATTATTCTGTTTAAGCTTTTAACTTGGGGAGTTAATATTATGAATATCAAACTCTGTTTTACTCTTCTCTGTTTGCTTGCGTGTTCTGTCTGAATATTAGACGTATCACTCGTCAGATTTTCTCTAATCTAAGTTCTGCTTGTTGTGCCTGCGAAAATCTTTTTAAGTAACCCAAAAAGTTGGTAAACACAATTTAACCCCCCCTTCTTGTGTTAACTTTGGTTATTTCAGTTGGTATCAGTGCTCACCCTCTGGGTTGAGCACTTAACAGTATAGAGGAAAAGATCTTGGAGATGGCAGGAGAAGCTAGCACAAGCAAGTACCATGTTGGAGAAGGATCCTCAATGTCGAGACCTCCTTACTTCAATGGAGAGGACTACATTTACTGGAAAGAAAAGATAAAGTGGTTCTTACAGTCCATTAACTCTGATCTTTGGGATCTCATTGAAGAAGGGCCCTATGTCCCTAAAGATGACAGTGGAGATGAACTTGCTAAAGCTAACATGACCTCTGAGCAAAAGACAAAATGGCAGTCAAATGCCAAGACTAGATATGCAATCATGTGCGCCTTAAGTAGAGAAGAATTTGAAAAAGTGTGTGATTGTGAATCTTTAAAAGATATGTGGGATTCACTAGCGGTTGCTCATGAAGGAACCAACAAAGTCAAAGAGACCAAAGTCAGCATGTTGGTCAGAAAGTATGAGCTATTTAAAATGGAAGAAGGAGAAAGTATTGGTCAAATGAATGGAAGATTTCAAACCATAACCAACGGACTGAAATCACTGGGAAACGTTTACAAGAATGAGGAACATATTCAAAAGATTCTCAGAAGTCTTCCAAAACAATGGAGACCACTTGTGACTTTCGTATCTCAGGCCAAAGACTTAACAATAATGAAGCTAGATGAGCTTCTTGGCACTCTCCAAATCCATGAAGAAGAGTTGACTGAAGAAAACAATGGAAAGAAAAACAAATTCATTGCCCTCAAAGTGTAACATGCTTTATGTCTAAAGAGGATGAAAAGTGGCTATGGCATAAAAAACTAGGACATGTTAGTATGAAAAAAAATTCTAAATTGAAAAAGCATAACCATGTGAGAGGATTGCCTGATATTTCCTTTAAGAAATATATTATGTGTGATGCATGTCAGAGAGGTAAACAAGTAAAATCAAGTTTCAAATCTAAGAGAGAACTCACTTCCTCTAGACCTCTGCAACTGTTACACATGGATCTGTTTGGACCAGTCAGTGTAGCTAGCCCAGGTGGAAAGAAATATGGTTTTGTCATAGTTGATGACTATTCAAGATTTACATAGGTACTCTTCTTAACCCACGAGGATGAGTCTTATAAGGTCTTTACAATATTCAGTAAGAGAGTACAGAATGAGCAATGTTTCTGTATTTATGCTATTAAAAGTGATCATGGAGGAGAATTTGAAAATGAGCAGTTCAAACTATTCTGTGAGGAAAATGGTATTTCTCACAATTTCTCTGCACCTAGAACTCCACAGCAAAATGGAGTGGTTGAGATAAAGAACAAATCTCTTTAGGAGATGGGAAGAACAATGCTAAATGAAAATAATCTTCCTAAGTACTTACGGGCAGAAGCCATTAACACTGCTTGTTATGTGCAAAACAGAATACTGATTAAATCTATCCTAAATAAGACTCCTTATGAATTGTGGAAAGGTAGAAAACCCAACATATCATATTTTCATGCATTTGGATGTGAATATTATATTCTTAATACAAAAGATCATCTTGGCAAATTTGACTCAAAAGTAGATAAAGGCATATTTATTGGATATTCTGAAATGTCTAAAGCTTTTAGAATCTTTAATTCTAGAACTTCTGTTGTAGAAGAATCAATTCATGTAAAGTTTAATGATGGTTTGAAGACTGGTAGGGAACTATCAGATCTAGAAGAGGATGTTGCAGTTATTGAACTTAATCCTGCAGTAGAAGAATCTTCAGACAAGTCAAAAGTAGAAGTGTCTTAAATTCAGACAAGTGCTGATGCGTCTGAAACTCAGAATTTAAAGAAAGACTGGAAATTCAATACCTATCATCCAAAAGATCTTATTATTGGAAGTCCATCTCAAGGAGTTAGAACCAAATCTGCTTTCAATGAAAACAACAACATGGCCTTCATATCAGATTTGGAACCCAAAAAGATTGAAGAAGCCTTGCAAGATGAAAGATGGATTCCAGCCATGCAAGAAGAACTAAATCAGTTCAAGAGAAATGATGTCTGGACTCTAGTTTCTAAACCCAAAGAGAAATTTGTTATTGGAACCAGATGGGTATTTATAAACAAACTGGATGAGGATGGAAAAGTGGTAAGAAACAAAGCAAGATTAGTTGCTCAAGGTTATAATCAACAAGAAGGTATTGATTTTACTGACAATTTTGCACCTATAGCTAGATTAGAACCAATTAGAATTCTCATGTCATATGATGCTCGACATGATATAACTCTTTATTAAATGGATGTTAAAAGTGCATTCCTAAATGGAATAATTGAGGAAGAAGTGTATGTGAAGCAACCTCCTGGTTTTGAGGACTCTGAAAATCCTCACCATGCCAATAAGCTTAAGAAAGCTTTATATGGACTCAAACAAGCTCCAAGAGCTTGGTATGATAAGCTCAGCACATATCTAATGGAAAATAATTTCATTAGAGGAAAAATAGACACTACACTTTTTAAGAAATGCTTAAATAAAGACTTCATAGTAGTACAAATTTATGTTGATGATATTATATTTGGTACTACTAATGAAAAGCTCTGCAAAGAGTTCTCTAAGTTGATGCAGAATGAATTTGAAATGAGCATGATGGGAGAGCTGAAGTTCTTCCTTGGTCTTCAAATAAAACAGACAAGTGATGGAATATATATTCATCAACAGAAGTACACCAAGGAACTTCTGAAAAAGTACAAAATGGAAAATTCAAAGCCTATGCGCACTCCTATGCATCCATCAATTGTTCTAAACAAGGATGAGGAAGGTAAAAAGGTAGACCAAACTATCTACCGAGGTATGATTGGATCTCTTCTATACTTAACTACTAGCAGACCTGATATTCAATTCAGTATTTGTCTTTGTTCTAGATTTCAATCTGACCCTAAAGAATCTCACCATAAGGCTGTTAAAAGAATTTTCAGATTTTTGATTGGAACCACTAACCTTGGTCTATTATATAAGAAAGCTGAAGATTTTAGGTTAGCTGGTTTTTGTGATGTTGATTTTGCTGGAGATAGAATTGATGGAAAAAGTACCAGTGGAGGATGTCACTTCATTGGAGCAAATATGATCTCCTCATAAAGCAAAAGGCAAAGTACCATTGCTCTATCAACTGTTAAAGCTGAGTATATATTTACAGCCAGTTGTTGTTCACAACTGCTTTGGGTAAAATATCAACTTGAGGATTATTCAATGTTTAAGCATAATATACCTGTTTGGTGTGATAATACTAGTGCTATTAATCTGTCTAAGAATCCCATACAACATTCTAGAGCAAAACATATAGAAATTAAGCATCATTTTATTAGAGATTATGTTCAAAAGGGCGTTTTTGAAATTAAGTTTGTAACCACTGAATATCAGTGGGCAGATATCTTTACAAAACCCTTAAGTGAAGATAGATTTGTTTTTATCAGAAAGAATCTTAATATGCATAATGTGTCTGAATGAGAGCTTGCTGATATGTCTGAAAATTTTACTTGTCTAAGTTTTATATTTATTTGACTCATCTATTTTTAGCTAAGCGTCTGATAACGTGGTTAAAAGCACTCACTGTTAAACCCTGACTGAGACACATGTACATTACATTTTTCCCTCCTTTTCTGAAAAACGTTTCATTTAATTTACAATTGTCTTTTCAAAATTTATTGCTGTTTATAGCAATAATCTCTCTCTCCTCATTCCCAATGCAAAAAACACTCAAGTGTTTTAACAAAAGGAATTTGTGTCGTTTCAAAACTACCCACTCTAAGTCACTTGCTCACAATCTCTCTCCAAACTCTCTTCGTCTTCATCTCTTCGAAACCCTTCCTTTCCAAATCCTAAAAATCTTCTCCTCTGAAACAATGGCACCCAAAAGTTTTCTTGAAGATGTTGCAGAAAGATCCATACTTTCTTTAACAGAACTAAAGAAAGTGCATCCTGGAAGGATCCCTAACTTCTCTGAGTTGAAGAACAAAGGATTAGATGTCAAGCCAGAAATAGCGCGTGCTGGGTGGCTACCATTATTCTAGATTATGGAGGATGTCTATCCTTCCTTGGTTAGGGACTTCTGGAAAAACTCTAAAGTCACCAAGGACAGTACAACCTTCATGATCTCTGGTGATGTTGATGAAGACCATGTCTTCATCACCCATGAGTCACTCGCTGAAGTGACTAAGTTCCCTAGAGAAGGAGCGGGCTACGACAAAAGCTGGGTGAAAAATCAAGGTGGCGAGGCAGCTACGAACCTTGTACTGTATGGAGTTCCCAAGCCAAAGGACTTTGATTCAAAGTTCGTAACTCTAAAGGAAAATTTTCTTCATGTTCTTCTAATTAACTGTGTGATACCTAAAACTGGTTCTAGGGATCATGTGAATAAGATAGAAAAATTTGCTATCTACCACTTAGTCCAAAGAATCAAGATAGATATCATAGATTTAATTTTTGGACACATACTGAAAACTGTTAAAGGGAAGTGCAAGGGTGGATATCCCTATGACATGCTTATGACAAGAATCTTCAGAGCCAACTCTTTGAACAACATGTCACAAGCTTTCCATGCTGATCTCTGCATAGAGATAACTTCAAAGTGTAACGCCCATCGTTACATTAGTAACCCAAATTAATTTCGAGAAAAATCCTTCAAAACATTTAATTAAAATATGCTGGTCATAAAATTTTTCTCAATTATATAAGTCTGGAAAATGTCTCATATTAAATAAAATAATAATGTATCAAAGTAATTAAATATAATAATAATCCATACATCTGGATAAAACCAAATAAAATAAAAGCCTCAAAACCGGGCGTCTAATTACAATCTGAGAAAAATAATATGTAAGATCAAGAACGTTGTTCGTATAGTACTCTCAGCCATACTACATTACTAACCCACTAGCTAATCAAAAGGATGACTCTTCAGATCTCTGGGTTAACAGCGATGTCCTCGGACTCTGAAAACAACACTAACAATAAGATATAAAATCCCAGTGAACAACAATACAGTTTATAAAATATTTTCAAAAATAGTATTGTTCTCAGCCGGCGCGGTAACCGGAAAAACTGTCCATGGCACCCGCTAATTTTCCAAAATGATATATATAAAAGAAAATACTTTTAATAACAACAATAATCTCATCAACTCAATAGCATATAACGTAACAACAACTTATCTCAATGCATCACATTCCATATACCAAGTAAATTCTGTTTTAATCCAAATGGCCCGAAGACCTCCTAATTAAATTGATCTCTTGCCGGCATGCCATAAATTCACACATCACATGACAATGGCGTCTCATTTCCCACCCCTACTCATGAGGAGTGTTTCGATGTCACCCTCCTTCGGGGACATTTCCATTTCGATACCTCCCATGTGCACATGGCGGTATTTCTCCCTTTTCGACACCCCAATATGTGGCGGTGTTGCTTTCGATACCCCCTTTTAGGTGGTATCGTTCGTTTTCGACATCCCAATCACATGGCAATGTTACTTTCGATACCCCATTAAGTCGGTATTACTCTTCGATACCCCTATCATAGGTGGTATTGCTGCAAACATCATACAACTCATCATAAGGCATAAATTTCATGTCTCATACATGTGACAACTCTCTTACCATAAATTAAATATTTAATCTTATCATGCATGCCAAATAGACTCATATCATGTCATCAAGTAATTTTATAACTACACTATAACAATCACGAACATCAAGACATAACATATGTCATCAAGAATATCATTCAACTAGTACAAATATCAATCATGTATTTCATGCCATCAGTAACAAGAGTAAATACTCAATTTAACAAATTTTTGTTTTAATTGAAAACCCCCTATTTTAAATTTTAGGTTGGTGATATCATTCATATATTCAATTCAAATTCCAAAAAAAAAAAACTATAAGGTAAGCCCTTCCACACACATACAAACAATTATACCATGGAAAGTGTTCGCAAAAAGTATTGTTACTCACCTTTCGAAGGCCTTCAAAATGCTCTAAAAATTAATTATGATAAAAGTTAGTGCTTCCTAAAATTTCTTCTTCCCTTTAATGGCATTCTTGGATATGTGTACTGCTATGGCTGTACTGCGAAACAAAAGAACGCCCTCTCCTTCACTCACTGTGTGGCGCGCAGGTACACGGGACGCTAACCTCAATTTTCTATTCCCAAGTTAGAACTATATATATATATTATTTAATTTTAAAAAAACAATATGAATTGCTTTTTTTTTTTTTCAAAAGTCAAAGGCCATTAAATATTTCCTTGGGGCTCAACGCCCCTGACACCACTTTTATATATATAATATATATATATATATATATATATATATAAATTTTTCATTTTTTTTAGACTTGGGTAATTTCAATAAATCCTTATATTATCAATTCTTTTTGTTAAACCTCTTAATTATATTTTATCTGCACTATACTTTTTTAATAATTCTAATATAATTTTTTTTTTCAAATTAATTATATTAGAATTTCATGATGTTACATTTTCTCCCCTCCTTAAAGAATTTCGTCCCCAAAATTCGTCTCATACTTACGCACTTATTTTAACATATGTCATATTCAAAACATAAAGGTTACCATACCTTATATAATAAAATCTGGATATTGACGTACGATGTCCTCCTCCATCTCCCAAGTAGCCTCCTCAGGAGTCAATCCTTCCCACAACACTTTCACCAATGGAATTGCCTTGTTCCTCAGAGTCTTAGTGCTCTTGTCCAAGATTTGACTCGACTTTGGCTTATAGATCAAATTATTTTTCAATTGTACAGACTCAGGAGCTATCACATGAGATTCATCAGGCACATATTTTGAGTTGCGACAGATGGAAAACATCATGAAGGTTTGCCAACTGTGGCGGAAGAGCCAATTGATAAGCAACAGGCCCGACTCTTTTAAGGATTTGGAAAGGTCCCATGAAACGAGGATTTAGCTTGTGGACTTTCATCGACCTTCCTACCCCCATCTTAGGAGTGACTCACAAGAATACATGCTCACTTTCCTGGAATTCTAGAGGCTTTCTCCTTTTGTCGGCATAGCTCTTTTGTCTACTTTGTGCCGTGCACATCCTCTCCCTAATCATTTTGATTCTCTCAGAGGTTTCCTGGACCAATTCAGGTCTTATCAAGGTTTTCTCACCTACCTCACACCAACATAAAGGGCACCTACACTTTCTCCCATATAGGGCCTCATAGGATGCCATGTCTATACTAGCGTGATAACTATTGTTATACACAAACTCAATGAGAGGTAGGAACCTATCCCAACTCCCTCCTTCATCCAAGACACACGCTCTAAGCATGTCCTCAAGGGTCTGAATGGTCCGCTCTGACTGACCATCCGTTTGGGGATGATAGGCCGTGCTAAGGTTCAACTTAGTCCCAAGGGCTTGCTGAAAAGCTCTCCAAAACCTAGAGGTAAACCTCGGGTCTCTATCCGACACTATTGATGTGGGTATCCCATGAAGCTTGACTATTTCCTTGACATAGAAGGTATGTCAACTTGTCTAAGCTATAGGTTGCCTTAATTGGCAAGAAGTGGGTAGACTTGGTCAACCTATCCACTATCACCCAAATGGCGTCTAAGCCCAAACGCGTCTTAGGTAACCCCATCACAAAGTCCATGGAAATTTTCTCCCACTTCCATTCTGGAATCTCCAAGGACTGCAACAACCCCGAAGGCTTCTGATGTTCTATCTTAACCTTTTGGCACACTAAACACCTAGTTACGAAGCTAGCCACATCCTTTTTCATTCCTGGCCACCAATACATCCTCTTAAGGTCTTGGTACATCTTAGTTATTCCAGGATGTATGGTAAACTTTCCCTTATGAGCTTCCTTTAATATCTTCTCTCTAAGGCTCCCGTCCTTAGGAACAACGATCCTATTCTTAAACTTCACTAGCCCATCAACAGACAACTCGTAACCCTCTTGTCCCAACCGAGACTACAACTCTTGGTCTAAAAGTTGTTCCCGCCTAACCTCATCTCTAAGGTCACTGTTAATTTCCAACCTATTCAGCTTTAAACTTAAGGCATTTATGGGCACATCCAACACCTCCAGATTCATGTCCCTAAACTCTTCCATGAGGTCCAGCTCTTGCAACATCAAACTCAACACGTGTAGGGACTTCCTACTCAAAGCATCTGCCACCACATTGGCCTTTCCCGGATGGTACTTCAACTCGAAGTCATAGTCCTTAAGGAACTCCATCCACCTTCGTTGTCTCATGTTCAACAACTTCTGGTCGAACATATATTTAAGGCTTTTATGGTCACTAAAAACTTCAAACTTTTCCCCATAAAGGTAATGCCTCCAAATTTTAAGGGCAAAACCACAGCTGCTAGCTCTAGGTCATGGGTAGGGTAATTCCCCTCATGTGGCCTAAGCTGCCTGGAGACATATGCTACCACCTTGCCCTCCTGCATCAAGACACATCCCAAGACATTCTTAGACGCGTCGCAGTAAACCACAAAACTTACTAAGGGATCCGGTATAGTTAAGATTGGTGATGACACCAATCTCCTCTTAAGCTCTTGGAACCCGTCCTCACACTCCTGGTCCCACACAAAATGTTTCCCTTTCCTAGTCAACTGGGTCAAAGGTAAGGCTAGTCTAGAGAACTCCTCTATGAACTTCCTATAGTAACCAGCTAAGCCTAAGAAACTTTTCACTTCGGTTACTGTCTTAGGTTGTTCCCATCCCAACACCGCATCAACTTTAGAGGAATCAACCGCTACACCATCCTTTGAGATTGTCTGTCCTAAAAACTTTACCTCGTATAGTCAAAACTCACACTTCTCCGGTTTGGCATAAAGACGCTCGTCCCTCAAGATCTGCAACACCAACCTTAAGTGTTCTCCATGTTCTTCTGGTGTCCTAGAGTATATTAAAATATCATCTATGAACACCACCACAAACCTGTCCAGAAAGGTCCTAAAGATCTGATTCATGCAGTCCATGAAAACGGCTCGGGCGTTGGTCACACCAAAGGGCATCACTACGTACTCATAGTGCCCATACATTGTTCTGAAGGCTGTCTTAGGGATGTCCTCGCTTCTAACTCTAATTTGATGGTATCCCGATCTTAGATCTATTTTGGAAAACACTGACGCTCCCCTTAACTGATCTAAGAGGTCATCTATCCTAGGCAAGGGATATTTGTTCTTGACGGTTAACTTATTCAGTTGCCTATAATCAACACACAACCTCATACTCCCATCTTTTTTCTTCACTAGAAGCACCGGTGCTCCCCAAGGTGACACACTAGGCCTAATGAACCCCTTTTGTAACATATCCTCTATCTGTTTCTTGAGTTCGCTCAACTCTAGAGGTGCCATCCTATATGGTGCTACTGATACAGGTCCACTCCCGGGTACTAGATCTATGGTGAACTCAATCTCTCTATCTGGAGGTAAATTAGAGACATCCTTAGGAAACATATCTGGGAACTCACACACAATAGACAACATTGCTATATCACTTTCAACCTCTATCTTAGCAGAAAAGAGAAGTATATATCCCTGAGCTCCCTCAACTAAGCACTTACGACATGAGGCAGCAGAGATAAGATGTTCTGTCCCGGGAGAGTTAATAGACATGGACTGTGGAATGAAAGAAATAGTTCGACTAGCACAATCAATAATAGCATTATTACGAGACAATCAGTCCATGCCCAAAATAATATCCAGACCAGACATAGATAAACATATCAGATCAACAATATAAGTCAGGTCTTGACACAATAAAGGACATTGCAAGCAAACAGAAGAAGTAATCAATTTATCTTTAGCAGGAGTAAAAACACACAAATCATATGACAGTTTAGTAACAGGTAACTCTAAGAATTGAGCACATTTAAATAAATTTTTTGAATGAATGTGTTGCTCCCGAATCGAACAACATGATAATATCATGACCTTTAATAAAGCCCTTACCTTGGATCAAACCATCGAACTCCTTCACCTCCTCTCCTTGGATGGTAAAGACCCTTCCGTGGTTCAATGATCGGGTTTGAGATTGTCCTCCTGACTTGCACATCCTAGCAAAGTGTCCCATCTTCCCGCATTTGTGGCAAGTGGTTTGTACCGTGGGGCACACACGATCTCCATGCTGCCACCCACACTTGTAACATGCAGTCCCCCTTTCACCTTGATCACCTTGAACCTGTTTACCCTTCGTGGTTGTAGGCACAGGTCGTAGGCTCTTATGGAAATTACCCCCTTTCCCATGGAACCTCTTGCCGTCACTGAATCTCTTCTCCTTCGACCTCTCAGCCAGCACAACTTGCATATTCTGCTCCGCCACCCTACACTTGTTCACTAAAGTGGGGTAGTCTCAAATCTCTAGGAGCACAATAAGGCTCTGCAGCTCTGGCTTCAAACCCTGCTCGAACTTAATTGCTTTCCATGGACCATCAGGTTTATCCCTCACCTGTGTGGAGAACCTTGCAAGCCTCTCGAACTTGGCCACATATTCCGCTACCGTCATACTCCCCTGACGAAGATGTAGAAACTTCATCTCTTTCTGTATCCGGACACTGTACGAAAAGTACTTCTCCAGAAATACCTCCTTGAATCTGTCCCATGTGATAGGGGCACCCAAAGCAAGAAACCCGCCCCTGGCACAGTTCCACCAGTGCTCTGCATCCGACTCTAACATATATGTGGTAAAATCCACCTTCTGAGCATTAGAGCACCCCATGACCCGGAAGATCTTCACTAATTTCAGTAACCATTCCTCTGCCTCAATAGGATCGGTGGTCCCTCGAAAAGTTGGCGGATTGTTATTCCTGAACTCTGACAGACCCCTGTACTGTGGATCTGGAGCTGCAACCGGTACCACGTTAAGCATGTCCCCCTTATCCCTCATCTAACGGAGAGTTTCTGCCTGCTCCTGCATAACTATGGCCATTCGAGCCAAAGTCGCTGCAAGCGCATCATTTCTCCCTCGCCTGTTTGCTGCCATAATCTGCATACCACCAATCAAACGGTGGGTTGGTCAAGTCCAATATCTAAAAGAATATAATGCAGAATTATAACTCTAACAAGCATCCTAAGTGCCCAAGTTTTGTTTTTGAAAAAGCCCCTCTACCACAGTCCGATTTAGAATCGAACTGCTCTGATACCATAAATGTAACACCCATCATTACATTAGTAACCCAAATTAATTTCGAGAAAAATCCTTCAAAACATTTAATTAAAATATGCTGGTCATAAAATTTTTCTCAATTATATAAGTCTGGAAAATGTCTCATATTAAATAAAATAATAACGTATCAAAGTAATAAAATATAATATAATCCATACATCTGGATAAAACCAAATAAAAGAACAGCCTCAAAATCGGGCGTCTAATTACAATCCGAGAAAAATAATACGTAATATCAAGAATGTCGTTCGAATAGTACTCTCAAACATACTACATTACTAACCCACAAGCTAATCAAAAGGATGGCTCTTTAGATCTCTGGGTCAACAGCGATGTCCTCGAACTCTGAAAACAGCACTAATAATGAGATATAAAATCCCAGTGAACAACAATACAATTTATAAAATATTTTCGAAAATAGTATTGTTCTCAGCCGGCACGGTAACCGGAAAAACTGTCCATGGCATCCGCTAATTTTCCAAAATGATATATATAAAAGAAAATACTTTTAATAACAACAATAATCTCATCAACTCAATAGCATATAACGTAACAACAACTTATCTCAATGCATCACATTCCATATACCAAGTAAATTCTATTTTAATCCAAATGGCCCGAAGACCTCCTAAATAAATCGGCCTCTTGCCGGCATGCCATAAATTCACACATCACATGACAATGGCGTCCCATTTCCTACCCCTACTCATGAGGAGGGTTTCGATGTCACCCTCATGTCGGGGACATTTCTATTTCGATACCTCCCATGTGCACATGGCGGTATTTCTCCCTTTTCGATACCCCAATATGTGGCGGTGTTGCTTTTGATACCCCTTTTTAGGTGGTATCGTTCGTTTTCGACATCCCAATCACATGGCGATGTTACTTTCGATACCCCATTAAGGCGGTATTACTCTTCGATACCCCTATCATAGGTGGTATTGCAGCAAATATCATACAACTCATGATAAGGCATAAATTTCATGTCTCATACATGTAACAACTCTCTTACCATAAATTAAATATTTAATCTTATCATGCATGCCAAATAGACTCATATCATGTCATCAAGTAATTTTATAACTACACTATAACAATCATGAACATCAAGACATAACATATGTCATCAAGCATATCAGTCAACTAGTACAAATATCAATCGTATATTTCATGCCATCAGTAAAAAGAGTAAATACTCAATTTAACAAATTTTTGTTTTAATTGAAAACCCCCGATTTTAAAATTTAGGTTGGTGATATCATTCATATATTCAATTCAAATTCCAAAAAAAAAACTATAGGGCAAGCCCTTTCACACACATACAAACAATTATACCATGGAAAGTGTTCGCAAAAAGTACTGTTACTCACATCTCGAAGGCCTTAAAAATGCTCTAAAAATTATTTATGATAAAAGTTAGTGCTTCCTAAAATTTCTTCTTCCCTTTAATGGCATTCTTGGATCTGTGTACTGCTATGACTGTACTGTGAAACAAAAGAACGCTCTCTCCCTCACTCACTGTGCGGTGCGCAGGTACGCGGGATGCTAACCTCAATTTTCTATTCCCAGGTTAGAACCCTCGTATGCCACTTTCATATATACATATACATATATATATATATATATATTATTTAAAAAAAACGATATGAATTGCTTTTTTTTTTTTGGTAGAAGTCAAAGGCCATTAAATATTTCCTTGGGGCTCAACGTCCCTGACACCACTTTTTATATATATATATATATATATATATATATATATATATATATATATATATATATATTAATTTTGCATTTTTTTTGAGTTGAGTAATTTCAATAAATCCTTATATTATCAATTCTTTTCATTAAACCTATTAATTATATTTTATCTGCACTATACTTTTTAATAATTCTAATATAAATTTTGTTTTCAAATTAATTATATTAGAATTTCAGGATGTTACACAAAGACCCTGTCTTTGATGAAAATTCAACTTCAACCCATTGTAGAACCTTCAACTACTGAAGCATCTTCCTCTGCTGCACCTGCCAGTGTAAGACTGAGCATTCCAGCTGTTAAGGCCGAACCTTTTCAGGAACCTGTTGAAGAAGAAAGGTCTCAACTTCAAAGGAAAAAGAGGAAAGTTACTTTCTCAACTGATGAAGCTTCTATATTTCAAGATGCTGCTGATGTCTCTCAGGTTGTTGAGCCTGTTGCTGAATCTTCTGAGCAAGTTGTTGTTTCTGCTCCTACTGCACCTAGTATAACAAAAGTCTTCAAGAGGAAGAGAGCAGTGCAAGCTGATGGGGAGTCTCAACCAGAAGAGACAGTGATCCCAAAGAAAAAGAGGACCACCCTGACAAGAAGGAAATTGGTATTACCTTCTACTCCATCACCATTACCTCAACCACAACAAAATACCCATACTCCACCTTCTTCACCCAAAATTCCAACTCCTTCACACACATCGCCCATCCATCACTCTTCTGAACCCAATCCTACCATATCAGAAACTCACATGTCTGATACTTCCACACCACAAACATCTCATAATTCTAACATTCTTCTCATTAAAGATGTCAATGACTTTGATTATTTTGACAATCCCATTTCTCCACCTTCACCCAAAATACAAAATCATGATTATATCAGAAACCAGAACCAAGGCCCTCTGAGAATAATCTTTCCAAATTTATTCTCTGAAACAAGACACAACCCACTCCCTTTAGCCACCTTACCTCCATATCACCTATCTTCCAGAACCACTCCCTTCTCAGCTTCTCTATCACAGATGAGTCTTGCTCAAATTTTCTCAGCAGCAAAGACTCGGATGTCATTGCTTCACTTGAAGCTGAAAGGCAGCTTGTTAAGCTCGCCAGAAAACAAAAACCAGTAAACAAATGGCTCTTCAATCCTCACATCTTCATGAGACCCTCTACTGAGCTCAAAGTAATGCATGACTCCATGGCTTTGAAAAGAAAGCAAAAGGTCATTGACTTGCCTGGAGATCAACAATTCTGACTGATCAAGCTCGATGACAACAAATGCAAATCAAGACTGAGGCTGTTCACTACAGAGACCCATCACAAGTTTCTGAAAGTCAGAGACATCTACTGAAGATGTGGCTCTAGCTCTGGAGTGTCTAACGAAGAGAAGAAAACCATTCCAACCAGAGATAGCCAAGCCTATGCTCTCTATCTTTTTTCACCTTCCATTTACACAATCAATGTTTCTCTAGACCTTCAGCTGAAGGACCACATTATTATTGACGAGTTACCTCCTACTCCTCCTCCTAGTCCACCTCCTCCATCCGCATCTGCAACTGCAATGGCTACAATAGATTCTAATGATGTAGTTGCTTGTGATCCTGCTGCCCATCAGAGGCTAGATGAAATGTCTTCAAGTTTGCAGACTGTCATCCAAAGACAGGATCAAGCAATTGTTCAGCAAGCTTCATTTCAAGCTCAGATGTTAGCTCAGCAGCAAGCAATGTAGAAGATGATGGAAGCTTTCTTCAAAAGCCAAGGAGGACCTAGTTCTTAGATCTTAGGACTTAGTCTTTTTCATTTCCTCTTGAGTCATGCAATATACTAGTCAGTGACGTCTATCACTTGTAACACTTCTGACTATGGTTATATGAAATGAATGGCATTTTTTTTTGGTATTGCTTTTGGCGATTTGTCTTAATATATCTGTTTTACTTACATTTTGATTGATGCCAAAAGGGGGAGGAAATTTAATAGAAAAATAAGAAAATTAGTTCTCACTTTGTGTTTTTTCTGTTCCAAAAGTTATGGTTGCTCTGATACAATTTGCTCTAAATATTCGTTTATATGATGTATAAACTAAGGGGGAGCATTAAAAATTATATCTTCTGAAATTTCTCTTATTGCTTTTTGATGTTCAATAAAATCAAAAAAATTATTTGTCATCATCAAAAAGGGGGAGAATGTTGAGACCTCATAAGTCTGAAACACATTCAATGTGTAAATTCTCTAAGTTTTGATGATTCCAAAAAGATTAAGTATGGTAATATTGAACCTTATGAAATTACTGACAAATCTGATAAGTGTGCAGAAAATCAGATTTAAGGTCACTCGTCTACTTTCTGACTCGTCTGCTTTTTAGTAGAGCTCAGTTTATAAGACCCGTCTGAAAACCACTCGTCTGATTTTAAGTCAAAGACCAAGTCAACGTGCTATCAAGATCCGAGTTTACTTGGTGACATGGCAAGAAGCATCTATCTGAAACAGGCTCAGTTGATCACCCGTCTGACTTTTGGAATACGCTAGCACCCGTCTAGTTTTGGACTGCATGATCACCCGTCTAGTTTTTGGACTGCTTGAGCACTCGTCTGATTTTTGATTACTTCTCACCCGTCTGATTTTCCAACTCTGGTATAATGTCAGTTTGTCAGAAATGAAGTCCAAGTCATCTTATTCATATTAAATGCCTTCCTTAAGGATCTCGAAGACTTCTGGACAATAGTTCAAAGGATAAAGAATAAAGAACGTTTGTTTCAAGGTTTTAAGGAATAAACACCCAATCTCCGTACCACAGTAGTAACCTTTTAGCTGTTTTAGTACAAAGTAAAAGTGCTTTCTGGAAAGTGAACTGACTGTTGCCCTAAAAGATGAAAGTTCTCTGCTGCAAGTACAAGAAGCCTAATGCTGCACACTTTGATATAACAGCCGATTCAGATTAAAATGTATTCTTGGACAACCTTGTCAAAGGTAAACGTTTCCAAGCATTTAATGTTTATACAAAATGACTCTTTGACATTAATGGTGTCTCGGAAGCTCAAATTAAAATAAAACATTTTCTGAAACTATGTCTAAACGGATATCTTGATTGAAGCCTTTAAATAGATCAAACAATGAAGATGAAGAAAAGAAGTTGAATATCATTAAGAACACTGCGCAGAAGCATTTACTCTCCTCATTAACTTCTTCATCCTTTCATTGAATACACTTTCAATCATTTGATATTAATTCACAGTCTTTCATACTTCATATTTATTCCACTCCTTGAGTGTGATCTGAAAGACTTGCAAGTTGTATTAGTTACACAAAACCTTTATATTCTTTGAGTGTTGAGCCTGAAGAGGCTAGGTGTGCAAAGAATACTTGTTTAAGTGTTGAGCCTGAAGAGGCTAGGTGTGCAAATAATACTTGTACTGTAATTTACTCAGTTATAGTGGAAACTTGGTGCTGCCAAGAAACTAGACGTAGCCCTGTGGATTTTGGGGTGAACCAGTATAAAACTCTTGACTGATATTCCTCTTCCCTTATCTCTTTATTTTGCTTAAGTATTATTCTGTTTAAGCTTTTAACTTGGGGAGTTAATATTGTGAATATCAAACTCTGTTTTACTCTTCTCTGTTTGCTTGCGTGTTCTGTCTGAATATTAGATGTATCACTCATCTGATTTTCTCTAATCTAAGTTCTGCTTGTTGTGCCTGCGAAAATCTTTTTAAGTAACCCAAAAAGTTGGTAAACACAATTCAACCCCCCTTCTTCTGTTAACTTTGGTTATTTCACAAAACACAACAAATAATTATCAATCAAACAATTAAATACACCTGTGCTCCTATATGATAGGTTTGGCCATGAGGTGTTTGGATGGATAAAAATTTCTAAAATTCCTAAGCTTTTGGATTAAGGATCCTTAAGCAGGATTAAGACATAAACAAAGCTTACTTAACAAAAATTGAATCAATACTGTAACAGCCTGATTTTTAATTATGTTATTCAACCGGTTAAAATATAATTAAATTATATTTTAAATTTGAAAGTTATAAAGTGTTTTTATTAAAATAAAATCATATTCATAGTCTACTTTATGGTAGAGGGTTACGGTAAAATTTTCGGTTGAAAATTCAGACGAAAGCCGGTCTGCGTTTTCACTGCCGGTACAACTTTACTGTGCAGAAAACCTAATTTTGACCTGTGAAAGAGATAGTTAGTGTTTTTATTATGTTTCCTTCAACTTTAGTTATTTTGAAAATTTTCGTTCAAAAATAAAATAAAATATTTTATTCGGACGAAAACGTCGGAAGAATTATGATCGGAAATACAACTGGGTACGAAATGGAGCAGAATAGGAGACATAAAAGGCTTGAGGTGACATGAGGGAGTGAGGTGACTCACTAGAGGTATGGCCTAAGCTACCTCCTAAAAAGTGGTCATGATGGACTTTTCGAAATATATCATATTATATTCTAAAAACCTATTTTTCTCTTTCCTCTTCAACCAAACAAGGCACGAGGTCAAAACTTGCTCTCCAAGCTCATCCTCTCTCCAAAATTTCGTGCTCCCCTCTCCCTCCTCTATATAATCATCACTCATCTTCATTCTCTCATTTTCTTCCTCAATCTTCATACTTCTTCAACTTCTTCCATTTCTTCTTTTTTTTCAAATACTTAAAGCTTCCATTTTTATTAGTCTTTTCCACTTGAGTTCTTCATTAAACTTCTTCCTTATACTAAGGGTAATGCTCTCATATGAATCTTTTTGCAAGTTTCATATTTTATTTCTTATTTTACTTTATGTGTTCTTTATATGCTTTAAACTTCTAAAATCTCTCTAAAATGGTAGAAAACTCCTTTTGAGTTGAAACCACTTTCTATAGTCTTATATTAACTTATATTTTTGCATACTAAGAGGTTGTTTAAAACAAAAATCTCTACCTATCTCTTCCAATGAAGGCCGAATGCTTGCATTTCTGACCTAGGAAGTTTTTGTTTCAACTTTTGGAATATGATCATGTGTTTGAGTTTCTAGCTATCCGTTGATCTTAAATCTATAAATCTTGGAAGTTTTGATAGTTTGTTCCTATGATGACTGAAAATATGAATAAGTAAAGCCTAGGATACTTTGTTCTTATTTTTCCAAAATGATCATGGTTTTGAGCTCCTTAATACATATGGATGCTAAACCTAAGAGATTGGAAAGTTTAGTTAATGCTAGCCTATTTTACTAGCCTTGGTCGAATACCCTAAGTGTATAACTTAGTGGGATTTTAATTCAACTTTGTTAAATGATCATTGTTTATGAACTTCTAACACTTACGGATCATAAATCCATGAGTTGTATAATTTTCGGGAATCTCTAACCCTAAGAACTAGTCTTGGCCGAACCTATACCTTGTGGTTTAGTGTTCTTATTTGATTTTAACTTGTGATTTTGTGTTCATAACCTTAGACTTCCATCGCGGAGGAAACGAGGACCTTCGTGGTATACCTCTTCGAGCATCTAATCTCCTTACCTTCGCAGAAGGTGGAGTTAGTATTTTGTGGTGTGACAACGAGGAACTTCGAGTTCGGGAGTCCGGTGATAACCCAGGTGGGGGAAGAACCAACCTATCGTCGGAATGGATAAGTAGTAGATTATATAATAATTGTGTAGGGTGGCCTAAACCCTACTAGTAGTCGAGTAATCGACAAGACTAAAATCACATTAGAAACCTTTTCTGAAAAACCAATGGCGATTCGGGGATTGTAGGTTTATTGACATTAGGTTGATCTTTATATTCTTGATGGTTGATTTGATTTTATTACCTTTATTGAATTGATTTTGTGCTATGTGGGTGATATGGGAATATTTTGATTGATATTGTGTTATACATGATCTGCCTGGTTTTTACTATTATGCTTAGTGGATTTTTAAGCAAAGATATATATGTTGTCTAAGAGATGATTGTTTTGGGTGTGAGGATAATGATGATTTAGAAGTGCCTAACTTAGATGAGGAATGTTAAAGAGGTGTTATGGCATAGTATATGTGTCAAGTTCTAATGGAAGGTTAAGGCACTAAGATGTTGTTAAAACGGGTTGGTGAGATTCAAGTATAGGTGTTGTTGTCCACAACCATGTATTGGTAATATAATACACAAGGACAAAAGTGTATTGGTAATATAATACACAAAGACAAAAGTGTATTGATAATATAATACGCAAGGACATCTGTGTATTGGTAATATAATACACCGTGTATTGGTAATATAATACACGTAAAATACTTCTGTGTATTGGTAATATAATACATCATGTATTGGTAATATAATACACGTAAAATCAAGAGTTCTCGCGAGACCACTTCCACCTTAACGGGAATGGGGGTGGAACACCTTAATGGGAATGGAGGTGTGCACTAGGTGGAACATCCTAATAGGAATGAGGGTGTGCCCCGATGCAAATGAGGGGTGGTGACAGGAGTGGTAGTGGCCACGATAACGTAAAGACATGGTGACAGGATTAGAGAGATTACGTTAAAATAACGTGTTAGATTGCCTGAGAGTAAGGGTAGAGGATGATATATATTAACCTGAGGATGATTCGTTAGTTATGTGTGTTGATTGTCTGTGACAATTACTGTATAATTTACTATGACTCTTTTCCGCTTTTTGATGATAGAACTGTTTCTTATCCCTTGTATATTTCTGTATTTTGTATTTTATCTCCTTGTGGAATTGTACGAGAAGACCCTGTGGATGAGCATAACCAGGAGGCTTTGGATGGAACTCCCTACGAACCGAAGGCTGGAGGACGAGCTGTGACCCATGGTGATTAGGGTCTAGTTAGTTATGGCCAGTGCGTTTCGTGAGGTGTATTTTTATTATGTTTTCCTCTGTTTAACTTTTTGTCTAAGTATATGTCTGTGAGGGATCCTACTGATAGGATATCCTCAACAGTATTTTGTAATATGCATAATATACTTATATTGTGATATGCCATTCTAGATGAAGTTGTATACGTTATAAGTTAAGTTTTATTTTTTTCGTATTTTCACGTTAAGCGTGCGATTAAGTAATTAAATAATGAGGTTTTAATCTAATGACACAAAGAGGCACATCGGGGTGTCTCAAATACCATATTAACCACAAAGTTAAGATTTTCGGTCTTAGAGTAATTTTATGACTAAAAATTTCTAAAAATATTTAGCTCTTGGATTAGTGATCCTTGATCACTTAAACCCTAAAACAAAGATTGACATACAAAGATTGAAATCAAATATTCCAACCCTTCAAAAATGAATTTCGGCCATGAGTAAAATAGTGGATTAGAGATTTTAATTTGATTAAACAAGCATGTATTCAATACCTATATGAGTCATAAGATTGAATCAAGCAAGACTTAATCAAAAAGTTTGAACAAGTTCCGCCCCACAAAAAACTAGGGTTCGGACTCCTTAAGATAAATAGGCACGAAATTTTAGTTTGATGCACCCTCTTGGATCTTAAATATAAAGAGGATAATGAGATCATAGAAATTGGTTTCATGCTCATTGGATTTTTCTATGGTTTTCTATGAATTTTCAAAATTCTAGATGTAGGAATTGAAAAATATGATCAAGACTTCAAATCACAAAAATAAATGAAGAACATGATGATGATTAAGTGAGAGGAGTATGGTATACCTCTTGGAATTGAAAAATGAGCAGGGAATGACACACTTCCTTCACAAAACAAGGTTATGTAACTTAAGCTTTTTAATGGAGAAAATGGAAAACCTTGATGAAGAAGATGATACATGGCTTTTATAGCAATGGAGTGGCCTCACGAAGGAGTGTTGGGCCGTGGGTTTTAGGGGTTGAATGGGTCCAAATCATAAAAATTTAGGGGCAAAAGGGTAATCTTACATAATGGCAATTTTGTGATTAAGTTAAGACTTAATGACATTTTGGTAATTTTGCCTAAGGTAATCATGAAATGTATGTGGTTGAGATTGAAGGAGAGGTGGCTGATTTGTGTCCACAAATTTTGGGGCAAACTTGTCATTTCAATGAAAGTTCAAGGGTAAAATGGTCCAATGGCAAAATGGTCTTTACACTATTTTAAAGAAATATCTAGATTTTTGTTTAAAAGCAATCATGACATTGGTGACTCATCCATATGACTCACTACCCTAGGTGGCACCATATCTCAGCATCCGATGTCGAGTTTTGTCTCTGCACGTCCGTTCTCGACTTCGTCGATTACCCGATTTAGGGTTTTATGCTCGAATCGAGTATAATAACCTATTTATTTTGAAAATTTTCAAAATAACATATATCGTTGGAAATGAGATATAAAATCTATTCATTTAGTTTTCGGGTCAAAATTAGGTTTTCTGATTATGAAAATCTTACTGTCAGCAAAAATGTAAACCGAGTTCCGTCTGAATTTTCAATCGAAAATTTAAGCGTATACTTACAAAAATAAGTATAATATGAATATGACTTTGGTTTTCCCAAAATCATTTTCTAAGTTTCAGATAAAAATATAAACGTTTATTTATATTTATATCGATCTTAGAAAGCGGAAAAATCGAGGTGTTACACTAGGTCTCCTAGGCAGCGACGGTGGACTCCTCACTTGTGCTTTCAATTTGTAAGCATAATAATAAAAACCTTAGATCAAAACAGGAGAAATCAACAACTAACCAAAAGGGTACCCAAAAAAAGTAAAGAAAAAACCAAACTTTATAATGGGAAGAACACTAAAATCAAAGATGGAAGGCGGTGACTGAACAACGATTGTCTCCTTGCAAGTGGTGGTGGTCTGGATTCAGAGGGAGAAAAAGAAAAAGAAGAAAGATAGAGGAAAATGAAACATGACAGAGAAAGAGAAAAAGGTTAATGTGAAAAATATGAAATGTTACTATTTATTTTTTGGCTGAATGCAGAGTGAATTTATTAGTAATTATTTTCAATGTATTGAAAGTGTAAATGTAAAATTTGAAATTTAAAAGAGATAGAAGGAAAAAAAAAAAAAAGGAAAGAAAAGGCTCATGGAAAGATAGTGAACTAATTAGTTACCACTTTTAAGGTATTGGAATAATGCAACAATAAATGAAACTTTAAAATTTAAAAGAGATAGAGGAAGGAAGAGACTGAAATAATTCGTTACCATTTTTCAAGGTATTGAAAATTTGGAATAATACAATCATTAACTTGAGAAATATAAATATTTGTATGGAAAACGTAAATACATCTAGATAAAGATAATTCTAATAAATTATTAAATACATATTTTAATTCTAATAAATAATTAGTTGTCATCTATTAATTGTTTATGAAAAGATTTATAAGATATTTATTATAGAATTGGTCTAGGATTAAACGTGGTCGTGACACCTGTCCAAAGTTTCCTTAAAATGAGGAAAGAATTGTATTTTAATATATATATATTACAAAAGTTTTATATTAATAAATTAAAAATATTAAATAAAATATATATACATCTAATATGTTACAAATTTAAAAAGCATTCATATTTTCTATATCTAATATTAAAAAAATTGTTATTCAAATTATTGCACTCAATAAATAGTAAATTCTAGTGAAAGCTTGTATGTATGCAACTATGCAATACGCAGCAGCATTGCACGTGCAATATGAAAACTATCTTCTTATTTCATATTTCGTGTGGGTTTGGTTCCGTTTGGAAACCTACATAATTGATTCTGTCTTCTCTTCGATGTGATTTTAGTATAAATAAGGTGTTTGGTTACAGTTTTTTTGATTAGTAGCTTCTGTGTTGAGTTGAGAAAATTTATATTAAGTTTTATATCAAACTTGTTTTTAAAATAAAAATATTCAAATATAAATCATTTCAATTCAAACTCAATTTTAATAAAATTAATTTTACAAAAATTAATTTTATTCAAAATCACTTTTATCACAGAGTTGTTGGAAGATACTTCACACTTGACTTTTAAATCGTCTTTCTTTCAACCAATTTACGACAATAGCCTTGGCCAACAAAGTTCAAAAAGTAGCCAACCCACTGTTTGCGGTTTCCACTCGGTGAGCACATATTCTCTTCTGATTTCTCCCTCTCTCTCCCAAACAAAACAAGGAACCATCTCAATCTCCCATAAAGAAACGGCAACGAAACAACCATCAGAGTCTGAAAGGTTTGGGAACATTTGATGTTGCAACCAGAACCCTGCTACTTCATTAAATGCCCATAAACTCCCTTTGTACTACCATTGTTCTATGTTTTGTTTACTTATGCTTCAAATTTAAAATAATTAAATAGGAATTATAAATATTTTTTATTTTAAAATTAAAAAATATTTAATATTCTTAAGTAATGAATAATTAATAATATATGTTAATTCAAGGACTTTAAAAATATTAAATTCATTCCTTTATATTTATCATTAAAGTATCATTAACTGACTCTTTGTCACATACTTTATCGAGTGACATTATTGATATTTTAATTGTTTATTCATATTTCTTATTAATTAAAAATAATTTTATAAAAATATTATAATTATAGTTAGTTAATAAGCAGCATAAATTTACTCAACGAATTATGACTAACATTCATTCACTTGTCCTTTTGTCAAGAAAAGGCAACGCTTACACTTAGTACAGTCCTTTGATACGTTCACATGCCCAAAGAGAGATATTAAGTATGTGTTTGTATCAACGTTTGATAAATATGATTTTATAGATAATTGATTTTGTAGGATTGATTTTAGTATAATTTAGTTTGAAGTAAAATGATTTATGTTTGGATTTTTTTTCTATGGAAGCAAGTTTGATGTAAAATTTAGCGTAATTTTTCAATCCAAAAGCAGAAGTTACTTCAACCTGCTTCTGATAGAATTAATTTTGGATGCAAAATTATTTTATCAAATGTATTACCAAACACCTCTTTTTTTATCAGAATCATGTTTGACAGGTGTAGAAACACTTCTATACCTGGTGTTTTTAGAAATGGAACACACACACACACACACACACACACACACATATATATATATATATATATATATATATATATATATATATATATATATATTAGAGAGAGATATCAATATTAATCAATGAAAAAAATAACATGATTATAAAAAAAAAGCTGTAAGACACTTAAAAGTGTTCTATTTGTAGGTAGTTGCACACGGTTATAAAACAACAGTGACTATAAAATAAAGTAGTAGTAAGTCTTTTAATTTTTTTATATTGGTTGTTTCCATTTTATTGATTTTTCGTTAAATAAAATAATTTGAACCATCAAATTAGAATAAATCAATAGTTACTCAATAAAATATAATAAAATAAAAATGATAGTTGAAAAAAATATAATAAACACTCATAAAATAATAGCAAGAATATACTAGGGAGTGACTGGGGAGTGCATTATTCATCGCTTACTTTGCATTCACCATGCAAAAGTAATAGTAGTATGACTGATTTTGATTTTCTAGAAATGAAAAAAAAAATTCAACAATTTCTCTAAGTAAATTTTAATTATAAGTCATTTTAGGTATAAAATAAATTAATTTAAGTCCAATTTAAAATAACTCAAAAGAAGTATTTGCAAGTATCGGATAAAAGAAAGAAATATTTATGAATAAGATAAGTGTGTGTGTGTGTGTTTTTTTTTCAAGAGAATAAGAGTGTCTTTTAAGTTATAATATTATTTTGGGTTGCTACGTGAGAGACTTGTATGACATTTAAGAATTGTTCCTTCCCAATCAGATTTTCTTCATACACAACCCATAAGTCGAATCTCTAACTACTTGTACCGTGTTTGGAACAGCGTCTCCTTCAACATGGAAGTAGAAGCTCCTGTTGTTAGCTTCCACGTCTAGGCACATTGAATGTAAATATAATCACTGTTTTGTCACTGCCAACTTGCTTCTACAAAAACTAACGCCAAACCAAACATATACTTGCTCAAGGGTCCGAATTCGTTATCACTCGGATCGAAGATGATGATTAGATAAAATTCTCCCCAAAATAACGACTTCATGATTTGAACTCCTAACCTTACAAGTAAAGTTCGTCTAGATCATAATTTACTTTCATAAGATGAGAGGCTTCTTGATGATGAATTAGGTTGTTGTTTTTGAGACATTCGTAGATGGAGCAGATATGTGCAGATTATTGATCGGTTAACTTGATCACAATGGTAATTTTTCTTGTTCAGTTCTGAATGATCCTCCCAAGTCTTTAATTCCTCTTCTTCATAGGGTAGATAGAAGATAGAAGGGGAGGGATGTTGTTTTTCAACATTTTCATTTTAGTGGTACGAATGAATATCTTCCGTGTTCAATATTTTTTCATAAAGATTTATTCAAGGGAATAAAATTTTTAACATTTATTTTTTATTCATAAGACTCGAACCCAAAACTCTACTTAAGATAATTAAACTCTTTATAACTCAAATCATCAAGGTTGATTGAATGATAAAAAAAAACATGGTTGATTGGAAAAAAAAAACAGAGTATGATCCCAAAAAGTGAACCTACAAGTGGGCCATAGCCTTCAAATATATTTTTAATGGTAATATCTGTGGTATTCAACATTTTTTCAGAAAGATTTATTGAAGAGAACAAAATTCTCAACATCTATTTTTTTATTTATAAAACTTGAACCTAAAACTCTATGCTTTTTGATCAAACTGGGTTCATTTTAGAAACTATTTATCAGTTTAGGGTTATTCTGAAACTATTTATCAATGGGGGTCGTTTTGGACACGTGGCATATTTTATTTTTTTTCAATCTGACAGGTCAAAGGCGCCACTGCAGATGGCGCCACCCATTAAAAAAAAAAGGTAAAAGGGGAGGTGCCACTGCAAATGGCGCCTTCCCCTGCAGTGGCACCTCCCCCCGCAGTGTACCACGTGGCACTGCAGGGGGGCCCCCCAACCAAAAATTGGACGCCTGCAATTTTAAAGGAACAACGCTACAAAAAAAATTATACTATAACTATAGGGAATAACGATGACATTAATGATAAAGTATCTATTTAAAACAACAAGAGGCAATAAAAAAATCCCGTATTAATGAGTAGCAAATAATATCGCAGTAGGCATAAAAAAATAATAGTAATATCAATTTACACCAATAAATATTCATCAATTATTACAGTAGTAAAAAAAAATTATTTGGATCAGACTTTCCTCGGGTATCTACTGATCAAAATTCAGAGTGTGATACAATATTTTATCAATACACAAGTCTGGTTCTTATTTGGAATTTTTAATTCGAATTCATTTAAGTTTAAATATAATTTGCTACTATCATTTTATAATTATCGAATTATACTTTCATTCAATTTATTTGCAAAATTAATTCACATACTTGGATGGTACAAATGCCAGAAAATTAATTCACATATTCTTGTTTTTACAGTTTGCTTGTTATTAGTTTAAAATTTTAAGGGAAATTCTCCTTCTATCATCTTAACATAATGGAACTTTGGTGAGAACATTGCAGAAAATCTCCGGAGTGAAATTAAGAAGACGGGTTTGTCTGAAAATGAAAATTAAGCTTAAAAGCTGTAATGACAGTAAATAATTCAGGTGCAACAGACTCTGCAAACAAAAAATGTGAAACCGACTCTGTACCATGCATGTGCTTGCATGTGGGTGTGTTCTGAAAAATCTCACATAATGACAGTAAATAAAGACAAACTCAACCACTCATGTTTAACAAAATTCAAAGGCTTCTATGATGGATCATGTGTAGCGTGCAGGTTGTACGGTGCTGTTACATGTGTGGAGTTGGTATGGCGTTTTATGGTTTTTATAACCTTGAAGACTACCTTTTCTGATCTGAATTATAATTCTACGTTCAAAATGGGTAATGATAAATAACCATATTTTTTATGTACAATATTATATATATATATATATATTTATATTTATTTATTATTTTTTTTCTCTCATCACATATACTTAAAAATTATCCACCATCATATAATATATATAATTAATATCCCAAAAATATATTCATTTATAATTTCTCATTCAAAATAGTTAACTACGTTGTTTGTGACCAAGCAATCTTTGCTTGTCATGTTCAAAAACTTTCGAAGATCACATGATAGTATCATTGACCAAACACTGTGATGGGTGATGGTAGTCAATTTTTAAAAAAAGCGGTGCTTGTAGTGAATGAATTTAAAATTATTTAATGAAAGGATTGCACATAGTTTTTTTTACTGGGATTGCACATAGTTAATTATAATGAAAAATAATAAAATGATTGTAAGATATTAATTAAATTTGTTAATTTAACGTGTAAGTTAATAAAATATATTAAGTTAATTTGTAAATTTGTTAATTTACTGTAATAATTGATGAATATTTATTGGTGTAAATTGTTAATGCTATTATTTTTTTATGCCTCCTGTGATATTATTTGCTACTCATTAATATGAGATTTTTTTATTGTCTCTTATTGTTTTAAATAGATACTTTATCATTAATGTCATCGTTACTCCCTATACTTATAGTATAATTTTTTTTTTGTAGCGTTGTTCCTTTAAAATTGTAGCGTTGTTCCTTTAAAATTGCAGGTGTTCAATTTTTGGTTTGGGGCCCCCCTGCAGTGCCACGTGGTACACTGCATGGGAGGTACCACTGCAGGGGAAGGCGCCATTTACAGTCACGCCTCCCCTTTTGCCTTTTTTTTTAAAAAAAAATGGGTGGTGCCATCTGCAGTGGCGCCTTTGACCTGTCAGATTGAAAAAAAATAAAATATGCCACGTGTCCAAAACGACCCCCATTGATAAATAGTTTCAGAATAACCCTAAACTGATAAATAATTTCTAAAAGGAACCCAATTTGATCAAAAAAACCAAAACTCTACTCAAGAGAACCAAACTTTTTACCGCTTGAATCATCAAGGTTGATTGAATGATAAAAAAAAATTGTTGATTGGGAAAAAAAAGAGAGTATAATCCGAAAAATTGAACTTATAAGTGGGCCATAGCCTTCAAATATTTTTTTCATGTTCTCTTCCCACATAATCTTTTCTGAGGGTACCTACTACCTAGGTCTGTGCCTCCCCAATAGCGTCACGATAGCCAAGAGTTTCCCAATCCTAGGCTGAAAATTTAACTCAGGCATGGAAGGATTTAACAGCTTAAAGTGAATAAATAACATCAAATCTATTACATCCTTGATTTAATCATATTCTGATGAAGTAAACTTTAACTCAAGAAATTTATAAACTAAAAGCAACTCTACAATTAAAAAAAGAAGAGATAAAAATATAGAAATAGAAATAATTCATTTAACTTATAGAAAAACAACATTCAATTGAGAATGACACGTAACATAAACAAAGTGAGTTATAAATTAAAGTTATTATACTAAAAAGTACAAACTTTAATCAATATTAGTTGGCACATCTAGTCAAACATTCCGCTCCCACTAGTTGATGTGGGTTCAATTCTCAGATCTCATTTGTTGATAGGCAATATGTAAATTCTACTCTAAATCATCGTTGAGGTTTATGGTATTCTCTGATCTTGCAAGTGGCGTGTCTTCCCCCAATCTAAACTTTAATAAATAAATAAAAAGTATAAACTTTATAGTATTAATTAATCAGTTTTCATTGTTAAAGATTTTTTTACATTATTAACCAATCAAAAATTGACAATTAATTAAAAATCTTTGATTCTTATCCTAAGTTCCTAACTATCTTAAAAATCATTCCTAACATGATTTTTTGATTGGTTGACAATGACAGTTATAGTAATTAAACTCATTTAAGTATATCATCTAATTGACTTTTAAAAAACTAAATAAAAAAAATCTTAATTTAGTCAATTTTTAATTTTTTTCATGCGATTTGAAAGTTTAATTTTCAATTTGAATTAAATTTAATTTACACAGCTCTAGTCATTGCGGGCTCATGATTCAGACGTATTCTTAAATGGAAATTCAGGGGCAGTTTTGTAAACCAACCTATATTGATCCCAAAAAAAATAAAAAAGGAGGAGGAAATAAAAAGAACAAGCTTATCGATGACAGGAGAGGGTGTTACATAGCCACTTCCTTTTTCATAATCCGATTAATATTCATTCATACTTTTCTTCACTTTTATATATATGCAGCACCACTTTACTTTGTTCTGAATTCTTCTTCTTCTTCTTCCTCTCTCTCTTTTATTTTCTGTCTATATATCTCAGTTTGTTTCTTTGTTATCTCTTCCTCTGTCCTTGCTGAAGCTCTTTTGTCAGAAGCTTCAACAATGTCAGACATTACCCATCTCCCTATGGAACAGCTTCAGGACCTTGAGTACTGCTTAGACTCTAATCCTCCATGGGGTGTGTCTCTTTATCTCTCTCATTCTTCTTTCTCTCTTATCATAATCTACGCATGTAACAAATGAGCTTGCGTGTTTCTCTCTATGTACTTTTTAAGCTGCTTATCTCACTGGTCATTCTTCTTTTATTCCTTTTCATCACCTTCTTTTGCTATGTGAGATAAAAAATAGAGTTTGTTAAGCATTTGACTTTGAGCTTATAGTCGTTTTGAAAAGAAATGAAGAAGCAGCTTGTCAGGTTTGAAGCACAATGTTTTGGAACTTCTCCAACATCAAGTGGCTTCATTTTATCATTACAAACCCGAATGGGTTGAAGAAATCATAGAAAGTTCTTTTCTTTTTTTGTCTTGAAGCTATTAAATATGCTCATCAGTATGCTGGGTTTTCTAAATGGTTTTTAATTCTGAATGTGTTACCCTTTTGATATTACTCGGGTTCTGGTGATATAGGAATTAAAAGTTGAGATTTTTATGTTGGTTAGATTAGATAGATTGGGACTCTGAATCTTTTTTTTGTTACTGTTTTAACTCTTTTCTCCTATTTCTTCGGCTCTGTTTGTTTGTTGGGTTAATTTAATTTTTAGTGACATAAAATCTCATATTTTAGTATAACGGTCTGATTTTTTAAATAGGCTTCTTAAACTCCCCTCTATGTCATTATCATTCCGACATGTCCTTTAGCGCTATGAAATGAAATAGTACTAATAACAAGTAATAACCATAGCAAAGAAATTCAGTCAAAAAAAAAAAACCATAGCAAAGAAATCTACAAAGAATGCTACCAATCATGACATGATGACATTATGTTGTAGTTACCATTTTACCCTGACATTGTGGAGCGCTTGTACTCCTTCACGCGTGGTTAAATGAACAAAAGTAGTCACTAATGATGTTAAAATTAGTGGTCCCGACTCCCGCATATTAATTTATTGTCTAACCCATCATTTTTTGGAGTTACTTGACCTGTTATTGAATAACTATATTTGTTACTGGTTCTTGCATTTTTGAGTAATGTCATCAATGGTGTGATTTGCTTTAAGTAATTTTGAGTCTTCAATTGCTGTGCTCTCATTGGGACTCTTGTCAAAATATGAAAATTTCTTAGGTAGGAAGTTATTACCAAATAATCAGCAATTGAGACGGTAAAGAAAGTCGTGTGGACCATGTTAAACATACACATTTCTCTAAACAAAATGTTATATATGTGAAAACAGTGTGTAGTAATGCAATTTAGACAGTGGACAGGTATAGGTTCTGGTACATATAGGACGTTTCCATGACATTCTCTTTCTTTTTGGCTCACTATCTTGCAGCTGAAGCTATCCTATTAGCATTTCAAAATTACATATTGATGCTGGGAACAAGTGTGATGGTTCCTTCACTTCTCGTTCCAGCCATGGGAGGAAGTGATGTATGCTGAATCTCTACTTCCTTGTGCAAAGCAATAGTTGTTTTTGGCACACATTTATTTTCATGTTTATTTAGTGATTTGGTTGCTCATACGACCAGGGTGACAAGGCACGGGTAATACAGACTCTTCTCTTTGTTGCTGGCATTAACACACTTCTCCAAGCACTTTTTGGTACCAGATTGCCTGCTGTAGTTGGAGGTTCATTTGCATATGTATATCCAATCGCTTATATTATCAATGACTCCTCGCTGCAACGAATTACTGATCATCATGAAGTAAGTTTCCCCCTTCCTTCATCTCTTCAATACCGGGAATTTGAGAGCAAATTAAATTATATATTGTGATTTGTGGTATCTAATCCTCTAATCTAATAACTAAATAGAGAAACATTAACGCAATGATAATTCTTCTTAGCTCTCACGGGTTTTGAGAAATTCTATCATGCTCCTAGATCAGCGATAAATGTGTGCTCCATGAAGGTCTTCACCATTGATTTAAGTTGGTTTATTTAAGTTTTATGTGAGTGTGCTTAAAGTTAACAGTAAAGATCTTCTCTATGATCATGCAATAACTTCTTGTTTTGTTGGAACCCTGGGCACCTGTATGTATTGGGTCCACTCTGGAAGCTTTTAGGCACACAACCATTCTAAAAGGTCAGAGAAACAAGGACTTGTGGACAAACTTCAATGCTAGTTCTTAAGGGAACATAGAGGGATTTTAGTTGCTTGCAGATATGATAATTATTGATCACAAGAAAAATCAATATTTTGTTTTTATTTGGATAAATCCATCCTATGAGGTTGTCAGTGAACTTTAAAGTGTACATTTCAATGTTTTTTTGCACAATGGTACTAGTTAAGCCTCCAAATTACTAAACCTCAATTTAGTGTCAAAAAAATTACAAAATCATTTAACTCCCTCTGAATATGTGAACATGATGTTTCGATAGATGACGTTTTTGGTCTTCGACAAATTGCTCATGCAGTTTTGGACCAGGAATAGATGACATTGGCAAACTAAAATAATTTGACTTCCTTAGAAATATACTTGAATTACTTTCTTATTTGGTTGGGTATTGAAAGAGATCTTGCCATGTGATTGGTTTGCAGAGATTTATACAAACAATGCGAGCTATACAAGGAGCTCTAATTGTAGCCTCAAGTATTCAGATAATCCTCGGTTGCAGTCAAGTCTGGGGACTTTTTTCTAGGTATACTATTTGCATGTGACATGTGTTGTGATTGGTGATAGGAAAATGATAAAAAAATTGCAAAATTGATTAATCATTTACTTTGTGTGGATCTTCTTTCCAGATTTTTCAGTCCTCTTGGTATGGCACCTGTTGTTGGATTGGTTGGATTAGGATTATTCCAACGCGGATTTCCTGTGGTAAGTGTGGCTCAGACTTCTATTTTAATTGTCATGATTTTTGTAGTAAATCTTTGACAAAATGATCTTCTATAATAATCTAATGACAAAGCAATTTATGTGACTAACATATCATCATCTAGAAGAAAGTTGATTCTGAATAATGATAAACAATCCTACTTTAGGAACATATATTGACACCAATATCTGAAGTCATCACCTACTTAAGGTGACTAAATTTTCTAAGCCCATGTTTTGATCTATTTTTTTAGTTTATACCGTTTGAGGGCTTCATCTAGTTTTTATCTTTCTGTATTATTTTATAATGTTTAATTTGTCTAAGGATATTAGTAGTGTCAATAACAGTTCTTTAGCAAAATCCTTTAATGCACATGCACCATGCTTACTATAGCCTGATGGATACCGTACTTCCATTCTATCTTGACAAGTTCAAATAATTTCCTTTATTTTCATTTCAGTTGGGCACTTGCGTAGAAATTGGTATACCAATGCTGTTGTTGGTAATTGGATTTTCTCAAGTAAGTGCTTTAGTATAACTTGAACTTAGCGACGTGCATCAAATTATTGTTTCTTTCCTTCTGACACACTAATTTGGTATAAATTGCAGTATCTAAAGCACGTGAGACCATTTAGAGATATCCCTATCTTTGAACGCTTTCCAGTGTTGATTTGTGTTCCAATTGTTTGGATATATGCTGTTATATTGACGGCCAGTGGAGCTTACCGACATAAACCTATCAAAACACAAGATAGTTGTCGTACAGACAGGGCAAATCTGATATCTACTGCCCCATGGTTCATCAAAATATATATTTTTATTTCTTCTGATATGTTTGCAAGTTTTACTGAGTTCTGAGGTTTCTTTCTATTCTAACAGGTTCATGTTCCCATACCCTCTACAATGGGGTCCGCCTACATTTTCTGCTGGCCATTCATTTGCTATGATGGCTGCAGTTATTGTCTCAATGGTGGAGGTATCTAATTCCTTCCCTGTTTTTGTTTTTGTTTTTTAGTTGTTCCCACCATTTTGTCAAGGTAAATGTCATTCGGGTCGGCTTCATGCTCATCTGCAAAGCTTGACTGTGTTCACCTATATGTTCTATCCAGTGCTTGCTACTACTGTATTCACATTTTGAAATTTGGCTAAGGGGCCTCAGATTTTTCTCCCCAACAATGATTCAAGAAACAAAGTACTACTTTCAAATAGTATTTACAATCACCATAATAGTCTCTCTCTTCATAATTCAGCGTATTTTCAACAGTGTCATTGACCATGCACTTCTTGATGCAGTCAACTGGTGCATACAAGGCAGCATCTCGGTTAGCGATTGCTACACCACCTCCTGCTTATGTGTTGAGTCGAGGCATTGGTTGGCAAGTAAGTTACTTGGCACATGTCAGTCATTACTATGGAGTTGCCTAGGTTACGCAATTTGGATAGTGTTTAAACTTCAATATTGTGACTTGGACAAGCATTTGTGTGCTCATTCTAATATAATACTGTAGACAATTCTTTGTGACTGAGAGCTGGAGCTGAACTTATTTATTTTGCACAGGGTATTGGCGTCTTGCTTGATGGTCTTTTTGGTACAGGGACGGGTTCCACTGTTTCTGTGTATGTCACACTCTTCTTATAGTTGTAACTGCAAGTTTCTTCTTGTATATGATATTTGTATCTTTCAATATTAGCTTGATGAGTATCTTTGCTGTTATTCTAGAGAAAATGTGGGACTCCTTGGACTAACCCGAGTTGGAAGTCGAAGAGTGGTTCAGATTTCTGCTGGTTTTATGATATTCTTCTCTACTTTAGGTTTGTATAGACAAATCAGACATATCTGTACTACACTAAAAGCAGCCTAGTTCCAATAACTTAAAAAGAGAAATGCTAGCAATACACTCTTTTTTAATACTCTACACTCTTTGATATTTGATGAATTTCATATGGGTCGCGTATAAAATTCATGACCCCACATGAATTTCATCCAACAGTAAAGAATGTGTTGGAGAGTGTTGAAAAGAGTGTATTGGTAGCATTGCTCATAACTTAAATATTTGTAGTTTATTTACCTTTATTGTTGACAATTAGTAATGAGAAATAAAAGACAGTTCCATATACCTGGGGTTTTTATGTTTTTCTTTTTCTTCCATTATCTGCAGGAAAGTTTGGAGCTGTGTTTGCTTCAATACCCTTCCCAATATTTGCTGCACTGTACTGCATTCTCTTTGGCCTTGTGGGTATGTCATGTCATCTCACTTGAGATTTCAATGCCATACTTTACTCTTGTTCCTCTACTCTCAACTATTTTTTCCTTGTTTGTCAGCTTCAGTTGGAATATCATTTCTTCAGTTCACAAACTTGAACTCTATGAGAAATCTTATTATCATCGGTCTCACATTGTTCCTTGGAATATCTGTTCCTCAATTTTTCAATCAATACTGGAATCCATCACGACACGGCCTTGTCCATACTAATGCTGGATGGGTAAGTTTTCCCTAATCACCTATATTATCCTGCTCAAAACCTTGGGACCCTTGCAATACTTGTGCTTTATTGATAACATGTTCTGTCATTTCCATTTGTTTCAAGAGTCCTATTAAGAAAATTGAACTTGGTGAGTTTTGAATTGTGCTGCATGTTGCAAGTGTTTGATTTTACTTTGGTTCATCATGAATTTGTAGCTTGTTCTTAAACTTATCTACATCAATAGCTAAGAGCTTGCCATCATTTTGCTTTCTAGCAGTATGCTCTTAATGCCAATTTTTCATCTTTGTAGTTCAATGCTTTCTTGAATACCATATTCTCATCACCAGCAACAGTGGGTTTGATAGTAGCAGTGTTCCTTGACAACACTCTTGAGGTAGAAAGGTCAAAGAAAGATAGAGGGATGCCATGGTGGGTGAAGTTTAGAACGTTTAGAGGAGATAATAGAAATGAAGAATTCTATACTTTGCCATTCAATCTAAACAGATTCTTCCCACCTACTTGATCTTGATGAAGAAGAAAAGCAGGGTAGATCAGATTTTCTTGGAATTGCACATTCCATAACTCGTGACTAACATGTTATTCCTTCACTATCACCCAATTTTTTTGTGGAACATATGTAAACCTTGGATTGGAATATCTGTGGATTGTAAAGCACTTTGGACCATGCTCTGTAGATGCAATAAAGTAAAAAAAATCCCTCCATTTTATCTCTTCATTTATGTTTTATTGGTTTAGTTGGTAGGAAAGCAGGCAAAGTTATTCAAAAATGTATTGTATTTCTTTTCCCCATTTTTTAAAAGGTGTCTCCTCACTTTCTCAAAAATGTGTTGTATAAAAGTAGTCCTTTTCTTTTTCTTTGTTTTTTTCTCCCTAAAGGTATCTCCTCAATTATTAAGGCCTACCCTTGGCAATTTGGTTTAATCTTGTTGGGTAAGCTTGTGACACTACATTCCATCAGTTAAAAGAATTTAGAAAATATTACACTCATTGAGTTCCATCCAAACAGGACAATTACATTAGAAGTGCTCTCTACCTGTTTCCTGTTTTAGAATCAAGGAAGCATTTTGAAGAGTTTGAAGTATGTTTTTTTTATGTTTAAAGCATCTTATAATCAAAATATTGAAAGAAATTTTAAATAAAAATAAATAATCCCTAGAATTAATATAAATAAGACAAATGCTAATTTGATACAATTTTTGGACATCAATATGGCGACATCGTATGTGTCGCACTGTGCGGCACTATAATTGCCCTGTGCGGTACTGTAGCGGGTCTTTTTTTTTTAAAAAAAAAAAATTTATAAATAATTTTTTTGGTTAAGTATGTAAATATCTGGTGAATTTGGTACAAATATCTGGTGAATTCAGTTCATTATCTGGTGAATGGGTTTTTTTGAGAAATAATTTTTTTGGTTAAGTATGTGCAAATATATGGTGAATCCGGTATAAATATCTAGTGAATTCAGTTCATTATCTGGTGAATACGTTTTTTTGAGAAATAAATTTTTTGGTTAATTATGTACAAATATATGGTGAATCATGTATGAATATCTGGTGAATTCAGTTCATTATCTGATGAATGCGTTTTTTTTTTATAAATAATTTTTTTGGTTAAGTATGTGTAAATATCTGGTGAATGAGTGTTTTTGAGAAATAAATTTTTTGGTTAATTATGTGTAAATATATGGTGAATCATGTATAAATATCTGATGAATTCAGTTCATTATCTGATGAATGTGTTTTTTTTTATAAATAATTTTTTTGGTTAAATATGTGTAAATATATGGTGAATGAGTTTTTTTGAGAAATAAATTTTTTGGTTAAATATATGTAAATATCTAATGAATCATGTACAAATATCTGATTAATTTATATGATGTAGTCAAAATTTTAAATAAAAAAAAGTGATGCTACATATGTCACAAAAAGTGTGTTCAATTAGCGACTCTATTAGATGCACTTATTATACACCACACTTTAGGATAAATGTATGTATATCTTTTTATCCGTAATCAGTAGTCGATGCGTTTTGTGCTTCACCGTTTTGTTCAGTTTCTCGAAACGTGAAACTCGATCTATAACCATCCACCAAAACAAAAAAAAGAAGAAAAAACTCGATCCATAACCTAAAATCCAACACACAAAAACTCAAATGAGGAAAAAAATGAAATTTTTTTGAAGAAAAAAAATTGAACATAATTTATAGAATAAAACAAGAAAAAGAATGAAGCCTCAGTCAGGTAGTCTGAAAATGTACATCAGGCACCGTAGAAACGGTGACTTATTAGACGGCACTTGCTACACGGTTAAGAATTAATCATCACTGGCTTCAAATTTCAATGAATGCTATAAAAAGAAAAGGATAGTGTTTTTTTTTTTTTAAAATATCCAATCGCAAAAATTGTTATGGAAAGAGTAATATACAAAGCAGTAAAGGGGCTATTCTGGTGTCAGGTCGAAGAAGGAGCAAAAGCTATGGTCCTCCACCTCAACAACCAGACGACGCCGTAAAG
Source organism: Sophora flavescens (assembly GCA_030762895.1). Lineage (NCBI taxonomy): Eukaryota > Viridiplantae > Streptophyta > Magnoliopsida > Fabales > Fabaceae > Sophora > Sophora flavescens. The sequence goes on along the minus strand of CM061065.1, from coordinate 205,565,350 downwards.
AAGATGGCTTCCAGCGACTACAAAAGTGAGCACAGATGGAATACAATGCAAGAGGTAAGGAGGCAATTTATATATAGTCAACAACACAAACCCTAACACAACTTCACTGTTTTTATTTATTTTTATTTTTTCCCTGTCATTGACCAAAATCCCCCAACCGGTATTCTTATCTGAAATTAAAATGCTTTTTTTAATTTCGATTTATTTTTTATCTTTAAAAAGTTTCGTTTTACTCCTCTAAGTCTTGCAGGTTTTTTTTTTGGGTCTACTTCGAGGAGTATCCCACCGTCAACTTGAGACGGGGATTAATCTCGTCAACTTGAGACGGGGATTAATCTCGCACGAGAGTTTGTTCGGCACCTTGATGAGTGGCACGATCTATTTCGAGGAGTATCTCATCGTCAACCTGAGACGGGGATTAATCTCCCGCGAGAGTTTGTTCGGCACCTCGATGGGTGGCATCCCTCCCAGCTGATATTTTTTTCCATGCCCAGGACTCGAACCCGAGACCTTGGTTAAGGGGTGAGAGGCCGTTAACCACTCATGCCAATATTAATCTTGGATTTAATTGGTATACACCGGCAATCAATCAAACGTTGACAAACCATTACAAATATTTGATTCTTATCATAACCACCTTAAAAGTTATCAATTTCATGATTTTTGATTGGTTGTTAGTGTAAAAATCTTTACACTGACAGTACATACAATTTTTTTTAACTAAAAAGGTATTCATTCATTCAAATGGGTAAAATACATCGAAAACAACACAAATCCAACATCGCTAAGAACCGAAAAGGATAAATCTGCGAAAAACTCAAAGCACCCAAGTTAATAGCATAACAAAATGCCTACAAAAGTAACAAAATCAAAGTCACCGGAATACCCATGTCTCCAGATCTGTAACATTGACACCCAATTCTTGATCAAATCTGTGATAGATCGAAGCAGATATGCCAATCTGAACCAAACGAACACCGCATTAAGATGGGAAACCAAACAACGCCTCACCAAGAAGACGAACAACAATACCGCCGCACACAGAAGACGAAAAGCATGAAAAAAAATCAGATATATATGGAAAAATCACTTATTTAGCTTTAAAAAAAAGATAAAAAACAAAGTAAATGGGTGATTCCAGGTCAAAAACGACCAAAAACCACCCCCTTTAGTAGTGGCACTAGGCTGTGTATAGAGAGAAGGGAGAGAGTTTGAAGTTAGAGAGAATAGGGATTAAACTCATTAATCTTTCGATTATCTCCTCTAAGTCTTAGATGTTTACATATTTGTTACTTGTACACCCAGACAACTTGGTTAATAGGTGTATAAATCTTGGTTAACGATGTTTGGGTGTATCATTGATGATTAATGTTGTCAGATTTATAGTTAATAATATATAAATTTTAATTAATGTTGTCAAAATATCTTATGTTCAGATAATATCGTTGAATAAAAAAATCGCATATTGTAACAGTGCAGACTAAATGCAATAGTTAATGATTAAGGGCAAAACGATAATAAAAAAGAAACGGCAAAAACCAGTTATCACCAGTATACTATTTTCAATGGAAGGTTGATGCATGATCCAAGACATATTATGAGCATTGTAAATGTCACCTTACAAGTTACAACACAACATAAAGCAACCAAATCAAGAAAAAGCTTCAAACAAAAAAGAAAACCAAGTTCAACTATGTAGAAGTTGTCCAAGTGTGATCATGGGGAATGCATCCACTAAAGGTGATTTTGGCATCACAAACTCGTTGTACACTTGTTCCATGGTTGGGCGAATGAGTGGTTTTTCATTCAAGCAAGCAAATGCCATTTTTGCAATCAAGATCACCTCCTCAACAATTGGAGCCACTGGAAGAGGAAGCCGCGGGTCCAACACATCCTTCAACAGCAAATTATATGCTTCTGGCATTGCAGACGATGATGAAAACAATAAAGAAATGAGATCCCCTGGATGCTTTCCTATGATTATTTCCAAACAAAGCACTCCAAAACCAAACACATCACATTTCTCATTCACTTCCATAGTATAAGCGAGCTCTGCAATAAAATAAAATATGAAAAATAACATCATGCATAAAGTAGCAAAGTTTATTATTGAACCAACTATATATGTAGTATGAAAAGAAGGGCATAAACCTGGTGCAGCATAACCATAGGTGCCTGCAAATGAGGTTAAATTCTGTGAATCAGGATTCAGAATCTTTGCTGTTCCGAAGTCTGAGATTCGAGCTTCATAATCCAAATCTAGAAGAACATTCTTGCTTGATATATCACGATGAACTATAGGAGGAGAGCAACCATGATGCATATGGTATAGAGCACCTGCCACACCTTTAACAACATCCACCCTCCTATTCCAATCAAACATTGTTGCATGTGTGTCATTGTCTAGTACTTTATCCAAGCTTCCTCCTTCTAGGAACTCATAAACCACAAAAGACACGCGCCGATGGTGAGCAAAAACCTTTGAACTTCACAATGTGGCGATGTTTGAGTTCTATCAAGGCTCGAACCTCACTTGTAAAAGCTTTTAAATTAAGCATTTCGCTATCGACTTCAAGTTTCTTCACAGCAACAACCTCGCCTGTGGATAATTTAGCCTTGTAAACAGCTCCAGACCCTCCTTCTCCAATAATATATTTGTCATCAAAGTCCTCTGTTGCTTCAACAATACTTTTATAATCTATTTTTGCACCATCAATAGAAATGGAAAAAGATTGTTGACTTTGTTCTTCTGCAGCCTGTTTTTCAGTTTTTCTTGCCCTTTTACATCGAATACGTAATGAAACTCCAACCACTAGTACTACTAGCATTAGAGCACCCAAAATGAGGAATAGTGCTAACATCATGGCACGTTTTTTCTTTTGACCATGACGCTTGTGAATAATCTCTGGGCAAGCCACCAAGCCAGAGGCATTACCACACAAGTCTTTATTATTTTTCAATGCATCAGCATTAAGAAAGGCTGGATTGTTAGGAATTGGACCCTCCAATTGGTTGTTAGATATGTCAACATATGTCAAGCTGACCATATCCTTAAAATCAGATGGAATGGTGCCAGAGAGATTGTTGTGTGAGAGGTTCAACGATTCCAACACTTGCAACTTTACAAGCATTGCTGGTATTTGTCCGTTTAACAAATTCCAACTAAGATCAAGGCTTTGAAGATATTGCAATTGGTTAAATTCAGAGGGAATGCCTTCCATGAACTTATTGTTGCTCAAATTCAGGTAAATTAAATTGTGCAGTCCTCCAACCTGTGTTGGGATTGAGCCGCTTAAATTATTTGCTGCCAACTCCAAACGTTGAAGGCTTAGCAAAGATCCTACTTCTGTGGGGATGTTGCCAGAAAGTTCATTGTTACTTAGGGAGAGTTCAAACAATGAGGTCAAGTTGCAAAGTTCTCTAGGAATTTTCCCTGTCAGATGATTTGAAGAGAGATGAAGTCTTCGTAAGATGGGTGCCTGGCCGAGTTCTGGTGGTATAACCCCGGATAACTTGTTGTTGGAAAATCTAAGGCTTGTGAGACTTGGGCACTTTGCCCAATTTGGTGAAAGGTGGCCATAAAAGTTATTGCTGCTCAGATCAATGAAGTCCAAATTTGGATATACACCAAGGTCATGTGATATATTTCCAGTCAACAAGTTTGTTCCAAGGTTGAGTCTAAAAAGGGTAGAGCAATTTTTCAAGCTTCTTGGAATTGGACCGGTGAAAAAATTATTATTAGCACTAAATCTTTGAAGGAAGCCACCAAGGCAAATCTGTTGTGGCAAGGGGCCAGTGAAATTATTATTGCCTAGTTGTAAGTTGTTGAAGTCGGTAAAGTTATTCATTGCTGGTGGTAGTGTACCATGAAGTCTGTTATTATACAGTAGTAGGTACTGGAGCTTTGTCAAATTTCCAAAGGTGGAAGGAATAGTTCCAGAAAGATTGTTTATTGCAAGGTTGATCGAATCTAGATCGACCAAGTTTCCTAGGGATGTAGGAATTGATCCAGAAAGCATGTTGTCACCCACATGCAGCCAGGTGATCTTGGTCAAGTTTCCAAGAGTGGAAGGAATTGTTCCGGAAATTGAATTATTTCCGAATCCAAGTTCAGTTAAATTGACCAAGTCTCCTATGGAGGGTGGGATTGGCCCAGTCAAGTTATTGTTTGTCAACATGAGTGATGTGAGAGCATAGAGTTTTCCCAGTTCCTCAGGAATGTGGCCAGAGAGAGTGTTATTAAAAAGCCAAAGTATTTCTAAATTTCTCAAGTTTTTAATTGAAGGGATTGTACCAGACAAAGAGTTGACTGACAGATCAAGTTCAACAAGATTTGTCAACATCCCAATTGTTGGAGGAATTGAACCATTAAGTCTATTTGATGCAAGGAAAAGATACTTCAAGTTTACCAATTCCCCAATCTCCTGAGGAATGTAGCCAGAAAGTTGGTTGCATGTTAAATTCAGAAATGACAAGTTGGCCAACTTCACTATGGAAATAGGGATTGAATCACTTAAAAGATTACAATCCATTTTCAATTGAGAAATTCTGGACAAGTTATCAATTTGGTGGGGAATGTTTCCACTCAAGGAGTTGTTACTTATATCAAGACTGAGCAGGTTAGTAAAGGATGACAAGTTGAGACCATGAAGAGTACCTTTTAGTCCAAACCTTGTAACATTTATGGTGGAGACAGCCTTGGAGTCATCACAAACAATTCCTGCCCACATGCATACATTGGTATCAGTGGTCCAAGAAGATAGAGAAGATAGGCTTTGGTTGTCAAGGCTGGCTTTCCACAATAATAGAGCACCTGTTTGGCTGTCTTGATCTTTTGCAGCAAACGCGAAAATGGTGGAAACTTGGGAGGGATGGAGCCTTGTTTGTGAACAGAAAAACGTGATAAGAATCAACCAAAATGACAAAAGCTGAATGGACATGTTTGTGGCTTTGAGTGGTTATGGTAAGATGTTAGAGCTACTCGTACACGGGAAAATATATAGGAGGAATTTTTTTTTTTTTTTTTTTTTTAAGTGCGGGATTTAACACTCCGTGTACATTAGAACTTTTATACCAGATTACCAGTGATAATGTTATAACTTATAAGTTGTACCTAAAAGAATTGTTTTATATAGTATATATGTAGAACTAGAATGTTTAAATAGCATGTAAATGTCAGTCAACTATTGTGTAAGTGTTAAATTCGGTGACAAATATTATAATGAAATTGACACAATCTGAATGGACCACCGGTGGTGCCAATGTGCCATTGATTTATGTTCAAGTAAATTGTACAGATAATACCATTAACATTACAGTATAAAATCCGCAGCAGGTGAAACACATTTGTTTGACCAGGGAACCCAGTTAGCAGCCAACATTGATATTGATATTTTTCTTGTAAAATGCTAAATGCGAGTCTTCTTTTCTTCTGTTTTCCTTTTGAAATTAATAAAAGGAAAATCATTCCCTAATAATTCTTGGCCACACCAGAATTAATATTTTAGATGCACTTACGTAATTTCTCATAATGCAAAAAATAATTTAAAAATGTATAATAAAAGGTAATTTTGAAATTTTATGTGCTTTATTTTAATATTTTATTTAAAAGTAATCTATCTATCTATAAACAATACAATTATATCTCATATGCAATGTGGTTTTGCCACGTGTCATCTTCCCTATGCATGAAATGCAACAATGTTGTATGGATGACAAATGTCAACACTACAAATTTTTTGATTTATTATTGAATTTATAAACTTAACAAAAAATAACACAACAAAAATAAAAGCCAAAATTAACTAAATATAAACCAATTAATAAATCAAATTTCAAATATACGTAAATATTCTTATCTATAAACAAATCATAAGATTTCATTTTTTTTTAAATTTCAAACTTGAAACTAAAAATCTAAATGAGTAACACTCTAAAACAACTTATCTAGAAAACTGTTTAAAGACTAATTTTTTAATTTCAACTTTAAAATAGAAAAAAAAATATCAGATTTAAAAATCAAATCTTTCTGATTTGATTCAACCTCACCAATACTTCTGTAATTTAAAATTTGAAATAAAATCAAATATTAATTACCATTAATCTTATCTGACTATTTAATTTGATTATACAATTTAACTCAATTTTAATTTCAGCTATAAGGTTATACAAAATGTATTTACGTAAATCTTATAAAAAATTATAATAAATTGAAATTTCGGTAATTCAAATCGTATCTATAATAATCTAATTTTTAAATTTAGATCTGATTGTTTTGCTTCAATTTATATCCTAATCTATATATATGTTCACTACTTACATAATTTCTCATAATGCAAAAAATAATTTAAAAATGTATAATAAAAGGTAATTTTGAAATTTTATGTGCTTTATTTTAATATTTTATTTTAAAGTAATTTATCTATCTATAAACAATACAATTATATCTCCTATGTGTGAACACCTAATTTGCCCGGATTTTTTTTAATTAATGTTTTGAAAAATAGTAAACAAAAAGTGATAAAAATGAAACAAAAAAAGTGATTTTATTCTTGGCCCATTATAGAATTAGTGTAGCCCAATTTTGTTTGTTGTTGCAAGCCCATTATCTAAATTATCCAAATTCAAACAAACAAACAAAAAACTTCAGACTTTTTCTTTTTTTATTATTTATTTATCCTTTGTCCTTTTTTTCTTTGCTTTGTCCTCTTCCATTAGAGGAAAATCAACTTTACAATTTATTTCCTTTCTTTTGTTTTCTTTCACTTTTTTCCAAAAAAGGGGGGAACATCCTCCCTACCCTTGCACCAGCTAAGCAAGGTGGTGGAGCAGAGACTGATTTGCTCCCCACTACTTGTACCCCCACCAGCTGGCCTAACAAGAAGATTTGTCATCTTCTTCATTTTTTGTGCTATATATTGCATTGAACAGTGATCAAAGAGGGGGGAGGAGGCGTAAAAAAAAGGAGACCCCGAAGAACAAAGGACTGATTTTTTTTTCGGAAAAATTCTCCCTAACCTCCATCAGGAACCCCATTCCATCTTCAAGACTATCTACCTCAAAAACACATCACTTCAGCCATGAAAAAGAACAAACAGCACAACCTTCTACCCATAATCACTTTCATCTATTACCATCCTCCCCACTAATCCAGCCATTTTTCTATCCTCTTCTTCATTATCTAACCATCCCCACCCATTACAAAACTCTATTCCCAACATATCCCTTCCACCATTTTCACCAATATAAGCTTCAAACCATAATCAGAAACCAAAGAAATACCAACAATAAAAAAACATACACAAACAGAGACACATAGTTTGCTCATCCTCCCTCTCTCTTGCGGTCTAGACCGCGCCGCCCAGTCCGGCCGCCGGCCGCCGTTCGCTGTTTGTCGATGTGAGAAGGAGAGGGAGACCAGATTCGCTTCCATCCTCCGCGCCTCCATCGCGTTCGACCCGGACCAGCTCCGTCCAGATCCGAATCTGCCACCGGTGTCACGAGCTCGCCAGAGTGATGCATGTCCTCGTCCATATCGTGACCGCCGTCGGACCTCCGCCTCACCAGACCCAGTAGCCACCACTGATCTTCGCTCAGCCGTGTCGTGCATGAGCCAGACTTGCACAACCTGTCGTGCGAACATCTCGCACCCAACTTGGACCACAACACTCGCCGCCGTGCTTCTCGCCCTCGCCGCCACTCCACCGTTCGCCTCCGCCACTGGTTCCAGCCGCATCCACCAACATCTCCTTGAGCTCCATTGTTGGTAACGAATGAGGCCTGGGAGCCTCTGTTGTTTCCCTTCTATTTCCCTTTTTCATTCTTTTGTATTTCCTTTTTGCATTTGTTTGATTTATGTTGCTAGATCATTAGGTTCTGATAGTTTGTTGGGTTTGGGTTTGTAGCATGTGGCCCATTTGTTTGTTTTCCACCTATGTTGTTTTTATTATTTTTAGAATTTGGGCCAAACAGAAAACAAAAGAGTAATTTGTTTCTAAAATGTTTTGGGCTCTATCTGGTAGGCCCGAAATTTTTGTCTTCAAAATTTTGTGATTGGGCCAGGGATGTAGTTAGACCCATCAGCATGAAATATAAGCTATGGGCTAACTACTAGGTCTCTCTTTTTGTTTTTTTCCTTTTTGTGTTGTTTTTTGAAAGTTTGGGCCAATACATAAGGTTGCAACAAAAACAAATATGTTCCCAAATTTTTTTTACTGATAAAGGTCTTTTCAGATTTGGGTCAGATTCTTTCTCTTTTAGAAAAAATGCTTCAGTAAAGAAAATTAATTAATATAAAAATTAAAAGAATTTTGTTAAAACAAAAAAGGTGATAAAAAATAAAATAAAATCTTTTGAATTCACGCAACAATCTACGACGTTGATATATGATTTTTCATCCTCAAGTGGCGTATGAATTGTAAGGGTTCATCGTATAGCTCCGCCATCTTTAACCCTGTGCAAGAGTGAATTCCTTTTTGTATAAAATAATAAATGTTTTCAATTTACTCTTTTTAACAAATTTTATTCAATTTTATAAAATAAAATCTTTTGAATTCACGCAACAATCTACGACGTTGATGTATGATTTTTCATCCTCAAGTGGCGTATGAATTGTAAGGGTTCATCGTATAGCTCCGCTATCTTTAACCATGTGCAAGAGTGAATTCCTTTTTGTATAAAATAATAAATGTTTTCAATTTACTCTTTTTAACAAATTTTATTCAATTTTATAAAATAAAATCTTTTGAATTCACGCAACAATCTACGATGTTGATGTATGATTTTTCATCCTCAAGTGGCATATGAATTGTAAGGGTTCATCGTATAGCTCCGCTATGTTGAAGCCCTGTGCATAAGTGGATTAATTTCAAAATAAATCCATTTTCAAATCATTTACAAGAAATCAAATTTCCATTCAAAAATTAAAATCAATAAACCAACCAATTAAATCTTTTTCCAAAAAAACTACGTGGCTTTGAGTTTCCCATCGCAATTGGGCCGACCAATCCTAATCATTGTCTCAGTATGAAGCATGGAGAAAATCAAGGAAAGGTCCTGTCAACATTCCTGCAGAAAACACGAAAGCTGAAGATTACTCCCCTTCGGTAACTCAAATGGCAGAACAACTGAAAGTCCTGGAAGCACAAATGAAGGAAATGGAACAACAAAAGCAAGATGCCGAGTTGAAAATAGCCATTGGTCAGAAGCGTTGTGAGAGGTTGGCAAAGGAAAATGAACATTTAAAAGATTTGTGTGCAGATATCTCCGTAACCTCAAGAGTCCAGAAGAATACGGACAAGGTCCCGCCGAGCGTCATGACTAGGATCCAGAATCTTGAAAGCAAACTATTGTCCTTGACAACAAAAAGGCATCAACTAAGAAAAGAAAAGTGTCAGTTACAAGAAGAAGTCATTCGGCAAGAAGATGTGCGAAAGTCATTGAAAGTGGAAGTCAATCGACAAAGGGGAGTCAATGCCAGCTTACAAAAGCGAATTTGTGCACAAGACAGGATGACTGATGAATTGGTACAAAAGGTCCAAGAGCTGAATATCCTACTAGTCGAAATCAAGAAGCAGTGCGATTTAGGGTGGACCTCAGCAAAACACTTTCATGATCAAAGGGTTCAAGAAATGAATGCCGTGAAGTGGTGGAGAGAAGAGGCCCGAAAGTGAGGGATAGATATCGACATATGGTAAAAAAGATATATGAGCATGAATTTGGAGCTAAGCCATTGTATTCCGAATTTTGTCCAAAGCTTTGAAAAGGCAAAAATAAAAAATTCGTGCGGACCCTATGCTTCGTCTCCCGACTGAGTTGGATGATTTCATGCAAATGTGTTGAGGGTTTGCTCGATGGCTAAAAAGAAAGAGACCTAAGCTATTGACTTTAGGATGAAAATGTTGTAACAATGTCGAGAATTGTGATGTAATCCCAATCTATGTATTGTTTTGAGGAGATTTTAATGAAATATGGCCTTGCCTCCATAATTCTATGTTTTACTTTGAGGAGTTTAATGAAATCAGTTCTTGCTTCTATGATTCCTTCGCACTCCAACTCTTACACTGTACTTGCGACGACACCTATCGTGGAGCATGGTCTTCCTTTAGTATGTTGTCAACTACATCTTTGCCTTATAGGATTCTTCCTTCTGTGCAAAGGGTAGGACGAAATGTCTCGTTTCAGAATTGCTAGTGTGTTTGAGACAACATCTATTATGGAGAGTTGTTTCTCCCCTAGATTTGTTGTCAACTCCATCCCATCTTATGAGCACAATGCTCTCTGTGTGGGATGGAGGGACCATCACTTGTCTGTTACAAGGTGTTAACTCAAAAAAATATATAATAATAATAAACTCCAAAGGTGATTTTCATAAAAGCTTTTTGCTTTTTTCCAACATTTTGTTCTCACTTTTGTTTTGATTAAAACGGTTGTGTGTGGCTTTTTTGAACAATTTCTCGAAGACACCCTTATCGCACTCGGTCACAGACAAAAGCCATGGCGGATGAACTAGAAGAAGTCCAAGAGATCAGGGACGAAGTTAGTCAAATCAAGGATCAAATGACTAAGATGATGGAGATCCTACAAGCAATGCATAAGGAAAAGAACACAGAGGAGAACCCTCCAGCCTCGAACGAAGGACATCCGGTCACACCTCTCCTTCCGCCCGGTTTTGCTCAGGTTTCTATTCAAGGCTTCAACCAACCAGGGGCCATGATGCCTCTCACTATTTATCCAAGCAACCAAACTCACCTTTCATTTGACCCGAACAATCCCCCATACGGTTTGCCTCGCGCATTTGTGCCACCAACGGCCCCCAGCCCACAAGATGGCATTCAAAACTCCGATCATATCACTCAGACGCAAACCCCCACTGATGCTGTCGAAATGCCACAAACACAAACTGTCAACCCTACAGATGGTAACACCCCGGCGGTGACACTTTCTGCCAATCCAAAAAACCCACAATACACCTTACATTATGGACCCCAGGGGACTCAAATGATGCCCAACTTCGGATCCTCCTACATGCCATACTCCTTCCCTCAGAATATGTACGGTGAAACTCCAGTGAATCAGTCAGGAGGGAATTCCCAATCTAAAGAAAAGTTGGAAGTGCTAGAAGAAAGACTACGGGCCATTGAAGGAGTAAATAGTTATGGTCTGCAGGATGCTTCGGAACTTTGTCTGGTGCCAAATGTTGTAATTCCACCAAAATTTAAGGTACCCGATTTCGACAAATATCGGGGAACCACTTGTCCCAAAAACCACTTGACCATGTATGTAAGGAAGATGGCATCATACGCTCAAGACGATAAGATCTTGATTCACTTCTTCCAAGACAGTTTAACTGGGGCAGCTTCAAATTGGTACACTGATAAGCCTCTGGCTCATCTAGTTTTATGGCTAGTATGACCAAGGTTTTGTGCAAATTATATCCTATTTTCACCCAAATTAGATTAGATTGTCCTCAAGCAAGGTTTTGAGTCTCTAAAGTAGTTTTAGGATAATTTAGTCAGTTTTGAGTCAAATAATGCACTTATAGCTATTTCTTTGTTTTCAGGTTAAATAGAAGTTGAGGGGATAAAGAAACAGGGAGTTCGCCTCGCGAGAGTCTTCTCGCCTCGCGAACCTGAAAGCCAGCAGAACAGTAAAAATGTCATCCTCTCTGGTTCGCCCCGCGAACAACATCTCGCCTCGCGACCCTGATAGCTGACTGTTCCAGAGAAATGCAACCCGTTCTGTGTCGCCTCGCGGATACATGTCTCGCCTCGCGAGACTGAAGGCCAGAAGCCATGACTGTTCCATTCCTCGCCACGCGAGCAGTACTTCACCCCGCGAGAAGACCAAACGTTGCTGACTCTTCATGATATTCGCCTCGCAAATGAGGGTTCGCCTCGCGAGTGGGCTTAGTTTCTGAATAGTATAAAAGGCTGTTCTGGGCAGATTGAAAGAACTTTTGCTTCTCCATTGTTTTTACATTTTTTTGTGTGTTTTCGTTTTTCCATGGAGAACTAACTTTCTAGGATTAATCTATTGTAATCGATTTCCACTACACTTATGGTTCTTGTATTTCCTGTTTTGTATGCTTTTCCCTTTTCAATGCCATGCTATATATTTCTGTTTGCTTAATTCAGGAGTATATTGTGTTGTGTTGATTTATTTTCGGTGATGTTATGTTCCTATACTTAATCGCGTTTGCTTAATTCGCGTGTGTTCGTTCATGTTCGCTTAGTTCATGAGTGCTTCACCCCGTTTGCTTAATTCGGGAATAGGAACATATGTCTCGTAGCATTGGTTTCGCTTGTTAATTGATGTTACAATCGAAAAGAGAGTAGAATCCGCTTAGGGCTTGGAATTATATGAACCGATGATAGTGGGAACCCGAGAACAGTAGGTTAATCGCTTTAGCTTATTTGGTAATTGTTTAGTTTACATTGTCTTTCTGCTTTATTTTCTTTATTCAATTCCAAATCCAAAACCCCCCCAAAACTGATTTTTGTGTTAATAACAACAACCTAAGAGTCCTTGTGAGACGATATCCGAGTTGTCGCCCTAAACTACATTTTTACAAACCGCTCTCTTTTCGATTGTAACATCAATTAACAAGCGAAACCAATGCTACGAGACATATGTTCCTATTCCCGAATTAAGCAAACGGGGTGAAGCACTCATGAACTAAGCGAACATGAACGAACACACGCGAATTAAGCAAACACGATTAAGTATAGGAACATAACATCATCGAAACAAATCAACACAAATTCTATACACTCCTGAATTAAGCAAACAGAAATATATAGCATGGCATTGAAAAGGGAAAAGCATACAAAACAGGAAATACAAGAACCTCAAGTGTAGTGAAAATCGATTACAATAGATTAATCATAGAAAGTTAGTTCTCCATGGAAAAACGAAAACACACAGAAAAATGTAAAAACAATGGAGAAGCAAAAGTTCTTTCAATCTGCCCAGAACAACCTTTTATACTATTCAGAAACTAAGCCCACTCGCGAGGCGAACGCTCATTCGCGAGGCGAATATCATGAAGAGTCAAGAACGTTTGGTCTTCTCGCGGGGCGAAGTACTGCTCGCGTGGTGAGGAATGGAACAGCCATGGCTTCTGGCCTTCAGTCTCGCAAGGCGAGACATGTATCCGCAAGGCGACATAGAACGGGTTGCATTTCTCTGGAACAGTCAGCTATCAGGGTCGCGAGGCGAGATGTTGTTCGCGGGGCGAACCAGAGAGGATGACATTTTTACTGTTCTGCTGGCTTTCAGGTTCGCGAGGTGAGAAGACTCTCGCGAGGCGAACTCCCTGTTTCTTTATTCCCTCAACTTCTATTTAACCTGAAAACAAAGAAATAGCTATAAGTGCATTATTTAACTCAAAACTGGCTAAATTATCCTAAAACTACTTTAGAGACTCAAAACCTTGCTTGAGGACAATCTAATCTAATTTGGGTGAAAATAGGATATAATTTGCACAAAACCCTGGTCATACTAGCCATAAAACTAGATGAGCCAGAGGCTTATCAAAATACCCCAAACTTAAACTTTGCTTGTCCCCAACCAAACTAAAACTCAAAAATCAAACAGACTCAAGACATGGCAAGCTTAAAAGATTCAATCAACCTTGCACAAATTCAAGCAGTTTCATCAAAACAGTTTTCTTCAATGTCCCCCCCTTTCAACAAAGCAACCCCCACAATCATTTATTCTGAACATTTGAGAAATTCATCATTCAAACAATCCTTAATCTAAGCAAGGCATCCAAGTTACACACAAGAGGGAGATCACCAAATCCAAACAATTGCCTTCCTCACAAGGGAATTTAGTGTTTCACTCAATCGCTCAGTTTGTGTCAGGCTAACAACATTTCACTCAATTTCACTTTTAAGAGCACTTCCCATAAATTTGATTTTCATCTCAAAATGATTCACACAGAAAACATGCATGCAACATCAAAAGGTCTTTTAAGGTTGTAATGGGGCCTGGCTAAGGGTAGGATATACAAAGGCACTAGGCTGAAGACCCTAGGAACTAAGAGAGCATGAAACACTTCAAAACATTGAAATTCCACTCAAGTTCCTTTTCTCATTTTTTCTTTATGCCTTGGGTGACTACAGCCATTTCTTCTGATACTTTTATTTTTATCATACACGCATCTCGAACGGACCCACGTCCGATCCTTCAAAGATCTAGCAGATGCATTCCTGAAGCAATACAAGTACAATATTGACATGGCTCCCGATAGGATGCAACTCCAAAATATGACAAAGAGAGACACAGAGACTTTCAAGGAGTATGCACAATGATGGAGGGAATTGGCAGCTCAGGTAGAGCCTCCGTTGAACGAGAAAGAAATTGTGGCAATGTTCATTGATACCCTCCAGTCGCCTTTCTATGATAGAATGATTGGAAGCATGTCATCGAATTTTTTTGACATGGTCATTATCGGCGAAAGAATCGAAAGTGGAATGAGGAATGGCAAGATCACTGAGACTTCAGTAATGAACGGCCCGAAGAGAGCCCCATTTGTGAAAAAGAAAGAAGGAGAATCACACGCAGTAACCTTTGAACAAAAGAAACCAAACCAATATAGACCAAACCAAACACCCACCTTCCAAGCCCAATACGCCCCATATCATCAAGCCAACCAGCCATACATCGCTGCCACTTCACAATTTCTAAATCCTCAACAGATGGCTCCTTACCGACCATCATACCCTTCTCAGCCTCAAACACACCCTACCATGCCACCTCAAATTGTTCAACCCCTAGGTCCAAACCCAAACACCAGCCAAACAAGACCACCGTATAACTCGGAAAGAAAGCCAGTACATTTCGACCCGATACCCATGACCTACACTGAGCTACTGCATCAGCTCATAAGTAAATATGTGTTGACTCCTATCCTAATGAAACCATTGGGGCCTCCTTATCCGAAGTGGTTTGACCCAAATGCTAAATATGAGTATCATGCGGGGGCAATAGGTCATTCCACTGAGAATTGCAGGGCTTTCAAATTTAAGGTACAAGATCTTATTGATGCTAAGTGGTTGAGCTTTTAGAAAGATTTTCCGAATGGGGCACAAGGTCCTATGCCTAATCATGGGGGTTCGGGAGTCAACGCCATTGATAGCTTTATGGAACCTACTCTTAAGAGACAAGTGGCTGATATCAGAACTCCCATGAGAGTTATTTTAAGGGAGATGCAGAAACATGGATTGGTGCAAACCTCAATTGTTTAAGAAAAGACTCTTGATGAAGAGATAAGGTGTGACTTCGACGGGAATATGGGGCATTCAATTGAAGACTGTGCAGAATTTCGACAGGTTGTGCAACAGTTAATAGATATGAAGATTATCCTAATTGGTTGTGAACTGAATGAGTGTGGCATTAACATGGTCGCTGAATCTACAATTTCCCCAACTCCAGTTAAGATAACTCCTGTTACTGTTGTGATTAATCCTCAACCGGTTCCTGAGCAAGTCGCTCCGAAGCCAGTGGTGATACACTATACTAAGAAGGAGCCTATGCCGGTTTCGAGTGGGCCAACACCAGTTGTCATCCGAGTCCCAGGTCCTTTCCCTTACAAGGACACCAAAGAGGTACCATGGAAATATGATAGGCAGGTTCAGTAAAGTCCTCCCAACGGGACCACTGTGGTTACCAACATTTCGGGAATTGGTGGAATGACTAAGAGTGGTCACATTTATACTCCAGAGGTATTGCGAAGGGAGGGAACATAAAAGGAAGAAAAAGATCGCAAGGGGAAAGAGAAGGTGGAGGGAACACCGGCCTAAAAGGATACCAAAGGGGGTGATAATAAAAAGGAGGTATCTGATGAAGAAGTCGGTGAATTTTTGAAGTTCATCAAGCAAAGCGAATACAGGGTTGTGGATCAATTGAATCAAACTCCATCTCGGATATCTCTCTTGTCTTTGTTGATGAATTCTGAGCCACATAGGAGAGTACTGATGAAGGTGTTGAATCAAGCTCATGTCTCTCATGACATCACAATTGATAAGCTTGATAACATCGTTGCTGATAATTATATCACTTTCACTGATGACGAAATTCCAGCTGAAGGAATGGGGCACAACAAGGCATTACACATCTCGGTGAAGTGTCGAGATCATGTCATGGCTAGGGTTCTTGACCGCGCTGTCGCCACGCGCCAAAAAGAACGAGTGATTATAAAATAATGCAGTATAGTGCGACAACTCGGATCGTCTCTCAAGGACTCTTTAGTGTTGTTATTATTAACAGAAAAAGTTAGAAAAAGTTAGAACTGGGGGTTTTGAGATTTGAAACTAAATTAAGAAAACAAAACAATAAAAACAAAGCAGTTTAAGAAACTAGCAAATAAACAAAAGCGATTAACCTACTGTTCTCAGTTTCCCACTATCATTGGTTCATGCAATCCTAAGCAGATACTAATCCCCTCCCGGTTGTAGCAACAATTAACAAACGAAAACCGCTACTACAGATGTATGTTCCTATTCCCAAAATAACAAACGGGGTTAAGCCCTCATGAACAAACGAACATGAATGAACACACGCAAAATAACAAACGCGATTATATATAGGAACATAGCATCACCGAAATAAAACAATACAACACTATATATTCCTGAAATAACAAACAGAAACATACAAAGATGGCATTGAAAAGAGAAAAGCAACTAATCATGGAATACAGAACCTCAAGTGTTAACAGAAACCAATTCCAGTAGATTAATCTAGGAGACTAATTCTCCATTACAAAAGTAAAACACAAAAGAAAAGAAATAAACTACTGAAAACTACTACTACTGTCTACCAAAGATTAGCCACAACTGGCTAACTCTGATTAACTTCTTCGCTCCGCCTAAAATCGCTTTATATACACGTTTCTGGAATCCAAGTCCTCGCGAGGCGAAGCACTTCTCGCGAGGCGAATTACATGAAAGGTCTGCAACTCTTTGTCTTCTCGCGAGGCGAGCATAGCTTCGCGAGGCGAACGCTTCAAATTCCCAACTGCAACGCCCGTGACCGTCAACACGCCCAAACCGTGATCGTCTCTGACTTTTCATGGTTGGATGACTCGCGAGGCGAGCCATTTCTTCGCGGGGCGAACCAGAGACTTTGCATTTTCTTGGAACAGTCAGCTTCGGGGTCGCGAGGCGAGCAGCCTTCTCGCGGGGCGAGAAACTCCAGAATTATTCCATTTATTAACCTGAAAATAAGAAAATATAATAAGTATTTTATTTACTCTAAATCAACTAAATTAACTTAAAAACAATTTACAGACTCAAAATACTACTTAAGGACAATAAAGCCTAATTTGGGTAGAAATGATATAAAATAAGCACAAAGCCAAGGTCTTTACTAGTTATAAAACCAGTCAACCAGAGGCTCATCAAAATACCCCAAACTTAAACTTTGCTTGTCCCCAAGCAAACTACACTCAAAAACTTAAAAAGACTCAAGACCTGGCAAAACATGGCAAGCTTAAGAATTCAATCAACTTTCCATAGATTTCAAGCAATTTTTCAAAAGAATTTTTCTTTCAATGTTCCCCCCTTACAAGCAAAACAATCCAATCCCCACATTCATTTATTCTAAACAATTGAGAATTTCATTATTCAGACAATCAGAAATCTAAGCTGGGGATCCAAGTCACACACAAGAGGGAGATCACCAAAATCAAACAACTGCCTTCCTCACAAGGGAAATTTGTGTTCACTCATCACTCAATTTTTGTCAGGCAATCAACAATTCACTCAATTTCACTTTTAAGAGCACTTCCCATAAATTTGATTTTCATCTCAAAATGGTTCCCACAGAAAACATGCAAGCAACATCAACAGGTCTTTTATGGGTTGTAATGGGGCCTGGCTAAGGGTAGGATATACAAAGGAACTAGGCTGAAGACCCTAGGAACTAAGAGAGCATGAACATTATTTACACTTTGAAATTCACTCACGTTCCTTTTCCATTTTTTCTTTATGCCTTGGGTGGCTACAGCCTCTTTATTCCTTTTTGGCATTTTTGCACTTTTAAAATTTTTTCTTTCTTTTTTTTTTTTCTGCTTTTCTCTTCTTTTCTTTTATTTTTATTTTTATTTTATTTTATTTTATTTTTCACAATTTTTTTTTTCAATCCCAAACAACACATTACACTTTGCAGCCACCCCAAACTTAGTTTCTTGCACCCATTCTAAGATTCCATGCTCTCCTAATCCTAAGATCGGGTTAACATGGTTTTCCAGATTTTTGGGCTTATAACATTAGGTTATCAAGAATTAACAGGCTAATAGGCTCAATGGGGCTAACTAGGGAACATGCATTAGGAATTGGTTATTTTTAGGCTAAGTAGCTATTTACAAAGAACATGCCTAAATCATTTGAAGCAAACATATAATCATGCAAACCAAAAAGAGATTCAATCAAATTCAGGAAAGTGCAACTTAAAAAGTGATTTTCACACAATTTAAAACATGTTGGAGGCTCAAAACCTCACCTGGACATTTTTTTGCAAATTATTTGAACAGAGATACTATCCCTAGTGTGTGCTTCCTATCACCCCAAACTTATCATAAATCATGCCATCATAATAAAATCTCAAAGTTCAGTTTTCAATCATATGGGGATCATATTTTCAAAAAATTTCCAAATCCTAGGGGTAAACAGTCAATACATATCATGCAATCATCTATGCAAAAATTAATCAAATCCAATAAACTTGCCAATACTAGACTTAACACAACTCCTGAGCTTCTCAAATTATTCAGGAGCATTTTTGACAATAAAACAGAAATAAAGCAAGAAAAAGAAAATTAAAAGAGATAAGGGTTAAGAAAACTCATTCAGAGGCGGTTCCACCAGGATCCCATTGCTTGTAGCATAAGGCCCACGTGGTAGCCAAAGGGTTGAAATTCATTCCAAGCCTCCCTAACTTGCAGCCTTTATGTGGGAGTGAGCACTTGATAACTATGATAACTCCACCCAGTGCGGCGGACTTCTCACTCCCCTTCGGGTCACATCTGACCTCTTTATCTACAAAGTCTCCCCAATAGAAGTGGGTTTCAACCTCTTGGACTGGCCATGGTGCAAAATCCAAGGGCTTAAACTCCATCACTGGTTCCTCAGGGGAAAGTGGCAAACAGTTAGAAATGGTTATCGGTGCTGCTTTAACTTCTGCAAGGTCTTCATCCACTGCACTATCAAATTTTTCACCTGCTATACATGCAGAAATTTCAGCACACACCAAACAAAGGTTAGAGTTAGTATATATATTACAAGAAAATGAATCAGAAAAATCTACAATGTCTGGAAATTCTGCAATTAGTTCATCCACCCCATTACTCTCAACACATTCAATTGTTTTACTTGAATCATCTACTCCCAAAGGTTCTTCTTTATCTTCAGGCACGGGGGAGCAGATGTCCTCTTGATCCTCCTTTTCTATGTTTCCTTTCAAGTATAAACCTGCATAACAGTGTATACACAAAGCAGCAGTGCCATCACAATAACAATCATTAGAATCAGGGGATTCAACACATAATTCATCATCAACAGAAATATCATCATCAGAATTATCATCAAAAGTATTTTCAGGAATAACCATCTGTGAATCCTTATGTTCCTCAAGGGGCTGTGGAGTTAACATTGCAGCCGAGTTGGCGGTAACTTGATCAATTAGAGCCCACAACTTTTGAGATTCAGCTTGGTCCCTCTGTTGGGCTTCACGATTACTTGCCTCCATTGCCTCCATCCTCTGTTGAAATTCAAGATTGTATGCTTCCGTTTGTGCAGCCATTTGTTGTAGCATTTCTTCCAAACTGAGTTGGGCTAGTGTAGGGTCAGGGCCGGTATTGTTGGCTTACGCCATCCGTTGATTGTTCTCGGCCATTTGTTGTATCATAGAAGCAATCTCATCCAAGGTGCTCTGTGAAGGTTCGGAAAGTGCAGAGGTGGTCACTTGGCTAGGATAGTATGGTGGTGGCTCACTAAAATTAGGATAATACATGCAAGGTGGTGGTTCATAATAAACATTAGGCAAATATCCATACATGTAATTATCCATGGCAATCAAACAACCAGACAAGCAGACAAAACTAACTAGAAAAGAGAATTTTTTTTTTTTTTTTAAATGTAACTTTCTGCTAATAACAACAAACAAGAGTCCCCGGCAACGGCGCCAATTTTTGACCGCGCTGTCGCCACGCGCCAAAAAGAACGAGCGATTATAAAATAATGCAGTATAGTGCGACAACTCGGATCGTCTCTCAAGGACTCTTTAGTGTTGTTATTATTAACAGAAAAAGTTAGAAAAAGTTAGAACTGGGGGTTTTGAGATTTGAAACTAAATTAAGAAAACAAAACAATAAAAACAAAGCAGTTTAAGAAACTAGCAAATAAACAAAAGCGATTAACCTACTGTTCTCAGTTTCCCACTATCATTGGTTCATGCAATCCTAAGCAGATACTAATCCCCTCCCGGTTGTAGCAACAATTAACAAACGAAAACCGCTACTACAGATGTATGTTCCTATTCCCGAAATAACAAACGGGGTTAAGCCCTCATGAACAAACGAACATGAATGAACACACGCGAAATAACAAACGCGATTATATATAGGAACATAGCATCACCGAAATGAAACAATACAACACTATATATTCCTGAAATAACAAACAGAAACATACAGCATGGCATTGAAAAGAGAAAAGCAACTAATCATGGAATACAGAACCTCAAGTGTTAACAGAAACCAATTCCAGTAGATTAATCTAGGAGACTAATTCTCCATTACAAAAGTAAAACACAAAAGAAAAGAAATAAACTACTGAAAACTACTACTACTGTCTACCTAAGATTAGCCACAACTGGCTAACTCTGATTAACTTCTTCAGTTCTGCCTAAAACTGCTTTATATACACGTTTCTGGAATCCAAGTCCTCGCGAGGTGAAGCACTTCTCGCGAGGCGAATTACATGAAAGGTCTGCAACTCTTTGTCTTCTCGCGAGGCGAGCATAGCTTCGCGAGGCGAACGCTTCAAATTCCCAACTGCAACGCCCGTGACCGTCAACACGCCCAAACCGTGATCGTCTCTGACTTTTCATGGTTGGATGACTCGCGAGGCGAGCCATTTCTTCGCGGGGCGAACCAGAGACTTTGCATTTTCTTGGAACAGTCAGCTTCGGGGTCGCGAGGCGAGCAGCCTTCTCGCGGGGCGAGAAACTCCAGAATTATTCCTTTTATTAACCTGAAAATAAGAAAATATAATAAGTATTTTATTTACTCTAAATCAACTAAATTAACTTAAAAACAATTTACAGACTCAAAATACTACTTAAGGACAATAAAGCCTAATTTGGGTAGAAATGATATAAAATAAGCACAAAGCCAAGGTCTTTACTAGTTATAAAACCAGTCAACCAGAGGCTCATCAGTTCTCATTGATAATGGTTCTTCTTTGAATGTAATGCCAAAGTCAACACTGGCAAAGTTGCCTTTTGATGGAACTCATATGAAGCCAAGCACAATGATTGGAAGAGCTTTCGATGGCACCCGAAGGGAAGTTATGGTAGAAATTGAATTGCCCATTCAGATTGGCCCTTGCACCTTTGAAATACTCTTCCAAGTAATGGACATTACGCCAACTTACAGTTGTCTCCTGGGACGACCATGGATCCATTCGTCTGGAGCTGTACCTTCCACATTGCACCAGAAAGTGAAGTTCATTGTTGATAGCAAGTTGATAATTTTTTCGGGAGAGGAGGATATGCTAGTGAGTAAGCCATCAACAACCCCTTACATTGAAGCTGCCGAAGAAGCTCTTGAGACCGCTTTCCAATCGCTTGAAATTGCCAATGCCACTTATGTCGGGGACGGTGCTCCACTCTTGAAACCTCAGTCATCTAAAGCATCCGTTATGATGGCTAGGGTTATGCTCGAAGGAGGATACCAACCTGGAAGCAGTTTGGGGAAGAATAGCCAAGGTGTCATCGACATTCTCATGCTCACCGAGAACAAGGACAGGTTTGGGTTGGGATATAAACCCACCAAGGCCGACAAGAGGAGGGTTATAGAAGAGAAGAAAAGAAAGAGGTTGGCTCGGCTGGAAAATCGTGAATACGAGGCTGAAAGGGTTCCCATCTATGACATTCGATAGAGCTTCCGAAGTGTAGGGTTCGCATTCCTGGACCAAGCAGCAGCTGTTGAAGATGATTATCTCGCCGATCATGGTGTCAATTTGGTGTATCCATGCCCTCCGGATACAGAGCTCAACAATTGGGAGGTCATTGAGTTCCCCAGGACCATAGAGTTTTTTTTTCAAAGTAATTTTGTAATGCTTATCCTTTAGCTCTGCCTAGGGCTTTAGGATTTTTGTTGTAATGGGATTACTTGTTTCTGTTTCAATATGACTTATCAATAAATGCAGGTATTTAGTATCTTTGTGTTGTTCCGTTATGATGGCTAGGGTTATGCTCGAAGGAGGATACCGACCTGGAAGCAGTTTGGGGAAGAATAGCCAAGGTGTCACCGACATTCTCATGCTCACCGAGAACAAGGACAGGTTTGGGTTGGGATATAAACCCACCAAGGCCGACAAGAGGAGGGTTATAGAAGAGAAGAAAAGAAAGAGGTTGGCTCGGCTGGAAAATCGTGAATACGAGGCTGAAAGGGTTCCCATCTGTGACATTCGACAGAGCTTCCGAAGTGTAGGATTGGCATTCCTGGACCAAGCAGCAGCTGTTGAAGATGATTATCTAGCCAATCATGGTGTCAATTTGGTGTATCCATGCCCTCCGGATACAGAGCTCAACAATTGGGAGGTCATTGAGTTCCCCAGGACCATAGAGTTTTTTTCAAAGTAATTTTGTAATGCTTATCCTTTAGCTCTGCCCAGGGCTTTAGGATTTTTGTTGTAATGGGCTTACTTGTTTCCGTTTCAGTATGACTTATCAATAAATGCATGCATTCAATATCTTTATGTTATTATCTTTTTTTTTTACCTTCGCTTTTATTCATCGTTCCTCACCAATAAATGGAGTTTCCCGTTCTTAACCTTTATTCATTCATCTTTCCCTGATAACTATCAAAATGCAGATCTAAAAGTGACTCTCTTGAAAATGACACTGTTAGTAACTCAACGTACAATCTTGACTATCCTATTGATCATGCTGATGAGGTTGTTGATGATGACGGGGAAGTTCCTCATGAACTATTGAGGTTGGTAGAGCAAGAAGCTAGGGAAATTCGGCCCCATGAAGAGTCGAGTGAACTGATCAATTTGGGAACTGAAGATGATAAAAAAGAGGTCAAGATCGGCCTTTCCCTGAAAGAAAAGGAGCGGAGCAGGTTGATCGGGTTGTTAATGGATTATAAAGATGTTTTTGCATGGTCGTACCAAGACATGCCAGGGTTAGACCCTAGTGTAGCAGAACACAAACTGCCATTAAAGCCGGAGTGTCCTCCTGTAAAACAGAAGCTATGAAGGATGAAAGCGGAAATGTCTTTAAAGATCAAGGAGGAGGTCAAGAAACAACTGGATGCAGGTTTCCTAGAAGTTGTAAAGTACCCTCAATGGGTTGCTAACATCGTTCCTGTCCCCAAGAAAGATGGAAAGGTTCAAATGTGTGTCGGCTATCAAGATCTGATCAGAGCTAGCCCCAAAGATGATTTTCCTCTGCCTCATATTGATGTTCTTGTAGATAATACTGCCCAACATGCATTATTCTCTTTCATGGATGGATTCTCAGGATATAATCAGATCAAGATGGCACCTGAAGATATGGAGAAAACTACATTTGTCACTTTGTGGGGAACCTTTTGCTACAAGGTTATGCCCTTTGACTTGAAAAATGCTGGGGCAACATATCAGCGAGCTATGGTGGCTTTATTCCATGACATGATGCATAAGGAGATAGAAGTTTATGTAGATGACATGATCGCCAAGTCCAGATCCAAAGAGGACTATGTTAATAATCTGCAGAAACTTTTTGAGCGGCTAAGAAAGTTCAAGCTCCGACTGAATCCAGCCAAATGCACTTTTGGAGTGAAATCAGGCAAGCTTCTGGGGTTCATTGTTAGTCAAAGAGGAATAGAGGTTGATCCTGAAAAAGTTCGAGCAATCATCGATATGCCGGCACCTCGAACGGAGAAAGAAGTTCGTGGGTTTTTAGGAAGATTGAACTACATTGCCCGGTTCATCTTCCAACTGGCCGCGACATGTGAACCAATCTTTAAATTGCTACGCAAAATCAGGTAGTAACATGGAATGAAGATTGTCAAAAAGCCTTTGAGAAGATCAAACAATACCTACAGGAGCCTCCGGTCTTAGTTCCCCCAGTTCCGGGAAGACCTCTCATCATGTATTTGACTGTGCTAGATGAATCGATGGGTTGCGTGTTGGGGCAACACGATGAGTCAGGAAGGAAGGAACATGTCATCTATTACCTAAGTAAGAAATTCACCAGTTGCGAAGCCAACTACTCACTGCTGGAACACACTTGCTGTGCCTTGGCTTGGGCGGCTCGCCGTTTGAGGCATTAAATGTTGTGTTACACTACCTGGTTGGTGTCCAAAATGGATCCAATCAAGTATATCTTTGATAAGCCTGCTCTGACTGGAAGAATTGCTCGCTGGCAAGTCCTGCTATCAGAATATGATATTGTCTATGTCACCCAAAAAGCAATAAAAGGGAGTGCTCTTGCAGAATATCTAGCCAATCAGCCAGTAGAAGATTATGGATCGATGCAATGTGATTTCCCAGATGAAGATATAATGGCATTGTTTGATCGCTAGCAATCACCAGAAAAAGAAAAGTGGACTTTGTTATTTGACGGAGCTTCTAATGCATTGGGGCATGGAATCGGGGCAATACTAATCTCACCGTAAGACGATTATTTCCCTGTCACTACAAGGCTTTGCTTTGATTGTACAAACAATATAGCCGAATATGAAGCTTGTGCGCTCGGGATCCTGGCAGCGATAGAATCAAAGGCAAGGATACTGGAGGTATATGGGGACTCTGCATTAGTCATCCACCATCTAAGAGGGGAATGGGAAACCCGAGATGCCAAGTTAATCCCGTACCATGATTACATCAAAGGTTTGATTGAGCAGTTTGATGAAGTCACATTCCATCATATTCCCCGAGAAGATAACCAATTAGCTGACGCACTGTCTACCTTGTCCTCGATGTTCAAAGTAAGTGACTAGAGGAACCTACCACTCATCAAAATTGAAAGTCGTGATCATCCTGCATATTGTCAAGTGATAGAGGAAGAGTTTGATAAAAAACCGTGGAACCATGACTTCAAATGCTTCATCCAAAGAAGGGAATACCCTCCGGGCACCTCAGAAAATGACAAAAGAACTCTAAGAAGACTTGCAATGGGTTTCTACTTAGACGGAGGTATTCTTTACAAAAGAAATCATGACATGGTGTTGTTGAGGTGCGTTGACGCAAATGAAGCTAAACAGATAATTGAGGAGGTACATGAAGGATCTTTTGGAACACACGCGAACGGGCATGAGATGGTGAGAAAAATCTTGAGGGCTGGCCAATACTGGTTGACAATGGAGGCAGATTGTTTTAGTTATGCATAGAGGTGCCATAAGTGTCAAATATATGCTGATAGGGTTCATGTGCCGCCAGCTCCCTTGAATGTCATGACGGCACCCTGACCATTCTCAATGTGGGGAATGGATGTGATCGGTCCAATCGAACCAAAAGCCTCGAATGGGCATCGCTTCATTCTTGTTGCCATTGATTATTTCACAAAGTGGGTTGAGGCTGCAACATATGCCAATATGACCAGGAATGTCGTGACCAAATTTGTAAAAAGAGAATTAATTTGTCGTTATGGGTTGCCAAGTGAGATTATCACTGACAATGCGATTAACTTGAACAACAAGATGATGAAAGAGATGTGCAAAAACTTCAAGATAAAGCATCACAATTCCTCCCCATATCGTCCTAAGATGAATGGAGCAGTTGAGGCCGCTAATAAAAATATCAAGAAGATTGTCCAAAAGATGGTGGTGACATATAAGGATTGGCATGAGATGTTACCTTTTGCTTTGCACGGCTACCGTACCTCTATCCGCACCTCGACAGGGGCAACTCCGTATTATTTAGTTTATGGGATGGAAGCAGTACTCCCGATTTAAGTAGAGATCCCCTCATTAAGGGTATTGAGAGAGGCAGAATTGGAAGAAGCCGAGTGGGTCCAAGATCGACTCGACCAATTGAACCTTATTGAAGAGAAAAGATTAGCAGCATTGTGTCACGGTCAATTGTACCAGAGAAGGTTGATGAGAGTTTATGAGAAGAAGGTACGTCCGCGGAAGTTTCGGGAGGGTGATCTAGTGCTCAAAAAGATCCTACCAATCCAAAAGGATCATCGTGGGAAGTGGACCCCGAACTACGAAGGACCTTACGTTGTGAAAAAAGCCTTCTCGGGAGGAGCCTTAATTCTCACCAGGATGGATGGGGAAGGTCTTCCACCCCCTATAAACTCAGATGCAGTCAAAAAGTATTATGCTTGAACACACTTCCCAAGAAGAAGAAGAAAGGAAAAGAAAAGGTGAAAAATGAAAAGAAGAAAAGCTCACTAGGCTGAAAATCTGAAAAGACAGTCTAGGCAAAAGTTAGAGCAACTCGCTAGGCTGAAAACCTGAAAAGGCGGTCTTGGCAAAAGTTAGGGTTCAAAAAAAAAAAAAAAAAGGAAATATCTTCAAGCCGATGAACTAGGGCAATCAGTGGGCTAGATGCATGAAGACTGGGGCAGATAGCATTCTCAGATGTTGATTAGTAAGGAGTCAAGATAGTATGAGGGATACTAACACTAGTCATGGAAAGAGGCGCCACTTGAGGAGATGTGATTCCACTCCACAACCTTTTTTTTTGGTAATTCCATACTCCATTGTAATATCTGACTTGTATACCTTTTCAGTCCAAATATAATGACATTGACTCCCAATTCTGTTACCCTTATCTCTTTCTCTTAACTTTTGTCAATCGTGTGTGTGCATTCATCATGATAAGTATATACTGGAATGTGAAACATGTATTGGTGTCTTCGAGATGCATTTAGAATTCCCTTGAAAATCTCAAAAGTTCGTAAAGAACGAGATGATCTCCCGACAAAGGGCACCGTGGTCTACTGACAAGAAGCATAGGGACAATCACTGCAAAGGAAGCGTACCCTTTCAAAAGTGCTTGGCCTTTATTCAACACGAAGACATGACATGTTTTAGTTCATCTCAAAGCTTGCCTGTGATCAACACTTTAAGGGGGTCGAGGGTGATAATAAAAACCACCTAAATGATGAAAAATAAAAGAAGTATTAATGTATTACAGACTTTTCTTGTGTTGCATTGAACTCATTTGAGGTTTTCATCAAGCATATAGGGCATTTCTGGCATCATGCATTGCAGTTGTTATCTTTTGTAAACACAAAACCCCGTAGATTGTGCAAACATCATATGTTTTTATTTGCTGTCAGGCTTCAGTGGATAACCGACTCCACAAGCATTTTAACATTCCTTTTCAAGCTTCAGCAGACAACCGACTCCGTAAGCTTTTAACATTTCTTGTCAAGCTTCAACGGATAACCAACTCCGCATGCTTCTTATTTTCTTTCAAGCTTCAGCAGACAACCGACTCCGTAAGCTTTTAACCTTTTAATTCCAAGCTTCAGCGGATAATCGACTCCGCAAGCTTTTAATCCTTTTGTTTTCAAGCTTCAGTGGACAACCGACTCCGTAAGCTTTTAACATTCCTTTTCAAGCTTCAGCGGACAACCGACTCCGTAAGCTTTTAACATTTCTTTGAAAGCTTCAGCGGATAACCGACTCCGCATGCTTCTTATTTCCTTTTCAAGCTTCAGGGGATAACCGACTCCGTAAGCTTTTAGCATTTAATTTCAAGCGTCAGCGGACAACGGACTCCGTAAGCTTTTAACATTTCTTTTAAAGTTTCGGCGGATACCCGACTCCGCAAGCTTTTCGCATTTCCTTTTAAGCTTTGGCGGATAACCGACTCCGCAAGCTTTTAACCTTTCCATGAAGCTTCGACGGGTACCATACCCCGTAAGCTCTGCTTGTTTTCAAGCTTCAGCGGACAAACGACTCCGCAAGCTTTTTATCTTTCTGTTCTAGCTTCTACGGGCAGTCCATCCCGTAAGCTCTTTTTTTAAATTATGCATCCTTTTACTTGTCAGTGAACTCCGGCCAAAATTGGAGTTCATGTCTTTACTCGTTTCTTATAACGATAATAGGTTAACTACGGTTACAACTACTATCTAATAAGAAACAAGTAAAGAGGGGCAGCTGTGAACACCTAATTTTGCCCGGATTTTTTTTAATTAATGTTTTGAAAAATAGTAAACAAAAAGTGATAAAAATGAATATTCTTGGCCCATTATAGAATTAGTGTAGCCCAATTTTGTTTGTTGTTGCAAGCCCATTATCTAAATTATCCAAATTGAAAGAAAAAAAAAACAAACAAAAAGCTTCAGACTTTTTCTTTTTTTATTATTTATTTATCCTTTGTCCTTTTTTTCTTTGCTTTGTCCTCTTCCATTAGAGGAAAATCAACTTTACAATTTATTTCCTTTCTTTTGTTTTCTCTCACTTTTTTCCAAAAAAAGGGGGAACATCCTCCCTACCCTTGCACCAGCCAAGCAAGGTGGTGGAGCAAAGGCTGATTTGCTCCCCACTACTTGTACCCCCACCAGCTGGCCTAACAAGAAGATTTGTCATCTTCTTCATTTTTTGTGCTATATATTGCATTGAACAGTGATCAAAGAGGGGGAGGAGGCGTAAAAAAAAAGGAGACCCCGAAGAACAAAGGACTGATTTTTTTTTTCCGGAAAAATTCTCCCCAACCTCCATCAGGAACCCTATTCCATCTTCAAGACTATCTACCTCATAAACACATCACTTCAGCCATGAAAAAGAACAAACAGTACAACCTTCTACCCATAATCACTTTCACCTCTTACCATCCTCCCCACTAATCCAGCCATTTTTCTATCCTCTTCTTCATTTTCTAACCATCCCCACCCATTACAAAACTCTATTCCCAACATATCCCTTCCACCATTTTCACCAATATAAGCTTCAAACCACAATCAGAAACCAAAGAAATACCAACAATAAAAAAAACATACACAAACAGAGACACATAGTTTGCTCCTCCTCCCTCTCTCTTGCGATTGGGCCAGGGATGTAGTTAGACCCATCAGCATGAAATATAAGCTATGGGCTAACTACTAGGTCTCTCTTTTTGTTTTTTTCCTTTTTGTGTTGTTTTTTTAAAGTTTGGGCCAATACATAAGGTTCTAACAAAAACAAATATGTTCCCTTTTTTTTACTGATAAAGACCTTTTCAGATTTGGGTCAGATTCTTTCTCTTTTAGAAAAAATGCTTTAGTAAATAAAATTAATTAATATAAAAATTAAAAGAATTTTGTTAAAACAAAAAAGGTGATAAAAAATAAAATAAAATCTTTTGAATTCACGCAACAATCCACGACGTTGATGTATGATTTTTCATCCTCAAGTGACATATGAATTGTAAGGGTTCATCGTATAGCTCCGCTATCTTTAACCCTGTGCAAAAGTGAATTCCTTTTTGTATAAAATAATAAATGTTTTCAATTTACTCATTTTAACAAATTTTATTCAATTTTGTAAAATAAAATCTTTTGAATTCACGCAACAATCTACGACGTTGATGTATGATTTTTCATCCTCAAGTGGCGTATGAATTGTAAGGGTTCATCATATAGCTCCGCTATCTTTAACCTTGTGCAAGAGTGAATTCCTTTTTGTATAAAATAATAAATGTTTTCAATTTACTCATTTTAACAAATTTTATTCAATTTTATAAAATAAAATCTTTTGAATTCACGCAACAATCTACGACGTTGATGTATGATTTTTATCCTCAAGTGGCATATGAATTGTAAGGGTTCATCGTATAGCTCCGCTATCTTGAAGCCATGTGCATAAGTGGATTGATTTCAAAATAAATCCATTTCAAATCATTTACAAGAAATCAATTTTCCATTCAAAAATTAAAATCAATAAACCAACCAATTAAATCTTTTTCCAAAAGAACTACGTGGCTTTGAGTTTTCCATCGCACCCGGGAATACGTAGGAGCAAGATAAATCATCTTGTCAAGCCAAAACTAAATTTTCCTTTTTTGTGTCTCTTTTTATGTTAAAATAATTAATCAAAATAATTAAACTTTTCTATTTTTAGGGATGCTCTATGGACACGGTGCCATATTCAATCCCTTATATTTGAGGTTACCCTGTGGAATCTTGTCAGGTTCAACCTCATTTAGTTTTTATAAACAATAAATTTAAAAATATAAAAATTAATAAAAATATAAAATATTAAAAATAAAAAATAATCCTTTCTTATAAATAATTTTTGGGGTAAAATAAGTATTTAAAAAGTTATTAAAATGTTTTTTTGCACAATTAACTTGAGGTACCGTTTTTTTTAAACGGGCGATGTGGGGTGCTAACACCTTCCCTACTTGTAACCGACTCCCGGACTCATCTCTCTCTTTTTTTTAGACCAGTTTACCTTTAAAAAATTGGGTTTTCTAAGATTTTCCCGATAAAAATTTTAGTGGCAACTCCTCTGTCTTTTTCCCTTCTCTTTTTTTCGGTTCCCGGACGGGACGGTCGCGACACTATGCAATGTGGTTTTGCCACGTGTCATCTTCCCTATGCATGAAATGCAACAATGTTGTATGGATGACAAGTGTCAACACTACAAAATTTTTGATTTATTATTGAATTTATAAACTTAACAAAAAATAACACAATAAAAATAAAAGCCAAAATTAACTAAATATAAATCAATTAATAAATCAAAATTCAAATATACGTAAATATTCTTATCTATAAACAAATCTTAAGATTTCAATTTTTTTTTTTAAATTTCAAACTTGAAACTAAAAATCTAAATGAGTAACACTCTAAAACAACTTATCTAGAAAACCGTTTAAAGACTAATTTTTTAATTTCAACTTTAAAATAGAAAAAA
Source organism: Sophora flavescens (assembly GCA_030762895.1). Classification (NCBI taxonomy): domain Eukaryota; kingdom Viridiplantae; phylum Streptophyta; class Magnoliopsida; order Fabales; family Fabaceae; genus Sophora; species Sophora flavescens. Next base: position 205,534,275 of record CM061065.1, on the reverse strand, counting down.
ATATCATATTTAAAAATCAAATCTTTCTGATTTGATTCAACCTCACCAATAGTTCTGTAATTTAAAATTTGAAATAAAATCAAATATTAATTACCATTAATCTTATCTGATTATTTAATTTGATTATACAATTTAACTCAATTTTAATTTCAGTTATAAGGTTATACAAAATGTATTTACGTAAATCTTATAAAAAATTATAATAAATTGAAATTTCGGTAATTCAAATCTTATCTACAATAATCTAATTTTTAAATTTAGATCTGATTGTTTTGCTTCAATTTCTATCCTAATCTACATATATGTTCACTACTTATGTATTCCATTCAATTTTCCTATTGAATGGAAATTGCCTCTGAATATACTTCTCTTGATGACATAATAACGCCTGAAAAGGAGCATTGGAAGATCAAAGTTAATGTTATGCGGATATGGTATGTACCAGATTTCGATGATGCGAAAAAACCATATCCTATGGAAATGTTATTGATGGACGAGAAGGTTGATTAATTATATTTACACGTTCTTTTAGTTATAAATTAAAAGAAATATTGTTTATTTTCTTTTTCTTTTTTACAATTTATCATTTGACTTGTATCCACTTTTAACATGTTATTTGTCATCATTCATGCTAATCGTTGCTTATATTTCTTATAGAGGCAAATAGTAAGGAAAATATTGGTGTTGGAAGAGTAAACAAGAGGAATTTTGGGAGCAATGTCTATGGGAATAGAGAACCATTGTCTCCATTACCAACTCCTAATTCAAATGGTGAGAAAAATGTTGGTGTTGAACCATCATCTCATGTTTTTTAGACTCGCATATATTTTCTATGTTTTTTTTCCTAACGTATTAATATGATATACGAAGGTGACACAAATGGAAGTACAAATGGAGGACAAAGTATTAGTCCGCTCAGTTTTGTGATTACTCATGGTTTTTCCTCCCAAAATGAAGGTTTACCCATTGGTACCTCAACTAAGAAGATATCTCCTATTTCATCAACCGATAATATGATATATGAATGTTGCACAAGTGGAACGAAAAATGGAGGTAAGAGTTTCAGTCATTTCTGTGTTATTACTTCAAATAGAGATACATCAAGTGGGTCGACTCATATATTAATGCAACCTCACTATTCAAATAACATTCCATATATGACTATGTTTGCACGACTAGCTAGAAAACCAATCATTCAAAGTAAAAGACTAAGCAACAACATATTGAAACAAGGTATACAAATCAATTAAAACATTATTTCTTAACTTTCTTTTTTTGCCGTTTATCAATCAGTTTGTATATACATATTTTAAAAATTGTTTTTCATGTTTCATGCAAATTGTTGCTTATATTTATAGATTCAAATGCTAAGGAAAATATTGGTGATCGAAGAATAAACAAAAAGAAATTTGGGAGTAATGTCGATGGGAACAGAGGTCCAATGTCTCCATTACCAACTCCTATTTCAAGTGTTTCAGCCCAATCAGAAGGTTTACCCATTGGATCACCCACTGCTAGGACCTTATTATTGAATAAAAAAATACCGAGACAAAGTATAAAGCGAAAAATATCTTCCATTGCATCACCTACTAATATATCATGTAACAATAAATTCCTAAATAATTGTTCTCATATATATTTTCTATGTTTTTTCACTAGCGCATTAATATGATATATGAAGGTGGTACAAGCTGAATTACAAATGAAGAACAAAGTATTAGTCCTCTCAATTTTGTTACTCCATCTTCTAATGCTAAATCAAGTGCAATAACTTATATATCAATGCAAAATCCGGCTTTGGCATGTGAAGCAACTTATTCTCCAAATTCAGTGGTTACTAATTTACCAACATATGAACATCTAAGTGGTAATATCTTGTTAATATTAATATTAATTCCATTTTAAATTTAAAAGGAGTATCAACTCTAATCATTATAATTTTACTATACACATTCTCAATTGCAGAAAATGACTTTTTCAAATTCATCTTGCTTAACTTATTTTAGGGTATTCACCTATAAGAACCATGGATCCACTATGGACTTCTTCTCCTTCATATTTGACCTCTGACGAAATAAATGTAGACCTTCTTGCTACTTCAAATAGTGAAGAACAATTAAGAACCAATACACATGAAGACATTGGAACCGCTTTCATTCCATCCGAGCTGTATTCTAAGTCAGAAAACCAAGGTAAGAGAAACCGATAAACTAAGTTTTTTTTTCATCAAAGGAATTTTTTAATTATATCTTATTTTTTATATGAATATATTTGATGAACTATTTGTTTTGGGTCAATAAACTATACATCCAAAACTCAAAATACATAAAAAAAAAAAAATTCAATAAACTCTCTAACACTTATTACAAAACAACGATTTTATTTAAGAAAATAAATAATATATTTATATTTTAATCTTATTGTTAATAATAATGCTTAAATTATCTTGACTTATATGATTCAAAGATTTATTTTGTATCTATTATTAGAATAAAGAGTTCTTAAATTGTTATTAATACTAAAATATCACTTCATTAAAAGGTTTTATGCTTATAAAAAATAATTCAAAATCAAATATACAATACTCTGTCATCGTCTCTGTAACACCCCGATTTTCGCTGCTTCGTAATATCGGTAATAAATATATAAACATATATTTTTATCCGAGACTTAGAAAATGATTTTGGATAAACCAAGGTCATTTCCTTGTTATAATTATTTTCATAAGGTTACGGGGAAGTTTTTGGTTGAAAATTCAGACGGAAATCTGTCTGCCGTTTTCTGTGTTTTCACTGACAGTAAAAGTTTACTGCTCAGAAGACATAATTTTAATTCGTGAACGAGATGAAAAATGTTTTTACCGTATTTACTACGATACTGGAAGTTTTGAAAATTTTGGTGAAAAAAAAAAAATTATATTTGTTGCGGGCATATACGTCGATATATCTCTAGGAAAAGCATGCGCCAGATGAATCGAGGAGTCGGCAACGTAGCAGAGATGATGGATTTGACCGACTTGACGAGCATTTATGACGAGCTTATCCGAGTCATAATGGCCATAATGGCGCATTTATGACAAAGTGAATTTTTGCTATGAAATGACCATTTTGCCCTTGTCTTTTTATGACAATTACAAGCAAATGCCATTGGAAAATTTGACCAAACCTTACCCAAAACTCACGACTCACTCTTGCCTTCTTCATTAAGTATATTGCCTTCTTCACTAAGTGTCTCTTCATCTTCCATTTCCATGTTTTTCTTCTTGAAAACCTAAGTTTTGCCTTAAGAACTCCAAAGTGTTCATAATTCGTCAGATTTTGCCTAGCAATTATGACCATTTTCTATTTTGAATCTCGAAAAACTTTCAGCATGAAAGTTGTTCATCTTTCTCTCTTCTTTCGAACGACATAAAGATCATCCAAAACGGACAAGTATGTTGAGAAATATACCCAAATTACTAAAATTGTTCTAAACCCTCATCATGTTCATCTTCTTCTCTAAGGGTCCGTTTGATTTGCTATAAATCAAGGGACAGCACAATACAAAATGATTTGTTCTATGTTTGATTAAAAAATGAAGGTGGGACAGTACAAAAAAATTGACAAAGGACAGAACAAAACTAGTAATATTTGTTACTCACTTAACCAAGGGACAACTTTTTGTCCCTGGTACAATGTCAACAAAATGTCAAAAATAACCCTCCCACTCCCCACTCATTCTTTCCATTCTCACTTCTCTCTTATCCCACGTCTCACATAACTGCTTCATACGAGTTGAACGTGGATGCCATGGAGATTATTTGGTTTCCTTCACACTCCTTCTACCCTTACCAGGTTTCCTTCTACCAGCACCTCCATTTGGGTAGTCTTCTTCCAACCTTACAAGGCAAAGCATGGTTATCCATCAATAACTTATTATAAATTATTTTAATTTATAATATGGTAATTATAAAATATAGATAAAAATTTATTAACATGATTTTAAATTGAATTTTTCTTATAAAATATAGATAAAAATTTATTAACATGATATTAAAATCTTGTTTGGTGTCTTTTTTGTCCAGTATGTAAACATATCAAATAATGTGCGGTACAAAATCGCTTGTACTGTGCATCAACTAACAAACATCATATAGCACAAAAAGTTGTGCTGTGACTCAACTAGTTGTTCTGTGCTGTTCTTTTTGTTCTGTCCTGTACTTACTGAAAAACAAATCAAACGAACCCTAAGTTTCTCAAGAACACCATGAGAAATTTGTGAAGAACATCATCCAAATCTTTCTTTCCTTGAATCATCAAGAGGTAACAACTTCTTCTCTTGTCATTTAAATCATTTCTCTTCACAACTTTTGTAGATTCATGGCTTAGATCAACATGTTCTTTATTTTACTCAAAGTTATGGAGTTAGATTCAAAAATTCATAACTAATTTTAGAAAAATCCTTTTGACATGAAACAAATTGCTATGATCTTATAATCATCTCTATTGTCATCATCTATAAGCATAAGATCATGAGAAATTTCTTTCCTTGATTTCTGGTCATGGCCGAACCTAGGTCAAAGTTGTGTTCATAGGTTTTGTTTCAATTTCATGTCTTGATTCATGATTAAATCCTTTTGTATCTTGCTAGTTCTTGTATTCAAGTATATAGAAGATCAAAAATCAAACTCTAACCTATTTGTTTCTTCAAAACCGAAACCCTAGGTGTGAGCACTTGATGGTTTTGTGATTCAAAAGTTGTTTGTAACACTTGAATCTAACTTTAAGTCTAGTATGTTGATTAAGTCCAAGAGTTGAAGAAATTTTAAAATTTCTAGCCTATAAATCTTGAGAAAACTGAACCCTAGTTCTTAGAACTAGATGAGTTTTAGTTCATGTTCTTGGTTCATAATCATGGTTTAAGTGTTTAATCATGCTTAAGTAACTTATGGATCATTAATCCCTAAGTTAATCAAATTTTAATTTTCCTAACCTAGAAAATTGGGTGAAGCCGAACCCTAACCTCCATGAGCCAAGTGTATTGTTGTTTGATTTGATTTATTTTGGTTGCAATTCGTTTGAAGGAAACAACTGAGTTAACTGATTTACGTTGACGGAAAGGAAAAATCGGATCGGGATTAGGAGATTAACAGGAACGGTTAGTTCAATCTTCAAGAGGTAAGGGGAGCTTACCTGAGGGATTTTCTCAATAACTATTTGCTTTTAGTGTGGTTTATATGACTTATCTGTGGTTGTGATTATTTGTTTATATTGTTTATGTTGTGTTGTTTATCTGTATATCGGTGATTGATCTGCTTTTAATTTATTTAATTATCTGCAGTAGTATATTATGTTGCTATGATGCATGATCTGCCTGGTGATATAATTATGATGATGTTGTTGAATGATGAATGTTGAATGTTGTTTGAGAGGCCTGACAGTGGTCAGTGCACAACCGATTAATCAGATAAAAGATTTAATAGGCTGTGAAAATTTTATTCAATGTTTTATGGGAAAGGTTGGAATATAATAATGCTGGAAAATATTATTTTGGTAAAATAATGAGTTTTGAGAAATATTATTATTTTAATGATTTATTAGTGTAAAAGTAATTTATGAGTCACGGTGAGAGCGTAACCGTGAAATTTGTTTAGTACTGTTAATTTTTACGCAAGAAATTCCGAAATATTATAAAATGTTATTTTGTGAAATTAATATTCAAAAATACTTTATAAAAATAAAATAAAAATAAAAAAATAATAATATAAAATAAAAAGTCAAAGTTTGACTTTAAAAATATTTTATTGGAAAATGATAAACGATGGCAAGTTTTGAAATTATTTACGGTGAAAGTTTAAAAATAGCAGTACTTGTTTTGGGAAGAGGTTTAATCTGAATTGATTTAATTTTTAAAGCTGAAGTTTCAGTAAAAGAGTTTTGATGATTTGACGTTTTATTAGCGAATTTCAAGTAGAAAGGATTTTCTGTAAATGAGTTTACTCAATGACGATATAGAACTTAGTAACCGAGATGTCGGGATACTAGTGTTCTTATGACGTTGTCTTATTTTGGATTTGTTTTTCACAGACAAAAACGATGTAAAACGATGATATGGAACTTAATAACCGAGACGTCGGGGTATTAAGGTTCGTTGTGTTGTAGACTGGGTATCTACTTAAAGAAGTTAAAACGTTTTGAGATGTTTTCTATAACCACGAACCTAAGACCGATTGCAACGGTCTAGGGGCTTCGTGATTGAGCACTCGGACTTTGAGGTCCTGTGTTGTTAATAAAAGTTGTAAAGATGTTTAAAACGATGATGCTTTTGAGAGCATTCGATGTTGAAAACGATGATGTTGAAAACGATGATGCTTTTGAGAGCATTCGATGTTGAAAACGATGATAAGTTGAAAGCTTTTGAGAGCTTTGACAAATGAAGATATAACACAAAGAAAAATGTTGAGAATAAAATGTTTTCTTGCATGCATTTGGCAGACGTGCCATGATCAAACGAGTGCTTACCTTGCGGCGTCAGGGTAGATCATAAAGATGTTCTTATTGTGCCGGGTGGACAATGAGGCCCCATCAACGTTGATATCACCTGTGTCTCGATGTTGGACAGTGTGAGATGGGTTTTGATCACGTGTGGTCGTGGTCATGCGCCCAGTAACTATCGAGTCTGATCAACTCATCACGATGTTGGAGATATCTCATGAGATTAGGTATGAACGTTTAGATGATGTTTTGAAGTGCTCATGCATAGTTTTTCAACGTTGATGTTTGGGGTGTGAAACCCATTGATAAACGATGTGATAAAATATGAATGAGTATGTTGTTATAAATATGTATAGGTGTATGTGCCTTCTTTTGTGTTGTGCATTTAGTTATGGTGATAAATCCATATATTGGCGTCTCGCCCTTACAACCATATCAGAGTCGCACAAGGGGGTATGATCTCTACCAGAGAGAGAAGGTTGTCTAGTTCGAGGCATGCTGTGCTGCTCCGGTTGGCTGTAGTGTCTGTTAGTTAAGACCAGCTTAGGTCCTATTTTGATATATTGTGTTTAGGAGAATAAAACTGATAAGGATCTAAGTGTGAAGACATATGAGGCAGTATAGTTGTATGACTTATATTCCTTATTTATTTGAGTATGATTTGATTATGTTGTTGTGGTTGTGAAGTTAAAAGAAAAAGAAAAAAATTTTATCACCATATTTTGAAAAGATGAACGTTGAGAAAAAAATTATTTTTCGAAAGCAACCAGTAAATTAAGTTTTATTTCCACAAACGGGTAACTATGTGATGACCCGAGTTTAGGGTGTCACAGTCTCACAGTATAATAAACTTGATCCTAGCAATGTATCAAATTTATAATCAATATTTTATTTCTCAATTTATTAAATAGTTCATTTAAACCTAATTAATTATATACATGCATTATATATTTTGCATAATATGTGAATATTTTGTTAAAAACTTTATATAATTGATAGATCAAAATTCAAAAATTATCTTATAATACTATTTTTTTGAAAATAAAAAATATATTAATAATTAATTTTTTTTAAATTTTTCATATTGAAATTATTAATCAAATAATATAAAATTCATCAATAGTTTATCCCGTGTAAGCACCGGTTCAAACTCTAGTTAATTTAACAATAGGATATTGCAATTTATAAGTGCAATAGGATATTTAATTTGCATACTCAAAACTAGATTTTGGGGTGTTCAAACTCCATTCCAAACTGCCGTTATGATTCTTTTATCAGTTTATGCCAACATCATTACATTAATGACCCCAGAAAACGTTTATGGGTCAATATCAGCATGATTGATGGAGTTTTTGCTTTTGTCTTTCAAATTGTAAAATAGCCTCTGCTTTCGTGGAAGGATAAGAAAATTTAAAGTGAGTTTATTTTTAAATTAAGTTGGTAAGGAATAAGGATGTATTTTTAAATTATTTGTAAGGATTTAATTGATATATACTGATAATATAAAAAAAATTTATATTGTCAACCAATCAAAAAGTGATATATCATTATAAATATTTGATTCTTATCCTAACCACCTTAAAAGTCATAAATTCCTTGTAAAATCTTTACACTGACGATGTAAACAAATTAAACTCTATTTGTAATTATTTACAAAAAAAAATATTTAATTTTTCAGCCCCGTCAACTCTCAATTTATCTTTAAAACATACCAAAAAAGTATATATTTATATATAGTCTATCAAAGACCTACAAATTGAGTTGGTTTCTTTGTATTAAACAGATTAGTCTTTTTAAAAAGACTTAATTAACTACTTGGATTAAGGACTGAGTTGAAAAAGAAAAGGTATTTTTATAACTTGTGTTCTAACTTCTAAGGAATTTAATAAAAACAAGTTTTCATTAAAAGATTAAATATAATATTTCTTTATAGTTTAAATACATGAATTTCCAATGAAATTTTTCTTCTTCTTTAACCATCTCGAACACTAAATAGCATTCTCATTATGTGATATTCTTTGGCTGGCAGTGGCTATGAATGTGCAATGGTGAAGATTTTGGCGGTACGTGGAGGTGTTGGGTCGAAAACAATAAATATTTGTTTCTTTTGTTTTCAGTTTCTTGTTTTTATTTCATGTTTTCAATTTTAAAACTGTCATATTATTTTCATTCTTTCCTGTTTTTAGATATTTCTACATGAAACTGAAAACAACTTTTTTCTATTTTCACTTTTTCATATATAAATTTCTGAAAACAAAAAACGAAATAAAAATAAGATGATAATTTTATAATTATTTCTGAAAAAAAAAACTGAAAACAAAACAAACAGCCCTAAACAATTAGAATCATTTGAATGAGTAAAACTCAAATACGTAGGTGAAATTAATGAAGCACATATGTCCAAACACATAGTAGGGTCCATTGCTTTAACAATCTTTTGTGAAAAACATGCTTTACTTGTGGAAAAGAGAGGCAATGTAGTTTAGTGAGTCACCGAGTCATGTTCAAAGCTGCTCATTTGCTACACAAAAGGCTCATAATTGCATCTCTAAGTCTTTATCTATGTGATGAAACTACTCAGTAAGTGTGCATCGCACGAGAATATATAAATTTTCGAAAACAAATAGTTGATATAAATATATATTTTATAATTTAAAATACAATTTCATGTTTTGACTTAATTAAAATGCAATTTCATTGTCATTAGGAAACAAACACTTAATATTAATGTGATAAATTTCACAAAATTAAATCTTCTTCCTAGAATTGTTTGCTTCAAACTTGACATCCTGTAAAAAAAAAATTGAAATAATTTTAAAAGATTTGAGAAAAGCAACAACATTCAAACCTTGTTAGTGTTAATAAACCCAAGAAAATAAGTGTCATGCATGTAATTTGAAAAATAAAGTATAATAACCATGTGTTATTCCTTTTCCAGGTATTATCACACTTTTAATCATACGATCATTAAGAACAGATTGAAAGTTACAAATTATATGTTAAACATGATATAACAACAAACACACATAAAAATGGTAGAAGACACGATTGCTAGAAAAATAATTGTTTTACGGAACTAACCTTTACCAGTAGTTTTGTCTTGATATGAAAAAATAGATCCAATTGTAATCACTTTAGACCGTCAAAAATAATAACAAAGAGGATATGTTTGGAAGCATTAGTTTAAATAACATCCAAGTTACAAAAATCTGCAATGTTTCACAGCCAAAAAAAATTAAAATGAATACATAAAATATTAATGTTTCTGGCATATATAAATATCGTATGTAATATAAGTTGCAATGGATTTAGTTAACTGACCTATGCCAGTCTATGAAATACTTCTCTAAACACCATGTTAGTTGTTTTGTTTGAAATTTATCCTGAATCATCTCTTATCAGAATTTTCAATCACTGCTTACTTTTAACCCTTGAGAGGGCTACATACAATTGCCCATGACTAAACACATGTCTAGGTAGGTGAATTCCAACATGAGAGAGAGTTTGCCCTTGACTTTTATTAATAGTCATAGCAAAACAACAAACCAAAGGAAATTGTCTTCTCTGGAATTTAATTGGCAACGTATGACTGGATGGCATCATGGTCATTCTTGGAATTAGGACAAGTTGCCCTACATTGTTTCCTGAAAGAATCTCAGCTTCAATAACATGGTTGCCCATTTTTTTAAATAGCAACCTAGTTCCATTGAACGGGCCATTTGATTGATCAATGTTTCTTAAGAGCATCACCAGAAGACCAACTTTAAAGTTTAGCTAGTGATTTGGAAGCCCGGAAGCTGTGAAAGAATTCAAAATATCAGTGGAATAGGCATCCTCATCATTTTCAAAATTCGCATCTTCCTTGCAAATGTTATCTGAACTTAGGTAGGTTCTCTCATCACCTTGAACAAAAGACATCAAGTACTCATTGATCATTGCAACATCTCAGAGTGTTGGAGAGAGGATTGCACGGTCTTGGAAAAAATTAGAATTAGTGATGTTCTTTGAGAAATTTGGATGAACAAAGTCTACCAATTCAGCAAGTCGATTCTCTTGGTCTTTAATCAACATTTCATCTGGTACTTCTATGATAGCCTCACCATCAACATCTTCTCCAACCTCTCCATCGCCAATTCTTAATAGCCATTCAGAAAATTCTCTCATGTCATTTAAATTCTGGTTAGGTGAACCAATTTGAAGCCTCATATTTTTTGTCAAAGTCGAGACCTTACAATAATCACACAAATGTGAAGAATTTATTGTTGCGTGAACTCTTTCTTGTCTACCTCCATAAGGAACAACTAGAAGTATTTGTCTGAAGTCGCCTCCAAGAACAATAATTTTCCCACCAAATGGTTCTCTAGAACTATTCGGATTGGAGAATTTAAGAATGTTTCTTTAGGTTCTATCCAGTGCTTCAAAACAAAACCTGCGTACCATTGGGGCCTCATCCCATATAATCAATTTGTTTTTGACAACAATTCTGTGTGAGCAGATCCTTGCTCGACGTTGCAAGGCGAGTCTTCATTTATTTGGATTGGAATTGCAAGTCTAGAATGAGTTGTTCTCCCTCCAGGGAGCAATAGGGACGCAATACCACTAGAAGCAACATTCAACACAATCTCTCCTTTTGATCGAAAGGCTGCTGATAACGTTCTCCAAATAAAAGTTTTCCCAGTCCCCCAAATCCATATAAGAAAAAGAAGCCTCCTTTTTTTTTTACAAGAATATCATTTAAATTTCAACGCATCGATAAATTTAAAACATAATAGAATGCATACCTATTACTATTCTTGTTTTTGCTCCATATTCAACTATTGTTTTCCATTTGATTGCGCCATTATGTTCACCTATCAAATGTTAAATAGAGAAAGTGGGAGGGTCATGCAAGGTAGAATATTTATACATGGACTTGCTCCCTAAGAGATGAGAGATCACTAAATCATGGTTTTAAATTGTTATAATGGAAAATGAATTGTCATATGGAAATAATTAATTGCCTTGAAAACATATATTTGTGTAAATATTTTTAAAAAAGAGATATTAAAAATAATTATAAGTAGTTGCTTAACCAAAGCAGCATAATTAACATACCCGAAAAATGCTACTCCATAATATTACTGCACCAATTTATATGCAAATGGACACGTTTGATTATGTAAATGAATGTTTTTTTTTGTTATCATGACTGATGTAAATGATTTGTTTGGTATTAAATGAATGGGTCAAGTACCCAGGTGATTTGAATTTGTATTATTGTATTAATTATATATATATATATAGCCTTGAAAACACTACTTTATCTATAAATATTCATAGTCAATAGTTGTTAGAAAATAACCCTAAAAAGATTTGTTTTACCAAATTTATATTAATTTCATACACGAAAAATCAATAAAATACTTGTAGCAATTACCTAATTTTTTTATGAGTATTATTGGAAAGTGAATATTTAGGAACTATTACACTCATCATATGTGATGTTCATATTCTTTTATGTCACCAAATAATTATTTGATGGTTGATGTATTGCTTTATTAATTTTTATAGGAATCACCATGAAAACATATTGTCTACCTATATTAATCATCTTTTTTTGAAAAATGAATTCCTCTCTCCCCTATTTATTATCCTTATTAATACTATCTCTCTAAATCCATGTTCTCTCCTTACTTACTATTATCAGATTTGATTGTGGAGATGAACGGCGATAATATACTGTAGCAAAAAAACGGTTCATATATTCTTTACCTATAAAAATGGAATAGTCCCTCAACAATATTCCCTCTCCTATATAAAGAACTCACGACGAAATTTTGTTTTCTATAAAAAATAAAAAGAAATGGATATGGTTACCTCTTTTTTTTTTATACCGAAAATGGATATAGCTATCTTCAATTACGTTAGATGTGGTCACCGAAAGATAAGAAAATAAAATATGTAAGGTTTCATTCATTCCTTTTTCTTTTCTTTTTCCTCATTTTTTAATTTTAGAGTTTAGGCTTTAAATAGTCACATAAAATAACTAAGATTAAAAAAATACTTGAGAAGTTCGATGGTCTAATTTATGACCCTTCTTCCAAGTAAAGAGTGATTCGTCTCATATAAACACGTTCAAACTAATTTATATTATCATCCTTACGAAGCCAAAAAAAAAAAAATCGGAGGTAAAAGAAAAAAGAATGCTTCCAAGGTTGAGGAAAAAGATTGTAATAGGATTATAGGTTTTTAAAAAAACTTTGTTACCTAGAGCCTCTTGGAATAGATGACCTTTAGTTGCACTTATTCTCTTCCCTCCAAGACTCATCTGCACAATTATAATAAAATAAAAAAAGTTTAATGAAAAATGGGCATGTTTGATGATGTATGTGAACACCCCATTTTGACCGGGTCTCTTAGTCTTCACTAAAAATTTCAAAAATAAAAAATAAAATAAAAAATTGCAAAGAAAATAAAAACAACAAAAATAATAAAAAGATTTTCAATTGAGCCAGGCCAGTTAAACCCATTTCATCCTCCTCCAACAAACCCTAGCAACCACTTTATTTTGAATCAGAGATAGAAATCTTAATCTTGGCAGATTTTTAGGAACAAGATCAGATAGAAATCTTAATCTTGGCAGATTTTTAGGAATAAGATCAAATAGCAATCTTAATCTTGGCGGAATTTTAGGATCAAGATCGGAGGAATTGGCATTATAAAATCACAACAGGGGTTATAGAGAGGGGGGAAGAGAGAAAATTCGTTCCTTTCTTCCTGGTTGCAAAAAAAAGAACCACGTCCTCCTCTCATTTTTTATTCTTTCTTGCTTTTAATAGGGCCTTCATCTTTTCTATCAGACACACATTTTTTACTCTCAACTCTCTCCTTCTTCATCTCATCTCTCTCAAAACTCCATTCCTCTCTTTCCACCTTGCTGAAAAATCGCGCCACCACCCTCACTCTGTCCAGATCTGGATTCGGATCTCTTCTCAATAAGAGACCCATCCCCGACGCCGCCTCGCTCCGCGATCTGTACTGCCGCCCCGAGACGAAAACGCCGCTGCTCTGAGTTCCGCTGGTTCCTCCGTCACACCACCAGCCTCCGTTTCTTTCCTCCGTTCATGCGCAAGTGAATAGTCAAGTGGCTCTTGGTTACCTCTATACTCTGTTCTGCAACGTTACTTCCTCCGCTTCTTTCCTCCGTTCACGCGCATGTGAATGGTCAAGTGGCTCTTGGTTACCTCTATACTCTGTTCTGCAGCGTTACTTTTGTTTTAGCCTGATGTGCTGATGCAATGTATTAGTCTTAGCAGGTTTTTAAAAAAAAAGAAAGAAAAAAATATCTTTTCTTTTTGTGATTTTCTTGTGAAATATTTATTTTAAAACAAATAATTATAATGATATAAAAAGGAAATACTGAAAAATAATTTTGGGATTGCTTTGTGAGAGGTTTCACACTCAATTCCTTAGATGTAGGATAGCTCTGTGGACGTGTCTGCCATGTTCTATCTTGCTTAAGAGTTTTTCGATAAAATAAAATGAAATGAAATGAAATATATCAAAAATATTTTTTTAAATAAATAAAATAAATAAACCCTTTTCATAAAAATTAAAATCAACCAACAAATAAAATATTTTGTATAAGAACTACGTGGCTTTGAGTTTCCCATCACAGCAGGGAATACGTAGGAGCGATATTAATCATCTCGTCAAGCCAAAATTAATTTGTCCCTTATTTTTGTGTTCTTTTTAATTTATTTAATGTGGATAATTAATTAATAATTTATTTAATGTTTTTGGGTTGCTCTATGACAAGTATCATGCTCAATCCCCTAGCTTTGAGGTTGCCCTATAGACTTACGTGCCATGTTCAACCCCATTTAGGATTTATCAATAATATTTTTTTTTAAATTTTTTTTTAAATGCAAAAAACCAATAAAGAAACATAAAAATAAAGAAAATATTAATAAATAAATAAATCCTTCCTTGTAAATATTTTTGGGGTAAAAAAATAAATAATTTAATTTTGCACGATTAATTCAAGGTACCATTCATAGGATGGGTGACGTAGGGTGCTTAACACCTTCCCTACTCGTAACCGACTCCCGAACTCAACTTGGTTTCAAAGACAATTTTTTTAAAAGGTTTTCCAATTTTTCCTAAATTAAATAAAATTGGTGGCGACTCTACTTTTCCTTAAAATATCTTTTTATCGTCGTCCTCGTCGTAATTTTTGGTTACGACAGATGGCGACTTCACTGGGGATTTTTCGAGAGTCAAGCCTAAGTAATGAGTTGTGCATTTTGGTATTTATTGTTTACCCCTTTTAATGTTTTCTTTTATTTTTTTGATATATTTGATTCCTTTTTGCTTTAATAATTATTTTTTTACATTAGGATAGAAGACCATGATATTTTTATTTTTATTTCGTTTGCTTGTCGAGCAGGTTCAAGTAGTTCAGTATTAGGATTGTACAGGTTTGTATGTCTCCAGCACACACAACACCGACACTCATTTTCACACACTTTCAGCTCTATACCCGAGCTTGTGGGACCTTAAGGATTAGGTGGTGACTCAGCATTGTCATTGAAGGCCTAGTACCTCTCTGATATTTGTTGACTCACCACTCGGATTGTTACTAGTGTCATGGACTAGTCATCCTGGAGGGTTTATCCCTACTTGTGATTAGGTTCATGAACTAGGTCCTTGACAAGGGCAATCTTGGGACCATGACCTTTAGAAGTCTAGACACATCCTAAAGTTTATACTCCTAAATTGACTTAGTGGCCGATCGACTTAGAAGTTGCCATCATAGGTACCCTTGATTAGGCCCTACCTCTTAAGACAATTGGAGGCGTGCCATATCTCCCTTGTGCTTTTCTATCCATTTACTTATTTATTTATTTTTACTTCATTTCCCTTTGTGTTTTAACAAATGAATAATAAATAAATAAAATACATATTATATATATATATATATATATATATTGTTTTATTTTTTGGTAAAATAATATATTTTTTTAGGTGATTCTCTTTTGTGGAGGAAAGACACTATCTATGTAGCAAGGAACGGAAAAGTCTAACTCTAGCAATGCAATTGGCCTGAAGAAGAATATTAGAATTGACGTGAAAATCAATGATGTGAAGACTTTAATGGAAATCAGTTGCTTGATGCCAAAAGAAGTGTGTTCAGAGTTTGCAAGCAAGTATGGGAAGATTTTGGACTTATTACACATACATGTAGATGCTTTGGGCTTGAGTGCTTTGGCCCAATATTGGAACCCGAATTTGAGGTGTTTCGAATTGCCGAATTTGGATACGACACCGACTATAGAAGAATATGCATACATGCTACGGATGCCTTTTCCAAGGGAGTTTCGTGTTTATTTCTATCATGGCCAGCATGTTAGTGATGGGAAGGTTGCAGAGTTGTTGGGAATTCTACCGAAGCCATCAGACAAAATGGAAAAAGGAGCTGTCAGAGGTCTGAGGCGAAGATTCCTTGAAGTTTATCTCCAGGAACTAGCACGACAAAATAATTGGGTTATATTCAAGTGGGTGTTAGCTTTAACCATTTATGGGCTGGTGCTTTTCCCCTTTATACCAGACATGGTGGATTACGCAGCCTTGGATGTCTACTACAAGGTCGAAGAATATACTGTGAACCCTGTTCCCGCAATTTTGGCAGAAACATTCCTATCATTGCAAGTTTGCCATGAAAGTCAACAAGGCAAATTGTGATGTTGTGCACAAATGTTGTATGTTTGGATCGTGACTCACATGTATGCTCGGAATTATGTTAGTGGGATTGATGACCCTTTGAGGAGATTCCATCATATTCCGATAAAGCCGCACAAACCCAATGAATGGAGACAAGAATTTGATGAGGTTGATTCGAAAGCTTTTTGCTGGACGTGTCCTTGGTATAAAGGAAATACAATCATCTTCAGTTGTGGGAATTTCTCGAATATTCCTTTGATGGGACCAAGGGGTTGTGTGTTATATTCTCCGGCACTTGTGATTCGACAATTGAAATGGACTCAACAGGAACCACTTGAAGAAGTGTTAGGTGGAATTTCGTTCATATATCAAGAATGCGAGGTTGTCAAGAATACAACAATAGCTGTTAGATCCGCCTGGAGCAACATCCGGGTACTGGGATCCAATGAGTTGGGAAGACAAATTATTTCTCGTACTAAAAACTATGAGGCATGGAGGAACGCAAGGAAAGACAACCGTGTTATTTCGAAACCAATCTCGCATGAAGATGAAAATCCGCAAATGGAAGCAGAAATGTTAAAGAAGATCGAGGTTATGATGGCCCAGATGGGAGTGCTAGAGGAAAAGAATGAAACAGATCAAATCACCATCGTCACGCTCCAACACCAAATCCAGAAGTTAAACATAAGGATAGAACATTTGAAATATGAATGTGCCGATGCATATGAAGCCGCAGCTCCAGCAAAGAGAGCAAGGAAGGGGAATATGAAAGAGTCGGAAGTTCGAGGATTACTAGCAAGGATAGAAGATCAAAAAAAGCGTTGGCACAAATCTTCAAAGAAAAAGAAGACTTGGGTGCAAAAATCGAAGTGCACATTCAGACAATCCGGATGTTGGAAGAAAGCATAGGATCTCTACAAGAAGCCTTAACTCATGCTGAGCGCTACTCGGATGAAGGTTGGAATGCAGTTGCAAGTATACGCGAATCATTGAAAAAATCGCAAGAGAAAGAGCAACAGTTATGGATAAGGCTCCGGATGATCGAAAGGGAGAAAAAACAGTATGAGGATGAGATCAGACAACAGGAAGAATAGCTAGAGAACTGGGAATCCGTGGCAAAAGATTTGAAGGCTGACAGAGATGCTTGGAAGAAAAGATATGAACACCTCTCAGAAAGTTTGAAATACCATACCTATCAGTTTGTGGGTCACCTCGAGAAATCACTAGTCCAAACTCGCATGAATGACGGATCTCCAATACCTCCAAAAATAGGTCGCTTCATGAAGTATTGTAGAGGTCTTGCTAGCGGGTTCAAAAGGAAGACTTTAAAAATTTTGATGTAATTCTGTTAGATGGGAGACATTGTATTTTCTCTTCAAAGAAATAAAAGCCATTTTTTAGGGTTACATCCATCAATGAATTCTGCTCTATCTTATGGTGTGTTACAAGTAGGCCTGTATGATTGCATTGCTAGTGAATGATACTGTCTATTTAGGGACACATGTTCCCATGGATTTGTCATCAACCACGCATTAACCTAAGGGGGATGTACCTCTAGAGTTATGTGTCGGGGTGAAGTTGCTTGCTACAAAAAATGGTCTTTCCTTTGCAAAAGAAAGAATTCATGGTCCTTTCGAAGCATACTTTTATCTTTCTTAATAATAAATAATAATAACAAAAAATTGTGTGTATATATATATATATATATATATATATATATATATATATATATATATATATATATATATATATAAAGGGGGTTACTGATTAGAATAATTGACGATTTTTCGAGCAGAGCTAAAAACACGAATCTGAGGGTTCGAGAATCATTGCGCGACCTAAGAAAGACGATACCAATCAAACCCGAGTTCACAACACAAGATCTCGGACCAGGATGGCTGCCAACGATCCTGAGACAGGAAGGAACTTGAGTTTAGAAGTAGACGAAGTGAAGGGAAGAGTGACTGAAATCTCTGAAACTCAAGCAAGGTTGGAGGCTATACTACAGGATATGAAGGAATCTCTTAGCAGGCTTGGTGCAAATAGAATTGGAAATGAAGATGACCCACGTGTAAGCATACAACCGGCCCTCTACATGGTAACTGCTCCAATGTTTTCAAACATAAGCCATAGCCTTACTCAGGGAATGTCGGGTTACACAGAACCCATAATGATCCCCATCGGGGAAGGATATCGCCCCATCGAGAATGTGTATCATGAGGCTGCTGGCTATGCAGGACTTACATGGGAAAAACCCCATGCATCCATTCCTGGACAATCAAGATGAATTCAGTTTGGACCCGATAAGATGAAGGAAGAGTGGATGGAGAAGGTAGAAGAACAAATAAAAGAGATCAAGGGCTCAAATACTTATGGCCTTCTCAAGATTGAAGAACTTTGTCCTGCCACAAATGTCGTGATTCCTAAGGATTTCAAAATTCCTGATTTTTCCAAATATGACGGAAGTGGGAACCCACGATTCCATTTGATTAGCTATGCCACCAAAATGGCCATCTGGTCTAAGGATGACAAGTTCTTTATTGGTTTTTTCCATGAAAGTTTGACTGGAATTGCACTAGAGTGGTACCTTCAGTTAGACCATTCTAAGATATCTCGGTGGACAGAATTAGCCGATTTGTTCATGGATCAATACAAATTTAATTTGGACGTAGCTCCGACCCGTGAACAGTTGACTACAATTCAGAAGAAGAATGATGAATCCTTCAAACAGTATGCACAAAGGTGGAGGAGTTTGGTCGCTCGGTTCAAATTCGGCCACGATGTTGTCCGAAATGTGCTCATACTTTTTGGGAACCCTGGGATCCCCCTTTATCGGAGCAATGGCAGGAGTAGCTTATAGGGATTTCTCTGACTTGATTGTTGCATGGGAAAGAATTGAAATCCTAGCCAGAGCCGGGAAGTTGCCAACTGACATGGAAGGCAGTGCATCCAAGAAGGGGTTCCAGCCCAAGAAGAAGGAAGCAGAAGCAAATTATGTGCAACACCAAAGAAAACTTTGGACCTCGACATGTCCCTTCATACCCATGGTACCAAGCACCATATCAGACCCAAACACCATTTTACCCACCTCAACAGGCCTCACCAACCATCACCCAGCCACAAAACCAAATAAATAACATCCCTACCCCTCAACCATACAACCCCACTCGCCCAACATATACTCATTATCCACCTGCACCTCAACAAAACCATCCAAGCTACCCTCGACCTCGCCCAAATTTTCCAAATCAGGGACGTTCCCAATATCAAAATCTGCCTCCTTTCCCAAGACTGTCTATCTCTAATGCAGATTTGTTCAAACAACTGTTTGATCATCACCTAATCGCTGGAAACCCTGTACGGCCTATGGAACCACCTTTCCCTGCTTGGTACAATCCAAAATTGACTTGCAAGTATCACATGGATGCCCTGGGGCATTTCATTGAAGAATGTGAGGCCTTCAAGACAGTAGTAAGAAAATTCATTGCTTGTGGAAGATTGGGTTTCGAAGAAGATTCTGGGCCTAGCATTGTTAATAACCCAATCCCAAACCATAATGCAGGAAATAGTGTGAATAACTTGGAAGTGAAAGGACCTCAAGTTAAGAAGGTTTTGGAATTGCGAACCCCGATGCAAGAAGTATTTGCGGGGCTCAAGAAATCAGGATATGATATTGTTGCACCGGTGAAGCTGATTGGGGAAAAAGAGAAGTATGATGATGATTTAAGTTGCGATTATCATCATTGGCAGGTAGGGCATGATATTGAAACTTGTTGGGACTTTAAGGTCCGAGTCCAAGGATTACTTACCTTGAGGGTGATCCAAGCTAAGCGAGGTACGACTGAAGAAGTTAATGTGGTTGAAATTTTTTTTTCTCCGGATACCACCTATGAATGATGCGCTGGCGCCAGAAAAAGTGATTGTAAAGGTGAAAAAGCCAACTCCTTTTGCTTATAATGATACACACGCTGTACCATGGAATTATGAACAGAAAGTTGAACTAGTAGGAGGGGCAGGAGAAACTTCGAAGGCCCAGGTTACTAATGTTGTGAGAATTGGAGGCATCACAAAGAGTGGGCGATACTATGACCCGGTAGAAGAATAAGCAAGGAAGAATACCAAAGATGAAGGAAAAGAGAAGGAAGAAGAAGAAGAAGAGTTCCTGAAGATCATGAAGCAAAGTGAATACAATGTGATGGAGCAGTTGAAGAAAACACCGGCAAGAATATCCCTTTTGTCGCTTGTCCTCACATCAGAGATGCATCGTAAGGCATTATTGAAGGTGTTGAATGAAGCTTATGTTAATCACGACGTCACGCCACAGAATGTAGTAAACATGGTGGATCTGGTGAGGCGGATCAACATGATCAATTTCTCGGAAGATGAGGTGTTTTTGAAGTTTAGAGGTAGTCCTAAGGCACTCCACATTACCCTAAGGTGCAAAGGATTTGTGATTGCGAAGGTGCTTATAGATGGTGGCTCGGTATTGAATGTGATTCCGTTGTCAACTCTAGAGCAGCTAAACATAGGCTTGACGGATTTGACACCCCAAGAGATGATTGTGCGAGCCTTTGATGGGACAGCAAGAGGGATCTTAGGGGAAATAACTCTGCCCCTCGAAGTAGGGCCTAGTTGTTTTCGTGTTCTCTTTCAAGTCATGGAGATCCAGCCAACTTATACTATGCTCCTAGGAAGGCCTTGGATTCATGAAGCTGGTGTTGTTCCATCAACATTGCATCAGTGTCTGAAGTATATTCAAGATGGGGCTGTAATTACCATCCGCGGTGAAGAGGAAATCATGATTTCAAAGCATGTTTCGGTACCATACATAGAAAGTACAGAGCAAGTCGAGGATGATTCCCTACGTAGTTTTGAAATTCTGAAGCCAGAGAGCAAGAAGGAGGAGCTGCCAATACAAAATGTGAATGAAGTGGCAGTTCGTATAATGGAAAGGAGTGGGTATCAGAAAGGAAGAGGCCTAGGGGCAAGCCTCCAAGGGATCCCTCAACCGATTGCAGCAGTTACAAGAGATGGAAGACATGGATTAGGATACAATCCTTCTCTAGCGGAAAATATGAAGTACCTGACTCTCAGAGGCAAGAAAGAAGAAAGAAAGGAATTTAATTATATCCCCCACTTGACAGATACTTTCTCAAAGATCAATCAAAGTGATCTCGCCAAAAAAGTTGACTTCCCCTCATTTCACTATCAGTGCACCTGAAGATGAGCAAGCAAGAAACCCTGTTATTTATCTCTCTGCTGACAATGAGGTCCTTGGCAATTGGCAGTCTGAACCATTTGTTGATGTTATTTCCATGAAGTAATTACCTTTTTGTATCTCGTATAAACTGATGTTTACTTTAGTTGAGAAATGAATAAAATGAGTTAGTATGATTTTTCAGCATTTTCCTTGGTGTCTTCCTTTCTCTACCCTTTTATCTTATATCAATTGCGTTTCATTTCTTGAATAATATCCTTGCCTATATTTCTCTTGTTTCAAACATCTTCTTTTAGGAACCTCACCACCGTCGAAGGTTTGTCTCACAAAAGGAACCTTGAAACCTCATTTACTGATTCCCTTGCGGCTGTTGACGAAAACGATTCTGGGAATAGTGAGGAAGAAGAAGCAATTGAGGAATTTACAAAGTCGATAGAGCGCTCAAAAAATGGGTTCACTTCAAATGATGAAGTTATAGAAGTGATTAATATGGGGACCGAGGAAGACAAGAAGGAGTTGAAAATAGTGGATAATCCAGAACGTGCAGAAATGGTCGTGCTATTTAAGGAGTACCTTGATGTGTTTGCATGGTCCTACAAAGATATGCCAGGATTGGATCCAGAGATAGCATCGCATAAAATCCCACTGTGCCCAGATACGGTGGTGAAGAAACAGAGGTTGAGGAGGATACATCCAGATATGTCACTAAAGATCAAAGAAGAGGTAACTAAGCAGTTAGAAGCTGGGTTTGTGGAAGTATCGAGAGACCCAGAGTGGGTTGCTAATGTCGTACCAGTACCAAAGAAGGATGGAAAGTAATAATGTGTGTGGATTACAGAGATCTGAACAAAGCAAGTCCGAAGGATGACTTCCCATTGCCTCATATTGATGTACTCGTAGACAGTACAGCAAGGAACCACAGATTCTCCTTCATGGATGGGTATTCGGGATACAATCATATTCTCATGGACGTCGATGACAAAGAGAAGACGACTTTCATCACCCCTTGGGGATCTTTTTGTTACAGAGTAATGCCTTTTGGGCTTAAGAATGCCGGAGCTACCTACCAGCGTGCGATGGTAACATTGTTCCATGATATGATGCACAAGGAAATAGAGGTATACGTGGATGACATAGTGGCTAAGTCTAAGGAGGGGTAAAGTCATGTAGCGGTTTTGCATAAGTTATTTGAGAGATTAAGGAAGTACAATCTGAGACTCAATCCCACAAAATGTGTGTTTGGAGCCTCAAATGGGAAATTGTTGGGTTTTGTGGTCAATAGGGAAGGAATACAAGTGCAGCCCGAAAAGGCAAAGGCGATCAGGGACATGCCAACTCCCAAGAATGAACGAGAAGTAAGGGTTTTTCTAGGGAGATTAAATTACATTGCCCGATTCATTGCTAACTTGACAGGCACGTGTGAGCCTATTTTTAAGCTATTAAAGAAGAATAATCCGGGGAGATGGAATGAGGAATGTCAGGAAGCCTTTGATAAAATAAAGGCATACCTATTAAACCCACCAGTGTTGGTGCCGCCCACTCAAGGTCGTCCTTTGATACTGTATCTCACAATCCTCCCAACCTCAATGGGGGCAATGTTGGGGCAACATGATGAGTCTGGCAAGAGAGAACATGCAATTTATTATCTGATCAAGAAGTTTAATGACTGCGAAGCCCGATACATGGCAATTGAGAATACTTGTTGTGTATTGGTATGGACCTCCAAGAGACTCAGGCAATACATGTTATACTACACCACTTGGTTAATCTCCGAATTGACTCTTTGAAGTATATCTTTGAAAGTCCTCACATATCATTAAGGGCCTCAAAGTGGCAAATGATATTATCAGAATTCGATATTAAGTATATGACCCGAAAATCCGTTAAGGGAAGTGCAATTGCTGATCACTTAGCTGAAAACCCTCTTGAGGGAGGACAACCAATTATATCCAAGTTCCTTGATGGAGAGATATTGTCATTGGAAGAAGGTGAAACAGAGGAAGATGATATGTGGAAGATGTATTTTGATGGAGCAGTTAATATGCATGGAAGCGGCATAAGAGCGGCGGTTGTTTCTCCGGAAGGCAAGCAATACCCGGTGGCTCTTAAGCTTGAATTTGAATGCACCAACAATATTGCTGAGTATGAAGCATATGCAAGTGGATTACAAGCAGCGATTGATCTTGGAATAAAACAGCTAAAGGTCTTTGGATATGCAGCCTTAATCATTTATCAAGTCAACGACGAATGGCAAACTAAAGATCCCAAGCTTGTCCCGTATCAGAAATACTTGACTCAGTTAGTTGCGAAGTTTGATGAGATTACTTTCTCGCACTTAACTCGAGACAAGAATCAATTTACGGATGCTTTAGCCACATTAGCCGCTATGACCAAGCTGGGTCTCCATACCACTGTCCAACCTATTCAAGTGAAGGTACAAGATGAGCCAGCATACTGTGCACATGTGGAAGAAGAGCTCGATGGTAATCCTTGGGATCATGACATCAAGCAATATATGAAGAGTAGAACATACCCAGCTGGAGCAAATGAAGTGAATAAGAGGAAGATTCGTAGATTATCAATGTCCTTTTACTTGGATGGCGAAATTCTATATAAGAGAAACTATGATGGGGTCCTCATAAGATGTGTCGATGCTCGTGAAGCTCGGACTATCATGATAGAAGTTCACGAAGGGATATGTGGAACACATGCCAATGGTCACATGATGGCACGCGAGATCCTACGAAATGGTCACTATTGGCTAACAATGGAAGCCGATTGTCTGGAGTATGTCCAAAAATGCCGTAAATGCCAAATATATGCAGATCAGATCAAAGCTCCACCGTTCCAACTACACAATCTGGTGTCTCCATGGCCATTTTCTATGTGGGGAATAGACGTCATTGAACCAATCAATCCCAAGACTTCAAACAGACATCGCTTCTTCCTGGTTGCAATAGATTACTTCACTAAGTGGGTAGAAGCAGCATCATATGCCAATATAACTCAAAAGGTGTTTACCAAGTTCCTAAAAAGGGATATTATTTGTCGCTATGGAATACCAGAAAGAATCATTACAGATAATGCTGCCAATCTTAATGGGGCGGATGTAAAGAAGTTATTAGAGACTTTTAAAATCAAGCACCATAATTCCACCCCATACAGACCTCAGATGAACGGGGCGGTAGAAGCGGCCAACAAGAATGTCAAGAAAATTGTTTCTAATTAAAATGGTAGTAAATTATAAGGATTGGCATGAAATGTTGCCATACGCTTTGCACGCGTATCGTACCAATATACGATCAAGTACTGGGGCAACGCCTTTCTCATTGGTGTATGGAATGGAACCTGTTTCTCCTATAGAAGTTGAAATTCCTTCATTAAGAGTGCTGATGGAAGCTGACTTGGAAGAATCAGAATGGGTGAAAGCTCGATATGATCAGTTAAACATGACTGAGGAAAAAAGACCGGTGGCCCTTTGTCATGGAAAACTATATCAGAGAAGAATGGCTAAAGCCTTTAATAAGAAAGTTCGTCATAGAGAGTTTCAACCAGGTGATTTGGTGTTAAAGAAAGTACTTCCCAACCAAGAAGATGTTCGAGGAAAATGGGCACCTAATTATGAAGGGCCATATATAGTAAAGCAGGCATACTCAGGCGGAGCCTTGGTCCTAACAGATGAAAACGAACGAGAGCTACCGAGACCTGTAAACTCTGATGCCGTGAAAAAGTTCTATGCCTGATAAAAAAGAAAGAAAAAAATAAAGGGAGAGCCCGTTAGGTTGAAAACCCATAAGGGAGACCTAAGCAAAAGTTAGGGCATAAATAAAATAAAATAAAAAGAAGTCCGTTAGGTCGAAAACCCGCGAGGGCGGCCTAAGCAAAAGTTAGGGCATTAAAAAAAACAAAGAGAGAGAGAGAAGTCTGTTAGGTTGAAAACCCGAAAGGGCGACCTAAGCAAAAATTAGGACAAAGAAACTGAATCTTAGTCTGAAAACCCGCAAGGGCAGTTTAAGAAGATATCTGAATGTTCACCATACTGGGGCAATTTTGCGCATGACTTGCTACACTGGGGCAATTCTGCTTGCGACTGGCTACAATGGGGCAAAGAAAATCATTGAAATGTTAATGAAAGGATGTATGTGGAAGCTGAGACCAGGATCTGCGACGTCAAACAGTTGTTGGGAATCAGTTAAGAGGTCAGGGAACCAATACTGGGGCAAATTTTTATGCGGTTTTCTTTGTTCCTTCATCCCTTTTCATACAATTCCCATACACCCCTTTGTATTTCCCCTCTTTCTTTCTAATTTCCTTGTGTGCAATATAAATTCTCATGTTAAGGCAAGGTTTTATTCATCCATTTCTGTCTATTGTGCTTAAATCATGCTTGCGCATTGAAATCATGTCTCAATTTAAGTAAATTTAAGTTTAATAGTATGATTGGATAATTCTAATGGTTACTTCAATGAATGGTTTGAACCAAAGAAAGCCCAGCATTTCAAAGTCAATAAGGGAGATAACGGTGCACAATGGGGAGAAAAGAAAAGCAATAATAAAAGTCTCCACGAGTCCTAGTCTTGAAGGAAATAATCACTCTATGTGTCTCCACCATTTTGAAAAGAAGCCCCTCTAATCGAAAGACCCTAACTCAGAGCTGTTGATAAACAAGGGTTTGATTGGTCGAAGTCTTTTAATGGAGCGTGTGGTTCAGTTGTAATTGAGACAAAGGTAAAGAAAGTTTTTTTAAGAGAAAGCAAGTTACCATCATTTTATTTCTGGGATCCGAGGCCCACTGCAATTTATTTTTCAAGCTCAAAGGCTCACCGCAAATTTACTTTTGGGATATGAGGCCCGCTGCAAATTCATTTTTCGAGCTCTGAGGCTCACTACTGATTTTATATTTGGGATCTGAGGCCCACTGCAATTTATTTATCGAGCTTTGAGGCTCACTGCAAATTTATTTTTGGGATCTGAGGGCCACTGCAAATTTATTTTTCAAGCTGAGGCTCACTACTAATTTTATATTTGGGATCTGAAGCCCGCTGCAATTTATTTTTCGAGCTCTAAGGCTCACTGCAAATTTACTTTTGAGATCTGAGGCCCGCTGTAAATTTATTTTTCGAGCTCTGAGGCTCACTACTAATTTTATATTTGGGATCTGAGGCCCATTGCAATTTATTTTTCGATCTCTGAGGCTCACTGCAAGTTTATTTTTGGGATCTGAGGCCTGCTGCAAATTTATTTTTCGAGCTCTGAGGCTCACTACTAATTTTATATTTGGGATCTGAGGCCCACTGCAATTTATTTTTCGAGCTGAGGCTCACTGCAAATTTATTTTTGGGATCTGAGGCCCGCTGCAAATTTATCTTCGAGCTCTGAGGCTCGCTGCTAATTTGGGATCTGAGGTCCACGGCATTTCGGGATCTGAGTCCCACAGTCGTTTTTATTTTCCAATCTCTAAAACTTAATTTTCTCCAGCCTGTTTCCCATCCCGGCTAAAATGTGAGTTCATTTTCTTTACTAGTTCCTTACTACTCTCACATGAAAAATCGTTCTTTCTTCATGTATTCTAGTAATGAACAAGTAAAGAGGGGCAACTGTGAACACCCCATTTTGAACGGGTCTCTTAGTCTTCACTAAAAATTTCAAAAAAAATAATAAAATAAAAAATTGCAAAGAAAATAAAAATAATAAAAATAATAAAAATAAAAAAAGATTTTCAATTGGGTCAGGCCAGTTAAACCCATTTCATCCTCCTCCAACAAACCCTAGCAACCACTTTATTTTGAATCAGAGATAGAAATCTTAATCTTGACAGATTTTTAGGAACAAGATCAGATAGCAATCTTAATCTTGGCGGAATTTTAGGATCAACAACAGGGGTTACAGAGAGGGGGGGGGGGGGGGGGGAGAGAAAATTCGTTACTTTCTTCCTGGTTGCAAAAAAAAGAACCACATCCTCCTCTCATTTTTTTTATTCTTTCTTGCTTTTAATAGGGCCTTCATTTTTTCTATCAGACACACATTTTTTACTCTCAACTCTCTCCTTCTTCCTCTCATCTCTCTCAAAACTCCATTGCTCTCTTTCCACCTTGCTGAAAAATCGCGCCACCACCCTCACTCTGTCCAGATCTGGATTCAGATCTCTTCTCAATAAGAGACCCATCCCCGACGCCGCCTCGCTCCGCGATCTGTACTGCCGCCCCGAGACGAAAACGCCGCTGCTCTGAGTTCCGCTGGTTCCTTCGTCACACCACCGGCCTCCGCTTCTTTCCTCCGTTCACGCGCATGTGAATGGTCAAGTGGCTCTTGGTTACCTCTATACTCTGTTCTGCAGCGTTACTTTTGTTTTAGCCTGATGTGCTGATGCAATGTATTAGTCTTAGCAGGTTTTTAAAAAAAAAAAGAAAAAAAAATCTTTTCTTTTTGTGATTTTCTTGTGAAATATTTATTTTAAAACAGATAAATAGAATGATATAAAAAGGAAATACTGAAAAATAATTTTGAGATTGCTTTGTGAGAGGTTTCACACTCAATTCCTTAGATGTGGGATAGCTCTGTGGACGTGTCTGCCATGTTCTATCTCGCTTAAGAGTTTTTCGATAAAATAAAATAAAATGAAATGAAATATATCAAAAATATTTTTTTAAATAAATAAAATAAATAAACCCTTTTCATAAAAATTAAAATCAACCAACAAATAAAATATTTTGTATAAGAACTACGCGGCTTTGAGTTTCCCATCACAGCAGGGAATACGTAGGAGCGATATTAATCATCTCGTCAAGCCAAAATTAATTTTTCCCTTATTTTTGTGTTCTTTTTAATTTATTTAATGTGGATAATTAATTAATAATTTATTTAATGTTTTTGGGTTGCTCTATGACAAGTGTCATGCTCAATCCCCTAGCTTTGAGGTTGCCCTATGGACTTACGTGCCATGTTCAACCCCATTTAGGATTTATCAATAATATTTTTTTAAAAAAAAATTTAAATGCAAAAAACCAATAAAGAAACATAAAAATAAAGAAAATATTAATAAATAAATCCTTCCTTGTAAATATTTTTGGGGTAAAAAAATAAATAATTTAATTTTGCACGATTAATTCAAGGTACCATTCATAGGATGGGTGACGTAGGGTGCTTAACACCTTCCCTACTCGTAACCGACTCCCGAACTCAACTTGGTTTCAAAGAACATTTTTTTAAAAGGTTTTACAATTTTTCCTAAATTAAATAAAATTGGTGGCGACTCTACTTTTCCTTAAAATATCTTTTTATCGTCGTCCTCGTCGTAATTTTTGGTTGTGACAATGTAAATGAATGGTTTGGCATTAAATGAATGGGTCAAGTACCCAAGTTATTTGAATTTGTATTATTGTATTAATTTGATATATCTATATATATAATTATTGCCTTGGAAACATATATTTTTATAAATATTCACAGTAAATAGTTATCAGAAAATAACCCTAAAAAGATTTGCTTTACCAAAATTATATTAATATCCTACTCGAAAAATCATAAAAATAGATGTGAGTTGTGACAATTATATAATTTAGGAACTCCAACGTGGGAGTTGAGGATGAATACTCCCTTGAGTTGACCGGTGATAACAGGTATCAATATTTGAATTAACCGGTAATTAAAAGTCTGTTTATTGATTATTTAATTTAAATTATTTGATAATTATAATGAATTACTATCATAACTTCATATTAACATATTAATGATAATGATTACATCGTCTTCTTCCTTGATCTCCACCTTTCTCTCTCTGGAATTGAATTTTTTTCTGCAAAACGATGTGGACATGCACACTAAGCAGCTCCACATTTGAACCATCAATTTTTGCCAAACACACCAAGCAGCTTCCAATCTGTGCAACCCCGCTGCCGTCCCAGCCGCAAACACCGGTCGGTTCAAATACCCACTGTCACATCACTACGTCCTTTGTTCATCCACCGAACCGCCACCACCGCGAGCTCCGCCGCGTAAGTAGACTTCACAATCGTCACTTCCAGATCCTCTACCGCCTCACGTCACAGCTTCCAGACCGGACTTAGCTTCTAGAACCAACAAGCACCAAAGCTCCCACCTTTCAATTTCCCATGTTTTACTTGTTTAAAATATCTTTTTTTAAATTTAAAAAAACATTTTTTTTCAGATCTGAACTTAACCGTCCTTCTTCCTCCAACCTACAATACCCACTCCACCCCCTTTCTCTCCCCCTCACTTCCTCGGTCTCAAACCTCAACCATGATTCGGCATAAACTAAAAACCAAAATCTGGATCTTTTAAAGTTCTACAATATGAAGAAGCTAGAGCGCATGGTATGATTTTCGAAGAGGAAGCAACACTTCCTTCGTGACAACATCCTAGCATGGTTGAAAAACGATGTCACCCCTCTGGTTATATTTGTCATGCGCTTCTGGAGAGTATATGGTTCTACATATTATCTAATAAAGCAAATGGTTTCAAAACTCTACAACCAAATACGTTGAAAATTGTCAATATCATCTCCAAAAAAATAAGGATTTTATAAGGAGAGATTAGATAATAGGCTTATCAAAATCCACTTCTTGCAAAAACTAATGCCTCTGTATTTCTCACATGTTCATTAATAAATATTAAGCATCTATTTCTTCATCCTTTCAGCCTCTTCCATTTTCTCACCCATAATATACAAATCACAAACAATCCTATAAATCCCCCATTTTATGGTTTTGCCATCTCAATACCTGTTCAATCACCCTCTCAGCAATCAAATGGAGCGTTCTCCTACAAACATACAGAGGAGAGAGAAAGAATGAATGATGGTGAAGGAAAGAAAAACGCTGAGAGAAAGAAACTAAGAAATATTGGTGATCGAAGAATAAACAAAAAGAAATTTGGGAGTAATGTCGATGGGAACAGATGTCCAATGTCTCCATTACCAACTGCTATTTCAAGTGTGCTTCAGTCTAATGAGAAGGTTTACCCATTGGATCACCCACTGCTAGGACTTATTATTGAATAAAATAAATACCGATCCAAAGTATAAAGCGAAATATATCTTCCATTGCATCACTTACTAATATATCATGTAACAATAAATTCCTAAATAATTGTACTCATATATATTTTCTATGTTTTTCCACTAGCGCATTAATATGATATATGAAGGTGGTACAAGCGGAAGTACAAATGAAGGACAAAGTATTAGTCCTCTCAGTTTTGTTACTCCATCTTCTAATGCTAAATCAAGTGCAATAGCTTATATATCAATGCAAAATCCGGCTTCGGCATGTGAAGCAACTTATTCTCCAAATTCAATGGTTACTAATTTACCAACATATGAATATCTAAGTGGTAATATCCTGTTAATATTAACATTAATTCCATTTTAAATTTAAAAGGAGTATCAACTCTAATCATTATAATTTTACTATAAACATTCTACATTGCAGAAAATGACTTATTTCAAGTTCATCTTGCTTAACTTATTTTAGGGTATTCACCTATAAGAATCATGGATCCACTATGGACTTCTTCTCCTTCATATTTGACCTCTGAAGAAATAAATGTAGACCTTCTTGCTACTTCAAATAGTGAAGAACAATTAAGAACTAATACGCATGAAGACATTGGAACCGCTTTCATTCCATCCGAGCTGTATTCTAAGTCAGAAAACCAAGGTAAGAGAAACCGATAAACTAAGTTTTTTTTTCATCAAAGAATTTTTTTAATTATATCTTATTTTTTATATGAATATATTTAATGAACTATTTGTTTTGGGTCAATAAACTATACATCCAAAACTCAAAATACATAAAAAAAAAATTCAATAAACTCTCTAACACTTATTCCAAAACAACGGTTTTATTTAAGAAAATAAATAATATATTTATATTTTAATATTATTTTTAATAATAATGCTTAAATTATCTTGACTTATATGATTCAAAGATTTATTTTGTATCTATTATTATAATAAAGAGTTCTTAAATTGTTATTAATACTAAAATATCACTTCATTAGAAGGTTTTATGCTTATAAAAAATAATTCAAAATCAAATATACAATACTCTGTCATATAATAAACTTGATCCTGGCAATGTATCAAATTTATAATCAATATTTTATTTCTCAATTTATTAAATAGTTCATTTAAACCTAATTAATTATATGATATTCACATGCATTATATATTTGACATAATATGTGAATATTTTGTTAAAAACTTTATATAATTGATATATCAAAATTCAAAAGTTATCTTATTATACTATTTTTTAAATAAAAAATATATTAATAATTACCTTTTTTTTAAAACTATAATACTAAAATTATTAATCAAATAATATAAAAATCATCAATAGTTTATCTCGTGTGAGCACGGGTTCAAACTCTATTTTATTTAACAATAGGATATTGCAATTTATAAGTGCAGTTGGATATTTAATTTGCATACTCAAAACTAGATTTTGGGGTGTTCAAATTCCATTCCAAACTGCCGTTATGATTCTTTTATCAGTTTATGCCAACATCATTACATTAATGACCCCAAAAAACGTTTATGGGTCAATATCAGCATGATTGAGGGAGCTTTTGCTTTTGTTAACTTTCCAAATTGTAAAATAGCCTCTGCTTTCGTGGAAGGATAAGAAAATCCAAAGTGAGTTTATTTTTAAATTATTTGTAAAGATTTAATTGATATAAAATCTTTACACTGATGTATATAAATTAAACTCTATTTGTAATTATTTATAAAAAATATTTAATTTTTCAGCCCCGTCAACTCTCAATTTATTTTTAAAAAATACCAAAAATAAATAAATTTATATATAGTCTATCAAAGACCTACAAATTGAGTTGATTTCTTTGTATTAAACAAATTAGTCTTTTTAAAAAGACTTAATTAACTACTTGGATTAAGGACTGAGTTGAAAAAGAAAAGTTGTTTTTATAACTTGTGTTCTAACTTCTAAGGAATTTAATAAAAACAAGTTTTTATTAAAAGATTAAATATAATATTTCTTAATATTTTAAATACATGAATTTCCAATGAAAATTTTCTTCTTCTTTAACCATCTCGAACACTAAATAGCATTCTCATCATGTGATATTCTTTGGCTGGCAGTGGCTATGAATGTGCAATGGTGAAGATTTTGGAGGTACGTGGAGATGTTGGGTTATCTAAAACAATAAAGATTTGTTTTTTTTTATTTTCAATTTCCTGTTTTCATTTCAAGTTTTCAATTTCAAAATTGTCGTATTATTTTCATTGTTTCCTGTTTTCAAAATTTTTTATATGAAATACTAAAAATAACTTTTTTCTGTTTTCACTTTTTCATATACAAATTTCTGAAAACAAGAAATTGAATGAAAACAAGATGATAATTTTATAATTATTTCTAAAAACAAAAAATAAAAATAGAAAATAGAAAACAAAACAAACATTCCCTAAACAATTAGAATCATTTGAATGAGTAAAACTCAAATACGTAGGTGAAATTAATGAAGCACATATGTCCAAACACATAGCAGGGTCCATTGCTTTAACAATCTTTTGGTGAAAAACATGCTTTACTTGTGGAAAAGAGAGGCATTGTAGTTTAGTGAGTCGCTGAGTCATGTTCAA
Source organism: Sophora flavescens (assembly GCA_030762895.1). Classification (NCBI taxonomy): domain Eukaryota; kingdom Viridiplantae; phylum Streptophyta; class Magnoliopsida; order Fabales; family Fabaceae; genus Sophora; species Sophora flavescens. Next base: position 205,501,259 of record CM061065.1, on the reverse strand, counting down.
AGTTGCTCATTTGCTCCGCAAAAGGCTCATAATTGCATCTCTAAGTCTTTATCTATGTGATGAGTGATGTGACTACCACCATTTCTTGGCTCCCTCTATAAAACTCCGACTACTCCGTACATCGCACGAGAATATATAAAATTTCGAAAATAAATAGTTGATATAAACATATATTTTATAATTTAAAATGTAATTTCATGTTTTGACTTAATTAAAATACAATTTCATTATCATTTGGAAACAAATACTTAATATTAATGCGATAAATTTCACAAAATTAAATCTTCATCCTAACACTGTTTGCTTCAAACTTGACATCCTGCAAAAAAAATTGAAATAATTTTTAAAGACTTGAGAAAAGCAACAGCATTCAAACCTTGTTAGTATTAATAAACCCAAGAAAAGGAGTGTCATGGATGTAATTTGAAAAATAAAGTATAATAACCATGTGTTATTCCTTTTTCAGGTATTATCACACTTTTAATCATACGATCATTAAGAACATATTGAAAGTTACAAATTATATGTTAAACATGATATAATAACAAATACACATAAAAATGGTAGAAGACACGATTGCTGGAAAAATAATTGTTTTACGGAACTAACCTTTACCGGTAGTTTTGACTTGATACGAAAAAATAGATCCAATCATGTAATCACTTTAGACAGTCAACAATAATAACAAAGAGGATATGTTTGGAAGCATTAGTTTGAATAACATCCAAGTTACAAAAATCTGCAATGTTTCACAGCCAAAAAAATTAAAATGAATACAGAAAATATTAATTTTTCTGGCATATATAAATATCGTATGTAATATAAGTTGCAATGGATTTAGTTAACTGACCTATGCCAGTCTATGAAATACTTCTTTGAACACCATGTTAGTTGTTTTGTTTGAAATTTGTCCTGAATCATCTCTTATCAGAATTTTCAATCATTGATTACTTTTAACCCTTGAGAGGGCTACATACAATTGCCCATGACTAAACACAGGTCTAGGTAGATGAATTCCAACATGAAAGAGAGTTTGCCCTTGACTTTTATTAATAGTCATAACAAAACAACAAACCAAAGGAAATTGTCTTCTCTGGAATTTAATTGGCAACGTATGACTGGATGGCATCATGGTCATTCTTGGAATTAGGACAAGTTGCCCTACATTGTTTCCTGAAAGAATCTTAGCTTCAATAACATGGTTGCCCATTTTCGTAATTAGCAACCTAGTTCCATTGCACGGGCCATTTGATTGATCAATGTTTCTTAAGAGCATCACCGGAAGACCAACTTTAAAGTTTAGCTTGTGATTTGGAAGCCCGGAAGCTGTGAAGGAATTCAAAATATCAGTGGAATAGGTATCCTCGTCATTTTCAAAATTCGCATCTTCCTTGTAAATGTTATCTGAACTTAGGTAGGTTCTCTCATCACCTTGAACAAAAGACATCAAGTACTCATTGAGCATCGCAACATCTGAGAGTGTTGGAGAGAGGATTGCACGGTCTTGGAAAAAAATTAGAATTAGTGATGTTCTTCAAGAAATTTGGATAAACAAAGTCTACCAATTCAGCAAGTCGATTCCCCTGGTCTTTAATCAACATTTCATCTGGTACTTCTATGATAGCCTCACCATCAAGATCTTCTCCAACCTCTCCATCGCCAATTCTTAATAGCCATTCAGAAAATTCTCTCATGTCATTTAAATTCTGGTTAGATGAACTAATTTGAAGCCTCATATTTTTTTGTCAAAGTCAAGACCTTACAATAATCTCACAAATGTGAAGAATTTATTGTTGCGTGAACTATTTCTTGTCTACCTCCATAAGGAACAACTGGAAGTATCTCGGCTCATACACAATCCCCCCAAGCTTCGAGCCAACGGCGTGGAAGCTTTTCTGTTGGAGCCGAGGTTAGCCGCGGTGGAGGTGATTAATTGCTTTGTGCAAACGCCATGCCTTCTCGGGCCTTGAGATGGAAAAGAAACGTTAACTGGTGTGACACGTGGCCCTCGTGGTGTTGTTCCCGAGATTTATGGATTGCGGCGTGCTCCTTGGCGTGCTCCTAGTTTCCCGTGAGGGTGGTTTAATACCCTGACATTACTGCCACGTGTGGCCTTCCCATTTGGTTGGTGAATTTGGTCAGAGATACGAGGGGACGTTTCCCTGCTCTCGCCCAACAACCCTCATTAATGCAAGGGGGAGGTGTTGCTCTCGTCTTTCATAAGTTAGGGAGAGGCCATAGGTCTTTGTGCTTCCGTGAACCCTAGACCTCTTTATCGTGTCATTTCTAACCCGAGCATTTATACCTTCCTTCTGCTGCAGGTACGCCCTTGTTCCTCTCTTTCAAGTTCCCTGACTTTTATTTTCGTGATTACTCCTCCATGGAATCTTCATTTGAGGTATCCCAGGATGTCTCTTCTGGGGTTCAGGTCGTAGAACCTGAAATCCGTCTAACTGGGGGTTCTCCCCAGTCTTCCCCATCCTCTTCTCATGGTGGTGGTGGTGCCGTGGGTGACTCTTCCTCCTCCGGCGGGAACAGCTCAGCCACTGCTGATGCGGTTCCCATTCCCAGACGTCGCAGGCGTACTACCAGACCGCCCAGGGTGTCATACCCAGATATCGTTATTCCTGGGTATTTTTGGGTGAGGCCAGATGTAGGGGCTTTTCACTCCAACTTTAGGAACTTTGAATCCCTCTTCCCATTACAAGACAAAATTGCTTCCCTAGAAGGCGGTGTGGAGTGTCTTCCATGTTCTGGGGATGAACATGTCTTTCTTCATCCTTTTCCAGGGCAGCCCTCTTTCACTTATGTATATAAAATCTTATTTGCACAAATCGGAGTTCGTCTTCCCTTTTCCCAGTTTGAGTGTGATGTGCTAAAAATTATGAATGTTGCTCCTACCCAGCTTCACTCGAACAGCTGGGCCTTTTTAAAGGCCTTCCAGATCCTGTGTGAGCAGATAGGCATAGTGGCCACTGCTCCAATCTTCCTTTATTTTTACAAGGTCAGGTTTGGGGACCGGGTCGGTTGGATTTCCCTTAGTGGGGCTGAGTCGGGGGGTATTATCGGACTCTACAAGAGTTCGTATAAGTTCTTCAAGTCGGACTTTTTCAAAGTCCGACCCATTGCCGGGCACGAGTCTTTATTTTATGAATCGGATGGAGTCTCCAGATTTCCCCTTTACTGGAAACCCCACCCTACCAAATTCAATAGTTATGATGTCGGCTGCATGACAACGCAGGAGAGATCCGACGTTGAGTTCTTAAAACTCTATCCTCGGTCGTTGCCTTGTGGTAGACTTTTGTTGCTTCCTAAGTCATCAACTCGGCAAGCCGATTTTGAGTGTAAGTAGTAGTTGTTGGGTGCTTTACTTGTTCAACCGTGTGTTTGTATCTAACCTATTCTTCCTTCTGCAGTGATAATGGGAAAATTCAACTACAAGGCCTTGATGAAGAAGTCGGCTGCTGGCGGATCAGCTGGCGCGGCCAATATTAAGGGGAAAAAGAAGAAGTCTGCTGAAGCTTCTGAGTTGAACATTCGTCCTTTGAAGAGGACGAGAGATGATCCGGAGCCCGAGGTGCCAACCGGAAACTCTCCCCCGCAACTAATGATCGGAGAGACTCCTCCTTCCGGTAGCCGGCCGAGCAACGCTCCTTTGGTGACCGATCTCACTTCGGACACCAAATGGTACAACGGTAATTGTAATCCGGGGATCAGCTCGCTCTGGGGCAATGAGTTCGATCCTGCTGGCCTGATTGATGGCCAGGTGCTGAAGCCATCCGATGCCCGGTTGCTGCTAGAACAGGGCCCTGAGGGAAGTATGGAGGTGGCTGGCGCCTATGCTCTCCGCATTGCCTCCATCACACGCTTCTGGAGCCAACACCTTATTGACAATGCGAAGAAGATAGAGATGATGAGGGCGGATGCGGCCCGAGCCTTGAGAGTGAGAGATGAGCTTGCTCAGGCCCTGGCCAAGTGTGAGGAACAAGGCCGGGTCATCGGTCAGCTGAAGGCCCAGAAGACGCAGCTGGAAGAAAGCCGAGCTACTCTTACGGCCGAGCTAGAAGCGGAGAAAACTGACCGACTTAATCTTCAAAATGTAGTAAAGGGGCTGGAAGCCGAGAAAGAAGCCAGCCAGGAGTTGCGGAAGTTGCTGGAGGCCGAGAAGGAGGAGAGTCGGGGGCTCCGTGCTGATCTAGCTGAAGCTGAGACTTCAATCATGAGGGAGCATGTTAACGGTTTCTCCCGAGCCGTGAAGCAACTCCAGCACTTCAACCCTACTGCCGACTTCTCCAGCGCCGACGTGGATAAGGATTTCAACCCAGATGGGATCCTTGTGCCATTGGCCGAGCTGGAGGATGAGGATGAGGAGGCCGCAACTCATGGAGAAGAGGGTGAGGACCAATTGGATGAGGAAGGACCGGAAGGTGAAGTGGGCCAACCTGGCCAGATTGACATCACTGCTCCCAATGCCGAGGTGGACCTCGAGTCCTGAAGTTGTATAAGTAGTTTAGGTGATATTGTTTTTTGCGCAAACTTTTATGTATTTGGGGACTTGCCCCTTTTATCTTAATGAAATTTCTTATTTTACTTGTGAATCTTTTTGTTCTTCGTAAATTTTCTGATGTTTTTATGGATTCGGTATGTTAACCCTGATTGATCAATGTTAACCTGTAGAGGCTTCGGTTGGCCTCTTCAGGGTTTAGCACCTCCTTAGGTTTTAGCTCCTGCTTAGGATTCACGTACCTTTAGAGGCTTCGGTTGGCCTCTTCAGGGTTTAGCACCTGCTTAGGTTTTTAGCTCCTGCTTAGGATTCAAGCACCTTTAGAGGCTTCGGTTGGCCTCTTCAGGGTTTAGCTCCTGCCTAGGTTTTATCTCCTGCTTAGGAGTCAAGTACCTTTAGAGGCTTCGGTTGGCCTCTTCAGGGTTTAGCACCTACTTAGGTTTTATCTCCTGCTTAGGAGTCAAGTACCTTTAGAGGCTTCGGTTGGCCTCTTCAGGGTTTAGCACCTACTTAGGTTTTATCTCCTGCTTAGGAGTCAAGTAATATAATAGCTCAATTGAAGGAAAATAGAATTTTTATTCATTAATTTTTCCTAGTGTGCCTCGTTAAAACCCTCTCGGCCAAAACCTCGTGGGAAAAAGACCGAGATAGGAAAAAGAGTGCATCACTTCTAACTTCAGCTACAATAAAATTTGAGATGGGAAGTGTTCCATGTCCTGGGAACCAACTTTCCTGACAATTCCTCTAGCCTATAGGCACCATTTCCTAGATTTTCTGCTATCCTGAATGGGCCTGACCAATTTGCCGCGAGTTTACCCTCCCTGGAGTCTTTTCTCGCGTCGCTTTGAAGTCTTAGCACCAGGTCACCCTGCACAAATTCCCTTGGGCGCAGTCTTGAGTTGTACTTCCGAGTTGCCTTTTGCTTGCACAGCTCGTCTCTGATCTTGGCGGCATCTCGGACCTCTTCGACCATGTCGAGCTCAACTCGGAGTTCTTCATTATTTTGGCTTTCATTGTGATGCTGCCTTCGAAATGAGAGCTCACCGAGTTCAACTGGAATCATCGCATCGGTTTCATAGGTTAGTTTGAACGGTGTCTCTCCCGTTGAGGATTGCGGCGAGCAATGGTAAGCCCACAGAATGCTCGGCAACCGCTCAACCCAAGCTCCTTTTGATTGTCTCAACCTTCTTTTGAGCTCTTGTAGAATAACCTTATTGGCTGCCTCTGCCTGGCCATTCATTTGCGGATGCTCAACCGAGGTTACTTTGTGTTTAATTCCAAGGTTGGAATAGAACTCTCCGAGCTCCTTATCGGTGAATTGCTTCCCGTTGTCTGTAACAACTGCATAAGGAAGGCCATGCCTGCATATAATGTTTTTCCATACAAAATTCTAGACTTTCTTGGCGGTTATCGTAGCCAATGGCTCTGCTTCAATCCACTTGGTGAAGTAATCTACTCCTACCAGAAGGAACTTGACTTGACCCTTGGCCACTGGGAAAGGGCTAACTATGTCCATCCCCCACATGGTAAAGGGCCATGGCGAGAACATGGAGTGGAGCTCCTCTCCTGGAGCACGGGCGATGTTGGCGAACTTCTGACAAGGGTCACACTTATTGGTCCAGGTTGAACAATCGAGTCTCATGGTTGGCCAATAGAACCCTGCCCGCAAGATCCGAGCTGCCAGAGATCGGCCGCCTGAATGCATTCCGCAGATTCCTCGGTGCATCTCATCCATTACATACTCGGATTGCTCCTTTGTGAGGCATTTTAGCAATGGCCTGGAGAATCCCCTTTTGTACAGTTCTCCGTCGAGGACGGTGTAGTGACAAGATTTCAGACGGATTCTTCTTGCCTCCCTTTGGTCATCCGGTAGTTTGTCCGAGGTTAGGTACTCCCAGATCGGAGTCATCCAGCCCCGGTCATAGTGCTCGGTCACTGTCACTTCGGCACTCTTGATGCTCGGCTCGAGGAGGCTTTCTTGAATAAAAGTCTTGAGTTGGCTAGCCTTCTTTGTGCTTGCTAATTTGGAAAGCAGATCGGCTCTGGAGTTTTCTTCTCGAGGTATGTGCTCAATGGAGAAATTCTCAAACTCGGAGATGAGACTATTAACCTTGCAGAGATATTTGGTTAATTGGGGGTCTTTTGTCTGATAATTGCCCGCGACTTGTCCCGTTACGAGCTGTGAGTCACTTCTGCACTTTAGCTCCCGAACCCCGACTTCTTTGGCTAATAACAGCCCAGCAATGAGGGCTTCATACTCTGCTTGGTTGTTTGAAGCAGTGAACCCAAACTTCAACGATTGCTCGAGGACTAGATCATCGGGTCCTTCGAGAATTATTCCAGCCCTGCTTCCTTTCTGGTTAGATGATCCATCAACGTACAGGAGCCAGAGGAAGGATTCCGACCTTGGTTTGGAAGAAAGCTCGGCAATAAAATCTGAGAGGCACTGGGCTTTCATTGGCCCCCTCGGTTCATACCGTAGGCCGAACTCTGACAACTCCACTGACCAAGTTATCATTCGTCCGGCTAGATCAGGTTTCCTGAGTACCTGCTTTATCGGATGATCCGTCTTGACGATGACTTGATGAGATTGGAAGTAGGGCCGTAACTTCCGAGCTGCCATCACTAAGGCGAGAGCCAGTTTTTCAATTACTTGGTATCGCGTTTCCGCGTCTTTCAAGATTCTACTGACGTAGTATACCGCCATATGTTGCTCCTCCTCTTCCTGGATAATTACTGCACTGATTGCATAATCATTGACGGAGAGGTATAGGTACAAATCTTTGCCGAGCTGAGGCCGAGTGAGGATCGGGGGCGATGACAAGAAGAGTTTCAGATCTTCGAACGCCTTCTCACATTCTTCAGTCCAAATGAAATCTTTCGGCTTTTTCAGGAGCTGGAAAAAAGGTCTTGCCTTTTCTGCAGACTTCGGTAGAAAGCGGGATAGGGAGGCCAATCGGCCGGCCAGCCTCTGAATTTCCTTCACATTCCGAGGACTCCGCATTTCCATGACGGCTCTGCATTTATCTGGATTGGCTTCGATGCCCCGGTGGGTTAGCATATACCCCAAGAATTTTCCTCCCTGTACACCAAAAGAGCACTTCTCTGGATTCAGCCTCATGTTGTATTTTCTGAGTTGGCCGAAGATTTCCTCGAGGTCGGCAGGGTGCTGGCTCGGATCATCGGATTTTACTATCATGCAATCAACATACACTTCTAAAGGCATTACTGATATGCCTCTGATATGTCGCCCCGGCATTTTTTTGGCCGAAAGGCATTACTCGGTAACAGTAATTGGCCCCATCAGTCATGAACGCTGTTTTTTCCTCGTCAGGGGGGTACATCTTGATCTGGTTGTAACCGGAATATGCATCCAAGAAGGACAAAACCTTGTAGCCTGAGGCCCCATCCACCAGCCTGTCAATGTTGGGTAAGGGATAGGAATCCTTTGGGCATGCCTTGTTGAGGTCGGTATAGTCGGTGCACATATGCCACTTACCATTGGCCTTTTTGACTAATACCACGTTGGCTAGCCAGGTGGTGTACTTTACCTCTCGGATGAAATTTGCTTTGAGTAGTTTAGAAGTCTCCTCGGCCACAGCTCGGCGCCTTTCTTCACCCAGCTTCCTTTTTCTGAGTTACAGGTTTAGCTTCGGGACATATAGACAGCTTATGGCACATAAAGTTAGGATCTATGCCCGACATATCCGATGTCTTCCAGGCGAACAGGTCATCATTCTTTATTAGTACCATGTGAATCTTCTCTCTGAGTGAGGGGTCCAGTTGACTACCGACGTGGGTGCACTGTTCAGGACGGGCTCCCAACTGGAACCTATCTAAAGACTCCGTTGGTTCGGCTCTGGTCTCATACATCTCCACCCTTGGGTCCAGCTCAAACGTGCTGACTGTACTTGTTGAATTTACCGAGCTGACCGAGCTTACCAGCTCTGCTTTACCATCCTCTGTTTTCTTCGGGCCGTCCTGGTGACGGGTAACCTTCAGGCTGTCAACATAGCACTGCCTTGCCAGGTTTGGTCAGCTCGGACCGAAACTATCTCCCCTGAGTCGGCTGGGAATTTCATTGTCAGGTGTGGGGTAGAGACAATTGCCCCGAGCTCATTCAACGTTAGTCTTCCGATAAGGATATTGTACGACGTGGTGGCATCAACGATGACATACCTGACTGATACAGACTTGGAGAGTCTGCCTTCTCCGAACGTTGTTAAGAGATCTATATATCCTCGAGTCTTGACCTGTTCCCCAGCAAATCCCACCAGCTTGTCCTCCTGCTCTTTAATCATCTTTTCAGGGATTCCGAGCTTCTTGAAGGTCGCCAGGTAGAGAATATCGATCGAGCTCCCCTGGTCAATAAGCGTTCGTCTGACCGAGAAGTTGGCCAGCTCGACCGTTATCACCATCGGGTCATCCTGGTTGGGATCTACCCCTTGGAAGTCATCATCTGTGAATGTTATGGGGGGACTTGCTCTTGGAGGTCTTCCAGACACTGTGCTGACAAATCGGAGGGCTTTGACATGCCGCCTCCGAGATGAGCTCGTTGCTCCTCCTCCTGCAAATCCCCCCGAGATTGTATTGATGACCCCCCTGATTCCTCCCTCCGATTCTTCTACCGGGGGCCTTTGGTTGTTCTGGCGATCTCCGCCCTGATGATTTCTTCGATTGTTTGTATCTCGATCTCGGTCATCATGACCGTGTCTTTGTGGTCTCCGACCGAATCGTCCGCCACCATTGCCATCTCGGCGGACGAATCGGTCAAGACGGCCTGCTTGCACCAACTCCTCAATCTTTTTCTGGAGTGTCTGCACTCTTCAGTGGAGTGTCCATAGTTTTGATGCCACATGCACTCCTTGCTTCTGTTAGCATTGTCCATTGTCTTGGACGGTTCAGGTAAGGTAAGCAATTCTGCTTTGCACACCTCTTGCAGGATGGCTGCTCGAGATCGGTTCAGCGGAGTGTAAGGTGGATGCCTGGAACGCCTCTGTGGGAACTCTCTTTCATTGGTTTTTTGGGTCCTTTGTGAGTCAGACCCCCTGTTTCTGTCTTTGTTCGAGGTTGAGTTCTTGTCCTCGTAACCTCTTTCTCGCCTTTTAAACTCTAGCATCTCTTCCGAGTTCATGAACCCTGTAGCCTTTTCCTGTAGCTCCTCAAAATTTCTCGGTGGTTTCCGAGATAGGTACTCGAAGAATGGTCCTGGATTAAGACCAGCCATGACGGTGTGGAGGCAGAGTTCCGAGCTCATGTTGGGAATCAGGATCTGCTTTGCATTGAAGCGGGCCATGTAATCTCTGAGTGATTCATTCCTTTCCTGCTTGAAATTTACGAGTGAGACGGAGTGCCTTCTATGCCTTCGGCTTGCTGCAAATTGTGCAGTAAACTTGGTTATGAGCGCATCAAAATAATCAATTGACCGAGGTGGCAGATTTGTTAACCAGGTCAGAGCTGGGCCTTGCAGGGTGGTTGGAAAAACTTTGCACATAACTGCCTCCGAATCAGTCACCAGGTAAATAGAGGAAATAAAGGACTCCACATGCTCGGTTGGGTCAGTGGTGCCATTGAATTTGTCGATGTTAAGGGGCTTAAAATGGGTTGGCACATTAACCTCGTTAATGTCCTCGGTGAAGGGGAGCCTCGGACGTCGGTCTGATGTCCTTCCTTTCTGACTAGTCCTTTCTGTATGGGACTTGACTTCTGAAACCCCGGGAGGGGGTTTGGTTTTGGATGCTCGGTTAGTGCCCCGAGGAGAGTGCGCCGGAGGGTCCTTCTGGCCGGTCTCGGGTGAAGATTGCTCTCCGTCTGAAGGTGTCAGGAACCTTTCCCTTTTTCGGGCTTTCAAAAGCTTCTGATTTTGCGCCCGTATCTCCTCGTTCTCCTTCCGAAGCTACTGGAGTTGCTTCATAATTTCCTCCAACCGAGGGTTATCTTCACTATGGGGGGAGAGGAGATGATTGTCGTGGTTCTGGGCGTCCGAAGCCTCATGACCCTCATGATTCATGCTCCTCCCCCCTCCTCGCAGTCCATTCCGTGTGGTCACCATCGAGCTTTTCTTGTGGAACCGGGGAAAGTTTCGCCTCTGCCCCACGGTGGGCGCCAAATGTTCCTGCCGAGATCCGGTTTACCGGAGCTCTGCCGTGAACGTCGAACCAAGGATGAATATTGGGGTTGTTTTAGGATTTGGCTTGACAGAATTCAGTGATTCCGGTCCTACGTATCCCGAAGGGAATCAAAGCAGGACGTAGTTCTTGATTCAACCCTTGGCCGTGGTGATCTCGATCTCTTAATTTTGTATCGGACGAATACTAGGGAGCAAGGACTTTCTGATCGTCTCTTGGTCGACACTAGTTTCTCTAATACGCTTAAGAGAGAGTCACCTGTGTTCAGTGAAAAGTGAGTCTCTTATGAGGGGTACTCCTCCTTTTATAATAGGACTCCCCTATCTCTTAGAGATCTGATTTTTCTCTTAATATCTTTTAGAGATTTGATTTATCTCTTAATATCTTTTAGAGATCTGATTTATCTCTTAATATCTCTTTTGAGATATGATTCCTCAATTTAAGGGATATTATCCCTTTTAACCAGATAAGGTTATTTTAGATAATATCAGGATTTAATATCAATATCTTATTTCTTTAATTAAGTGATCTTTGATTTATTATCTTTAATTTCCGGACTGGGCCGGGTACTTGAGCTCGGTGGCCGGGTTAGTAACCTCGGCCAGTACAGGTAAGGCATAGCAGCATAATCTCTAAGACTTCTTCCATTGCCTTGAAGAATTTTTTCAATTTCAGCAAGTGCATTATTTTTTATTTCTTCATCAGTCATATCCAAATCCGGAACAATTTTTTTTATAGTTATAATTTGATAATTTGATTAAAAGAACGAAAACAGAAAAAGAAAACATAATGTAAATTGTATGGTTTAAATATGAAAATTATTTACATACATTGACGACCTGAGTCTTCTTTGATGATGAAGAATATCATCAGACAATGATTTCTAGTAGGTCTCCCAAACATGGTCAGGTCTAGTCATACTATTGGAAAATTGCAAATTAGCAAAGAGTCTTCTAAGGGAGTGAGCAGAGCACCAGACACTTGCCTTTTTTATGCCATAGATGTACTCTTTGTCATCATCCAACAAACCCAAAGAGTAACATGCATCCTTAAATGAATGATATTGTACCCCGTTAATTGTCCTAATATCTTCATAACATTTACAGCCTTTTTGGAAATTTATCAACATTCTTAGATAGAAATCCTCTCCATTTCCACGGGGTACATGATTAATTATTCCAATAGTGAAGCCTTTTTTTCTACGTGTCAACTCCTGCCTATCTTCTTTGTAAACAAACTTTGTTGGAAAGAACTAACAATAGGAAAGAACATTACCTTCGTTAAGGTTAGTGCTGTTATTATTTGAAGACCCTTCATGGACATTAATTCTTGTGTGAGAAACAAATTAGCCATCTTCTAATATCGATGCTTATAATATAGATTTAGATAAGATAATACATGTGATAATCTATAAAAAAAATTCCTTAAGTTACCATTAATATTAGCAACTTCTTTATTTTCATCTCCACTACTTTGTAGATCGTTGAATACACTACAACCATTTCATTTCAGAGAATGAATAGAGCTGTCTTTAATGACACGTTTCCCAATTGTCATTGAAGAACTATTGTGATAGCATCATAAGGAAAAAAAATTAATAGAAGAAGCTATTTATGATAACAAAAAAAAAATTCTATAGATAGTTATACAAATTTAGAAATTGGTCAAGTAGGAATGTACCTTATGCTTGATGCATTTACTGAAATAAAAAATAGTTTAAATTTGTTAAATTTGGAAGAATATAGATTAAATTTGAAATATTAATAGATGACTTTAACTTATACCATTCAAAATATCACTAAAAGGCATTCTGTTTAGAAGGGTCTTTGAATGACAGGAAACTGAAGGCGTTTGATTGTTTTGAACCCTTGTAGTTGTAGAAGGTGGACTGGTTCGAATTTGTAACATAATGGTCTTTCTTCTCATCCTTGCTTCTTTTTTGGCATCTTTGTCCAATTGAGAAACATCTGAATTAAAAATAATATTTCTAACATGTAAACATTTGTTAAAAAATAATACCAAAAATATATAAAGTTTTAATTTACACTTTAATTTGCTGAAAACTTTGCCATTTTTAATACAAATTTTTTTGTTTCAATTGAAAGTAACTGGAAATAATTTAAAAATATATCCGCTTTGTGAATAAAATGAAGGATGTGAAAATTATTTGCAAATTTGTTACTATATGGAAGCATATTGCTTGAGTGATTTGACTCTTGCTTGTTTGGATATTTTTGAGATGTGTTAGAATTTCTTCTCAATCTCGTTGCCTTCTTGTCAAGTACAACTTTGCCTTTTCAAGATCCTGGAAAGTTAGGTCATAGTTTAAGAGAAGAAACTATTGTCAATCAGTCATAAGCATATGATTTAATTTTTTTTGACAAGAATATCATTTAAATTTCAACGCATTGATAAATTTAAAACATAATAGAATGCATACCTCTTACTATTCTTGTTTTTGCTCCATATTCAACTATTGTTTTCCATTTGATTGCGCCATTATGTTTACCTATCAAATGTTAAATAGAGAAAGTGAGAGGGTCATGCAAGGTAGAATATGTATACATGGACTTGTTCCCGAAGGTGGCGTTTGGTATGGGATAAACTTTTGTATTCCTGGGAATGTGAGGTGGGAATAAAATATTCCCATGATTGGTATAAGAGATAGAAACTATTCCAGGGAATAAAAGATGCATGGGAATAGAAGTTGTGAAGGAGATGAGAAAGTTTTATTCCCATATTTTAGGGTGGGAAAAGAGTATTCCCATGGGAATAGAAAACTTGAAAGGTATTAAATTACTCAATTATCCCCACCTTACTCTCTCCCTCCCAAATATGTAAGTCTTTTGATATTCATTCACTGTCAGAACTTGCAAATGCCCAACGACACTACCGCATATTCTTTGCACCATCGTCATGTGTTGGAAGTCATTCTCGCTACGCCACTGTTGTGTATATATCGCAGGCCACTATTGCTGCATATATTGCAAGTCTGTGCCTGTGTTTTTCTTTTTCTTTTTTTTTTATTTCTCCATGGAATGAACAAATACTCTGTATTTCAAAAAGTCCATCGTGACCACTATTTAGGATGTAGCTTAGGCCATACATCTAGTGAGTCACCTCACTCCCTCATCTCACCTCAAGCCTTTTATGTCTCATATTCTGCTCCATTTTGTACCCGATTGCATTTCCGATCGTAATTCTTCCGGTGTTTTCACTCGAATAAAATATTATATTTTTTCTTTGAACGAAAATTTTCAAAATAACCAAAGTTGAAGGAAACATAATAAAAACACTAACTATCTCGTTCACGGGTCAAAATTAGGTTTTCTGCACCGTAAACTTGTACTGGTAGTGAAAACGCAGGCCGGCTTCCGTCTGCATTTTCAACTGAAAATTTTACCGTGACTTCATGTGATATAACAACACAAGAAAATGATTTTATTTTAATTAAAATCATCCTCTGAGTTTAATCTAAAATAAACACATTTAAATATGTATTTACTGTTACAGAAAATATAGAAAAAACAGGGTGTTACAATATCCGCCCCTATCCTATTTTGGCTACCAAACGAGCCCTTAACTCGTATCAATTGAGCTACCACATCCCTTTTACAATACTTACTATTCGTATTAATTCTTTTAACTTCATTTTTTTAGTAAATTAGAGTTACACTATTTATAACTTTCAAAAAACAAAATACTGAGAGGGGGACAAGGCCGGATGGAGATCACGTGTTTCAAAATGGTGTCTTCTTCTGTCCCACCCATTTATATTGTACCACTTGGATAATTAATTACATTATTTATTATAAATACATCCTTTTTAATAACACGACAAAATCTAAGTGGATATAATAAAGAATGAGATACTATTTTAGGACAGGTGATTTCTATTCGACTGGGCCATGATGGCCCCCCTTCTGAATCGGTCTAGCCGGACTCCTCCCAATCTTGATCCTGCATTGCATTGGCAGTGTAGTCATGACGATGACTGAAGAATGAAGATGGGTTGCCAAGGGTGGGGACTATATATGCAATAAAGCAAAAGATAAGGTTTGAAAGAGATTATATTATATATTATCTATTATCTATACAATATAAAAGGGAAACTGATTGTGACATGCAATAACAGCTTCTTCTTTTTCTATTCTTTTTTGCAGGACCAACAGATGCCCTACACGTGGAGTGCATACTTTTATTTACATATCCATTAAATTTTTTTACAAAATGTTTATATGTCTTTTAAAATTTTCAACAAATTCTTTTATATAATTTTACACATTTTTTAGGCAACAATGTTTAAATTTAACTTTTATATAAAATCATCTAAGTTTTTTTAGGAAATATCTAAGATTTTGATATAGTTTTATAAAGTTAATTTTTTTTAACATATTTAATAATATATTGTTATCTTATAAAATTATAGCTTTCATAACAATTATTAAAAGTTACATATGTAATAATGTAACTATATGTAACTTTTAAAAGTTATATATGTAATTTCATCAACAAAAAAAATACATATGTAATAATATATAATTAGTATATAAAAAATTATATTGATAAAAATTAATATTAAACTCTTTCTTTTAAATCTTCACATATTTATTAATATAAATAAAAAACTATCGATGTAAATTTTTAATAAGATTTGGGTCAAACCAATCATTAGAAGAACGAAGGGTGAAGATATATGCCAAAGCCGAAGACAAACTACCCATGGGATCGAATATTTTTTGGATTTAATTTATATGTATTATTAGTGTAAATATTTTTATATTGATAACCAATAAAAAATCATGTATTTGAAGACTTTTAAGGTGGTTAGGAGAAGAATCAAATATTTATAATGATATGTCAATTTTTGATTAGTTCACAATATAAAAAATCTTTACACTATCAGTATATACGAATTAAATCAATATTTTTTTTGCTTAATTACGTAGGGTCCAACTTCCTTGAATCTTTCGTAATGATTTCTTGCTTGGAAAGGCCTTCGGAGCTGTCTCATAATACTCGCGCCATCTCTATACAGCAATGGATCTCATTCTCTGATGACAAAATTGGCCTTTTTTATCCAACTGAATTCTTTTTAGAAATTATTTATCAATGGAGGATTCTTTTGGACATGTGACATATTTTATTTTTTTTCACTCTGACGGGTCAAAGATGTCAGTTAGACTGATGCCTACCAGTATTAAAAAAAAGATAATTGAGAGTAATAATAAGGGGTAAAAAAAAATAATAACAATAACAATTTACACCAATAAATATTCATCAATTATTACAATAGTAAAAAAATATTTTACCTTGTAATAGCATTAATGTCATCATTACTCCATATACTTATACTATAATTTTTTTTAGCAGTGTTCCTTTAAAATTGCTGGTAACTTTCTTTTAATTCTTACAAAGTGAATTTTTTTTACTACTGTAATAATTGATGAATATTTATTGGTGTAAATTGTTATTGCTATTATTTTTTTATGACTCTTGTGATATTATTTGCTACTTGTTATTAGGGGATTTTTTTATTGCCTCTTGTTGTTTTAAATAGATATTTTATCATTAATGTCATCGTTACTCCCTATACTTATAATATATATTTTTTTTGTAGCAGTGTTCCTTCTGAATTGCAGGTAACTTTTTTTTAATTCTTACAAGGTAAAATTTTTTTTTACTACTATAATAATTGATTAATATTTATTGGTGTAAATTGTTATTGATATTATTTTTTATGACTCTTGTGATATTATTTGCTACTTGTTATTATGGAATTTTTTTATTGCATCTTGTTGTTTTAAATGGCTTTTTGACCAAAATGGGTTTATTTTAGAAACTATTTATCAATAGCAAGTAGCAAATAACAATGACAAGTAGCAAATAATATCACAAGAGGGATAAAAAAATAATAGCAATAACAATTTACACCAATAAATATTAATCAATTATTACAGTAGTAAAAAAAGTTTACCTTGTAAGACTTAAAATAAAGTTACCTGCAATTTAGAAAGAACACTGCTACAAAAAATATTATACTATAAGTATAGGGAGTAACGATGACAATAATGATAAAGTGTCTATTTAAAACAACAAGAGGCAATAAAAAAAATCCCCTAATAACAAGTAGCAAATAATATCACAAGACTCATAAAAAAATAATAGAAATAACAATTTACACCAATAAATATGAATCAATTATTACGGTAGTAAAAAAAAATTTACCTTGGAAGACTTAAAAGAAAGTTACCTGCAATTCAGAAGGATCACTGCTACAAAAAAAAATTATACAATAAATATAGGGAGTAAGGATGACATTAATTGATAAATTATCTATTTAAAACAACAAGAGGCAATAAAAAAAAATCCTTTAATAACAAGTAGCAAATAATATCACATGAGTCATAAAAAAATAATAGCAATAACAATTTACACCAAAAAATATTCATCAATTATTACAGTAGTAAAAAAAATTTACCTTGTAAGAATTAAAAGAAAGTTACCAGCAATTTTAAAGGAACACTGCTAAAAAAATTATACTATAAGTATAGGAAGTAACGATAACATTAATTCTATTACACGGTAAAAAAAATTTTACTACAGTAATAATTGATGAATATTTATTGGTGTAAATTGTTATTGTTATTTTTTTTATACCTCTTATTATTGCTATCAATTGTCTTTTTTTTCAATACTGGTAGGAGCCAGTCTAACTGGCGTCTTTGAATGCCCCAGTCTGACTGGCGCCTTTTGTAACATACTAAAATTCTAACATAATTAATTTGAAAAAAATAAATAATAATAATAATAATAATAATAATAATAATATTAAGTTATTAAAAAATGTAGTTCAAATAAAATATAAATGGGAGATTTAGTGTAAAGAAGTGATGATATAAGGATTTATTGCAATTTATTAACTATTATAGAGAATGCAAAATTATATATATATATATATATATATATATATGTAAAAAAAGGATACTTGGGCGTTAAGCCCAAGCGGCCATGCTTTTGGCTAAAAAAATAATAATTTAAAAACCCAATGTTATGTTTCGCTAATTAACTAAAGTATATATATATATATATATATATATATATATATATATATGTATGTGTATATATATATATATATATATATATATATATATATATACATACATATATATACACACACACGCTGTGCGCACGTATTGTTGGAATTAGAAGATGCGCCGCACAAGGAGTATTTGAGAGGATGCCATACTGAGTGCAGAAAGGAAGAGGTTTCTCAGACGCGTTTCTTTTGTTTGACAGTGTAATCGTGACACTGAAGGGAAGAAGATTTTTTTTCCAGAGACAGTAGTTTTATCATACATATTTTTTGAGCACTTTGGAGGTCTTCGAGAGGTGAGCAACAATATCTTTTAATAACCCTTTCCATGGTACACGTGTTTGTTGTGTTGAGCGATTTACCTATGATTTTGAGGGATTTTAATTGAATGATGCATGTTATCGATAAACTAATTTTTAGGGGTTTTGAATTAAAATAAAAAAAGAATATTAAGTTGGGTATTTATTCTTGTTACTGATGGTATGAAATACATGATTGGTATTGTATTAGTTGAATGACGTGCTTATCGGTGTATGCTATGCCATGTGAGTTTATTTGACATGCATGATAAAATCAAACATTTAATTTTTGGTAAATGAATTGTTACACGTATGAGACATGAAATTGTGCCTTATGATGATTTGTATAATGTTTGGCGCAATACCACCTATAATAGGGGTATCGAGGAGAAATACCGCCTTAAGGGGGTATCGAAAGTAACATCGCCATGTGGTTGGGATGTCGAAAATGAGTAATACTACCTAAAAAGGAGTATCGAAAGTAACACCGCCACAGGTTGGGGTGTCGAAAAAGGAGAAATACCACCATGTGCACATGGGAGGTATCGAAATGGAAATGTCCCCGACAGGAGGGTGACATCGAAACACTCCTCGTGAGTAGGTGTGGGCAATGGAACGCCATTGTCGTGTGATGTGTGAATATATGGCATGCCGGCAAGAGGCCAATTTAATTAGGAGGTCTTCGGACCGCTTGGATTAAACTAGAATTTATCTGGTATATGGAATGTGATGTATTGAGACGAGATTATTATTGATGTTAAAAGTATTTTCCTTTATATATATTATTTTGGAAAATTAGCGGGTGCCATGGACAGTTTTTCTGGTTACCGCGCCGGCTGAGAACAATGCTATTTTCGAAAATATTTTTTTAAAACTGCATTGTTGATCACTGGGATTTTATATATATCTCATTATAAGTATTGTTTTCAGAGCACGAGGAGGACGTCATTGAAACTGAAGATGCATGAAGACTTAATGGATTCCATTAGTTATTCTTTCTAGTTTGGTTAGTATTTTCTTAAATAAGGAGCAGTATGTGGCTAGACACATTTATTTATCGTTGGGATTGTAATTAGACGTCCGGTTTTGAGGCTTTTGATTTTTATTTATATTTATATTCACTACATGGATATTTTATTACTACGTTATTTATTATGAGGTATTTTCAGACTTTAAATATTTTTTTTAATTTTTCTTTATGAGATGTATGTTTTAATTAAATGCTTTAAAGGATTTTTTTATTGATTTTACCTTGGGATTACTAATGTAACAAAGGGCGTTACATTTATGGTATCAGAGCAGTTCGATTCTAAATCGGACTGTGGTAGTGGGGCTTTTTCAAAAAACAAAACTTGGGCGCATAGGAGGCTTGTTAGAGTTGTAATTTTGTATTCTATTCTTTTGGATATTGGACTTGATCAACCCACTATTTGATTGGTGGTATGCAGATTATGGCAGCGAACAGGCGAGGGAGAAATGATGCGCTTGCAGTGACTTTGGCTCGAATGGCGAGAGTTATGTAGGAGCAGACGGAGACTCTCCGTCAGATGAGGGATAAGGGGAACGTGCTTAATGTGGTACCGATTGCAGCTCCAGATCCACGATGCGAGGGTGCAGCCGAGTCCAGGAATAATAATCCGCCAGCTTTTCAAGGTACCACCGATCCTATTGAGGCTGAGGAGTGGTTACTGAAATTAGAGAAGATCTTCCGGGCCATGGGGTGCTCTGATGCTTAGAAGGTGGATTTTGCCACCTATATGTTAGAGTCGGATGCAGAGCACTGGTGGAACTGTGCCAAGGGCGGGTTGCTTGCTTCGGGGGCCCCTATCATGTGGGACAGATTCAAGGAGATTTTTCTGGAGAAGTACTTTTCGCACAATGTCCGGATACATAAAGAGATGGAGTTTCTACATCTTCGTCAGGGGAGTATGACGGTAGCGGAATATGTGGCCAAGTTTGAGAGGCTTGCAAGGTTCTCCACACAGGTGAGGGATAATCCTGATGGTCCATGGAAGGCAATTAAGTTCGAAAAGGGTTTGAAGCCAGAGCTGCAGAGCCTTATTGGGCTCCTAGAGATTCGAGACTACCCCACTTTAGTGAACAAGTGTAGGGTGGCAGAGCAGAATATGCAAGTTGTGTTGGATGAGAGGTCGAAGGAGAAGAGTTTCAGTGACGGCAAGAGATTCCATGGGAAAGGGGGTAATTTCCAAAAGAGCCTACGACCTGTGCCTACAATCACGAAGGGTAAGCAGGGTCAAGGTGCTCAAGGTGAGAAGGGGACTGTATGTTACAAGTGTGGGTGGCAGCATGGAGATCGTGTGTGCCCAGTGGCACAAACCACTTGCCACAAATGCGGGAAGATGGGGCACTTTGCTAGGATGTGCAAGTCGGGAGGACAATCTCAAACCAGATCATTGAACCACGGAAGGGTCTTTACCATCCAAGGAGAGGAGGTGAAGGAGTCCGACGGTTTGATCCAAGGTAAGGGCTTTATTAAAGATCATGATGTTATCATATTGTTCGATTCGGGAGCAACACGTTCATTCATTTCATTTAAATGTGCCCAATTCTTAGAGTTACCTGTTACTAAACTGTCATATGATTTGTGTGTTTCTACTCCTGCTAAAGATAGATCGATTACTTCTTCTGTCTGCCTGCAATGTCCTTTATTGTGTCAAGACCTAACTTATATTGTCGATCTGATATATTTACCTATGTCTGGTCTGGATATTATTTTGGGCATGGACTGGTTGTCTCGTAATAATGCTATTATTGATTGTGCTAGTCGAACTATTTCTTTCATTCCACAATCCATGTCTGTTGACTCTCCTAGGACGGAACACCTTATCTCTACTGCCTCATGTCATAAGTGCTTAGTTGAGGGAGCTCAGGGATATATACTTCTTTTTTTTGCTAAGATTGAGGCTGAAAGTGATATAGCGGCGTTGCCTATTATGTGTGAGTTCCCAGATGTGTTTCCTAAGGATGTCTCTAGTTTACCTCCAGATAGAGAGATTGAGTTTACCATAGATCTAATACCTGGGAGTGGACCTGTATCAGTAGCACCCTATAGGATGACACCTCTAGATTTGAGTGAGCTTAAGAAACAGATAGAGGATATATTACAAAAGGGGTTTATTAGGCCTAGTGTGTCACCTTGGGGAGCACCAATGCTTTTAGTGAAGAAAAAGGATGGGAGTATGAGGTTGTGTGTTGATTATAGGCAACTGAATAAGGTAACCATCAAGAACAAATACCCATTGCCTAGGATAGATGACCTCTTAGACCAGTTAAGGGGAGCGTCAGTGTTTTCCAAAATAGATCTAATATCTGGATACCATCAAATTAGAGTTAGAAGCGAGGACATCCCTAAGACAGCCTTCAGGACAAGGTATGGGCACTATGAGTATGTAGTGATGCCCTTTGGTGTGACCAACGCCCCAGCCGTTTTCATGGACTACATGAATTGGATCTTTAGGACCTTTTTGGATAGGTTTGTGGTGGTGTTCATAGATGATATTTTAATATACTCTAGGACACCAGAAGAACATGGAGGACACTTAAGGTTGGTGTTGCAGATCTTGAAGGACGAGCGTCTTTATGCTAAATCGGAGAAGTGTTGGTTTTGGCTAGACGAGATAAAGTTTTTAGGACACACCATCTCAAAGGATGGTGTAGCGGTCGATTCCTCTAAAGTTGATGCGGTGTTGGGATGAGAACAACCTAAGACAGTAACCGAAGTAAGAAGTTTCTTAGGCTTAGCTGGTTACTATAGGAAGTTCATAGAGGGGTTCTCTAGATTAGCCTTACCTTTGACCCAGTTGACTAGGAAGGGGAAACCTTTTGTGCGGGACCAGGAGTTTGAGGACGGGTTCCAAGAGCTTAAGAGGAGATTGGTGTCATCGCCAGTCTTAACTATACCGGATCCCTTAGTGAGTTTTCTGGTATACTGCGACGCATCTAAGAATGGCTTGGGATATGTCTTAATGAAGGAGGGCAAGGTGGTAGCATATGCCTCTAGGCAGCTTAGGCCACATGAGGGGAATTACCTTACCCATGACCTAGAGCTAGCAGCTGTGGTTTTTGCCCTTAAGATTTGGAGGCATTACCTTTATGGGGCGAAGTTTGACGTTTTTAGTGACCATAAAAGCCTTAAATATATGTTCGACCAGAAGGAGTTGAACATGAGACAACGAAGGTGTATGGAGTTCCTTAAGGACTATGACTTCGAGTTGAAGTACCATCCAGGAAAGGCCAATGTGGTGGCAGATGCTTTGAGTAGGAAGTCCCTACACGTGTCGAGCTTGATGGTGCAAGAGCTGAACCTTATGAGAGAGTTTAGGGACATGAATCTGGAGGTGTTGGATGTGTCCTTAAATGTCTTAAGTTTGAAGTTGAATAGGTTGGAAATTAACAGTGACCTTAGAGATGAGGTTAGGCGGGAACAACTTTTAGACCAGGAGTTACAGTCTCGGTTGGGATAAGAGGGTTATGAGTTGTCTGTTGATGGGCTAGTGAAGTTTAAGAATAGGGTCGTTGTTCCTAAGGAGGGGAGCCTTAGAGAGAAGATATTAGAGGAAGCTCATAAGGGAAAGTTTACCATACATCCTGGAATAACTAAAATGTACCAAGACCTTAAGAGGATGTATTGGTGGCCAGGAATGAAAAAGGATGTGGCTAGCTTCGTAACTAGGTGTTTAGTGTGCCAAAAGGTTAAGATAGAACATCAGAAGCCTTCGGGGTTGTTGCAGTCCTTGGAGATTCCACAATGGAAGTGGGAGAGGATTTCTATGGACTTTGTGATGGGGTTACCTAAGACATGTTTGGGCTTAGACGCCATTTGGGTGATAGTGGATAGGTTGACCAAGTCTGCCCACTTCTTGCCAATTAAGGCAACTTATAGCTTAGACAAATTGGCATATCTCTTTATCAAGGAAAGAGTCAAGCTTCATGTGATACCCACATCTATAGTGTCAGATAGAGACCCAAGGTTTACCTCTAGATTTTGGAGAGCTTTTCAGCAAGCCTTTGGGACTAAGCTGAACCTTAGCACGGCCTATTATCCCCAAACGGATGGTCAGTCAGAGTGGACCATTCAGACCCTTGAGGACATGCTTAGGGCGTGTGTCCTGGATGAAGGAGGGAGTTGGGATAGATTCCTACCTCTAATAGAGTTTGCGTATAACAATAGTTATCACGCTAGTATAGGCATGACACCCTATGAGGCCCTATATGGGAGGAAGTGTAGGTCTCCTTTATATTGGTGTGAGGTAGGTGAGAAAGCCTTGATAGGACCTGAATTGGTCCAGGAAACCTCTGAGAGAATCAAAATGATTAGGGAGAGGATGCGCACGGCACAAAGTAGACAAAAGAGCTCTGCCGACAAAAGGAGAAAGCCTCTAGAATTCCAGGAAAGTGAGCATGTATTTTTGAGAGTCACTCCTAAGACTGGGGACCTTTCCAAATCCTTAAAAGAGTCGGGCCTGTTGCTTACCAACTGGCTCTCCCACCACAGTTGACAAACCTTCATGATGTTTTCCATGTGTTGCAACTCAAAATATGTTCCTGATGAATCTCATGTGATAGCTCCTGAGTCTGTACAATTGAAGGATAATTTGATCTATAAGCCAAAGCCTAGTCGAATCATGGACAAGAGCACTAAGACTTTGAGGAACAAGACAATTCCATTGGTAAAAGTGTTATGGGAAGGATTGACTCCGGAGGAAGCCACTTGGGAGATGGAGGAGGACATCGTACGCCAATACCCAGATTTTATTATCTAAGGTACGATAACCTTTTAGTTTTGAATATGACATATGTTACAATAAGTGCGTGTGTATGAGATGAATTTCGGGGACGAAATTCTTTAAGGAGGGGAGAAAATGTAACATCCTAAAATTCTAACATAATTAATTTGAAATAAATAAATAAATAATAATAATAATATTAAGTTATTAAAAAGTGTAGTGCAAATAAAATATAAATGGGAGATTTAGTGTAAAGAAGTGATGGTATAAGGATTTATTGCAATTTATTAACTATTATAGAGAATGCAAAATTATATATATATATATATATATATATATATATATATATATATATATATATATATGAAAAAAAAAAGGATACTTGGGCGTTAAGCCCAAGCAGCCATGCTTTTGGCTAAAGAAAAAAAAAAACCAATGTTCTGTTTCGCTAATTAACTAAAGTATATATATATACACGCTGTGCGCACGTATTGTTGGAATTAGAAGGATACGCCGCACAGGGAGTATTTGAGAGGATGCCATACTGAGTGCAGAAAGGAAGAGGTTTCTCATACGCGTTTCTTTTGTTTGGCAGTGTAATCATGACACTGAAGGGAAGAAGATTTTTTTTTCAGAGACAGTAATTTTATCATACATATTTTTTTGAGCACTTTGGAGGTCTTCGAGAGGTGAGCAACAATATCTTTTAATAACCTTTTCCATGGTATATGTGTTTGTTGTGTTGAGCGATTTACCTATGATTTTGAGGGATTTTAATTGAATGATGGATGTTATTGATAAACTAATTTTTAGGGGTTTTGAATTAAAATAAAAAAAGATTATTAAATTGGGTATTTATTCTTGTTACTGATGGTATGAAATACATGATTGGTATTGTATTAGTTGAATGACGTGCTTATCGGTGTATGCTATGCCATGTGAGTTTATTTGACATGCATGATAAGATCAAACATTTAATTTTTGGTAAATGAATTGTTACACGTATGAGACATGATATTGTGCCTTATGATGATTTGTATGATGTTTGCCGCAATACCACCTATGATAGGGGTATCGAGGAGAAATACCGCCTTAAGGGGGTATCGAAAGTAACATCGTCATGTGGTTGGGATGTCGAAAATGAGTAATACTACCTAAAAAGGAGTATCGAAAGTAAGTCGAAAAATGAGAAATACCACCATGTGCACATGGGAGGTATCGAAATGGAAATGTCCCCGACAGGAGGGTGACATCGAAACACTCCTCGTGAGTAGGGGTGGGCAATGAGACGCCATTGTCGTGTGATGTGTGAATATATGGCATGCCGGCAAGAGGCCAATTTAATTAGGAGGTCTTCGGACCGCTTGGATTAAACTAGAATTTATCTGGTATATGGAATGTGATGTATTGAGACGAGATTATTATTGATATTAAAAGTATTTTCTTTTATATATATTATTTTGGAAAATTAGCGGGTGCCATGGACAGTTTTTCCGGTTACCGCGCCGGCTGAGAACAATGCTATTTTCGATTTTTTTTTAAGACTGTATTGTTGATCACTGAGATTTTATATCTCATTATAAGTATTGTTTTCAGAGCACGAGGAGGACGTCATTGAAACTGAAGAGGCGTGAAGACTTAGTGAATTCCATTAGTTATTCTTTCTAGTTTGGTTAGTATTTTCTTAAATAAGGAGCCGTATGTGGCTAGACACATTTATTTATCGTTGGGATTGTAATTAGACCCCCGGTTTTGAGGCTTTTGATTTTTATTTTTATTTATATTCACTACATGGATATTTTATTACTACGTTATTTATTATGAGGTATTTTCAGACTTTAAATATATTTTTTTTTAATTTTTCTTTATGAGATTTTATTACTACATGGATATTTTTTATTGATTTTACCTTGGGATTACTAATGTAACAAAGGGCGTTACACCTTTGACTTGGAAGGCACCAGTCTGTGGCCGACTCGTCAGAGTGAAAAAAATTAAAATATGACACGTGTCCAAAAGGACCCCCATTGGTAAATAGTTTCATAACAATCCTAAACTGGTAAATAGTTTCTAAAAGAAACCCAGTTTGATCAAAAAGCCGACAAAATTGGGTCTGAGTTGCCCTTTAGAAGCAAATCAACCAATTGTACATAACTATTCGTATGATTTTTAAGATATTATAAAAGTTAATTTTTTTTAATAATGTGATAATATATAAAAAAAATTTGGTAACAATAGTGTGATAATAAAAAAAAATTAATATGATTTTTTTTTGGTAACAATAGTGTCATAATATATCATTAATTGATAATTAAATAACCTTTATGCCCTAATCGTGTATCATAGTTAAAACCAAAAAAAATATAAATATTATTTCTTATTAAAAAACAGCAACAACTTTACTTAATTTTCTTAATTTTTAAGATATTATAAAAGTTAATTTTTTTAATAATGTGATAATATATAATGTTTTTTTGGTAACAATAGTGTGATAATATATAATTAATTGATAGTTAAATAACCTTTGTGCACTAATCGTGTATCATAGTTAAATCCAAAAATAATATAAATATTATTTTTTATTAAATTTAATACTTTGCGATTACTTTTTTTTTACTGGACTTTGCGATTACTTTGTTAAAAGAAGCATAGCGCAATATTCTTTTATCGTCCAAAAAGAAAAGTAAAAGCCACCACCAAGAAAAAATTGGTAGCTTGGGAATAAGAAGCCACTTCTTTAACAAAAGCTTTAAGGGCAAAACAGGTTTGCAGAATATTCCACAGCACAAATTCCGTTTTTAGGACGCGGAAAGGAATAACCCATGAAATTCAATCATTCAATGGTTAAGGAGAGCTCTGCTAGGGTTTTTGGGAGGGTTGGAGAGTCAAAAAAGAGTGCAAGTCAGGAGCAAGAAGATCTCCTCCAACGTAGTACCAAGAAAGTTAAAGATCCTTCCCTTCATGGAAAAACTGCTTGTTCCCATTGGAGGTAATGGTGGACTGTTTGATGTAGGGAAGGCTATTCCAGAGGATGTGAGCATGGACCTTATTAAGGAGGGTCAACCGAAAGGTGGTATTGAACCGTATGTCAAAGGCCCTGTGATACCGGTGTCTGATGAGGAGCTTCAGCAGTGGTCCAACCCTTGGAGAAACACGCTAGGGAAGAAGGTGAACTTTCGTATCTTGGAAAACAAACTTCATCGTGAGTGGACAAAAAATGGTGGGATTCAGATTATTGATATGCATGATGGATACGACCAGGTTGTTTTTAAAAGTGAAGATGATTATAAACATGCCATTTTCGAAGGACCTTGGAAGGTTGCTGACCACTATTTGATTGTACAAAGGTGGCGTCCGCTCTTCTTGATATATGAGTGCATAAAGGACTCGTAAAGTGGCTATTTGGCCGAGAATTCAAAAACTTCCTATTGAACTGTCCAATGAAATCTTTCTAAAAGAATTGGCTCCAGACTCGGAACATTACTCAAAGTGGATAAGTTGACATCCATCCATTCTAGAGCAAAGTTTGCGCGAATCTGTGTCGAGATAGACCTGGACAGACCCCTAGCTACTCACATCGTGGTTCGAGAATTTCTTATTTATCTTGAATATGAGGGGCTACGTTCAATATGTTTCAGGTGACCCGGATGGCTCAAAAAAAAGGTAGGGCTGACGTCAGCGAGAGGGAAACTGCTCAGGCGGATTTGGTACAACAGAATCAGGTTGTTAATCAACCTGATGAAGATCCCGGAAATTACGGGCCATGGATGATTGCTAAAACCAATCAGAAGAGGAAGAATAAGGGCAAGGGTGTTCAAAAAGTAAATAATCAGGTGGAGGCTAAAAAGAAGGAGAAAATCTCGGCAGAGAAAAAGAAGGAAGGATCACGCTTTAATGCCCTAGTTAATGAAGATTTGAAACAGAATCAGGAGGAAAAAGATTTGAAGCGTAAGGATCGTGAGCCATTAATATTGGATACGGCTGGAAATATGGCACTAAAAAATGTGGAGGTTGTTGCTGAGACTCAGTTGAGTAGCCCAACCCAAATCAACCGAAACAAGTGGGCCCGACCAAAATTGTTCCCATGCAGAATGGTACGTACCCTCAAACGAGTAGGGTAAGAAACCCTTTAGCATGTAAAAATTCCCAGGCAGCTCGACATAAGGAGGTTACAGCTATCAAGAAAAACTCTTTCAAACTATCCACGGCAGTTGCTTCTAAACCTGTGGAAAAGTTTGAGGAGATTTTGAACAAGAAGAAGGAGGAGAAATTTATTCTGGAATGAATGAAGCAGACCCAACTCCAGCAAAATGACACAATGCAAGCGTGTGAGGGCTGGAGTCCTATGTTGAATGCCACTACAGTCCATGTTGATATGGATGCAGTCAAATTCGTCCAAGACAACCCGTGGTTCCTCACTGCAGTCTACGCCTCTCCCCATATGGCACGGAGACAGCAGATTTGGAATGATATCCTCGAGCTCTATTTCTGGTCCTTGGGCGTTGATAGGTGATTTCAATTGCACCCTATCCACTCAGGATCGAAATGGAGTTAATCACTCTCAAAGTCACAGGGATGCTAGTTCTTTCAGACAAGTGATTAATGATTGCGAGCTTCTGGATGCAGGGTTCAAACTGGCCAGGGGTATAAGACAAGGGGACCCCCTATCTCCTTACTCATTTGTTATGTACATTGAGCGCTTGTTCCAAGATATTTCACTAGCTGTTCATGGTAATGTTTGGAAACTAATTTGCCTTAGCAAAGGGGGACCTCACATTTCTCATCTGGCCTTTGCGGATGACATACTTTTCTTCTCTGAAGCTTCTATGGACCAAGTTCAATTAATCCAATCTATTTTGGATTTGTTTTGTAGTAGCTCTGGTCAAAAAGTAAGCAAATATAAATCTAGAGTATTTTTCTCTAAAAATGTGGGGTGGCATACAAAGCAACAACTGAGTGATGCTTTAGGAATTTCTTGGACTGATGATTTAGGGAAGTATCTTGGGGTGCCTATTCTTCATAAAAAGGTTACCAAGGCTACCTATAATTTTGTCATGGAGAAAGTTAATCAAAGGTTAAGCACTTGGAAAGCCAAAAATCTATCCTTTGCGAGGAGGGTTACTTTGGCAAAATCAGTTATCCAAGCTCTCCCAACCTATGTGATGCAAACAGTCAAGCTGCCTAGAGCCATTTCTGATAACGTAGCATCCTGTTTTTCCTATGTTTTCTGTAACAGTAAATACATATTTAAATGTATTTATTTTAGATTAAACTCAGAGGATGATTTTAATTAAACTAAAATCATTTTCTTGTATTGTTATATCATATGAAGTTACGGTAAAATTTTCGGTTGAAAATTCAGATTTGGTCCGATCTGCATTTTCACCGCTTACGGTACAAGTTTACTGATCCGAAAAAACCTAATTTTGACCCGTGAACGAGACAGTAAGTGTTTTTATTATGTTTCCTTCAACTTTGGTTATTTTGAAAATTTTCGTTCAAAAATAAAATAAAATATTTTATTCGGGCGAAAACGTCGGAAGAATTACGACCGGAAATGCAACCGGGTACGAAATGGAGCAGATTAGGGAACATAAAAGAGGTGAGGAGACATGATGGAAGAGGCTATGACACACTCCAAAAGTAATGATCACACATTTCAAATTATAATATTATTCTAATCCAAAAGTTATTTCTCTCTCTTCTTCCATCCAATCAAGCATTAAACCACCAAGCTTGCTCAACAAGCCCTCCCTCTCTTCTCCCTTGGAGCCGTGGACTCTCCCCTCTCTCTATCTATCTCTTATTTTCACTTCATCATCTTCCTTCTTCAAACTCCATTAAACCTTCATCTTATTCCTTTCTTTTAAAAGTTCAAGCTCTTAAAGCTTTAGTTTTTATTCATCTCTTCTACTTGAGTTCTTCATTAAAGTTCTTCCTTACACCAAGGGTAATGCTCTCATATGAATCTTTTTGCAAGTTTCATCTTTTATTTCTTAGTTTACTTTTGGTAATGCTCTCATATGAATCTTTTGAGTTGAAACCACTTTCTATAGTATTGTATTAACTTATATTTTCACATACTAAGAGGTTGTGTAAAACAAAAATCTCTACCCGTCTCTTCCAATGAAGGCCGAATGCTTGCATTTGTGACCAAGGAGGTTTTGTTTCAACTTTTGGAATATGATCATGTGTTTGAGTTTCTAACTATCCATTTATCTTAAATCTATAAATCTTGGAAGGTTTGACAACATGTTCCTATGATGGCTGAAAATATGAATAAATAGGCCCAGGATACTATGTTTCAACTTTCCAAGTATGATCATGGATTTAGAACTCTTAACACATTGTAAGTCTAAACCTAAGAGTTATTGTCAAACAAAGAATATTTTCCTCATCATCCTATGATGACCGAAACTTAGAGTTTAGGTGCTAGGATGTTTGAGTTTTTATTTTTCCAAAATGATCGTGGACTTGAGCTCCATAAGATATTTGGATGCTAAGTCTAAGAGATTGGAGAGTTTAAGGATTTCTAACTTGTTTATTCTATGTTATTAAAGCTAGGATGTATTACTTTCATTTTTCCAAGATGATCATGGACTTGAGCTCCATAAGATATTTGGATTCTGAGTCTAAGAGATTGGAATGTTTAAGTTTCCATTGTTTTCCAAGATGATCATGGACTTGAGCTCCATAAGATATTTGGATGCTAAGTCTAAGAGATTGGAAGGTTTAAAGATTTCTAACCTATAAATCCTATGAAGGCCGAACCTAGAAGGTTATGGACCTAGGATACTTTGTTTTCATTTTCCAAAATGATCATGGGTTTTGAGCTCCTTGATATATATGGATGCTAAACCTAAGAGATTCGAAAGTTTAGTGAATGATAGCATATTTTACTAGCCTTGGCAGAATACCCTAAGTTTATAACTTAGTGGGATTTTAAATCAACTTTGTTAAATGATCATCGTTTATGAACTCCTAACACTTAAAGATCATAAATCCATGAGTTGTATAATTTTCGGGAATCTCTAACCCTAAGAACTAGTCTTGGCAGAACCTATACCTTGTGGTTTAGTGTTCTTGTTTGATTTTAACTTGTGATTTTGTGTTCATAACCATAGACTTCCATCGTGGAGGAATCAAGGACGTTCATGGTATACCTCTCCGAGCATCTAATCTCCTTACCTTCACAGAAGGTAAGAGGGGATTGCCTAGGGATATTCAATTACTATATGCATGTGTGTATGTGTTTACTTGAATGAGTTGAATATTATTATGATGTGGAGCAAATACTTGAATGACTTGTTTACTTGAACTATTGTGATTGTTACTTGAAGTTGATTATTACTTGCCTTAAAGTATTGTGAGTTGTATATATGTGATGAACTGTCGTTAACTGTGATATTATTGTTGATTGAAGTTTGAGAAGTCGGACTTGAGTCTGTGCTCAATGATTATAAGGATTAAAAGCCTTAATAAGCCTTGAATAGAACTTTGAAAGTATTGGTTTCATTTATAAGAGTTCCTTGTTTAAAACGCTTACTTCAAGAGAATGAGATTCTAGTTTTGAAAAGAAACTTGAAGTGTTTTTAAGTCAATAGAAACTACATTTTTATGATCCAAAGTTTGTACGAGAGAAAACCTCTTTCGAACTATGTGTTTTATGAAGGAAAAACCCCTTTGAAAATATTTGACTTTATTCCATTAAGGATTTCAAAAGCAAACGAATTTCCAAATTGTTTTATAAAAGACTTTGTAAAGGAAAAAATTTTCTCCTAAATGATTTAGAAACGTCCCGGTTACTTGGATAAGTGACCGAGGTTTTATTTTGGTTTTGATTTTCACTGAGCGAAAAGTAAGCGCATGTGAAAGAGAATCTAGTTCGCGAGACGTCGCCTCTAGTATTCAGTTATAAGCACGCAATCTGGGATCCGTGTCAAGAATTATGGACCAAGGATCCTAATCGTGATATTATGGGCTAGGAGTCCTAATATTGGAATTGAGGACCGTGTGTCCTAATTTCGTTGTTATGGGCTAGAAGTCCTTATCATGTTGAAATAAAACATGGATAAAATTATAATTGTTTCTACGACCACAACCTTGGACTGCGGCATCGGTCTAAGGTGTTGTGATTGAGCACTCGGACTGCGCGTCCAGTGTTATTGATTTTTCAAGTGATGAAAATTATGAATAGTCGTTAGCTTTGGGCTTCGACAACGGAAAAGAGTGAACACAAAGAAAAGTCTCGATAATGAAAAGTCTTTTATTCATATGCATTTCCCTTTAGCAGACGTGCTTGAGTTACCAAATACCCGCTTTAGATGTGGTATTCGATGATGTATACATCTGAATGGTCGTATAAGGGATTCGTGATGATGTTGATCTGGGTGCATGAGGTGACGGAGACAACTTGCCAATGCGGCATACGAGCCTGATCAACTCTTTCTTTCTTAATGATAAAACGGTGATGGTATCTCATGAGATTAAGTTTAGAGCATATGATGATTAAAGTGTCATGCATTATCTTTATAAAATTGATTGATTCGGATATGAGACCCACTGAAATAATACTTGTTGTTTTATCTATGAATAATGCTGAAATGCTAATATGCCAATGTGTTGTATTTATCATGTATATGGTTGTTGTATGATATATCCATTTGTCGGTATCTCACTCTTACAGTTATATCAGGTCTCTTCGGGTTTTGCTGTAGTAATTTGGTACTCTTGTACCGATGTTGCAGAGGAGTCTTTCTAAGTCACTTGAAGACCTAGTGTTAGAGGTTGGTAAAGTATTCTGATGGGGGGTCTCTCCAATGAATATTTGATAGAATGATCAGCTTTGGAGTCTGAGTTGGGTTGTATATCTAAAGAGGTCGGTAAATATAGTGTTATATACATCCATCTATAGTTTAAACTTTTCTTTCGAAAATGGAAACTTAGAGAAATGTTGTATGTCATGTTAACTTAGTTATGAATGTGACTTTACGTTTTAAATGAATGTATTATGGATTTCAGAGTTATCCTTAAAGAAAAAGTTTATACCTCAGTTTTCTGACTTAAAAGAAAACAATTTTTCGAAAGCAATCAGCAAATTATCTTTTTAATTTAGTTCTGTATGTGTTACGTAGTAATACCCAAGAGGGTGTTACAGATGACGTTGATAAAGCTTGTAGAAGTTTCATAGGGGGGGATTCAGCGGATCAGAAAAAAGTCATTTGATTGCGTGGGATTCCATTTGTCGACCTAAAAGATGTGGTGGACTGGGTTTAAGGAAGGCCAGGGAGATGAATAAGGCCTACATGATGCGTGCTGGATGGAGATTGTGTATGAATGATTACTTGTTGTGGACATCAGTTATTAGGAAAAATGTGGATGTGGCCCTCATACTCCTAAAATAAATGCGTCTAGACCAGGAAGCAATTTTTGGAAGGGCCTTTGTAATGTGTGGAATGCCTTCTCGCAGAATCTTACTTGGAGGATTGGCAATGGTATAAGGGTGAATTTTTGGCATGATAATTGGGTGACAAACACAGGGTATTTATTGGATCATGCAACAAATAATATTGGCCTCATTGACACGTCCAAAAGTGTTCAAGATTTTGTGAGAAATAACTGTTGGGTACGTGAGAGTTTCTTCAATCTACTGCCCCAAAATATTTCGAACAAAATTATGGCTATGGTGGCTCCTTTTAGAGATAATGTTGAAGACTGCATTGCTTGGAAACATGCAAATGATGGCATGTTTCCTGATGATATGGAGCTGGAAAGGGCCAGAAAGGATTCCAATTCTCCTTTGGAAAGCTGCGCATGAATGCTTGCTAACTAATGACAGAAGGTGCAGGCGTGGTATGGCGAAGATTGGAACATGTTCCATCTGCAATAGCTACGTTGAATATCACAATGGAGATGTTTCTTGGAAGCACAATTACAGAGAAGCAAATCAAGTTGCCAATGCTTTTCCAAAATTTGGTCTTTTAATTGATGGCCCTATGAGGATCTTTGATTGTCCTCCTCCTTTTATTTCTAATGCTCTTAGAGCAGATTTTTCCTCTACTAGCTTTCCTAGAGGTTTCTAGCTTGTTGTTCTTTGGGGTTTAATCCCCTTTTATCTCATAAAAAAAAGGATGTGGAAAGGAATCAAGGAAGGAGGCATCAACATATTATTATTGTACCAAAATTGCGATGGCACGGGGTTAATTACTGTATGTTAAGTACATAAGTTTAACAAGTGTGAGATATTTCCAAAATAAATATTTGAAATATTGTTTGACATTAATGGTTAAATAAAATTAACGGCTGCTACCTTACATACATGGATGCAATGGTTCAGTGGTAAGTCCTTGGTTGGATGTTCATTCTGTCGTAAAACACAAGGTAGATGGACACACCCGCTAGCCACTAAGCCAACGGCTATATTGTGTCATCTATTGATCGTTAATGGTATTTAACTGTTATATTTGACTGTTCGTTAAACACTTGGAGAGTTGCTTTCTTTCACTAAGTGGCATGAGTTTGTCTATAAATAAAACCATCTGCATGCAGAAGAGACATACGAAAATTTCAGAATTTCCCAAACCATTCTTCACTCCAAATCACCTTCTTTTCTCCCTTGTGTGCAGAGAGAGTTAGGAAGACTATTGTTCTGTAAACTGTCATTGACGATACGCTTGGTTTAGGGTGTGGAAACCAAACCAAGGTTACTCCATTGTATCCTGAAGGGGATTCGCCGGTTTTACCCGTTGCATCCAATCTACGAGGAGAGATTGGTGGGGGCGAATCGAACCTAAAGCCTAGTGTTCTTACACGCCTTGGAGATTGCGTATTACCATTGTTTTCTTCTTCTTTGTTGCAGACGAGACCCCATTTTTCTAACAATATTTAGGTTCGATTTTCGTTTTCTAAAAATGGTTGCAACATTGAAGGAGATGACATTTGACATTATCAAAGTGGAGAGGTTCGAGGGTGGAAACTCCATTCGTTGGGAGAAAGAGATGCTTGGTTGTTTTACAACAAGGAGAAGTGAATACTCAAATGCTTCATCAAAAATATGTTTATTTGTGACCTTGGTGAAAGTTACACAATTACTTTATATGGCTATGATATACTTGGTATTCTAAATTCATGTATGTTTAATCCTAAAGGCGTTCTTTGTTTATGTTAGTTTTAACATGTGGTATTAGAGCCTTAGATGCACGATTTAGAATAAAATCAAGTATGTGAATTTTGATGAATATGAATATGTTTGGTTTATTATGCATGCAAATATGTTGATCTATTTTGATTGAAATGTCCTAGATATAAATGATTATATCAAGTGCATGCATGAATGGATTTGATCCATGTAAGAATTAATTATTTTAGAGTAGACAATAATCTTATATTATGGTGCATGATTTTATAAATATAAGATGGAAATTGTTTCTTGTTTCTTTAGAAATGTTTTGGATGTGATTTTTGAGTTGTTCTAAGATATTAAACATGAATGTTAATGGAGGAAAATTAGAAAACTTGAATGATTTTAGATCATTGTGTTATTGGTTTTCATTATGATAAATATCTATATTATATTATCCTATAACATGTTTAGACTTGAATCCAAAACTTAGAGATGATGAAAATAAGTTTAATTAAACTTGGGTAGAATGGCCAAAAATGGTTGTGGTTCGTATGAACCCGGTTCCCTGTAAATGAGTATTGTTGACCCGGTTAGTGGTAGGAGAAACCAAGAAGACGCTCAAAAGGTGCGCTTTAATGGAAGGTTGTGTTTTATTTAAAATTGAAATATATAAAACCGTTTGGCAAAGGTGTCGATCAATGCAGCGGTTTGGTGGTGGAATTTGAACCCGCAACGCATGGAGAGGAGATCGCTGTGCTTACCACTAGGCCAGGATCTAACGTTCAATTATTTGATTCAATAAGATTTTATATGTATCTGGAATACTTGGTTAATATTTCCTGTTCGTATCTTGCATTCATGAATTAAAAATTATTATGAATGCTTGCTTGTAACAGTTAAGGAAATGAATGTTAGACTGTAAAAGTATTCTCAATTACTCATTAGTTTTGATCCTTATATATGTTATTATATAGTGTGAGTAAATTGAAGTTGTTTGTTATAAGATATTTATTAAATGTTTAGGAGTTATAAGAATAGGAGAATTTTATAACCCTGATTACTTTGAGTCTACTAGAATAGTTGACCAAACAACTGCATCTTATTCCCCATAACAAATTAATATTAGTTGAAAAAAAATTAGGATATAATAAAAAAAAATTGTAAAAGCCATGATATCCTATGATGGTTTAGCAAAATGATATTGGGGACAAGCCATGTTGAAGGCTTGTTGGATGGTAAATAGGTTTCCAAACAATAGAACAAGATAACCCCATATTAGCTCTGAAAATAGAAAAACCCATGCTCAAATTTTTCAAAGTTGAGGATTGTAGGGCAATAGTAAAAGTTCTTGAACCAGAAGAAACAAATTATGTGAAAGGGGAATTGAATGTGTATTCCCGGGCTATGCCAAAATTAGCAAAGCATATAGATTCATGGTTATGGAATCTAGAGACTTGTTCTGTTACTACAGTGATTGAATATGGGAATGTAATATTTCAAGAAGATAGGTTTAACTCAATTCCAAGTCACATGGATAATGTTCATAGGAATGCACATAATCCGTAAAGCAATGTATCTAATAAAGATACTTTGGAATGTTCAGAACTTAGGAGAAGTCAGAGAGGTAGAAAAGAGAAAACGTAGAGGCCACGATTTTTCATGTTCCTTGTTGAAGGAACAAGAGAGTCCATAGACAGTTATGGACCAATCTATTATTATACAGAAAGTGATCCATAGACATTTGAAGATGCAATAAAGTCTCAAGTTGTGACTTTCTGGAAGGAGACTATACAAGAATAAATGGACTCAATTAATGGGGAATAAAATGTGCAAATCAGTAGACCTCCCACCTGGTTCCAAACCTATAGGTTGAAAGTGGATTTTCAAAGGAAAACCAAGGTTGACAGAACCCTGGATAAGTTTAAGGTAAGATTAGTTTCTAAGGAATTTACACAAAAGGAGGGTACTGACTATTTTGATACATATGCTCCTGTGGAAACATGAAGGGTTTATGTTTAATAGTCAAGAAAAGAAAGTGTGTAAATTGAAGAAGTCATTGTATGGACTAAAACAAGTTCCTAAGCAATGGCATGAAAAGTTTGATCAAGTTGTGCTAGCTAATGGATATAAAATAAATAAATCTGACAAGGGTATTTATAGTAAATTCCATGGAGGAAAATAGGACATGATTTGCCTATATGTTGATGATATATTAATATTTGGTACTGATCTAGATTAAGTAGAAGAAACCGAGAGGTTATTATCTAGAAATTTTGACATGAGAGGCTTAGGGGTAGCTGATGTGATTCTAGGAATTAGAATAATAAGAGATGGTGAGAATGTAGGTTTACCCCAATCTCACTATGTAGAAAAGGTATTAAAGAAATTTAATCACTTTGATTGTCAACCTATCACTACTCCCTATGATCATAGCATTAATTTAGTACCAAACAAAGGTAGTCTAGTAGAACAACTTGAATACTTAAAAGTAATTGGACGTCTAATGTATGTCATGACATGTACCCGGTCAAACATTGCATATGTTATAGGAGACTAAGTAGGTATACAAGTAATCCAAGAAAAGACCATTGGCATGTTGTCCAAGAGTATTGAAATACTTGTGGGGGACAAGGACTATAGTTTAAACTATAATAGGTGTCCTTCGGTATTAGAAGGTTACACGGATGCCAGTTGGGTGACTTATACAAGAAGATCATACTTTAACAAGCAGTTGAGTTTTGACAATTAGTGGGGGTGCTATTTCTTGGGGTTTCAAGAAATAAGTCGGCATTGCCGGTTCCACCATGACTGTAGAATTCATAGCATTGGCAGCATTTAACATTGAGATTAAATGGCTTAGAAACATGTTGCATGAGATACTAATTTTAATGATGTCAGTATCTATACAATGAGATAGTCAGTCAACACTGTCAACGGCATATAGCCAAGTTTATAATGGAAAGGCCATGAACATTGGACTAAGACATAGTTATGTCAAGGAACTAATTGCAAATGGAGTAATATCCAGGGTCTTTATAAGACGAAAAGAAATCTTGCATCCTTTGACGAAAGGACTGACAAGTGATTTGATGTGGAAAAACATCATTAGGGATGGGAATCAAGCCCATATCTACATGATCACCAATGGTGGAAATCCAACTCACACTTGAGTAGCATCAAGTCTTGAGTTCAATGTGGCCAAAGTACACTATGAGAGTGATTGCAAGCACTTGACGAATAGATACATCCCACGGTTTAAAAGTACTTGGATACCATAAGGACAAAAGGAAAAGGGTGAGCTTTTGCTCTTAATGAACCTATAGCATATGTGTGCTAAGGTGCCCAACTTATGGGGGTGCTTTTGGTAAAGTCCACCTATATGAGAGTGAAATGGGGCCGCTTCTTAGAGTTGGGCTTGACTCTGTAAGCTCTCATGAAAAGGATACACGACACAAGGCCTTACCAAATGTGTCACACTATCACGTCGTTCAATGGTACTGAGATTTCATGTGTAAGTCATGCACGCTTGTTCTAATGAATATTTGGTTCAAAGCTTGTCTACCATTTTATTCGGGGATGAGTGAAACCCATGGCTTACTAAGCAAAGGTTCAAATCCCCAAGATACCTTTGTCTGAAAGCATGCGATTTCCGGAATAATGGGATTCGGATTTATTTTGAAAATGGTGGGGGATTGTGAGATATTTCTAAAATAAATGTTTGAAATATTGCTTGACATTAATGGTTAAATAAAATTAAGGGCTGCTACCTTGCATACTTGGATGTAATGGTTCGGTGGTAAGTCCTTAGTTGGATGCCCATTCTGTCGTGGGTTTGATACTCACCTGATGCCATTTTGAACTATTAATTTTTGACAGTTTTAATTTATAACGTTTAAATTGAAAAAAAGTGTCTCGTGAGGATTTGAACTCAGAAACACAAGGTAGATGGACACACCCGCTAGCCACTAAGCCAACGACTATATTGTGTGATCCATTGATCGTTAATGGTATTTAACTGTTATATTTGACTGTTGGTTAAACACTTGGAGAGTTGCTTTCTTTTACCAAGTGGCATGAGTTGGTCTATAAATAGAACCATCTGCGCATGCAGAAGAGACATACGAAAATCTCAGAATTTCCCAAACCATTCTTCACTCCAAATCACCTTCTTTTCTCCCTTGTGCGCAGAGAGAGTTAGGAAGACTATTGTTCTGTAAACTGTCATTGGCGATACGCTTGGTTTAGCGTGTGCAAACCAAACCAAGGTTACTCCATTATATCCTGAAGGGGATTCGCCAGTTTTACCTGTTGCATCCAATCTACGAGGTGAGATTGGTGGGGACGAATCGAACCTAAAGCCCAGTGTTCCTACACGTTTTGGAGATTGCGCATTACCATTGTTTTCTTCTTCTTTGTTGCAGACCAGACCCCATTTTTCTAACAAGAAGGAGTAGTAACTTGTAGACTTTATGGTCTCATATTGTCCCTATTAATAATGCTCATTAATCCTAACCATACAAAAGTGTAAGATCTCGTAAATCACGACATCGGCTCTTGGAAGTCAGTGTCGACCCAATATATATTGAGATCTAAAACGAATTTTGATAGAGGCCTTTTCAAAATTCATAAAAATAATTTTATGAAAATAATATTATATTTGAAATTTACTTTTATTGTAACTTTTTATATTTTTAAAACAAAATTATTATGATAAATATTTGTTGTGTCAGTACATGACAACCATACATGTACTTAATAAAACAAATACAAATAAAATATATATTGAATTTGAGACTTTTTTGAATGCATGAAGCCCTTATAAAATTAGAAATTTTTTGAGGCTATAGACGCTGCTTTAGCAGCTTTACCCAATGGTCGGCCCTTTCGGAGGCTATATACAGGGGACCTTAATTGAATTTACTCACCTACACTAATTTCTCTAGTATCTAAAATTACAATATCTAAATTAAGAAACAAAAATCAAAACGGGCAACTACAAGAATGTGGAATGTGGAATGTGGAATGTGGAAGGAGGCCTTATAGGGAATAACTATTTGAAGCTGTTGCTATTGAATACTCCAGGGGGACGTTTGGTGATGTGGGAAAATGTAGCCTCTGTTTCGTTAAGATTTTTTTTTTTTTTTTGCCGCAAACGGAACATCTTGCCATCCCGAGGTTACTATTTATATATTTGGATATCGTTCATGTATTTGTTTACGAAATTTCATTGGAAATAATTGATTCTTGATGGGTCAAAGCTGAGTTTTGTGGAAGCAAAAATTCCTAGCTTTTCCGTTGAAAATAATTGATTCTAGATGTAGGCCCTACAAAATTCTACATATTTACACCTCAAAAGTGATTTTACTTTATCATCCAAACAAAATCAATTCTTCTAAACATACTTTTAAAATATTGTTACCAAATACAATCAATTTTTTTAACTTTGATTTTTCCAAAATCAATTCTTCCAAAATCAATTCTATCAAAATCTAAAATAAATGGAGCCACAGTGATGTGAAAGGATGATGTGGGGAAATGTGTGAAAAATGGTGTTTGAAATGTCAACGAGCCATACATAGAAATTTTGTATTAAAAAATAATATATTTAATATTTTAAAACTTTAAAAGTTATATTTTTTAATATAAAATATTTATCTTTGGGATCCTTAACCAATACTTTTGACACTGATTGTCAAGAGTTATTAGTGCTTTGCTTATTATAATACTCCAATGTTTCCTTATAAAAAAGGAAAATGTTAACTGTGTTCATAGAACACTCGTTAAGGAATAAAAAAAATTATATTAAAAATTGATATATTTAATATTTAAAAAAATAAAATATTAATTATCAACATTATTTACTGCTTTTTAAAACCACACTTGTCTTTATTCGATTGTGCTTCCTTTTTGCGATCTCCTGAATCTTTGTTTATAGTTTATACTATCCACTACCTCTAGCTAGCATAATGGGCATTTAAAGTGAGGTAAGATAATGGAGGATATATAATTATAATAATATTCAATTTTGACCAGATCACAGCTGATTTGATTTTATATTTCTGGAAAACAATTATGTGATGAAAATTCCAAATTCATCAGAGTTTAATTTTGATAAACTTTGATTTCTTTTATAATGTCAATTAATTACAAATTATAATATGTAACTTCTAAAATAGCCATAGTAAGAATGAAATATTTTTTTTATAAAAAAAAAATGAAATATTTTTAATGATATGATAATCTATAATATATATATATATATATATATAAAATATAATATATTCAAACCGGAATAATTCATGATTTTACATAGAGCAAGTTTTTACACATGACAGACAATCAGTGAAACAGTACATGTGTCGCTTTTACAATGCACAGAATTCCGGCTCATTAATTACATGTATTATATTATGATTTTGATTATGATATTTATTACCTCTATCAATATTAATTTTATTTACTGGACATATTAGGCATTAATTCAAATGGATTTTTTTTTATCAAATTACAAATGAATCAAATCATATTTTTTTTTGAAATCATGACTTCTATAAATATATTTGAATCAAATCACAAGCAGCATACTTTTTTCATTTGTCATAACCTAATTCATTTTTTCACACATGTGCTTTGTTTTCTCTATCTATTTTCGTTCTCATGCTGCTTCTCTCTATTTATTTATTTTTGAAGAGGCCTTCTCTCTCTTATTTCTTAATCCATTTTTTTATGTTAGTACTAATGATTTGTGTTTCTTCAATAATGAATGATTATGGTCAAATTGCTTCCTTTTTTATGATAACAACAAGAAAACATGCAAGAGTGAGAAACCGACATTTGAGTCATAACGCGAGAACCACATGCATGACACAACAAAACATATGTATACGTATATATATCCATATCAGTTAAACTCTCACAAGTAAGGTATCACACATCATAGCATCTCAAAGGGATTCACACCCAAACGTCGTCGTTTTAAAATATGCATGATACACTTCAATAATCGTTCTCTAACATTTTACCCAATCTCCTGGAGATATCAATAATCTGTCTTATGAAATTACGTACCTGAGAATAATCCAGGATATTGTAACTTCATCTTATCCTCAACTTCCCACATTGCTTCTCCAGTAACATCATCCCAAACAACCTTGACCAAAGAGATTTGTTTACCTCAGAGCTGCTTTGTCATCTTATCCACGATTCGCACAGGTTTAGTTTCATAAGACGGATTTTCTCTTAATTGCACAGTATCGGGCTCAATGACATGAGATGGATCAGGAATATACTTCCTCAGGTGTGAAACATGAAAAACATCATGAAGATTTGAAAGAAAAGGCGGTAAAGAAATTTTATAGGCTACAGGACCTACACGACGAAGAATTTGGTAAGGTCCGATAAATTTAGGAGTGAGTTTTCCTGAATCATCTTCACCTTCTCCGTTGTTTGTCGCACAAAGTCTGGTTCCAACAGTAAAATTTCACCATCCTGATACCAACACAAAGGTGTTCTGCACCGTCGACCATATAAAGCTTCATAGGGTGCCATTCCTATGCTTGAATGAAAACTATTGTTGTAGGTGAATTCTATTAATGATAGAAATTCATCCCAGCTCCTCGAGTCTTCTAGTGTACAAGCTCTTAAATCTTCAAGTGACGGTATAGTCCTTTCCGATTGTCCATCCGTCTGTGGATGATATGCCGAACTCAATCTGAGTTTCGTTCCCAAAGCCTCTTGTAAACTCTGCCAAAATTTTGACGTAAATCTTGGATCACGATCTGAAATAATGCTGGTAGGTATACGTGTAACCTAACAATTTCATCAACATATAGTTGAGTTAACTTTTCCAACGGGTGTTTCATCTTGATAGGTAAAAAGTTAGCCGACTTGGTCAATCGATCAGCTATTACCCATATTGCATCATTTCCCTTTCGAGTCCTCGGCAAACCTGACACATAGTCCATCGATATACTGGCCCATTTCCAATCTGGAATATCCAAAGGTTGCAACATTCCTGCTGGTTTTTGATGCTCAATCTTAGCTTTTTGACAAACTAAGCAAGAAGCCACATAATTCATGACATCCCTTTTCATGCCATACCACCAATATAATTTCTTAAGGTCTTGGTACATCTTAGTAGTTCCTGGATGTAAACTTAGCTTACTTCTATGAGCTTCCTCCAGAATTAACTTTTTCAGTTCAGCGTCATCTGGTACACAAATCCTCTCACCAAATCTTAAAATTTCATCTGTCCCTTCTCTAAATTTTGACACTATCACCTCCTTGTTTTTCCAGTATTTGTTCCATCAATTTGTTTGTAACAGTAATCATACCCATACAAATCATTCCTGGTGATCTTTCCATTGTTAAGCGCATATCCCGAAATTGTTCCAACAATTCCTGCTCTCTGGCCATCATATATGAAGCATGCACTGATTTCTTACTCAAAGCATCTGCCACTACATTAGCTTTCCCTGGGTGATAGTGTAGTTGAAATTCATAATCTTTTAAGAATTCCAACCAACGCCTTTGTCGCATGTTCAGTTCCTTTTGATCAAATAGTTATTTTAAACTTTTATGATCACTAAAAACATTAAATATTGATCCATACAAATAATGTCTCTAGATCTTTAAAGCAAATACCACCGCTGCTAATTCCAAATCATGCGATAGGGTAATTTCGCTCATGAGTCTTCAACTGTCTTGAAGCATAAGCCACGACTTTCTGATTTTGCATTAAGACACAACCCAATCCTTAATGTGAAGCATCGCAATATATTTCAAATGATTCCTTAGGATTCGGTAGTATCAATACAGGTGAAGTAGTCAGTCTCCGTTTTAACCCTTGAAAACTTTCTTCACAAGCTTCAGTCCACGTGAAAACTTGATCCTTCCGAGTTAACAGGGTAAGTGGTCCTACTATCTTAGAAAATCCTTCAATGAATCTTCTCTAGTATCCAGCCAACCCCACAAAACTACGGATCTCTCATTACGATCTTGGATCTTTCCCATTGTAAAACAGCTTCAACTTTCGACGGATCTACAACAATTCCATCGCTCGAGATCACATGTCCTAAGAATTGAACTTGGTCTAACCAAAATTCACACTTTTCAGGTTTCGCATAAAGTCTTTTCTCCTTTAAACTTTGGAGAACCACACTGAGATGTTCAGCGTGTTTTTCTTTATCAGGGGAATAGATTAGAATGTCGTCAATAAAGACAACAACAAACTGATCCAGATAAGGACGAAAAATCCTATTCATGTAATCCATGAATATAGCCAGAGCATTCGTCACACCGAATGGCATTACAAGGCACTCGTAATGTCCATAGCGTGTTCGAAACGCTGTTTTTGGAACATCTTTCGCTTTTACATGGATCAGGTGATATCTCGATCATAAATCTATCTTAGAGAAAACAGTCGCTCCACGCAGTTGATCCATCAAATCATATATCCTTGGAAGTGGATACTTATTCTTAATTGTCACTTTGTTCAGTTGGCGGAAATCTACACATAAGCGAGAAGTTTTGTCTTTCTTTTTCACGAGCAATACTGGAGCTCCCCACGGTGATACACTAGGTCTAATGAATGCTTTACTCATCAACTCAACTAGTTGTCCTTTCAAGTCCTTAAGCTCCGATGGCAACATACGATATGGTGCTATAGATATCGGTCCAGTGCCTGGGATCAGATTAATGGCGAATTCGATCTCCCGAACAGGTGGTAGTCCAGGTACATCATCAGGAAAAACTTCCGGAAACTCGTTGACAACGGGTATACATTGCAAGTCTAACTCGCTCTTAATGTCTAAGGAAAATAACAACATGTATCCTTGCGCTCCCTCTTTTAAAGAAGTTATTACTTGATTAGCGGATAAAAAT
Organism: Sophora flavescens; assembly: GCA_030762895.1. NCBI lineage: Eukaryota > Viridiplantae > Streptophyta > Magnoliopsida > Fabales > Fabaceae > Sophora > Sophora flavescens. The sequence continues at coordinate 205,456,481 of CM061065.1, read as the reverse complement.
CCAGAATTCTCATCCTTAGGAAAAATCAAAGATTTACGGGAACAGTCTATTAAAATATGGTTGGAGGATAACTAATCCATGCCTAAAATTACATCTAACTGTATCAAAGGCAAACAGATCAGATCAACACAATAATGTCTATCCTGAATAATCATAGGACAGTTTAAGCAAGCAGAGCTAACAGTAACTGGCTTAGCAGTTGGAGTAGAAACAATCAGATTATATGGTAAGGAAGAAACAGGCAAACTCAAACGTTTCACGCAATCCATTGAAATAAAAGAATGCGTCGCCCCCGAATCAAACAATACAATTAAAAGATTATCGTTTATGTCACACATACCTAGTACAAGGTCGTTAGAGTCTGAAGCTTCTGCTTCACTCATTGTATAAACTCTTCCCTTGGCTGTCGGTTTATTGGCTCTAGCAGTGTTGACAGTCGGTCCCTGCTTCGGTGTATTGCAATCCTTTGCCACATGCCCCACTCGACCACAGTTGAAACATTTGGGTCCTTTGAGAGAACAACTATCAGCCATATGGTTGGTCCCCCCACAATTTAAACATTTGATAACTTGACCTTGATTCCAGGTCTTCTGGTCTCCGCTCCCCGATCCTGAAGCATTAGAACGATATTGCTTCTGTTGATTCCCTGGTGCACGATAATAAGGTTTATTCTGATTCAGTTTTCCCTTCTGATTCTGATATTGACTCTTAGACTTAGTTGGTCTGCCTACGTTCCATCGATAGTCTCTTTCTCTCCTCATGACTTCTACCTTCCTGCACTTTTCAACCAAAGCTTGAAAATTCTTGATTTCCAAAGGTAACACTAATTCTTTAATTTCAAAGCGTAGTCCTTTCTCAAAGCGTTCGCATTTCCACTATTCATTCGGATTGTTGTCAAAGAAGCGAAATACTCGGCTAGGGATTCAAACCTCGCCGCATACTCGTCAACAGTTAAATCCCTCTGAAACAGACGTAGAAATTCTGCTTCCTTCTCAGCTCGCGCACTTTGTGGAAAGTAGTTATCTTAAAATGCAGTTCGGAACAACGCCCACGTGATCATTTGATGTTCAGCTTCCAATAGTTGTCTGGCTCCTCTCCACCAGTACTCGGCATCTCCCACCAACATATATGCAACATAAGACACCTTATCCCCTTCCGGAGTGTGAATCAACTCAAAGATTTTCTCCAACTCTTGGATCCATAAGTCAGCTTTAACGGAATCCACGTCTCCATAGAATTGTGATGGATCTTGAAGTCTAAAAGCAGCCAAGTTCTTACCCTCAACAGTTTGTTCAGCTCGAACTTGCGCCTGATGGTTCTGGGCATTCATCGATGCAGTCTGGTTAGCAATTGCAGCTGCTACGTTCTCCATAGCCTGGGCAGCATAATCCACTCCTTCATCGTATTCCTCATTCATATTGGCACGACCGCCAATAGGGCCACCTCGACGACCCCTTCCACGACCGCGTCCACATCCTCGTCCACATCCTTGTCGACGTCCAGCTTCTGGTGCGAATTCCATAACTGACCTGTCAAACCAAATCAGTTAAACCGCCGCCAGAAATGAAACGTGTACCTAAGCATTAACATGCATTACTTCTAAGAAGTAATTCAAACAGTCAGGTCTTAATTAGAGAAACACAACATCAACACAATCGACCTATTTCCCAAAGACTCCCGAAAGACTCGACCAGCTCTGATACCACAAATGCGACACCCTTTTTGGGGGCCGTCTCCTAGTTACCCAAAATACAGAAATAAAACTAAAATGTGGGTTCCTTTCGAAAAATGTTACTTTCAATGTTTTACCTTTACGGAAATTGTGATAAAATTTGAAATTTTTCCGTCTTCATAATATCAACTCAAGATAACGCAACCAACTCGGAGATGTACGTCATAAGCATAAACAAGCGCCATAAGTTTTATACAAAACATAAAACTATAACTATAGGAGATCACAAAAGAGCCTCCATCACGACATGCTTTTCTCCATCACACTAAATAAGAAAAAGTAAAGACATATACATAAATAGAAGCGACACAACTAGAACCATAATCAAAATAAATGGCTCTCAGTAACCTGATCAAAAACTGATGAAAGACTCACTACTCTAAAAACGACTATACCTAAGCTGGTCAAAGCTAATAAGAACTACTGGGGGAATCAGAATGATCACCCACACTCACTGAAGGTGTATCCGATGAAGATACATCTACTAACTCACCCATTGGGTCATCCCCAAAGGTCGCTGAGTGAACCTCAAACTCCTCCTCAAAATGCTCCTCGGGATCTTCCTCTATATCATCCAGCTCCACCTCAACTGGTGCTGCTGCTGCTACAGGTGCCACCTGAAGCGGCTCAACAGGCTGGTGCGGATAATCAAGCAATCCATGATCCCTCAAAAACTGCAGGTATTGCCATACAGGAGGTAACGATATCTCACAAGTCTCCACCATATGTAGTCTCGAAATGGGTCCCCCAGCTGTCGTGCCGCCTGTCTCCGTAGATGGGCCATAGTATGTGGCGCTCAAAGCCCCGGGATTTATCTCCCATGCGCCAGCATAGTGGACCCGATCAAACATGATCGCCCTCAACCGCTGATGGGCTAAGGGGATCTCTGGATCCATCTAATCGCAGATAAAATATAACACGAGTAGAGAACAGAAAGAAAACAGGCAAGAGTGAGAAATCGACATTTGAGTCATAACGCGAGAACCACATGCACGACACAACAAAACATATGTATACGTATATATATATATATATATATATATATATATATATATATATATATATATATCCATATCAGTTAAACTCTCACAAATAAGGTATCACACATCATAGCTTCTCAAAGGGATACACACCCAAACATCGTCGTTTTAAAATATGCATGATACACTTCAATAATCGTTCTCTAACATTTTACCTAATCTCCCGGAGATATCAACAATTGGTCCTCATTGTCCACACAAGGTACAATGACATGAATATCCTCTCGATATCATGATTAACTACATGTATAACATTAAGGTGCCATGCTCAACTCAATTCGAAAGCACGTTTGCTGAAATGCATGTAAAACATTTTATTCTCGTATTTTCTCTTTGTGAATAATGTTCTTTTGTCGAAGTACACAAAACATTCGACCATCTTCAACTCAAAACGTCTTTAAAACATTATTAACAACACAAGATTTCACAATCCGAGTGCTCAATCACGAAACCTTTAGACTTTGCAATCAGTCTTAAGTTCGTGATGATAGAAAACATCATTAAACTCCTCTTTAACGCACAGTATACCTCTTTTATACAGTAGACATTAAGTCCACAATGCACAAAACTTTAACATCCCGATGTCTCGGCTATTAAGTTCTAAAATCTTTAAAATCATGTTCAACTCAAAACTTGATTTCTGAAAAACTTATTATATGGGCAAATTCCATCATAAAACACCGGTTACCGAAAATATCATTTTCAGAAAAGAGGGTCACAGAGATTTGAAGTTCACCAAAAATACGCGTTGCCATCTCTAAAATACTTGCCGTCGTCAATTTTTCAAATTGCCATCGTTACATCATTTTAAACCAATTTAAAGCCAAAACTTAGCTTTTTCCACTTAAACATTTTTTTTAAATCACGGTTAACTTATTTTCGCAGATAAATTTCACAGAACAACATTTTATAATATTTCGGAATATATTATATAGCTACTAGCAGTAGTACGGAAAAGAGGGTCACAAAGATTTGAAGTTCACCAAAATACGCGTTGCCGTCTCTTAAATACTTGCCATCGTCGGTTTTCCAAATTGTCGTTGTTACATCATTTTAAACCAATTTAAAGCCAAAACTTAGCTTTTTCCACTTAAACATTTTTTTAAAAATCACGGTTAACTTATTTTCGCAGATAAATTTCACAGAACAACATTTTATAACATTGAGGAATATATTATATAGCTACTAGCAGTAGTAAAATATTTTCACGGTTACGCCCTCTCTGTGACTCATAAATCAATTTTTTATTAATAAATCATTAAAATAATAATATTTCTCAAATACTTATTATTTTTCCCAAATAATATTTTCCATAAATATTATATATCAATATTTTCCCATAAAAACATTGAATATAATTTATACCACTTATTAACGTTTTTATCTGATTAAACGGTTGGGTAGTGACCACTGTCAGGCTTCACAAACAACATCCAACATCATCATCATCAATATATTACAGGCAGATTATGCATCAGAATAATATAATAAATAACTGCAGATAATTAAATAAATTAAAAGCAGATAAATAAACTACAGCTATAACAACACATAGCCGAATAAAATAAAGTGAAAACACCCCAAACACTTAAATAAAAATATACAGACCACAAACAAGAACATGTGGCCATCCGAATAACCCGCCGCTAACCCTCTTACCTCTCGAAGTTCCTCGATGAAAAAGTAATAACTCGCCGGTGTCGGAAATCCTCGTACGCTGTAAACACACTTAACCTTCAACACACAATCAATCAATCCCTTAATCAAAAAACTAAAACATTACTAAATAAACCTATATAGGTCACGGCCTACTAGGGTTTAGTGGCTTAACCAATTCCAAAAATCTCCTAAGTCATGGATTAAGGTTTCTAACATACTTAAGACAATGGATTAAGACTAAACAACAAGATTAGGAAATCAAAATCATCCTAATCCTCCAAGTCTCAAGGTCGGCCATCAATAAATCCTAGGGTTAGGGTTTGTAGTTTCATGAACAAATGAGGATTTAACAAGTGCACATGTATGTATGTTGAAAGACATGATCATACATCAAAACAATGAACAAAACTCCATCAAAACTCTTCCTCTATGAATCGGCCATCACATGAACTTAGGGTTAGAAATTTCATTTTGATTGGCTAACATGGATTTAGGCATGGTATCATACATGTCATATTGAATACATGATCATACGTGAAAGAAAACAAAAACAAAACACCATGGATCCTTTCTCCATAGGTTCGGCCAACTCAAGTTAAATAGGAAGGAAATTTTTGATCATCACATGCTCTTAGATATAGACAATACACATGATTACAAGAACATAGCAAGTGGTTTCAACATCATGGGATTTTTTCTAGAATTTGCTATGGATTTTCAAAGTTCTAGATCTAGAAACTTAAAAGTGAAAAACCTAGATGAGTAAAGCTTTGAATCTTGAAACTTATTGAAGAACATAAATATGATTAGGAAAGGAGAAGATGATTTACCTCTTGAAGATCCAAAAAAAAATAAAGATCCAATGACTTGCTTCACACAATGATTCTAAGACTTATGAACTTTGGTGTTTTTGTGTTAAACTTGTAATAGGAAGAAATTAAAGTGTGGTGGTCTATATATATAGAGAGGGTTGCGTCCAAGGGAGGGATTAAGTGGAAAGGAGGTGGCTTCTTCAAGGACTTAGGTGCAAATAACTCCTAGGGACCATTTTGCAAAATTCCAAAAGTATAAAGACTAGTTTGCAAATTCCTAATAGTTTGTAATGATGACCATGTGCAACATTTAATGTGTTAACATTGTGACTCACCATCATGAATCATCCAAAATTCTAAGATAACTCCTTTATCTGCTCTTGGAAACTCCGTTGTTCGCCCCGCCGTTTACCCGATTACATATTTCACCCGTAAAAGATAAATTATTTCACTTTTAATGAAATAATTCTAAAAATACACAATCGTAGGAAATAAAATAAAAATCTTAATTTTTTCGTTCACGAGTTAAAATTAGGTCTCCTGGTCAGTATAAATATACTGTCAGTAGAAATAGCGGGCCGGGATTCGTCCGCTGTTTCAACCTAAATTTTAATCGTAGCTTTCTACGTTTAAGTAGAATTAAATGACCAACTCCATTTATTTAAAATAATTTTCTAACACTCGAATAAATATATAAACATATTCATCCACATTTCTGTTATTTAAAACAGTAAAGAAAACAAGGTGTTAACAGTTCTCATGCTCCTTCTCCTTTATTTCTTAATCAATTTTTTTTTCATGTTGGTACTAATGATTTGTGCTTCTTCAATAATGAATGATTATGGTCAAATTGCTTAATTTTTTTATGATAAAAAATTTTGCAGATGACCAAGGCTTTGAAAATCCTATTCCACTTTCAGCACAGTGGCTCTGCCAAAGCCTGGGAGCATAAATCTTGTACATGAACTATGGTGTGTTCTAATTGCTCTTGATTTTTTTTGTCTATTGATGAGTGTGATTACACCTCATATTTCTTAATCATATTGCATGCATTTTCATGTAGTTTAAGCATTTTTAATTTGATTTTTGTTAGTTTTTACCTTGGAACGAGTAAGGTGGTTTTGTGGTGTTTATGTGCAGGAATTGAGGATTAAAATGTTCAAGATCAACCATGATGGAGCTTGCATGAAGATGGAGCTTGAAAAGTAAGAAAAATGAGCCAAACAGAACCCATCACGGCCTAGCCATGACAGCCATCACGGCCATGATCGAGCAAGGCTGAAAAGAAAAGTACACAAAAGTCAGAACCTGTCATGGCCAGGCCGTGATGGCCATCACGCCCATGATGTCCATCAGGGCCAGGCCGTGATGACCATCACGGCCGTGACAGGCTATCAGTGCCAAGTTTTCCAAGACAAAATTTGTCACGGCCTGGCCGTGACACGCAATATCTGGAATTTTAAAAGCTAATTTGATCGGATTTTGTAATTGCTTAGGATGCAAGTTACCCTACCTTATAAACAGGACCTAGAGGCTCGAAAATAGTAGGACTTTTTGGGCTGCTACCTTAGGCATAATTAGGATTTCTCTTCTTCTTCTTCTTCTTCTCTTCTCTTAGGTTTTCTTTTATACTTTTGTTAATCAAGCTTACTATGAACATGGCAATGCTTGAGTAGCAGTCTTATTTCTAGGGATTGGGGCTATGCCCAAGATTTGTTTATGGTAACGAATTGACGTTTGGTCTCTTGTTAATTTCGATTTTGCTTTCGATTTGATTCCTATTGCTTTAATTACTCGTAAATTCGGTGGCCACTTATTTGCTTGTCGTAGATACTCTAAGGAGGAACCTAGAGGTGAACTTAGGTATCGGATCTATAGGGATCAAACTTAGGACTTAAATCACGAGAGTTAGAAGCGGTCCTTCGAGGGTTCACGAATTGTCACAAAACTTAAAGAGTTCAATTTAAATTCAATTACCATGAGAGTAGGGGTTGGTTTAATTGGGCACGGTTTTTGTAACCCGAGAGGGAGCATTAACTTATTAAGGATAAATTCCCCTTCAAAGAAATTTTGATAATTAACAAGGGGCAGTCAATTTGGTATCATGAACAATCTTGTTGGTAACCCAATTCCTAGGAATATCTTTTGATTTGAAAAACCCCTAATTGATTTGCTTTCCTAATTTAATTGATTGCGTTCTTAAATATCTGATTTTATAGTTAATTCTTATTACAAAAATCAAATCTTTTCTAAATCCTTTTTTATATAGTCCAGTTTAATTGATTTAATAATTAATTGTTGTTTGAGATCACGGTCTCTGTGGGATCGATCTTTTTATTACTTGACGACGAAGCCGTGCACTTGCGGATTCGAAACCACACACATCATCTATCTATCATTTTGAATTAATGCTTTTCTGCAGGTGCTTCTATAACGTTGCAAAAATAGTTTATAATTGTTTCAAAGTTCTTAGCTTTTCCCTTTCTTTATCTATCATGACTCAGGAAACTATGTCCTCTCAAATCCACTACATGGAATAGCTCAAAAACTATCAAGACATCAGTGGAAGATGCACATGATGGCCATAAGTGTAACACCCCGATTTATGTCTTTATGTAGCAGTAAATACATGTGTTTATATATTTATTTTTGGTAAAATCCAGAGAGTGATTTTAAATAAACTAAAATCATTTTCTTGTGTTATATTACCGTAGGAAGTCACGGTTAAATTTTTGGTTGAAAATTCAGACGAAAGCCGGTCTGCATTTTCACTGCCGGTACAAGTTTACTGAGCAGAAAACCTAATTTTGACCCATGAACGAAACGGTTGGTGGTTTTTTTGTGTTTGGTATAATATTGGGAATTTTTGAAAATACTTGTTCTGGGTCAAAATATAATATTTATTTCGGGTGAAATACGATCAGGAACTTGAACCGGATACACAATGGAGCAGAATAGGAGACATGAAAGGATTGAAGTGACGTGTTGGAAAAGTAGGCATGGTGGCAGAAGCCTTTTGTCACATCCATAAAAAAGTGTCATCATTACACTTTTTCAAATTTTACTATTTTATAATCAAATAAGCCATTTTTTCTCCTTTTTGCCAACCAAACATGGCATAACCCAAAACTTGGTCATCAAGTTCTCTCTCTCTCTCTTTCACGCCTACTCCCTCTCTCCCTCTATATATTCACACTCCATTTCACCTCACTCATTTTCTTCTTCTTCATCCTACTATTTCAAGTTTCTATCACTTAAAGTTTTCATTTTTACTCATTATCAACCTTCAAGTTCTTCATACCTTTTCATCCCAGCTTCAAGGGTAACACTCTCGCACTCTTCTCTTTCAAGTTCTACATTTATTTCATGAGTTTACTTTATGTTTTCCATTGATGTTCTTAAAGCTCTTTTTAACTTCTAAAAACTCTAGAAAATTGTAGAAAAATCTGTTTGAGTTGAAACCATTTTCTGTGAACTCATAACCATCTCTATATTCACTATCTATGAGCTTGCACCAAACAAAAATTTCTAGCCTATTTATCCAAGGATGGCCGAACCTATGTGGTTTTGGACCTAGGGAGTTTTGTTTTAACTTTTGTAATATAATCATGAATTTAAACATCTAAGAGCTTTCATCAAACAAAAAATTTCTCTCCCCATTTTCCTAGCAAGGCCGAAACCCTAAGCTAGTGGATCATTGGGATTTTTGTTCAATCATTGTAAAGTGATCATTGTTTATGAACTCCTGACACTTAAGGATCATTAATCCATGAGGTGTATAAATTTTGAAAATCTCTAACCCTATGTTTGTGTCATGGCCGAATCTAGGACTAAGGTAGATGGTGATGTTTTAGTTGTTTTTGACTTGTGTTATGTGTTTGAAATTCTTAGACTTCTGTGGTGAAGCGAGTACGGAGGATCGTAGTAACCTACACCAAGCTAGAAGCACTAATACCTCGATCTCAGGTAAGAGGGGAAAGCCCGAGTGATGTTTCCAATAACTGTATGCATGATTGTTGTGATGAACTGAGTTGTCTTATACTATTGGTGATGTACTGAGTTGTCTAATATGATTGAACTGCGTGCTTTAAATGTATAAGCTTGATGATTTAATTGATCATGATTTATGATTTGGATATATGGCATGAACTGTTTTATTTGTTATGCCGTTGATGAGAATATTATTCTGCTGTTGATTGATGTCTGAGAAGCCTGACCTCTGTCAGTGCACAATTAATTATTGAGATAAAAGTCTTAAAAGACTCATGAGGAAACCTTCAATATAATTGTGTTTATCAGAGCGCTTCTTTGTTAAAATAAATGAAGTTGAGATTTGAAATAGAAAAGAAAATATATTTTAGTATATTACCAATTTCGGGAAAAAAATGAAATGGAAAGTATTCCGGGAACTAAGTGAAAAATATTTTAAAGCTTGAGAACAACATTTCTTCCATTCAAATAATTTTAGTATAAGTGAAAATAATTTTAAGAAGTATGTTTTATGAAGGAAAACCTTTGAAAATGATTGATACAATTTTAGAAAAGAATTTGAAATGATTTGACAATGTTCTAAAGTTAGTTTGGAAGAGAAGAGGAATTTTAAAGAGGAAAATGGATTTCTTTATGACTTAAGTTTACAAATGCATTTCCAATGAAAAGATTTTGGTAAAATACTTTTGAAAATATTCAGACAAGCTTGGACAAGTCGCCGAGGTTTCATTTTTTATTTGTATTTTACTGAACGAAAATGAATAAATATGTTGAAAGATGAATCTGATATGCGAGACGTCGAATACTAGAGTTCTATAACTTACACGTAGATCTTGGATCCGTGTCACGTTGTTGTGGACTGTGCGTCCTATTCAAGTTGTGATAAAACGTGGAAAAGTTGAAAGTTGTTTTCTATGACCACAAGTCTTGACTGGTGCATCGGTCTAAGGTGTTGCGATTGAGCACTCGGACTGCGTGTCCTGGGTTGATGTTGATAATTTCAAAACGTTAAAATTTATTAAAAGTCGTTAGCTTTTAAGCTTCGACAACGAAAGAGAATGAACACAGAAAACGTTGAGAACAATTGTTTTACATGCATTTTAGGCAGACGTGCCTCACGTTGATAGGAGTGATGCCTTGATGATCAGGTATTCACAATGCGATGTATCACTACATCCTGGGATGGGACAGTGTGTTATTAAATCCATGAGCATGGAATACTGCATCCTGGGATGGGACAATATGCTATGGATGTTTCGTCACTTAACGTGACGCCAAAGTGGTGGCGATTTGAATTTGATCAACTCATAGAATGAAGAAGGGATCTCATGAGATTAAGTTTAGAGCCTGAATATTGAAGTGTCATGCATATTTTCATCGAAATTGACCGTGCGGGCATGAGACCCTTTGACATTATACATGTTTAATTCTGATAAATTATTTGGAAATATCTGATATATGCTTATGTGATGTATGCATCGTGAATATGGTTATTGTGTCCAATCCATATATTGGTATCTCACTCTTGCTTGTTTTCTTGTTGTTCCTTCTCCCTATGGAATTGTTGTATATATATATATATATATATATTTATATATTCAGGTTTTGATGGATCCCGACTCGCCTCTGGCACCGACGGGAATTAGGACACTAACTTTTGATAATGCGGGAGATCCGGGGCATGGAACATACTCCTCGAATCCCATGCGGCCATCTATCACGGGCCGATTAGTGAACTGAAAGGAAACGGGGAAGAGGGACCACAGCAGCGAGTGCAGACAGTAGGAATGGTCCGGGTGTCACTACCACCTCCTTGGTACTATCTACAAGTGTTGGCGTAGAGGGGTGATCGCGCTGTCGCCACACGCCAAAAAGAATGAGCGTTTACAAAATAATGTAGATAGGGAAGCGACAACTCGAGTATCGTCTCACAAGGACTCTTTGGTGTTGTTGTTATTAACAGAAAATCAGTAAAAGTAGGATTTGGGGGGTTTGGGGTTTGAAATAAAATAAAGAAACAAAACCAAAACAGAGCAATAAAAATAAGCAAATTAAGAGAGTATCAAATAAGCTAAAAGAACGATCAACCTGCTGTTCTCGGTTTCCCACTATCATTGGTTCATATAAATCCAAGCCCTAAGCAGATTCTAATCCCCTCCCGGTTGTAGCAACAATTAACAAACGAAATCGCTACTACGGATGTATGTTCCTATTCCCGAATTAAACAAACGGGGTTAAGACCTCATGAACTAAACGAACATGAATGAACACATGCGAATTAAACAAACGCGATTAAGTATAGGAACATAACATCACCGAAATGAATCAACACAACACTACACACCCCTGAATTAAACAAACAGAAATGTATAACATGGCATTGAAAAGAGAATAGCAAACAAAATAGGAAATACAGAACCTCAAGTGTAATTGAAACCAATCACAGTAGATTAATCTAGGAGACTAGTTCTCCATTACAGAAATAAACACAAAAGAAAAGAAAAGAAAATAAACTACTGACTAACTAGCTACTCTGACTAAAACTAGCCAGCTTACTAGCCTCTTTTCAGTTCTGTCTAAAACAGACTTATATACAAGTTTCTGGAATCAGCTTTCTCGCGAGGCGAGAACACCTTCGCGAGGCGAATAATGCGAACAGTCTGCAACTTTTGATCTTCTCGCGAGGCGAGCATATCATTCGCGAGGCGAAGCTCTTCAGATTCCAAACTGTAACGCCCGTGACCTTTCACACGGGTAAACCGTGATGCTTTCTGACTTCCAGGCTTGGATTACTCGCGAGGCGAGTCATGTTTCGCGGGGCGAGACAGAATGGTTGGCAATTTCTGGAACAGTCACCTTCTGGTTCGCGAGGCGAACATCCTTCTCGCGGGGCGAAAGACTCCAGAATTATTTCCTTTTATTAACCTGAAAACAGAAAATAGCATAAGTACTTTATTTAACTCTAAATCAGCTAAATTAACCTAAAAATACTTTACAGACTCAAAATACTGCTTAAAGACAATCAAGTCTAATTTGGGTGAAAATGATATAAAATTAGCACAAAGCCAAGGTTTTTATTAGTTATAAAACCAGTCAACCAGAGGCTCATCAAAATACCCCAAACTTAAACTTTGCTTGTCCCCAAGCAAACTAAAACTTAAAAACTTAAAAAGACTCAAGACCTGGCAAGCTCATAGGATTCAATCAACTTTCGCACAAATTTCAAGCAATTTACCAAAATATTTTTCAATGTTCCCCCCTTCCAAACAAAGCAATCCCCATATTCATTCATTCTAAACATTTGAGAATTTCATTATTCAAACAATCATTAATCTAAGCAGGGGATCTAAGTTACACACAAGAGGGAGATCACCAAATTCAAACAACTGCCTTCCTCACAAGGGCATTTAGTGTTCACTCAATCGCTCAGTTTGTGTCAGGCTATCAACATTGCACTCAGTTTCACTTTTAAGAACACTTCCCATAAATTTGATTTTCATCTCAAAATGGTTCCCACAGAAAACATGCAAACAACATCAAAAGGTCTTTTATGGGTTGTAATGGGGCTTGGCTAAGGGTAGGATATACAAAGGTACTAGGCTGAAGACCCTAGGAACTAAGAGAGCATGAAACACTTCAAAACATTAGAATTCTACTCAAGTTCCTTTTCTCATTTTTCTTTATGCTTCTGGGTGACTACAGCCTTTTTATTTCAATATCCTTTTTGAAATTTTTGTATTTTTTATTTTTTATTTTTTTATTTTTATTTTTTTTAACATTTTTACACTTTTCCCTTTTTTTTTCTTTCTTTTTTCTCAATCCCAAACAACACATTACACCTTGTAGCCACCCCAAACTTAGTTTCTCGCAACCAATCTCTTGCTAAAATTCCATGCTCTCCTAATCCTAAGATCGGGTTAACATGGTTTTTCCAGATTTTGGGCTTGTAACATAAGGTTATCAAGAACAATAAGCTAATAGGCTCAATGGGGCTAACTAGGGAACATGCATTAGGGGTGGTTATTTTAGGCTAAGTAGTTATTTACAAAGAAAATGCCTAAATCATTTGAAGCAAACACGTAATCATGCAAACCAAAAAGATATTCAAGCAAATTCAGGAAAGTGCAACTTAAAAAGTGATTCTCACACAGTCAAAAACATGTTGGAGGCTCAAATCCTCACCTGGACATTATTTGCAAATTGTTTGACTGAGATTCTATCCCTAGTGTGTGCTTCCTATCACCCCAAACTTATCATAAATCATGCAATCATAATAAAATCTCAAAGTTCAGTTTTCAATTTCCCATGGGGATCAAATTTTTCAAAAATTTCAAATCCTAGGGGGACACAGTCAACACATAACATGCAATCAATCTATGCAAAATTAATAAAATCCAATAAACTTGCCAATACTAGATTTAACACAACTCCTGAGCTTCTCAAATTATTCAGGAGCTTTATTGAAAACAAAACAGAAATAACGCAAGGAAAAGGAAATTAAAAGAGCAAGGTTCAGAAAAACTCATTGGGGGCGGTTCCACCGGGATCCCATTGTCTGTGATACAGTGGCCACGGGATGCTCAAATTGCGAAGTGATCCTCCCGGATCCCATGGCCTACAGCATAAGTATGAGAGCAGACACTTGATAATCTTGGTATCTCCGCCAAGTGCGGCGGACTTCTCGCTACCTATCAGGTCACAGTTGACCTCCTTGTCAACCTTGTCAATAAAATCCTCCCAATAATATCGGGGCTCAACCTCTTGGACTGGCCATGGTGCAAATTCCAGAGGCTTGAACTCCATCACCGGTTGTTCCACAGGGGAAGGTGGCTGCTCAATGGATGGTACAGTTGGAGTATCCATGACGTCAAGAACCTCGGCTGAACAATCAGCTTCACTCACACTATCACCCTGCAAAATAGAGTCAAGAAACTCAGCACAAACAGCACACGGGTTAGTGTCAGTACAGTTAGTACATGTAGTAACAGAAACTGAATTTGTAGAGGTCTGAATGTCTGGACTTTCAGCACATAGTTCATCCATCCCATCACTTTCAACACATGCATTCGATTCCATAGGTTCTTCATTATCTTCAAGCTTTTTGCCTTGATTGTCTGGATGGAATGTATAAGCTCGAGGCCAATAAGTAGCATCTGTCAGAATGGGGCATGCCTCATACAGGTGCTTAGGAGAGCCGTACATGCCACAAAAATGTCTCTGCTGAAACAATTGCTTCCAATAAGTGAGCTTATCAGTAAGATCCATAACCAGACAAATTCAGCGGAATTTTTTTTTTTATTTTATAATTTTCTGCTAATAACACAACAAGAGTCCCCGGCAACGGCGCCAATTTTTGATCGCGCTGTCGCCACGCGCCAAAAAGAACGAGCGTTTACAAAATAATGTAGATAGGGAAGCGACAACTCGAGTATCGTCTCACAAGGACTCTTTGGTGTTGTTGTTATTAACAGAAAATCAGTAAAAGTCAGATTTGGGGGGTTTGGGGTTTGAAATAAAATAAAGAAACAAAACCAAAACAGAGCAATAAAAATAAGCAAATTAAGAGAGTATCAAATAAGCTAAAAGAACGATCAACCTACTGTTCTCGGTTTCCCACTATCATTGGTTCATATAAATCCAAGCCCTAAGCAGATTCTAATCCCCTCCCGGTTGTAGCAACAATTAACAAACGAAATTGCTACTACGGATGTATGTTCCTATTCCCGATTTAAACAAACGGGGTTAAGACCTCATGAACTAAACGAACATGAATGAACACATGCGAATTAAACAAACGCGATTAAGTATAGGAACATAACATCACCGAAATGAATCAACACAACACTACACACTCCTGAATTAAACAAACAGAAATGTATAACATGGCATTGAAAAGAGAATAGCAAACAAAATAGGAAATACATAACCTCAAGTGTAATTGAAACCAATCACAGTAGATTAATCTAGGAGACTAGTTCTCCATTACAGAAATAAACACAAAAGAAAAGAAAAGAAAATAAACTACTGACTAACTAGCTACTCTGACTAAAACTAGCCAGCTTATTAGCCTCTTTTCAGTTCTGTCTAAAACAGACTTATATACAAGTTTCTGGAATCAGCTTTCTTGCGAGGCGAGAACACCTTCGCGAGGCGAATAATGCGAACAGTCTGCAACTTTTGATCTTCTCGCGAGGCGAGCATATCATTCGCGAGGCGAAGCTCTTCAGATTCCAAACTGTAACGCCCGTGACCTTTCACACGGGTAAACCGTGATGCTTTCTGACTTCCAGGCTTGGATTACTCGCGAGGCGAGTCATGTTTCGCGGGGCGAGACAGAATGGTTGGCAATTTCTGGAACAGTCACCTTCCCGTTCGCGCGGCCAACATCCTTCTCGCGGGGCGAAAGACTCCAGAATTATTTCCTTTTATTAACCTGAAAACAGAAAATAGCATAAGTACTTTATTTAACTCTAAATCAGCTAAATTAACCTAAAAATACTTTACAGACTCAAAATACTGCTTAAAGACAATCAAGTCTAATTTGGGTGAAAATGATATAAAATTAGAACAAAGCCAAGGTTTTTATTAGTTATAAAACCAGTCAACCAGAGGCTCATCAAGGGGACAGCTTCACGAGCACCCATCCTTAGGGTTGCCACTTCCGGGAGTTGAGCCAGTTTCACCTATTGAAGAGGATCCGGAGGAAGATCTTGAGGAGTACCCTGAAGATGAGCCAGAAGATCACGTCCTTTATGACAACGACATTGACGATGTACCAGAGTATGTACTTGACGACGCTCCTGACTCCCCCGATGAGGGCGGAGAAGTGGTGGATGCATCGCCGGGGAACTCCTCAGGGAGCGGGAGTGTTCAGACTGGCCCTTTTTACGGCTATTAGTTGTAGACCAGCTTAAGGGTGTCCTTTTTGGGAATAGTGTATCCTGGTCCGACTGTATTTGGCTTCATAGAGTCACGGTATTTTGATATGTGGTTCCGGACCTTCCCCCATTTTGCTTTATCTTGCTTACAGCTTTTCCTTTTTATGTTTAGTGTTATCAATGGCTGGTACTGTAAGGCCCTGACCTTTTGTAATATATATATTAAGTTGCAACTGGCACTGCTTAGATATTTATGTTATTCATGTATCATGTTCTAAGTGTTTATCTACTCTTTAAAATATATATATATATACACATATAATCATCATTTTGAGAATATTTAATTATTAAGAGAATGTTATTTTTTGAAAGTAACCAGCAATTTAATCTGTTTTATTTTTTCCACAACGGGTAACCGTGTGACTCCCAAGTTGGGGTATTACAATAAGAGGAAGGATGTCTTTACACCATCCATGTTTTATGCCACAAGGGAGATTGTCCATTAAAGGAAAATATTATTCATTCCAATCATGTTATTCTCTTAGAAAGGTGGCGATTGGTATGCATTAGTTATTATTTTGGTAAAAGTGCTTATTAGATAAATATAATTAAATATCATATATTTACTTCAATCGAATCATATTTTATTATAAAAATATTGATTTTAATAGTTAAAATTGAAAAAAAAATCAATCAGAAATTGATTACTTGACACGTAATTTTAAATGAATTAATTCTAACATGATTTTAATTTTAATATTTTAAAATATAATTAGATATATAATATTATTTGAAACGGTTAACTTACATGGGAAAAAGATGAGAGATAAATCAAATATATTTTCAAGAGAGAAGAAGAAAAATAATATGATAGACAACTATAATTTATAAAAATGGTTAACTTGCACGGAAAGATTAGGGAAATAAATCAAATATATTTTCAAGAGAGAAGAGAAAAATAACATGATAGATAAATATATTTTTCAAAAATGGTTAAATTATATGAGAAAAGAGGTGAAATAAATCAAATAGATTTTTAAGATAGAAGAAAAATTACAATATAGTAGATAAATATATTTTCTTAAACTGGTTCAGTTGCACAGGAAAAAGAAGTGAATTAACCCAAATAAATTTTTAAGAGAGAAAAAAAAATGATAGATAAATATATTTTTTACATATTGATATCTCACTCTTGCATGTTTTCTTGTTGTTCCTTCTCCCTATGGAATTGTTGTGTGTGTGTGTGTGTGTGTGTGTGTGTGTGTATTCAGGTTTAGATGGATCCCAACGTGCCTCTGGCACCAACGGGAATGAGGACACTAACTTTTGATAATGGGGGAGATCCGGGGGCGTGGAACATACTCCCCGGATCCCATGCAGCCATCTATCGTGGGTCGGTTAGTGAACTGAAAGGAAATAGGGAAGAGGGACTATAGCAGCGAGTGCAAACAGTAGGAATGGTCCGGGTATCACTACCACCCCCTTGGTACTATCTACAAGTGTTGGTGCAGAGGGGACAGCTTCACGAGCACCCACCCTTAGGAGTGCCACTTCCAGGAGTTGAGCCAGCTTCACCTATTGAAGAGGATCCGGAGGAAGATCCTGAGGAGTACCCTGAAGGCGAGCCAGAAGATCATGTCCTTTGCGACAACGACATTGACGATGTGTCGGAGTATGTGCCTGACGACGGTCTTAATTTTGATGATTCTGACTCCCCCGATGAGAGCGGAGAAGTGGTGGATGCGTCGCCGGGGAACTCCTCAGGGAGCGGGAGTGTTCAGATTGGCCCTTTTATGGCTATTAGTTGTAGACCAGCTTAGCGGAGTCCTTTTTGGGAATAGTGTATCCTGATCCGATTGTATTTGACTTTATAGAGCCACGGTATTTTGATATGTGGTTCCGGACCTTCCCCAGTTTTGCTTTATCTTGCTTACTGCTTTTCCCTTTTATGTTTAGTGTTATCAATAACCGGTACTATAAGGCCCTGACTTTTTGTTATATATATATCAAGTTGCAACTGCCACTGCTTAGATATTTATGTTGTTCATGTATCATGTTGAGTGTTCATCTACTCTATAAATACACACACACACACACACACACACACACACACACACACACACACACACACACACACACACACACACACACACATAATCACCATTTTGAGAATATTTAATTATTAAGAGAATGTTATTTTCCGAAAGTAACCAACATTTTAATCAGTTTTATTTTTTTCGCAACGGGTAACCATGTGACTCCCTAGTTGGGGTGTTACATTAGTGGTTTCAGAGCTGGTCGAGTCTTTCGGGAATCTTTGGGTTTAGGTCTGTTATGTTTATGTTGTGTGTTCTCTGACTAAGACTTGATTGAATTACTTCTTAGAAGTAATGTGTGATAACCGGTAGGCCATATTTTCTTTTCTGGTTACCATCGTACTGATTGTGCGTTACAGGTCAGTATGGAACCAGGAGGTGCATGCGGACGTGGTGGTCGTGGAAGAGGCAATGGCGGGATGGACTTCACCGCCCAGGCAATGGCTTTTGTGGCTGCGGCAATTGTTTTTCAGACTGCTACGATGGCTGCCCAGAACCAACAGGAGCAGCTAAGGGCTGAGCAAGCTACTGAGGGAAAGCATCTGAATGCTTTTAGATGTCAGAATCTGTCTCAGTTTGATGGAGACGTGGATCCTACGAAAGCTGATCTGTGGATCCAGGAGTTGGAAAAGATCTTTGAGCTCGTTCATACACCGGAAGGAGTGAAGGTGTCTTATGCAACATTTCAACTGGTAGGAGATGCTGAATACTGGTGGAAACGCACCAGGAAATTGTTAGAGGCTGAACACCAAGAGCGATCACCTGGAAGGTATTTCGTAACAAGTTTCTGGATAAATACTTTCCCCGGAGTGCTCGGACTGAGAAAGAACAAGAGTTTGAGTCCGCGTTAGCGAGACCTGACTGTAGGGGAATATGCGGCAAGATTTGAATCACTTGCCAAATATTTCCACTTCTTCCAAAACAACCCAAGCGAAGAATGGAAGTGTGAAAGATTCGAAGGCGGACTGCGCTTCGAAATCAAGGAGTCGGTGCTACCACTGGAGATCAGGAACTTCCAGGTCTTAATAGAAAAGTGCATAAAGGTGGAGATAATGCGGAAAGGACGAGACACCAAAGGGAATGCTGGAGGACCCTCTTGTAAGACTAAGCCCTCATTCATGTTTTGATGTATGACAAACAAAGTGTATTTTGCATAAGATTTTTAATTTTGACTACACACTCATTACGTGTTAAGTTGCATGCAAGATCACTCATCCAACAAAGCAAAACTAGCGGTTGTCCAACACAGGGAAAATATAAGCGCTCGTCCAATGAAGTGAACCAAGAATGACGTCCAACAAAGTAAAGAGCTGAAGTCCAATGAACAACTAAAGATCTCGTCCACTAAAGGAACAACAAAGTAAAAAGCTGACGTCCACTGAAAGAACAAAGAAAGCGCGTCCACTAAAGGAACAACAAAGTAAAATGCTTTCGTCCACTGAAAGAACACATGAAGCGCGTCCACTGAAAGAAACAGAAGATATCGTCCACTGACGTGGCACAAGAAGCACGTCCACTAAGAAAACAGAAGATCTCGTCTGCTGTCGTGGCACTTGAAGCACGCGTCCACTGAAGAAAAAGGAGAGCTCGTCCATTGAAAGTAACAATAGCGCGCATCTACTAATAGAAACACTTGGAGAGCTCGTCTACTGATGGAAAAAGGAGAGCTCGTCCAATGAAAGTAACAAGAGCGCGCGTCTACTGATAGTAACACTTGGAGAGCTCGTCTACTGATGTAAAAAGGAAAGCTCGTCTACTGACAGTAACACTTGGAGCTCGTCTACTAATGATACACGCTAAATTAGAAACTCCATCCACTTACATGATATATAAAGCTCGTCTACAAATTGGAGCCCGTCCAATTGCCTTGTGTTAGCACGCTTGTCTACCAGTTGGAGCCCTTCCAATAACCTTGAGCTAATACTCCCGTCTGCTGACGTGGCAAATGGACGCGGATATTTTTCTCTTCAAATAAACACGGATTAATTACTCTTCAAAAAGACTTGGCTATCCTTTCAGATGGAAACAGTTATATCTCAAGAAGGACGCAATCTCTACAAAGATCAAACAGAATCACATTTTGAGATCAAGAATCAAGAAAGCAGATTTTGATAAATCAGATCCAAATCTGTCTTAAATGATCCCAACGGCTATAATTTGTCGTCTATATAAAGAGGGATCAAAGGAACACTTTTCCACAACAACACATACAATAAATGCAACTCATACTGATTGTGAAACAAAGTGCTTCATCTCTGAGAAAAGTGTGATAGTAGTTAGAACTTCAATTTGTATTATCAGGCTTTTAGAGTCTTACTTCTACTCAATTCTTTTTGTGAATTAGAGTGACTAAGAGAGGGTATCTCTTAGGGTTTAACAAGGATAGAAGGGATCCTTGGGTAAAGAAAGCTAGTGTGCTTTCTGGAGATTTTTCAAGCAAGGAGGTTATCCTTGTGTTGCTGTAATTAGAATTGTGTAAATTGCTGATTATAGTGAAGAAAACCACAGAGGTGTAGGACTGGATGTAGGCTTACCAGAGGAGGTAGCCGAACCAGGATAAATCGGTTTGCGTGTTCTTCTTATCCCTAAACTCCATATACTTGTTAACTTGAATCTTTAATCTACAATCTGTGTTAAAATCTGTTGTTACTACTTATAATTCTTCTTGTCATCATCACTTGTTCCATAACCTAATTCTTGCGAATTAAAATTGAGTGAAAACCAATTTTATTTAAAAGAAACACTGTTTTACTTTAAGTTGTTGAATAAGTTTTCAATATCTCAATTCACCCCCCCCCTCTTGAGACCGTAGCCACTACCAACACCTCTCGTCCTAAGAGTCAATTTCAAGGATAGAACCAAAGATGGAAACAGAACCAGAAAAAACCATACTACTAATCACCTAACAACAATAAAATACAACAACAACATCGTTCCGATACATCCGGAGTTGGAACTGGAGGCCAGAGAAACCAAAATCAAGGCCAAGAAGGGAAATGTTACAAGTGTGGTGACCCAGGCCACTTTTCCAATACTTGCCCAAATAGGGGAATGAAGTGTTTCACCTGCCTTCGTACTGGACACTTAGCCAAGGATTGCAAAACACCAAAGCATGAACCAGTCGTTAATCACGCCAGAGCCAACAAGCCGACTACAACCTGAAAGGTTTATACTTTGAATGGAGCTGAGGCATCAAATTCCGACAATCTCGTACAAGGTAAATGCGATATAGCTGTAAATCTTTTAATTGTACATTTTGATTTGGGCGCAACGCATTCTTTTATTTCGATGGATCGTGTGAAACTTCTAAATTTTCCTATTTCTTCTTTGCCATATAATCTGATTGTTTCAACCCCAACTACTGAGCCGGTTACCATCAATTCTGTTTGTTTGAACTATCCAATCATTGTTCAGGATAGACATTTTCTTATAGATCTGATCTATTTGCCTTTAATACAGTTAGATGTAATTATAGGCATGGATTGGTTATCTTCCAACCTTATCTTAATAGATTGTGCCCAGAAAACCTTAGTTTTTAGGGATAAGATTTCTGGATTGTTATCTGCTAGTCAGGTAAGAGCTTCTTTGAAATAGGGAGCTTAAGGATACATGTTGCTGTTTTCCTTAGAAGTTAAGAGTGAGTTAGACTTAGAATCCATACTTGTCGTCAATGAGTTTCCGGAAGTTTTTCCTGAAGATGTACCTGGACTACCGCCTGTTAGAGACATCGAGTTCATGATTGATCTGGTTCCAGGCACTGGGCCAATCTCTATGGCACCCTATCGTATGTCGCCATCGGAGCTAGAGAACTTGAAGGAGCAACTGGAGGAGTTGATGAAGAAGGAATTCATTAGACCGAGTGTGTCACCATTGGGAGCCCCAGTCTTGCTAGTGAAGAAGAAAGATGGAACTTCTCGGTTATGCGTGGATTTCCATCAGTTGAACAAGGTGACAACTAAGAACAAGTATCCACTTCCAAGGATAGATGATTTAATGGACCAATTACGTGGAGCGGCCATTTTCTCGAAGATAGATTTACGGTCGGGATACCATCAGATCCGTGTGAAGGCAGAAGATGTCCCTAAGACAGCGTTTTGGACACGCTATGGACATTATGAGTATCTAGTGATGCCATTTG
Organism: Sophora flavescens; assembly: GCA_030762895.1. Taxonomy (NCBI): domain Eukaryota; kingdom Viridiplantae; phylum Streptophyta; class Magnoliopsida; order Fabales; family Fabaceae; genus Sophora; species Sophora flavescens. The sequence continues at coordinate 205,434,136 of CM061065.1, read as the reverse complement.
GAGTGACGAATGCTCCCACGATATTCATGGATTGTATGAATAGGATTTTTCGTCCTTACTTAGATCAGTTTGTCGTTGTCTTTATCGATAGCATTCTAATCTATTCTCCAAACAAGGAAAAACATGTTGACCATCTCAGATTAGTTATTCGAACCTTAAGAGAGAAACAACTTTACGTGAAGTCGGAAAAGTGTGAATTTTGGTTGGACCAAGTTCAGTTCTTGGGTCATGTCATATCGCGTGAAGGAATTGCAGTAGACCCGACGAAAGTTGAAGCTGTTGTGGAATGGGAAAGGCCAAAGACGGCGACAGAGATCCGTAGTTTTGTGGGTTTGGAAGGATACTATAGGAAGGACCAAGCGTTTACATGGATTGAAGCGTGTGAAGAAAGTTTCCAAGAGCTAAAGAGGAAGTTGACTACTTCACCAGTGTTAGTACTCCCTGATCCTAAGTAAACTTTTGAGGTTTAGTGTGATGCTTCACATCAGGGGTTAGGTTGTGTACTGATGCAGAACCGGAAGGTTGTGACGTATTCTTCAAGGCAACTGAAGATTCATGAAAGGAATTACCCTACCCATGATTTGGAGTTAGCAGCGGTGGTTTTTGCTTTGAAAATTCGAAGACATTATTTGTATGGAGCTACATTCAATGTTTTCAGTGACCACACAAGTTTGAAGTACATATTCAACCAGAAGGAGTTGAACATTCGGCAGAGACGTTGGTTGGAATTCTTGAAGGATTATGATTTCCAATTGCTGTATCACCCTCGAAAAGAAAATGTGGTGGTAGATGCCCTAAGTAGAAAGTCAATACATGCATCTGTAATGATGGTCAGAGAGCAGGGGTTGTTGGAACAATTCAGGGATATGAGTTTGACAGTAAAGATGTCACCAGGAAAGTTGTTTTTGGGAAGGATCACCGTATCCAGTGGATTAATGGATCAGATAAGAGAAAAACAAGGAAGTGATCAGTACCTACAAGGAGAAAGAGAACTAGTGCGACAAGGAGCACTGTCATAATTCAGGGAAGGAACAGATGGAATCTTGAGATTCGGCGAAAGGATTTGTGTGCCAGATGATGCCGAACTTAGGAAGTTGATTCTAGAAGAGGTTCATAAGAGTAAGTTAAGTTTACACCCAGGAGCCACAAAGATGTACCAGGATCTTAAAAAGTTATACTGGTGGTATGGAATGAAGAGGGACGTGATGGAATACGTTGCTTCATGATTTAGTGTGTCAGAAGGTAAAAGTTGAACACCAAAAGCCAGCGGGGATGCTACAATCTTTAGACATTCCGGAATGGAAATGGGATGGAATTTCAATGGACTTTGTAACCAGTTTACCAAGGACTCGGAAGGGACATGAGGCTATATGGGTAATAGTGGATCGACTGACCAAGTTAGCTCACTTTTTGACTATCAACATGAAGTATCCAATAGAAAGATAACTCAGTTGTACATTGATGAGATTGTCAGATTTCACGGTATACCTTCGAGTATCATTTCGGATCGTGATTCGAGGTTTACGTTGAAGTTCTGGCAAGGACAACAAAACGCATTAGGAACGAGACTCGGATTGAGTTCTGCTTACCATCCAAAAACAGATGGACAATCAAAGAGAATGATTCAGTCACTGGAAGATTTGTTGAGAGCTTGTGTGTTGGAAAACACTGGGAATTGGGATGAATTTCTACCGTTGAAAGAATTCACTTATAACAACAGCTTCCATTCAAGCATAGGAATGGCACCCTACGAAGCTCTATATGGTCGACGGTGCAGAACACCTCTATGTTGGTACCAGGATGGAGAAGGCTTGTTATTGGGACCAGAAATCGTGCAACAGACAACAGAAAAGATGAAATTGATTCAGGAGAAAATGGAAAATGGAAAGAGAGAGGAGAAGGGAGAGTAGAGGGCCCCCCCAACCTCAAGCGGGGGGATCGATGCAAGAGAGAAGAGCGACAAGATATACAAAAATTTTAAGATTGCAGAGGAGTGTTCGACAAGATAGACTACGGCCTATCTGCGTGCAGGGGGTTGTGGTATCCAGAACGAAATCTTTTCGGTTTTTTATACGATTGCAATGGAATACCATGGCGTGTTGGAAAGTGGCATGGTGGGGGTTTTGTCACATCCATAAAAAGTGTCATCATTACACTTTTTCAAATTTTACTATTTTATAATCAAATAAACCATTTTTTCTCCTTTTTGCCAACCAAACATGGCATAACCCAAAACTTGGTCATCAAGTTCTCTCTCTCTCTCTATCTCTCTCTCTCTCTCTCTCACGCCTACTCCCTCTCTCCCTCTATATATTCACACTCCATTTCACCTCACTCATTTTCTTCTTCTTCATCCTATTATTTCAAGTTTCTATCACTTTAAGTTTTCATTTTTACTCATTGTCAAGCTTCAAGTTCTTCATACTTTTTCATCCCAGCTTCAAGGGTAACACTCTCATACTCTTCTCTTTCAAGTTCTACATTTATTTCATGAGCTTACTCTATGTTTTCCATTGATGTTCTTAAAGCTCTTTTTAACTTCTAAAATCTCTAGAAAATTGTAGAAAAATCCATTTGAGTTGAAACCAATTTCTATGAAATCATAACCATCTCTATATTCACTATCTATGAGCTTGCACCAAACAAAAATTTCTAGCCTATTTATCCAAGGATGGCCGAACCTATGTGGTTTTGGACCTAGGGAGTTTTGTTTTAACTTTTGTAATATGATCATGAATTTAAACCTCTTAGTACCTTTTGATGCCAAATCTAAGAGCTTTCATCAAACAAAAAATTTCTCTCCCCATTTTCCTAGCAAGGCCGAAACCCTAAGCTAGTGGCTTAGTGGGATTTTTGTTCAATCTTTGTAAAGTGATCATTGTTTATGAACTCCTAACACTTAAAGATCATTAATCCATGAGTTGTATAAATTTTGAAAATCTCTAACCCTATGTTTGTGTCATGGCCGAATCTAGGACTAAGGTAGATGATGATGTTTTAGTTGTTTTTGACTTGTGTTGTGTTTGAAATTCTTAGACTTCCATCGTGAAGCGATTACGGAGGATCGTAGTAACCTACACCAAGCTAGAAGCACTAATACCTCGATCTTAGGTAAGAGAGGAAAGCCCGAGGGATGTTTCCAATAAAAGTATGCATGATTGTTGTGATGAACTGAGTTGTCTTATACGATTGGTGATGTACTAAGTTGTCTAATATGATTGAACTGCGTGCTTTAAATGTCTAAGCTTGATGATTTACTTGATCATGATTTATGATTTGGATATATGGCATGAACTGTTTTATTTGTTATGTTGTTGATGAGAATATTATTCTGCTGTTGATTGAAGTCTGAGAAGCCTGACCTCTGTCAGTGCACAATTAATTATTGAGATAAAAGTCTTAAAAGACTCATGAGGAAACCTTGAATATAACTGTGTTTATCAGAGCGCTTCTTTGTTAAAATAAATAAAGTTGAGATTTGAAATAGAAAAGAAAATATATTTTAGTATATAACCAACTTCAGGAAAAAAATGAAATGGAAAGTATTCTGGGAACTAAGTGGAAAATATTTTAAAGCTTGAGAACAATATTTCTTCCATTCAAATAATTTTAGTATAAGTGAAAATAATTCTAAGAAGTATGTTTTATGAAGGAAAACCTTTGAAAATGATTGATACTATTTTAGAAAAGAATTTGAAAGGATTTGACAATGTTCTAAAGTTAGTTTGGAAGAGAAAAGGAATTTTAAAGGGGAAAACGGATTTCTTTATGACTTAACGTTTACAAATGCATTTCCAATGAAAAGATTTTGGTAAAATACTTTTCAAAATATTCCAGGAAGCTTGGACAAGTCGCCGAGGTTTTATTTTTTATTTGTATTTCACTGAACGAAAAGGAATAAATATGTTGAAAGATGAATCTGGTATGCTAGACGTCGAATACTAGAGTTCTATAACTTACACGTAGATCTTGGATCCATGTCACGTTGTTGTGGACTGTGCGTCCTATTCACGTTGTGATAAAACGTGGAAAAGTTGAAAGTTGTTTTCTATGACCACAAGTCTTGATTGGTGCAACGGTCTAAGGTGTTGTGATTGAGCACTTGGACTGCGTGTCCCGTGTTGATGTTGATAATTTCAAAACGTTAAAATTTATGCAAAGACGTTAGCTTTTAAGCTTCGACAACGAAAGATAACGAACATAGAAAATGTTGAGAACAATTGTTATACTTGTATTTTAGGCAGACGTGCCTCACGTTGATAGGAGCGATGCCTTGATGATCAGGTATTCACAATACGATGTATCACTGCATCCTGGGATGGGACAGTGTGTTATTAAATCCATGAGCATGGAATACTGCATCCTGGGATGGGACAGTATGCTATGGATGTTTAGTCACTTAACGTGATGCCAAAGTGGTGGCGATTTGAGTTTGATCAACTCTTAGAATGACGAAGGGATCTCATGAGATTACGTTTAGAGCCTGAATATTGAAGTGTCGTGCATATTTTCATTGAAACTGACCGTGCGGGCATGAGACCCTTTGACATTATACATGTTTAATTCTGATAAATTATTTGGAAATATCTGATATATGCTTATGTGATGTATGCATCATGAATATGGTTATTGTGTCCAATCCATATATTGGTATCTCACTCTTGCATGTTTTCTTGTTGTTCCTTCTCCCTATGGAATTGTTGTATATATATATATATATATATATATATATATATATATATATATATATATATTCAGGTTTTGATGGATCCCGATGCGCCTCTGGCACCGACGGGAATGAGGACACTAACTTTTGATAATGCGGGAGATCTGGGGCGTGGAACATACTCCCCGGATCCCATGCGGCCATCTATCACGGGCCGATTAGTGAACTGAAAGGAAACGGGGAAGAGGGACCACAGCAGCGAGTGCAGACAGTAGGAATGGTCCGGGTGTCACTACCACCTCCTTGGTACTATCTACAAGTGTTGGCGCAGAGGGGACAGCTTCACGAGCACCCACCCTTAGGATTGCCACTTCCGGGAGTTGAGCCAGTTTCACCTATTGAAGAGGATCCGGAGGAAGATCCTGAGGAGTACCCTGAAGACGAGCCGAAAGATCACATCATTTACGACGACGACTTTGACGATATACCGGAGTATGTGCTTGACGACGCTCCTGACTCCCCCGATGAGGGCGGCACTAGTGTAAAATATGCTTTTTACATCGGAGTTTCCACATCGGTTTCTTTTAAACCGATGTGTAAAACGAGGCAGTGACATTTTTGAAATTAAAATCAAAGTATTCCACATCGGTTTAGAGATTAACCGATGTGTAAAACCTTTCCACATCGGTTATTTCTAACCGATGTTTAAAATTAAAACAAAAAAATTTTAAAGTCAGAATTTTTATCATTCAACATCGGTTCTGCTTGAACCGATGTGTAAAATAGTGATTAACCACATCGGTTTACATGTAACCGATGTATAAATTATAAAAAAAAATAGAATTTAAAATTTTACTTTTTCCACATCGGTTTTTATTAACCGATGTATAATATGGTTAACCACATCGATTTTTCCATAACCGATGTGTATAATATGGTTAACCACATCGGTTTTTTCATAACCGATGTGTAATATTCCTATTTTTTGTCATTCCCTCCTTCTGTTCCGCGCCCTCTTCCATTCCTTTTAGTTTATGAAAACCCTAAAACACAAAACACTCCTCTCTTTCTCACATCGAAGCAATCCCTCCCTCTGCTAACGCGTGGCTCTCTTTCTTCCTTCACGCAATCCCTCCCTCATCTCCTCCTCGAAGTTCATCTCCTCTGCTAACGCGCGGCCTCCCAGCTCGCATGTCTCCGTTTCTGCCTCCGCTTCTGCTTCTGCTTCTCCCTCCCATCTCTGTCTCTCAAGGCGTGAAAGGTATTTTTCTTTTACTTTTTTGTTTACAGTTCTATCTATGTTTGGTTATTATGCAGAAATTGTGATTTGACATGGGATTACTGCAATGTATGATATGCGTTGTGGAATTTGATTTGAAAAATATGCAATGGAAACTGTAGTATTACTGGCAGAAGTACCAGTAATGGGAGTAAATATACTACTAGGGGGGCCATTCTGATAGCTTTATTTGCCCTGTCGAGAGTTGAGTTCAGGGTTTCATGTAGTTTTCATTCATAAAGTTGGATCATTAGCCTAAGAAATTTACATTTTAATTCTCATTATTCCTTCTCAGGGCCTGACAACTTCTGTCTCATCCATGTTAGCCTGATACCAGTGTTGGGTGTAGCAAGTAATGCTTAATTACCTGTGCATTACTGTTGCAGACTTTCAGTTAAAATTGATTTATTTTTTCTCATGTTGTGTTCAATATTCTGCCTCCAGAAAACAAAGCCTACACAACATAGTGCCAGGGAACTGAGAGCATTGGGCTTGACGCCTCATCTTTTAGCATGTCGCTCTGTTGAGGTATATCATTTGGTACCTGGACACATTTAAAAATGTTAATCTGTGTAACAATGTTAATCTTGCTTGCTCACTTAATCTTTGCATACAAATTGTACTACTCTCTTCTTTCTTTTAGCCGCAGAATTATTGATATGAACTTCGGTCACAAAGTTCAGGATCCACTTTTATCAATGAATATAATTATGATCATTATTTTGCATCTGGAAATCAATTTTTCTATGTTGTATTTTTCTTCTAAGTAGAAGTCTATTTGACCTTTAAAGTTGGTTATTTCATTATGGAGTTAATGTCTGGGTACATGTTATCAACAAAATTGATTTTTCCTAATTCTCTTTGATAATGTTTGACAATCCATCTAATTATCAACGATGGTTACACTGTTGTTGAAATTACTTGGCCCTTTTATCCTTTTCATGTTTTAGATTTAGATCCCCTGGTAAGTGATTATGTTATTTTGTTTTTACCAACCCATTAATTTATTATTCAGAAGGGTATTGTACAATGAAGAATAGAAACAGATTTTGGCCATTGGTTGTTTGACCATTAGCCTAAGAGACAGGTATTGGTTCTAGTGTTAAGTGACAAGAAGCACGGATTTCACTTTATAACATGAAAATAAGATAATCAGCATGCATCTTCTTGTCAAGTGTAAAAAAATGTCTAATGCTCGCCAAAATAAAATTTCTAGTAGTTAGATCTTTTTGGCCATTGACCTATATACTGAATTACTGACGGAGTTCTTCATACATATCCTATATGACTCATTTTTAAGCATTTCTAACATTTAGCATTTCTACCAATCATTGACGCTGACCAACTTTCTTACTCTATTTGCAAAACAAGAAATTGACAGGTGTTATTTTCCTGGACTGTGGATCTGATTTGAGGAGTAGTCATAGGGTTCCTGGTGAGTTTCATTCAGTTACTCAGAAATTTAGTTACAACTAACAAGTGTGTCACCATTAATCAACCATACCATTAAGTTCTGTAGATCTCTTCAGCTTTGCTGTCTTGTGTTTTGCCTATTGAAGTTTCAATGACTATTTACAGAATTCTCTCAATTCTAGAATGATTAACTCAAGGAAGAGTTTTTAGTTGGCAGGTGTACAAGTGTCTTTGACTCCGTTGCATAGTGCTACTGCCTCTGCTTTGTTCACTTCTCTGCTGTCTTTGCACAATAACAACTAGACGTGTCTCTCAGAAGGTACGTTTTGGCTGAAAAGCTTTCATTGGAGTTTTAATGTATTTTCTTGAAAATTTATTTGATTCGAGAATATGCCCACAATAATTAGTAAAGACATAGTTTCCCGTTTGAGATGCAATACTAATGAGCGTACGTGTATGTGCTTAATGTACCGCTCATTGTGTTGGATCTTGAATTGTCCAAAGTTGGACAGTTTGGGAAAAAACTTTTTCTTAATTCAGTTAAAATAGTTATTCATTGATTCTAATGTTATATACTTGATGAAAGTTCGGATTGATACATTTCCTTTCGTTCTCCGGGTGCATACTTTATCATGGTGGATGTCATCGCGTTCAAGTAGTGTACGTCGGAGACCGCAGGGAAATGCTGCCGAAATTTTGTCGAGTATGAGCATGAGAGTTAAGGACTAACTGTTAACCGAATGTTGAAAAAGTTTCTTCTCGAATGGGATAGGGCCATACCCTGTCATAAGAAGTGGTTGATGAATATGTTGGACTAAGTACGAAGGTATTGGTTTAGTCATGGACCGCGGTTGGATGAATGCTAGACGGACAAGTGATGAGTATGAGAATGGAGTGGAAGATTTTCTACAGTTTGCAAAAACAAATGCTCCTGATTGTGGTAACGGAAGGTTTTATTGTCCTTGTGTTAACTGTTTGAATGAGAGACGACTAGAAGCTGAGGATATACGTGATCATCTTATTTGTGAGGGGATTTGCAAGAGTTATACAACATGGATATGTCATGGTGAATCGTTAGACAGGCCGAGGGTGTCGGATAGATAGGAAGTTGATGACGTGGAAATGGACGATGGACTAGAGGACATGATCCGTGATGTTGGGCAAGAGTCTTTTCGGCGCGCACATGTGTATGATACTTTGTACAGTGATGCGCAAGTGGCTTTGTATCCGGGGTGCACTAATTTCACACGGTTGTCAGCGGTGTTAAGATTGTTCAATGTGAAGGCGAGAAATGGCTGGAGCGATAAAAGCTTTACTGAATTGCTTGAGTTGTTGAAAGAAATGCTTCCAGAAGGCAACACATTGCCATCTCGAAACTATGAGGCGAAGAAGATACTGTGTCCGATGGGTATGGAGTATAAGAAAATACATGCTTGCCCCAATGATTGCATATTGTACAGGAAAGAGTTTGAAGAGATGCACGAGTGCCCCAGGTGTGGGGTATCACGCTACAAAGTGAAGGATGGTGATTCTAGTTGTGATGTGGTCACCAAAGGTCCTCCTGCGAAGGTGTTATGGTATCTTCTCGTGATTCCGCGGTTCAATCAATTGTTTGCTAATGTAAATGACGCAAAGAACATTAGATGGCATGCAGATGAGAGGAAGTGTGATGGAAAGCTTCGGCATCCGGCCGATTCTTTGCAATGGAAGAGAATTGATAGTTTGTTTCCGGATTTCGGCAATGAGCCCAGAAACCTCAGGCTTGGACTTGCTACCGATGAAATGAATCCATATGGAAACTTAAGTAGTATTCATAGTTCATGCCATGTTCTCCTGGTAATTTACAACCTATCTCCTTGGTTGTGCATGAAGCGCAAATACATTATGTTAAGTATGATGATTTTAGGTCCTAAACATCCAGGAAATGATATTGATGTTTATCTGAGTCCCTTGATTGAAGACTTGAGAATGTTGTGGGATGAAGGCGTTGATGTGATCGACGGGTATTGCCGTGAGACATTCAGATTGCGTGCCATGTTATTTTGCACCATCAATGACTTTCCATCATACGGGAACTTGTGTGGGTATAGTGTTAAGGGGCATAAAGCATGTCCAATATGTGAAGAAGGCACATGTTACCATCAACTGCAACATGAAGGAAGACGGTTTACCTTGGGCATCAGAGATTTCTCCGACGTAATCATCCTTATCGTAGATTGAGAAAAGCTTTCAATGGACTTCCGGAGAATGAAATTGCTCCGGTGGCCTTGATTGGAGAGCAAGTTTATGAAAGAGTGAACAACACTAATGTTATCTATGGGAAGACCCAGAAGAAGGCTACCGAGAAGAAAATATGGAAGAAGAGGTCGATCTTCTTTGATCTTCCATACTGGTGCAAGCTTGATATAAGACATTGTATTGATGTGATGCATGTGGAGAAAAATGTGTGTGACAGTTTAATCGGAACGCTTCTCAACATTCAAGGCAAGACAAAGGATGGTGTGAATGCTCGTCTGGATCTAGTTTCTATGGGTATACGAGAGCAGTTAGCTCCACTTAAAGTGGGGGATAAGAAGACTTATTTGCCCCCAGTATGTCATACTTTATCAAAAAAAGAGAAAAGAAGTTTCTGTGAATGTCTACGGGGAGTCAAAGTGCCACAGGGTTACTCTTCAAATATCAGAAGACTTGTCTCAATGAAAGATCTCAAATTAGTTGGCTTAAAGTCTCATGATTGTCATGTCTTGATGCAACAACTACTACCGGTGGCCATTCGTGACATATTGCCTAAAAAAGTCAGACATGCCATTACTAGGTTATGCTTATTCTTCAATGCTATATGTAGCAAGGTCATTGACACTAAAAAGTTGGATGACTTGGAAAATGAGGCAGCCATTATCTTGTGCCAATTGGAGATGTATTTTCCACCTTCATTTTTTGACATCATGGTTCATTTGATTGTTCATCTAGTGAGGGAGATTAGATTGTGCGGCCCCGTTTATTTAAGGTGGATGTACCCGGTTGAGCGATACATGAAGATCTTGAAAGGATATATGAAAAATCCACACCGTCCCGAAGCATCTATTGTTGAAAGGTATGTTGCAGAAGAAGCTATTGAGTTTTGTACAGACTACATGTCAGAAGCGGAACCTGTAGGGCTTCCGAAGTCTCGTCACGAAGGAAGATATGATGGTAAGGGTACACGAGGTATCACTGTTAAGAGCATGGATCGGGAGGAAGTGCTTCAAGCACATTTGTATATATTGAATAACACTAATGAGGTTGAACTATACTTATGTGAGCATAAAAGCATCATCAATGAAACTTACCCTAGAATGAATGAAAAATGGTGTTTGAACAAGCATAACAAGACTTTCTTGAACTGGTTTAAAGAAAAAATTGCAAAGGATGGTATTGCTTCTGATACATTAAAACGGCTAGCACAGGGGCCTAACTTTGATGTCATATGCTGGAGTGGGTACGATATCAATAAGTTTTCCTTCTATACAAAGTCCCAGGATGACAAAAGTACTATGCAAAACAGTGGGGCTATGGTCGTCGTTCAGTCCATGCATTTCTCTAGTTCGAAATATCAAAACCCTGTTATAGCATCCGTTTCATACTTTGGAATCATTAAAGAGATATGGGAGGTTGATTACACGAAGTTTAGAGTACCTGTTTTTAAATGTCAGTGGGTCGACAGTAACAATGGTGTGCAAACCGATGAGTTAGGATTCAAATTGGTGGACCTTAATAAGGTAGGTAATAAAGAGGAGCCTTTCATCATGGCATCCCAAGAAAAACAAGTGTTTTATATCCGTGATCCTTCTAACAAAAGGTGGTCAGTGGTTCTCCAGGGAAAAAACATGTATAATGATAGTGAGGGAAATCACGATTCAACTCTTGATATTTCTGATACTCCTTCTTTCTCAACACGAGTGCCTAATTTCAATGAGGAAAATGAAGTGGATGATGTACATGCTACTCGTAATGATCACCAAGAAGGGTTATGAGAGAACTTTACTAATTGACCACAAAGTAAGTTTAGTTTGATATTACCATCAAGTTTGGCATATTATATGTTTACGTTGATATTTATAAGTTATGTTTACGTACGTTGATCGATATTTATAAGTTTTGTTTGATATTTATCCTGACATACTAACAAGTTTTTTTTTGTTTAAACAGGTATACATGGCTGATCGTGAGGATATCCCTCCTTCATGCAAATGGCCGGAGACCCCGCTCTCATCGGTACAAAGGGTAGACGTGTCACACGAATGAGGAATTTGACTGCCAACCATGGTTCAAATCAAAGGATAAGAGTAGACTTTGATAATAACCTCAATCCTATTGGGCCAATGGCAGATCAGTTTAACAGTTTTGTGGCGACCCTTGCTAGGAACAGGCCTAGTATACTCATTGATATTTGGAAAGATGTACCGGCGGACGTGAAGGATCAGATATGGGAGAGTATTCTGGTATCTATACTTTTACGTCCTGTATTTGTCTGTATCTACTTTATTTTTATCTTAATAATATCATACAGTAATTCGTTGATTCTTTTGGTCTTAATGTAGTTGACCTTTGACATACCGGATACGTACGTTATGAAAAAGCGTTTGCTAAAGTATACTTGGAGAGCGTTGGAGGGCTTTTAAGGCCGACACTGGCAGATACTATGTATTCAATCCAAAAAGTAAAAAGAACCCACTTGAGGTGTATCCGTTTCTTGACCAGCGATGTGGGGATCGCTTTGTTCAGAGCCGACATGATCCCAAATTTTCAGGTTAACTTATTTGATTTGTCTCTAAATTTATGTAATTTCATTAATTTTATTTACTTATGTAATTTAATTGTCTTCTATTTATAACAGGAGAAGAGGAAAAAGGGGCAGAAAAACCAAAGCAAGAATGTCTACCCCCATGTCATGTCTCGTGGGGGATATAAAAAGCTTGTTCAGAAAATGGTTGAAGAGGAAAAGAAAGCACGTCGTGAAGCAAGCATCTCAAAGCGGATCCTAATGCTGAAAATCGTCCAGAGGTTGTTGATCCACCTCCACCCCCACGCCATCGTAAATGGAAGAGGGCCCGACAAAGAAAAACGGGACAATATACATCTGAGGAGGCCCGCCAAGTAGCTGAGAAGATTGTAAGTATAGTTTGAATTGTAATTGTCATTTTAAGATTGTTACCGAATTGTAATGTGACCTGATATTTTATGTGATAGGATGCCTTGGACGAGCAGCTAACCCAAGGAACCTTTGTTCCTAGAGGACGCGATGATATCTTAGCTGCTGCCATCGATAAACCAGACCACCCGGGCCGTGTCATTGGTGTTGGATGGGGCGTTGGCATTCGCCAATACCATGGTTCATCTTCACACCAATGCCACATGGATGTTGATGCAGATAGAGCACGGCTAAAACAGGAGATTGCAGCTGAGCTTCGATAGGAGATGGCCGAGCAGTTTGCCCAGCAGATGGCAATATTGACTTCTATGTCCCGAAAGATGACAACAGTGTCCAACCCTCTCGTCCAACCCTCTCGTCCATGTGAGCACTAAGGGCTCATGTGATCCTCCTCATCACCGAAAAATGATGATGATGGTGATGATGATGATGATGATGATGATGATGATGACGACCCTGATAGGTGTGAGCTGTATGTTGATGATCATCATGATCGCCGCTTAGTGGCATTGGGTAGGGCACATAATAACTTAGGTAATACCATACACCATCGTTTATTACCGGATGATCAGCTGAGGGTCGTTGTTGAGATTATTCGAGATGCTGATGCTCGAGTCCCTGTGCCCACTGAGGAGGTTCAAACAGTGGGTCAAGCCCCCGGTAACTTCATCCTCTGGCCAAGAAGACTGGTAAGCTTTCTTGTTGCATCTGAGGTATTCAGTTAGTTATGTTTTTCTATATTCATAGTTGAAATAATTTATTATTGTTTAAAGATAATGCTTTATTTTTATTTGTTATAGGATGTTGGAAATGATATTGTGCCTAAAAGGTCGGATCCAGGAAGACCAAAGATGTCTGCTCCTGCCAAGGTATTCATTTGACCATTTAGTTAATTACGAATTAAATAACTTAATTATCCGTGATTACTAATATATATATCTATGTTGTTTAGGGGATCGACAAAGGGGCACCTGGCCATGGTGATGTTTTTAAAGTTCTGGCTATACAGGTTGTCACCATGGAGAATGACGCAGCCTTGGTAAGGTTGGAACATGATGTCAGTCCAGGTGATGAACTGTATATCCCAAAGAAGGAACTTATGGAGATGGTACTCAATAAAGAAATGGCTAGTTCTGCACACATATCATTATGGTGCACGTAAGTACATTTTATTTATAAGTTAAGTAATTAATTTTTAAATACTATGATAATTAACATGTTTTTCCAATATATTAGGTATCTGCATTGTATGTTAGTTGATTAGGGTAACCTCACCCTTTATGGGTTCATTGACCCCATGTTCATTCAGGGTGATGTTCTCCTAGCATCAGAAGACCCGGTCACTACCATACGTGATATACTTGCCTGAGACGATCATCAATTCTACCTTGCGCCTTATCTCAATAAGTAAGTACCGGTTATTTAAGTATAACTATATATGACTTAGTCACTAACTGTTCCGCAAATACAGCCAGCATTGGCAACTGTTGATCTTGTACCCTAGGATGAACGTCGTGGTCTTCTTCTGCTCATTGGGAAATAAGCCGGCGAATGAACTGAAGACGATCATCGAAACGTAAGCATTAAAATACTTTATAATCAGTAATACAGTTGTTTTAATTATCAGAAATCTATTAGATGTACTTTAATTAATGTTTTTATCATGATAGGTCTATTAATGCAACCCACATGTTGCGTGGTGAAAGGCGTGCTCGGGCTATCAGATGGATTATTCCTAGCGTAAGATATTTATTAGTTCAAATGCATCAAATGCAGTGGGTACAATAATTGATTTCTATTTTATTTAATTCCTCATATTCTAATTGGGTTTCCTTTGTACGTAGTCACGTATACAATGTGGATCAAGGGAATGTGGCTACTATGTGATGCAGTGGATGTTGGAAATTATCTCCTCCAGGATCACTGAAAGATGGCACGAGGTAAATGTTAATTGACACAATTAGAAGTGATAGTATAGATTCGTTATATGTTTTATGTTAGTTTATTATTACTTAAAAGATATAATCTTTTGTCCAATTAAACTTGCAGATATTCAACAATCCAACTCCATTATCTGATTCTGACATCAACAACATAAAGTGGCGTTGGGCAACTTTCTTTCTTGAAGTGTACCAACCATAGTTTGTATATATGTAGTTAGTTTAAAAACTTATCATGTACTAGCTATAGTGTACTTTTGACTGATCATTGTATTTTGATATGAAATCTATAATATATCATGTAGCTTTTTGGTTTCTAATTATTTTTGTTGTTTGAATGTAATTGAACGTACATATATATGTATTGTTCGTAATAAATTCAGTATATATTAGTTGTGTTGAGAATATTTACAGTATGTTATTCTGGTATTGATCTGCATTACTGAAACAGGGGGAAAGAAATGATAGAAATATAAATAACAAGGAAAAAATGAGACTTTACACATCGGTTTTCAGTAAAACCGATGTGGAAATTTCACTTTCCACATCGGTTACAGTAAAAACCGATGTGGAAAGTGAAATTTCCAATAGGATACCAATTGACAAATTAATTTTCCACATCGGTTAAGTGAAAACCACTGTTAAAAATATATTATAAACATCGGTTTTAAAACCGATGTGAAAAGTGGAAATAAACCACATCGGTCATTTCAACATCAGTTTGAAAACCAATGTGAAAAGCCAAAAATAACCGATGTGGAATCCCTTTTCTGCACTAGTGCGGAGAAGTGGTGGATGCGTCGTCGGGGAACTCCTCAGGGAGCGGGAGTGTTCAGACTGACCCTTTTTACGGCTATTAGTTGTAGACCAGTTTAGGGGTGTCCTTTTTGGGAATAGTGTATCCTGGTTCGACTGTATTTGGCTTCATGGAGCCACGGTATTTTGATATGTGGTTCCGGACCTTCCCCCGTTTTGCTTTATCTTGCTTACAGCTTTTCCCTTTTATGTTTAGTGTTATCAATGACCGGTACTATAAGGCCCTGACCTTTTGTAATATATATATATATATATATATATATATATATATATATATATATATATATATATATATATATATATTTATATTGTTACATGTATTATGTTATATTATGTTGTTCATCTAATATTTAATATATATATATATATATATATAATCACCATTTTGAGAATATTTAATTATTAAGAGAATGTTATTTTTCGAAAGTAACCAGCATTTTAATCTGTTTTATTTTTTCCGCAACGGGTAACCATGTGACTCCCAAGTTGGGGTGTTACAATAAGAGGAAGGATGTCTTTACACCATCCATGTTTTATGCCACAAGGGAGATTATCCATTAAAGGAAATTATTATTCATTCCAATCATGTTATTCTCTTAGAAAGGTGGCGATTGGTATACATTAGTCATTATTTTGGTAAAAGTGCTTATTAGATAAATATAATTAAATATCATATATTTACTTCAATCGAATCATATTTTATTATAAAATATTGATTTTATTAGTTAAAATTGAAAAAAAAATCAATCAGAAATTGATTGCTTGACACGTAATTTTATATGAATTAATTCTAACATGATTTTAATTTTAATATTTAAAAATACAATTAGATATATAATATTAATTGAAATGGTTAACTTACACGTGAAAAAGATGAGAGATAAATCAAATATATTTTCAAGAGAGAAGAAGAAAAATAATATGATTGACAAATATAAATTTTAAAAATGGTTAACTTATACGAAAAGATTGGAAAATAAATCAAATATATTTTCAAGAGAGAAGAGAAAAATAACATGATAGATAAATATATTTTCGAAAAATGGTTAAATTATATGAGAAAAGAGATGAAATAAATCAAATAGATTTTTAAAATAGAAGAAAAATTACAATATAGTAGATAAATATATTTTCTTAAACTGGTTCAGTTGCACAGGAAAAAGAAGTGAATTAACCCAAATAAATTTTTAAGAGAGAATAAAAAAATAATATGATAGATAAATACATTTTTTACATATTGTTAGCTTGTGGCAATGTATTCTCTCATGTGACATGAGAGTCCAGTTAAATTTGAGTCATCAATTGTAAAGAAGATAGAGGAACTTCAAAATATAAAAAGGGAGAGATAGTTGTTTTAAGGGTGGAGATTTCAACATGAGAAAATCCAAGTGAAAATCCAACATGAGAAAATTCCTTCCCTTAGCTTACACTGGAAAAGAGAGGAAATAAATCAAAATGATTTTTAAGAGAGAAAAAATATGATAGATAAGTGTGTTTTCTAAAAAAAGTTAACTTGCACCGAGAAAATAGAAGAAATAAATCAAATAAATTTTCAAGAGAGAAGGAGAAAAATAATATGGTAGATAAATATATTTTTTTAGAGAGAAGAAGACGACTAATATGAGGGATAAGTATATGAGAAATAAATCTAATAGATTTTCAAGAAAGAATAAAAAATTAATATGAGGGATAAGTATATTTTAGAAAAATGATTGACTTGCATGGGAAAAGAGGACAACAAAATCAAATAGTTTCTTTAGATAGAAGAAAAAAAAAATTCTAAAAATTCATATCATTACGAAGATCTTCCGGACGTATTTAGTATTAATGTTTAAATAAATTACACTAAGAAATGTTTAATCATCTTAAAATGCAGTTGTTGCTTTGAAATGTTTAATCAGGGAAGTGCGATATTAAGGCAGTGAGAGAATAAATTGTTAGTGTTAATTTGTAATTTGTTTTGAAAAAACACATATTCACTATAAAACTTTAATGTCTATTTTCAAATATTATGCATTTTTATATATTCTTTATACATTGGTTATTTTTTAATATATTTTTTACTAAAATTATGTAGTAGACAATATGTACTTACTATTTACACTTATGAGCCATTATCTGTATTGTAATATTAATAATAATTATTATGTTAATATCTGTAAAACTTTGTGATTGTCGATTAACACAAAATAATCTTTTAACATTTTTTGGTATATAATTTTCCATAGAAAAAAAATTTAAACCACAAAACATGAAATCAATAATTGCATATTTGAAAATGAAATCCTAAAAAATTAGCATATTTCCGTACATGGCACGAGTCCATACACTAGTTTATTAACATATAAAAAGTTTTATAATAACAACGCCTACCAATTAAATTCAATTTATAAATATAATTATATGATCAATATACATAAATAAAGTCAATTTTATCTAAACTTAAATACATATCTTGAATTTTAGGGTATGTTTGGGAGTTTTGAAGGAGATGAAGTGAAATGGCTAGTAATGGAGTAGTTTAGAGTGGATTGGAGTGGAGGGGTAAGAGTAAACCATTCCATTTTTTGGAAGTTTAGACCAATTTGGAAGGTATGAAAATGAGGGATTTTAGATGGAGTGGAGTGGTTTGGGTTACCATCCTATTAATGAAAGAATTCTCAAATAATGGGTTAATGCATTTTCCCCACTCCACTCAATTATTAACCACCCCACTGCATCCTCCCAAACATAGTGTTAGATCTCACAACAAGCAAAGGAAGAATTTCTTTAACATATAGAGAACTAGTACGTGCACCTGTGCCTGGCACAAGATATAATATTGTCTAACATAAAAAGCAATGTATTATAAATGAAATTTTAAAAATCGAATATGTAACGAAATATTTTTTAACAAATAGAGAAAACTGTTTGATAAACATAATTAACAAAATAGTTTAGTTGGTAACTTACATACCCAAAAAGTTCAAGATCATTTTAAACAACATTAGTCTTGACTTTCATAAATTGACAATCATTTATTTGACAATCATTTTTATTTGGTCTTCACAAATATAGTTATCTACCATTTTATTTGATTATTTCACCTCTTTTCCCATGCAAATTAATCAATTTTAGTAAATATATTTATCTATCTTATTAATTTTTTATTCTCCCTTGAAAATCTATTCCATTTACTTCACACTTTTCCCCGTGAAAGTTAATCATTTTAAAAAAATATTTATCTATTATATTATTATTTATTCTATTTTGAATTTTTTATTTGTTTCTTCTTTTTCTTTGTGCAAGCTAATCATTTTTAGAAAATATAATTATCTTTCATATTGTTTTTGTCTTCTCTCCTTAAAATATATTATTTTTTCTTTTTCTTTTTCCTATAAAAATTAACCAATTTTAGAAAATATATTATCAATCATGTCTGTTTTTTTGTTTTTACTTCAAAATCTATTTGATTTGTTTCTCCTCTCTTCACATGCAAGTTAATTACAATGAGATGAAATAAAAGACGGACTACACACATCAATATTTAATTCAAGGATAATAATATCATCTAAAGAATAATTTAGACATCCATAAATACAATAGTAGCATGAGATAATCATTTTTATTTGGTCCTCACAAATATATTATCTACTATTTATATTTGATTTATTTCACCTATTTTCCAATGCAAATTAATCATTTTTAGTAAATATATTTATCCATTATATTATTATTTTTATTCTTTGTTGAAAATATATTCAATTTACTTCACATATTTTCCTCGTGAAAGTTGACCATTCTTAAAATATATATTTATCTACGATATTACTATTCATTCTATTTTGAATATTTTTATTTGTTTCTTCTTTTTTCTCCGTGTAAGTTAATCATTTTGAGAAAATATAATTATCTTTCATATTGTTTTTGTCTCCTCTCCTTAAAATACATTAGATTTTATTTTTCCTTTTCCTTTAAAAATTAACCAATTTTAGAAAATACATTATCAATCATATCATTTTGTTGTAATATGTTTAACATAATAATAATAATAATATTATTATTATTATTATTATTATTATTATTATTATTTTATCATAAAAATCAAATTGAACGAAACGTGCATTACCATAAGGATCAACAAAAATAAAAAATTCACTGGGTTGTGTAGCTAGATGTTCAGCAAGTTTTGCTTTAAATTCGGCATGCCTCTGATAATTGTTTAAATATGATAATTAAAAAATTAGGTTAGTTGTTTGAGACAGATTTATAAAAAATATACAGATGAAGTGTGAAAAAAAAGCAAAAATAGAAGAATACATGATCAACCTTCAAAGGGATTTCGAATTTCCCAGTTGGGGATTTAAAGAACCTTTGATATTGTCTTCCACCGATCACCTTAAAAATTTGTTGTTTAATGGCAAGAAAAGGTTGGAAGAAAAATCTTCGTTGAATGTGTTGACTAATATTTATGGATATACTTTATTGATTGTACAATTATCTAAAAAACGATTCGAATATCAGTAAATATTTGTTTTTAACAATGATTACACGAATTCCAATGATATTAAATTAACAGTAATAATATATTTGAAAATTAGGATGCTTATTTAATAAAATGATTAATTCCAAGAACAGGAATATATCTTTATTTGGGACCACGATTTTTTTTTTTTGACAATAGAAAGTTACTGCATTTCATTTGGAACCATAATTTACAAAATATGTGGATGATAATTATATTTTGGATATATATTTTTTTGGATATATTTTGGATATATATATGAGCTTCTTTTAGGCTACTTATATAAGGGACAATGGTACAATATACACAGTTGAAGGGAAAACTTTTTAAAAATAGCAAACTAAGAAAAATTGAGTAGTGACTTCAATGGATGACCTTTATTTTTTTTTTCTTTTGGTTAGTAGGAGAGAAAAAAAAATGGATTGAGAAATACTTTCTTGAATTCGATTGTAATATAAATAGCGAGTATATTGAGGCTCCGATTCAATTGGTTTATATATTGTGATCATAAAAATGATATGAAGAATTCCAAGTAAATTAAATTGAAATTAATAATTATTGTTTGCAGATTTGAACAATTATATTAAGACAAAAAGATTCTTTACAATGACTAGAATATTAAGGAACCCTGGATATTATACATTGAATTAATATGGTATTGATTCAATCTCATTTAATTAGTTATAGATATCAAAGGTGGAATACAAATTTAACTCATGTTTTATATTGAGATCAATAGTTTATTAAACTATTTAGGAATGAAATAAAATATGAATAGATAATTGCGGAAAACAAAACATTAGATAAAGTCCCCAAAAGGCATGATATCCAGGACTACAATGCGAGAATGGAAAACAACATCTACGAAAATTAAAATTTGAAGATTATTGAAAAAAATTTTAAAAAAAATGAGTAGATTATCTCTCTACCATATTATCTTTCTGCATCTGCTCTATCTTTGACTGGATTTTGGATTTTTTCCAATTGCTTTTTAATGGGTAGAATCAAATCCTTTCTTCTACATAAATGAGTAAAAACATAATATGAAATTTCACTTTTAAAAGTAATTTTTCTTGTTGATCAAATATTTATAACATAGAAATAATATGATATACCTGTTCGTCAAATTTCATGTCATCTTCATTCCTAGAACTTTCAGATTCATGAAGCACCACACTTTAATTCATGGCAGCAACACTTCTGCTCACACAACAAAACCATACTAAAAAACATACATTAAAAATCAATCTATATAATAATACATCAAAGGATGAAGCAATGATTGAACATCAATTTTATCCTTATGAAAGAAAGAGTGACCTTAATCCTTCTCCAAAAACGTATAACGCATGTTATATTTTCAGGGAAAGATCCCATTTTTCATACCAAACACTACTTCTGTATTTGTTGATCTTTTGAATCATGCCCATGTACTTTAAACTAATTAATAATTATAGAACCTTTGCTCAATCAAATCTACTCATCTACATCCAGAAAAATAAAAGCACAAAAAAAATCAGATATGAGGATAAAAAAGTTACCTTTTAGCCATAGATGAGCTTCTAGCAATAAAGAGAGTATAGGACCACCAGCAGTTCGATCAAAATTTGTTCCGCATGATATTGAAATGAACAAAAGAAAGAGAGTAAAGGAACAAAGAAGCAATTTTTTCTAGTTAGTAAGAAGCTCTGGAAGCTAATTCAACTCAATGATCAAATAATATAATATAATACTATAATCAATAAAAATTCAATAAAAAAGTAAGGGATTGGGGGAACCTGGAATTAAGGGACTCCGAAGATAAGGTACCTCCCATGGCTTACATGAGGTGCCACTTGAACTCTATTTCAATGAACCCGATAATAAAAAAAGACGACATGTTTCTGAAATTAAACTTCAGCAAATAAATTTATGTTATTAAACAGATTTATTATCAAATTAACTCAATACCAAAAAAAAAAAAATATTGATGAAAGTGTTTAAATATATGATACTAACCTTTCTCTTCTCTTAATCATAAGGTGCGGTCGGATTATAATTTCGGCACCTTTAACGATTAAAGTTCAATAATTCATAAATATGCAAGCTCAAAGAAAATGCTGGAATCGGACACCTTTACCATCGTGCACAGTACAAATCGGACAAGTCCTGTGAATAAAAAAGGTAGGACTCCATTTGTTTAGATTTTTCCTAAAAGAAATATTTAAAAAAAAATCATTTATGATATTTTAATTTTGTTTAGTTGGACGTGTTAAAAACATCAATTTATATAAAAATAATAATTTCAGGAGGAGTTGCATTTTCTAATTCACAGAGAAAACATTATTTTTAAAGAGCCGAGGGAAAAAAATCAAAAAATATCGTTTAAGAGAGGAAACATTATTTTTTCAGTTTTTCTAGAAGGAAGTTCCTTTCATCATTATGTATGCTTGTGAGGAACAAAATCCTTGGAACATTTATTTTTTTATTCATAAAGTCAAAGGGATTTTTTAGTTGCCTACCACGTGTATCCAATATTTTAAAAATTGATCTCATATTAATACACTCATTTCACTTTGAGTCAACTCACACACACACACACACATATATATATATATATATATATATATATATATATATATATAACAAGTTAAGTTATCTCACCGAATCAACTCAATTGGTTATAAGTTGCATTACATCAATTGCAAGTACGCGGATTCAAACTCATACAATGCGCTCCGCATCTTTCCTATTTCTTTCTTCCTTCCCACATGTAAGGCATATTATAAGCCTTCTCTTGGACAAAAAAAAGGTCAATTTTCAATTCAAGTTTCAACTTTTCATGTTAAGTCCAAATTGTTCAATTGCAAATTCAATAACCAAATGTTATGATTTTAATATTGAATTGCATTAACTATAATATATAAGAGGCGCCACATCCCAATTGAATTGAATCTGGAGCGAAGTCTTCAACCCCAAACAAACTGGGTCAAGAGTATATTTCTTTTTACTTTTTAAAAAGGAGAAAAAAAAACAAGTGAAATATCGAGGCCTGTTTGTTTTGTTTCCAGTTTTTTGTTTACATTTCCTATTTTCAGAAATAATTATAAAGCTGCCACCTTGTTTTCATTCTGTTTCCTGTTTTCAGATATTTGTAAAAGAAACACTGAAAACAACTTTTTTTTTCTTTCTGTTTTTACTGTTCATATATAAATATCTGAAAACAGGAAACAGAATGAAAACAATGTGATATTTTTGTAATTATTTATGAAAATAGGAAATAAAAATAAGAAACTGGACACAAAGCAAACAGGCCCTGAACTAGTTGATTTCTAAAAATTGATTTTATGCCGTTTAACAAGTTTTTATGTCGGTTTAATATGTTTTACGTCGATTTAATCGATTTTTCATGATCAAATTGCTTATCCAGTTCTCTAATCCAACCAGGGTCGGACTCATGCCAGCGAATGTTAGTGTCTTCCCCCCCTTTCTTTTTTGACTTTAAAAATATTTCATTAAATAGCTCTACAATCAGAAGCTAGAACATCAACAATACAACTTGGTGGTGTTTCTTCTATCCAAATAGAATCAGGATGAGAAAGAGCATATTTTTCTAAAGTATGAGCAGCCTAATAGGTTTACCTATCTTTTAACATGAGATAATATGAAGTTGTGGAAAGATTTTGATAAAGCCTTACAATCTGAAATAATATTACCAAAGTATGTTGGGTCCACCTTGTCATCTTGCATTGCCTTCACGACACAAAGTGAATCACCTTCAGACTGGACATTGAGAAAACTGAGGTCTCGAGCAAAAGCTAGTCCAAGTCGCAAACCCATAGCCTCTGCCGAGTCCACATCTGGAAGGACATTAATAAGTCAAGTGGTTGTTACAAACACAACACCATTTGCATCACAGACCAAAGCACCTATACCCCACTTGCCATGTTGAGGTCCTGCAGCATCAATATTCAATTTATTCCATAGTCTCGGAGGGGGTCTTTTCCCCCTTTTTTGATAATAAGGTTTTGAGTATGAATAATATTATATATTTAATAAAAACTCAAACTACTTAAATAAGAAATAAAAGTATCTATTGTACAAATAAAGAATATTCAAAAAACACTCATTAGTATTTTCTTTTAGACAATTATATTAATATAAATTCATGAAAAGATCCTTTGAATAATGAAAATAAAAACTCTTCAATATATTGATGGAGAATATGTGATACACTAAAACTATTAGGGTTTTGGTAACCACTACCCTAAGAATATTGATTAAGAGATCAAAAAATAGAATTTTTGAATTGAGAATTTTAATTTTTTAAACTTTGAAAATTTGAAAACATCAATTTCCAATAAATAATTTATATCCTTGTTTCCTTAACCAATGTTCTTAGGTCACTGGTTAGCATTTGCCAAACTATTAGGCCCCCCTATGTTTTAAATTGTTCAAAATGCGTGTTTTAAGGCCAGCTAAGTGTGTTCGAGAAAGCTGGAAAGAATAAATTATGCTGATAATCGATTATATGTATAATCGATTAATGTAAAAGTCGATTATGATCAGAATCTATTTTTGTTTGAGTATGTTTGCTGAAAAATAATTTTAAGATAATCTATTTCGTTTGAATGATGTAAAAAAATTAATTTTATATAATAAATTACGAAAATTGTATGAAGTTATTTGTTTATGTTAATAATAAGCAAAAGAGGAGAGGAGGGAAAAGGCATTGTATGTGAAAGTGAGAGAAAAAGTTTTTTTTCCTGAAAAACTGTCCTTTTTTTAAAAAAAATATAAGCTAAATACCAAAAATACTAGATTATCTAAAAAACAACTTTTTGGAGAAAAAAACTGATGAAAGATGAATAAATCTATCTTTCTCAAATATGCTCTAAATGGTGTTTACCGTGTGGTGGATGATAGCTAAAATGCTAAGTCAATCGGCCACTAACACACCAGATGACATGTTTGTACTAACTAGTATTAATTAATTACTATTTTAAATTTTTATTTTACAAAACAGAAATAATTTTTTGACATCTGAAGTGAACACATTGTATGAATACCATAGGTTAATTTGAATAGTATTTTAGAATGACAAAATACATTATAAGAGAGAGAAAACAATAAATAAATATGAAAAAACATATACATAAGGTGTTGGACAATAATTTTATATCCAAATATGATAATAACTCTTTGCGAAATTGTGATCGATTAAAAATAAGTGTGAATAAGTAACTTCAAGTTCAAAGTCAGTCTCCTCTATTAATAAAATGTCATAGATTGTGGTTTGGATGTGCAAGACATCTTTGGATGCTGGCCCGGATGAAAGTGGTACAACCATATCTTGCACATGAATTGGAAATTTAAAGATGAGAATGAGGAAAGAATGGCAAAGGGGTTTGGAAAAGCAGCAATAAGCCAATAAGCGTCCATCTTTTATCAATAAACGTACAATTAGATTCCCACTAACTTTACTTTAACTTTCTTTTTCCGTAGACTCACAGCTGGAAGTTTTTAGATGCGGCAAAAATATTCGTGCCCACATATTTACGCGGGAATCATTTGTGAGGGGAGAGGAGACAACTACCAAGTAATAAATGAGTTATGGGCGGGCAACGATCATACCAGTATTAATGAACTTGTAAATTTTATTTTTTATTTAATGTATTATATATATATTTTAAAAAAATAAAATATTTCTCTTATTTTTTATAAACATATTTATTATAAATTGTTAAAAACATGTATTATTAATTTAATAATTTTTTATATAAATCAATTATTATAAATATAATTAAATATATTACCCTATTTGTGATCTTTTAAGCTTTATAAGAATCTTAAAGCTTGAACAAATTTTATATGTAGCTTGTGTTTTGTAACCGTGCAAAATTTTATTTTATTTTTGACTAAAAACGATATTCATTCATTTAAATTGGTAAAATAAATCGAAAACAATACAAATTCAACATCGCTAAAAAGCAAAAAGGATGAATCTGCGAACAAACTCACAGCACCCAGATTGATAGCATAACACGACAAAATGCCTACAAATGTGACAATCAAAGTGACCAGAGTACCCATGCCTCCGGATCTGTAACTTTGACACCAAAATCTTGATTGAATCTATAATGGATCGAAGCTGATCTGTCAATCTGAATCAAATGAACACCGCAACAAGACGGGAAACCAAACGATGCCACAACAAGACGACGAACAAAACACCGCCGCACGTAGACGGCGAAAACACGAAAGAAAACCAGATCTATGTGGAAAAATCACTTATTTAGATAAAATGAAAGAAAAAATGATGTAAAGGGGTGATTCCAGGTCAAAAAATGACCCAAAACCACCCACTTTCGATGGATGAGGAAGAAGGAAAAAATGAGTCGAGTGAAGGTTGAGAGAGAGATGGCTCTAGGTTTTTTCAATTCACTTTTTTAATAAATATCCTAATAAATTGGTTATGTGCAAAATTTTATTAGATAAATTAAAATTGTATTATTAAAGTTTAAATTTAGGCTACCTTCTCTTCAGCCAAACCTAACCATATGGGACAGAAATTTTCATGAGTATATATATATATATATATATAAATAAGAGTAAAGATATTTTGACAAACAATTTGGACACCTTGTATAGACACCATATAATTTATGAGAGTCTTGGGAGTGATGAAATACATGATATAAGAAAAGAAAACAATAAATAAGTGAGATGAATACTTTTATATGATGTTGGACACCATATATATATATATATATATATATATATATATATATATATATATATATATATATATATATATATATGACATCTCTTTATTTTCTTGCCAGATTTTTTAATTTTTTATGAGTCGATCCAATTAGTGTCGTGAAAACATTGGTTAAGAAAGAAAAAGATAACTATATATATATATATATATATCTATATATATATATATATATATATATATATTTGAAAACTAATTAGTACAATAATAAGAGCGCATTATCTTTAAGGGTTTTTCTATCATGTACAACATTACATAGGTTAGGTAACTCAAAAACAACAATTATTTATCAAAAAATTACATATTTTATTTTTGAAAGTATAAAATGTTAAATTTTTAATGTGTATAATATGTGGATTAGCATTAATTGGTGATTAAATTATAATTAAATTATTAATATATCAGTTATAAAATTAATTCTTAATTACGTAACCAATTGGTGAAATTGTTGTTGGGTATTTACTAAGAGTGACCCTATGATGGGCTGGGCCATTCTAATGTTAACCCGTTGAGAGGTCCCTACTCTCTGCTGGTAGGTTAAAAAGATTGCTTCCCCATTAAGCATTCTTGAGACATACACACTGAACACCAACCAGAAAGAGAGAAGCAACCCTCTCACATTCTGATCTATTGTAATGGATTCTACGATGCTCCAAGGTACACAATTCTTCTCCTCTCCTTCGATTAACATGTGTAATATGCTATGATTTGTATCTGTATGATGTTCTAAACAAATTAGAATTATAGGTTATCCTTCAATTGGTATCAGAGCCAAATAGATACATATTATAGCTATTGCAGAATTGGATCAAGAACAACTTTGTACAAATTCGTGGGTTTTGTTTTTTCTGAAGTTCTTGAATCAAAATCATGATTAGTTTATTTACAAACTCTGAAATCAATAAAGGGCTTTTCTTCCCGCATGTTATTCGAGTAACATACTCGAAAATCGTTGGATTTTATCAAATAAAACATGAGAAATTGATGCTTTTTCGTTTCGTTTTGACGTGAAAAGTCCCAGCTGCAGATTCGCGAGGCGAGACAACACTCGCGAGGCTATTCTGGAAAATTGTTCTTCACACTTTCCAGAATCGCGGGGCGAGTATTGACTCGCGAGGCTATTGTCTTAAAAAATATATTGTATTTTTTAATACTGTACTCTCAGTTTTTTTTTTTTGTCTAAAATTTTGTGATTGTTCCCTACTTTTTTGTGACACTTTGATATGTTATACTCTCCTTGATCATGTGTCATATAGATGGAATTAATTTTAGAGCCTTATGTGAATTAAGTTGTGTGTTCTATGCTATATTTGTTATATAATATATTTTTTCTAATGTATAATTGTAGCATGACTATTGATATTTTGTATAGTTATGAACTCACCTATCGTGGGTATAATTATACAAAATTTGTGTTATTAAATAATTAATTATTCTAATGTGTTATATTTGTATTATATTAATAATAATTATACCCTATCGGTGTACTATTATTAATGTAATTCGTTATTATACATCGTACTATTGTCTTAAGCTTATGTCAATTATGGTTTTCAAGTACCCTATCGGTATTAGAAATTTTGGTGATGTAAGTTTTGTACATTGTATTATTCTTCTTATTATATTTCTTATTTATTATGATTCGGGACCCTTAGGCGGAATTATAATGAATAAGAAATTTGTATTATGGGCAAGATTGGCTGAACATATATATGGAATCATATTACCTTTCAATTCTTAATGATTCCTTATTCTTTGTTTTATGTCAGCCTCCTTCCCAAATTCTGTCAAAACTCTAAATGGGACAAACTATGAGGACTGGAAAGAGTCTCTAGATCTCTACTTAACCATTGCTGACTTGGATCTGGCCTTGAGGGAAGACAAGCCAACAACTCTCACAAATGAATCTACTGCAGCTCAGAGGAATGCTTATGAGAAATGAGAACATTCTAATAGAGTGTGCCTGAAAGTGATGAAGTATACTATGGAAAAATCCATCAGGCAGAGTATCTTAGAGACCGATAATGCTAAAGAATATCAGAAAGCTGTTGGGGAGAAATTTATGACTTTTGAGAAGGCTCAGAAAAGTCAGTATCTTTCCTTGTTTGACAAGACCAAATATGATGGGGTCAGTGGTGTGCGTGAGCATATCATGAAGCTGATGCACTATTACAACAAACTGAAATCTCTTAAAGTTGAAATTGGGGAAAGTACTTTAATCTACCGGGTTCTTGAATCTCTTCCTTCACAATTCGATGTTATGAAGACCTCTTACAATACACAGAAGGCTAAATGGACAGTGGACGAGATGATTGCCATTGTTACACAAGAAGAAGAGTCCATTAAAAAGGGTAAATCACACTGCTCATTTTGCTGCATCTGCTCCAACTCCAACTTCTAATTCAGGTTCAAGATTTGTGAAGAAAGATCAAAAGGGAAAGAAGAAAAATACAAAGCAGCATCTGCAGGCTAAGAAAAGTTTCTTCAAGGGTAACTGCAAGTATTGTAAGAAGTATGGCCACAAGGTAGATGATTGCTATTTCTTGAAAAAGAAACAAGAGAAGCAAGGGGTTCACAAGCCTGAGGAAACCAAGTGATGCTGAGTCTAAAATTATTATGGGAGATGGAGCTGGAGTTTCTGTTATTGACATTGGAATTGTTTCTTTACTTTTGCCTTCTGGACATAATTTGTTTTTAAGAGATGCTGTGTATGCACCTTCTATGAGAAGGAACTTGATTTCTTTTACGCTTTGGATAAATGTGGTTACACCTTTAAGTTTGGTAGTGGAAAATTGATTGTTTGTTCGGATTCTATTTCCGTTGGTTCAGGGGTTTTACGTGATGGCCTTTATATGTTAAATCTACATGACATGTCTCACAATTCTCGCTGTTGGAAACAAACGCAATAGGATTAATGAACATTCTTCTATGTTATGGCATCGACGTTTGGGGCATATTTCTAGGCCCCGTATTGAGAGGCTAGTCAAGGAAGGTATTCTTCATGATCTAGACTTCTCCGATTTTAATACATGTATTGATTGCATCAAGGGCAAATTTACTGCCAAGGTTAGGAATAAAGCAGCAAATAGGTGTGATGATGTGCTACAGTTGATTCACACCGACCTGTGTGGACCTATTACACCCACTGCCATGGGTGGATATGGGTATTTCATTACCTTTATAGATGACTTCTCGAGATATGGATGGATAGATCTCCTTCAAGAAAAGTCTAGTTCCCTAGATGCTTTCAAATCTTTTAAGGTCTTTGTTGAGTTGAAAACAGGTAGGAAGATAAAATGTGTAAGATCTGACAGAGGTGGAGAATTCTATGGTAGATATAATGAGACGGGTAGAAACCCAGGACCTTTTGCCAGATTTCTTGAGGAATGCGGTATTGAAGCTCAATACACTATGCCTGGTACTCCTGAGCAAAATGGAGTTGCAGAGAGGCGTAACCGCACACTTAAGGATATGGTAAGATGTATGTTGAGCCATTCATCATTGCCAGACTTTCTTTTGGGAGACGCCTTAAAAACAGCTGTCTACATTCTAAATCAAGTACCCAGCAAGTCTGTACCAAAAACTCCATATGAGCTTATGAGTGGAAAGAAACCGAGTTTGAAACATTTTCATGTATGGGGTTGTAAGGCAGAAGTTAGACCTTATAATCCTCAGTCTAAGAAGCTTGATCTTAAGACTGTTAGTGGTTTCTTTATTGGCTATTGTGTGGGTTCCAGAGGTAGCAGATTCTATTGTCCATCTCATTCTATGCGAGTCGTCGAATCTGATCGAGCGATTTTCTTTGAGGATGACTTGGATAGTGGGAGTGATATACCACAACCAGTTACTCTTAGAGAAGATCGCACCATAGTTCCTATACCAGCTGTTCCTTTTCCTACAGAAGTTATGATTCCAGCTAATGATGATGATCAGAATCTTCAACATGAAGATGGTGTGGCAGTACCACTAGTAGATGAACAAGAACATGATCTTATTGTTGATGAAGTTCCACTGAGACGATCTCAAAGAGTGCGCAAACCTTCCATACCAGATGATTATGTTGTATATCTTCAGGAACATGAGTTTGACCTCAATGGTGATGATGATCCTATTACCTTTAAGGAGGCAATTTCTAGCTCTCATGCTTCTGATTGGCTGAATGCTATGCATGATGAGTTGTCTTCTATGTCTCATAATGGTGTTTGGAATCTAGAGGATTTACCAATTGGTTGTAAACCTGTTGGATGCAAATGGGTTTTCAAAACCAAACGTACTCCAGATGGTAAATTTGAAAGGTACAAAGCCAGACTGGTAGCTAAAGGCAACCAAAGAGAAGGCATTGACTATAAGGAGACTTTCTCACCAGTCTCTACAAAAGATGCATTTCGAGTTGTCATGGCTTTGGTAGCTCATTTTGATCTAGAACTTCACCAGATGGATGTGAAGACGGATTTTCTGAATGGAGACCTTACTGAAGATGTTTACATGGTTCAGCCTGAAGGTTTTACTGAAACAGGCAAAGAGCACTTGGTTTGCAAGCTGAATAAGTCTATTTATGGACTGAAACAGGCCTCCAGACAATGGTATTTGAAGTTTGATCAGGTTGTCACTTCTCTTGGCTTCAAAGAAAATGCCTCAGATCAGTGCGTTTACTTGAAGACTTGTGAGGGTGAGTTCATCATTCTCGTTCTATATGTTGATGATATACTTCTTGCTAGCAGTTGTGTTAAAATTCTGACCGAGACAAAACTTATGTTGAG
Source organism: Sophora flavescens (assembly GCA_030762895.1). Classification (NCBI taxonomy): domain Eukaryota; kingdom Viridiplantae; phylum Streptophyta; class Magnoliopsida; order Fabales; family Fabaceae; genus Sophora; species Sophora flavescens. The sequence continues at coordinate 205,402,807 of CM061065.1, read as the reverse complement.
TAGCCACTTTGATATAAAAGACCTTGGTGATGCTTCTATTGTTTTAGGCATCCAGATTTATCGTGATAGGTCACGTGGTGTTCTTGGATTGTCTCAAAAAGGATATATTGAAAAGGTCCTTAAAAGGTTTAATATGCATTCTTGCTCCCCATGTGCTTTTTGTTCAAAAGGGTGAGGAAAAATTTTCTAAATCTCAATGTCCTCAAAATGATGTAGAAATAAATGAAATGGAAAAAGTCCCACATGCTTCCGCTGTTGGCAGTTTAATGTATGCTCAAGTTTGTACTCGTCCCGACATTGCTTTTGCTGTAAATGCTTTAGGGAGATACTTGAGCAACCCAGGTTTGGGTCATTGGAAAGCCGTAAAAAAGGTCATGAGATATTTGCAGGGAACCAAAGATTATATGTTGACCTATAAGAAGTCCGATCAACTTCGTGTCACTTTGGTTATTCTGATTCTGATTTCGCAGGTTGCCCTGACGACCGAAAATCTACTTCTGGCTTTATTTTTATGATGGCAGGAGGAGCTATTTCTTGGAAAAGCATCAAACAGACGCTTACAGCTACTTCTACCATGGAAGCAGAGTATGTTGCTTGCTATGAGGCTACTTGTCAAGCCATGTGGCTGAAAAATTTAATTTCTGGCTTTCATATTGTTGAAAGCATATTTAGGCCACTTGTGATATATTGTGACAATACTGCTGCTGTGCACTTCTCTCATAACAATAGAAGCTCTTCTCGCACTAAGCATTTTGATGTGAAATATTTGTTCGTTAGAGAGAAGATTCAGGAGTTTCAGACTCGTATTGAGCATATTGATACAGGAAACATGCTTGCTGATCCACTAACCAAAGGCTTAACTGTTGGAATATTCCGAAATCATATAATTCATATGGGCTTAGTTAAGTCTTTTGATGTATTGGATCAGTGGGAGAGTCTGAAACCATTATTTGCCCATTATCGTTTTTTTATGAGATATGTAAAACGTCATTCTTGTTTTCATATCTCTTATAGCATTTTAAGATGCTTGGACCATTCTTGAATTGCATATTTCTCTTTATTAATTATATGCAATTTTATATTCATCATTCTTTATGTGAGATATGAGTCTTTAGCATGTATGATTTACTTCCCTATCGGATACTATTTCTGCATTGTTAAAACTTATATTTCTTATACTGCTGGTTAACGTGTGCTTTGATCGTAACTGGTATTTCTTCTTAATAATTGTTATATTTTAATAATTGATTAATGCTATCCAAGTGGGAGATTTGTTAAATTTTTAATGTGTATAATATGTGGATTAGCATTAATTGGTGATTAAATTATAATTAAATTATTAATATATCAGTTATAAAATTAATTCTTAATTACGTAACCAATTGGTGAAATTGTTGTTGGGTATTTACTAAGAGTGACCCTATGATGGGCTGGGCCATTCTAATGTTAACCCGTTGAGAGGTCCCTACTCTCTGCTGGTAGGTTAAAAAGATTGCCTCCCCATTAAGCATTCTTGAGACACACACACTGAACACCAACCAGAAAGAGAGAAGCAACCCTCTCACATTCTGATCTATTGCAATGGATTCTACGATGCTCCAAGGTACACAATTCTTCTCCTCTCCTTCGATTAACATGTGTAATATGCTATGATTTGTATCTGTATGATGTTCTAAACAAATTAGAATTATAGGTTAACCTTCATAAAATACACAAATTCCCATATGAATTTATTCTTTTTTGTTTCTTTAATCTGTGTAAGATTGTACAGGATAGAAAAACCCTACCTTTAAATCATGTGGTAGACTTATATCTCAATACAGTTGTTTCCACCATCTTGAACATTCTTTGCTTCCTCTTTCAAACAAACATTCTTGATGCCTAATTTTCATGCAAATAAAAGACTACATTCTTTTTCTTTTTTTGATAAAATAAAAGACATACTTTGGCGTCTAGTAATTGCCGTTGATGCACCTCTATGATCCCAAGACTTCGGAGTGATTTTCTTGCTAAAAATTTACCCATGACAATCCCAAGGCTTCACCCCCCGTCTCAAACGCATGCATGCAACTCACTAAACACAGAAACATCAACATTTATCTTGACACAGTTCACATGCACTTTCCTCCAAACATGAGGGACATCAAGTGATGGATCATCAATAATTTTGGGTGGCCATAATTTGTTTCGTTAACATATACTCCCCCGGACGGACAAAGTGAGGTTGGCGTGAGTTGTTAAAGGTCTCTCGTCCCTTAATCAAGGTTTCGGGTTCGAGTCTTGGGTATGGAAAAAACCTTAGCTGGGAGGGATGCCACCCATCGAGGTGCCGAACAAACTCCAGCAGGAGATTAGTCCCCGTCTCAGGTTGGCGGTGTGATACTCCTCGAAGTAGATCCAAAAAAAAACTCCCCCCGGACTCAATTGTAAGCAATATTAACTAACTTCACATTTATTAAGAAAATTAGTTAATTTAGTTTAATTATTTTGATTTAGATAAAAAATGTGTTACAATTACTAATCTACCCTTTAATTGTCTCGAGAGTGTGCAATACTCTTGGAAAAGTAAAATGAGAATTTGTTGGATCGACTAATTTTTTTGATTTTTGAAACACTAACATTAAATATAATTGAATTGGTTGAATTTCACTTATATTTGAGTCCACAAAATATTGGGAGTAATAACTAAGCATGCGTGATTTTTGAAAGATTTTTTTTAACCATTAGTTGTGATATTTGTGGGGACACCTATATTTTTACGTGAGTGTATATAATATATATAAAATTAATCTAGTGAGATAACTCTTCTTATATGATAGTAAGAGAGATAAATCTTGGATATATAACAATACATGAATTGTCAAGATTGAAAGTTATTACCACCTAAAAAAGTCACATGACTTTATATTTTAATTTTGATCATTCATAATTTGATCTAATGACTATGATTTGTTTCTTTTACTTTCACATAAAAAATTTCCATTGAGTGACCTTTTTTACTATCTGTCTTAGTTTTTTGTTTTTTTTTTACGTAACTATCTTAGTTTAAAACTCAAATAAGGTATAATTTTTTTGTATTCTATACCATCCTTTATTTCTAGCAAATCAAACACATCTTGATATTCTCTACACGGCAGCGAAGCTAGAAAGGGAAGCAAGCAATGATAAGAGGTGGCAGTATAATATGTGTCAATTTCTGATTGGTTGACAATATAAAAAATATTTTACATTGTCAATGCATGTATATCAATTAAATCTATTTAAAATAATAATAATAAATGATATAAGACAAACGTCAACCAAAAATTTCACTTTTGGAAATAATAATAAATATTGAATGAGAAAGTTTAAAAATTAAAATAATAATAAAATTGTAAAAGTTGAAACTTAATAGAGAAATTTATTAATTGAAATAATTTATATCACAAAAAGAGATGAAACTGAGTATAAAAGTCATTATTTAAAACAAATAGATAAAAATATAACTTACCAGTATAGTTGTCTGAAATAGTAAATAAAATATAAAATAATAGAAGATGAATCCAACAAGATAAATATTTCAATGAAATATAATAAACATAAAATAAAATTTGAATTAGTAATTAAATAATAGAAGATAAAACTTTATGATAAAGATTACTATCAATAATAATAAAATGTAGAGAAAATAGTAAAATTGTTTCCCAATAACAAAATTTAGGGAAAAGACATTATTAAAAATTAAAAAAAATTAAATATGATCTAGAAATATCACTGATTGAATCACTAAAAATAATTATCACAACATTTTTTATCATATTTTATGTGAAGTATTTTAAATAGTTTTTTTTAATTGGTTAATTTTTTGCAAATAAAGTAGTTAATAAAGATAAATTCATAGTCTCAATTAATTTTACTAAAAATTTTTAGAGATACTTATATTTTTTGTTGAGTTTTTAAATATAATTAAGAGATCGGTTCAGTTATGAAAATTTTGAATAAGACCCGACTAACTATTGTCGTTCAACTCTATTAATATATGATTATAATTTTTATATTTGCTATCATGTAATTTTAATAGCTACTATCATCTTAAGAAATAATTTTTTTAGAGAACCTTAAGAAATAAAATTAAAGCAATCATTGTTTTTTAATTTTATTTTAATTAATGTAATGTTACAAAACTTTTGACTACTGATTAAAAAACAATAATAGTTTTTTTTACAAAAAATGATATTCATTCATTCAAATTGGTAAAATACATCGAAAACAACATAAATTCAACATCGCTAAAAACCAAAAAGGATAAATCTGCGAACAAACTCATAGCACCCAGGTTAATAACATAACACGGTAAAATACCTACACATGTGACAAAATCAAAGTGACCGGAATACCCATGCCTCGGGATCTGTAATGTTGACGCCCAAGTCTTGATTGAATCTGTAATGGATCGAAGCTGATCTGCCAATCTGAACCAAACGAACACCGCAACAAGACGGGAAACCAAACAACGTCGCAACAAGATAACGAACAATAAGGGTGTAAACGAGTCGAGCCAAGCACTTAAAGCTTGAGCTTGACTTGTGAAAAAATGGGAACCTCAAGCTTGGCTCATTTATTTAAACGAGCCTAACTAAAAGCTTGAACTTGGCTTGTTACAAAAAAGTAAAACTTGAGCCTGGTTTGTGTAGCTCATATATAACTTAACTATTTTTTCATTTATGAAAATTTTCCTTAACAAAAAACCATGTATAGTTCCATAATATGAAAATTTTTCATTTAGTATTTAATTAAAATTTTAACAAAAAAGAAATTTCAAAAGTAATTTTGACACTCATTCAAGTTCTACATATTTCCATAATGTAAATAACGAAAACTACTAAAATTCTCATCATCAATTTATTGGTAGAATAATCTTCTTCAAAATGTTGTCCACCAGAGTTTACAAAAATACAAATGATACATTTTAGTGTGCTTTTTTGTTGCTTGTAGCCGTAGCTTAGTAACTTAGTATTATAGTATGATACAAATGATTTTCTTTATATTAGAGATTTACAAGAAGGCGTTGAAAAGACTTTTCATTAGGATAATAACAAATATTGCGAGTGGGTTTAACTATTGGATCCAAAAGATATTTGGACTACAATCAAGTCGATTGGGACCTAACCATTAATTTTGAAAGTTTTTAGTTGTATGAAAGGGAAGTCCATCCATCAGCAATTCATTAAGAAATAGGAAGTCAATGAAGAACACGGTAGTATTATAATATATTAATATATATAATTTTTTTGACCATATTATTATATATAATTTAAAAAATTTAAACATATATATATACGAGCTATTTGCGAGCCCTTAATATCGAGCCTATAAGGCTCGGGCTTGGCTCATTTAAATAATTGAGCTCATTCTCAAGCTTGAGTTTGTTTATTTAATTAAACAAGCGAACTTCATCAAGCATTTAATGAGCCGAGTCTGGGTAGTTCACGAATAGCTTAGCTCATTTACACCCCTAACGAACAAAACACCGCCACATGCAGACGACGAAAACACGGAAAAACACGAAAGAAAAATCAGATCTATGTGGAACAACCACTTATTTAGATAAAATGAGAGAAAAACGATGTAGATGGGTGATTCCAGGTCAAAAGATGACCCAAAACACCCCGTTCTGGTGGATGAGGAAAAAGGAAAAGAGGGGTAGAAGGTTGAGAGAGAGACAGCTCTAGGTTTTTTTTCACTTCGAGTGTTATAAAAAAACCCAAAAACACAAACAAAAAACAAAAAACAATAATAGTTGAAAGTTGGAAGAGTACTCACTTTGATGCTTAAGTTAGATAGTCATCAACAAATTTTACATATAAAAATTATAATGTTACGAAATTACTTTTTTATAACTTAAAATTATATTATCTCATTTATGTTTATATAATACATAAAATAGATTATTAAACCCGTGCATCGTGCGGGTAAAAAAATCTAGTATGATAGTAAAAGGGATAAATCTTGACTATATAACAATACACGAATTGTTTACCGTTAAGATTGAAAGTTATTATCACTTAAAAAAGTCAGATGACCATCTTAGTTTAAAATTCAAATAAGGTATAATTTTTTGTATTCTATACCATCCTCTATCTCTAGCAAATCAAACACATCCTGATATTCTCTACACAGTAACGAAGCTAGAAAGGGAAGCAAACAATGATAGGAGGGGACCATCTTTAGAAGAATAAATTAAAGAATAATGACACAAGCATTTACCCAAAAGTGCAAGACTTCAAACTTTAAAGTATTTGCCGGTGCCTCATTTGAACTCAATGATGCGATGCTCGCCTGCTTCCTATCTCTCGGAATAAAAATAAAATTCAATAGTATTAATTATTAAATAAGATATCTCATGTTCATAAAAAAAACTTGTTCATCAAAAAAATAAATAAATCAGACATCTCTTTTTCCTTTTTGGAGCACTTAAGGATCTCTGGTGCTGCTCGCGGCTCGCCTGCTTCCTATCTCTCGGAATAAAAATAAAATTCAATAGTATTAATTATTAAATAAGATATCTCATGTTCATAAAAAAAAAACTTGTTCATCAAAAAAATAAATAAATCAGACATCTCTTTTTCCTTTTTGGAGCACTTAAGGATCTCTAGTGAAATTACATACTCTCTTATCTTACATTTGCACTTTGCCATCAAGTAATTGATCAATGGAACTAGTAAAAAAATTGTATGCAATGCTCAGGATTTTTAAACTAAAAAAACAATAAGAATTGGATCGAAATAGAAAATATGTTTAATCTAAAATACATGGGACCATTATGCGAAGGCAGTATAGTGTATGAAGGACTGACCTTGTTGACAAGTCATGTATCAAATTGATTGGCCCACAAATTATTGAGTGGTGTATTAGGTAGTGTAAAAACAGAGTGTGGTGCAAGATAGAATGAACCGAAAACAAGTTATATAAGCACAAGACAAGTATGCAACATCGGTTCACAGCAGGTCCAAAGCACTATGATGGCATCCTCGATCTTCAAACTTCTACTATCATCATTCCTTCTCTGCACTTTCTTCCACGAACCCATCAATGCCCTTAGAAAGGTAAGTTTGTTTTGCTGTACTGTTGCAGTCTCTTCCCAAATTTTGGAATTTCCCAAACTTGCATTTTGATGATGTAACACTAACAGTAACAGACATCATTTCACCAATTATTTGCTTTTGATTCTGTGTTTCAGACCTACATTGTGTACTTGGGAGGACATTCTCATGGTCCAGACCCTTCACCTACTGAACTTGATGCAGCCACAAATTCCCATTATGATATTCTCGGTTCTGTCTTGGGAAGGTATATATAGTAATTATATATATGAAATGCTGTTAAAAATGAACAGAATATATTGCTGAGAATTTATACATATGTTTCATAAATAGTCACGAGAAGGCCAAGGAAGCAATTATGTACTCCTACAATAAGCACATAAATGGGTTTGCTGCACTACTTGAAAAGGAAGAAGCATCAAAGATAGCAAGTGAGCAAATAGTTAGCAATTACTATGGCATGGGTTTCTAGCCCTTTTGGAGACACAAATTGATACCATGTGTTTGTTTCTATTGGTGCAGAAAACCCAAATGTTGTCTCTGTTTTCTTGAGCAAAGAGCATAAATTGCACACTACCAGGTCATGGGATTTTCTTGGACTGGAAAAAAATGGAAAAATTCCTGCAAACTCTGCTTGGAGGAAGGCCAAATTTGGTGAAAATACAATCATCGCTAATATTGACACAGGTATGCTTCATGTATATTCTCAATCAAGTAATCTTCAGTTAACAGTATAGAGTATACAATTTCTTTCTAAATTTATAATCCAGACATTTTTCATTGAATTATATATGTTAGTTGCATTTAAAATCATAAATCATGTTACTCAAGTCAAATAATTCCATCATTCACCATTGTTCTTGTTTTTTCTTCGGCTAAACTAATTTTTTTAGTCTTTCATCTTTATCTAAGGTTTCAATTTGGTAATTGTCCCACATTAGTAATTGTTAGATACTAACTTGTCCCCCATGTTAGTAATTGTCAGGGACTAACGAGGTAGTTTTTTTTTTGTCAGGGACTGAAATGGACACCATATTTTTTGTCTGGAACCAAAATGGGCATTTACCCTTAAAAAAATCTTGTACATGAGTTTTTTGTTTTTATAGGCCAACGTTAAAATTTAGAGCAAAGGCCCAAATTGTTTCTTTAAAAATTTCGGGGTTCCACTTTTAGTCCCCGAAAAAATTAATTAACCATTTAGTCCCTCAAATTTTCAAATGTGGGACCCATTAGTTCTTATATTTAGTTTCGATGTCAATTTACTTGCCTACGTGTTTTATTAACTATTTTACTTGGCCCGTTAGTAGTCCTGTGTGACCTATGACAAATTTACGTCGTGAAAAATTAACGATACGTGAAGAAAATTGCATAATTTCCAGGTTTTTGAATTTTAAAATAGTGGACGTTTTTCAAAGAGGAAATTCATCATAAGTCATGCAAGACCACCAACGGGTCAAGTAGGATGATTAATGAGACACGTAGACAAGTAAATGAACGTCGGAACTAAAATTAGGAACTAAAGCGTCCCACGTTTGAAAATTTGAAGGACTAAATGATTAATTTATTTTTTCAGGGACTAAATGTTGGTCCCCAAAAAATTCGGAAACCAATTTTCACTCTAAATCTTAAAAGTTAGTGGGATCTCACGTCTCAACCATCAAGCCATCATATGTCTCCCCACGTACAAGAGTCAATTTTTTCTTTTTTTATGCTTAGTCATTTTGTATTTTCATTTTGTACAGAAATAAGGATCTAAAGTTAAAAATAACTTGTCAGTATCTAAAGTGAGATTGAAAGCAAATATTAAGGACCAAAATAAGTCCAGTGTTAATTTTCAAACAATTTCTTCTTAAATTTGTACTTCTAGCAGTTTTTCATTCTGTAGAGAATATGTGGACATTGATGAGTTGCCTTTTGAACAGGCGTCTGGCCCGAACACCCGAGTTTCAGCGACAAAGGATATGGGCCTATCCCCTCGAAGTGGCGGGGGAAAGGTGTCTGTGAGATTGACCATTTTAATGGTTCAAAGAAACAATTCTGTAACAGGTAAAATTTTCCTTGTTATTCACTTGGAAAATTGAGTTAAGCTATTCCAATGGTAAGTTGTTCACAAGAGATACTAATGTGAATTATATGATGAATCAGGAAGCTGATTGGAGCAAGAATGTTCAGCAAAAATTACGAGGCAGAAGCTGGAAAACTTGATCGAATGGATCGCACTGCACGTGACTTTGTAGGGCACGGTACCCACACTCTGTCAACTGCAGGTGGTACTTTTGTTCGTGGTGCAAATGTGTTTCGTAATGGGTATGGCACTGCAAAGGGTGGATCACCAAGAGCTCGCGTTGTAGCCTATAAAGTGTGTTGGCAAAGAACGGGTGCGGGTGGGTGCCAAGAAGCAGACATGCTAGCAGCTTTTGATCAAGCCATATATGATGGTGTTGATGTGATCTCTGCCTCAGTGAGTGAGACTGGGCCTATTCCCTATGCTGAAGCTTTGTTAACAGATGGGATTTCCATTGGGGCCTTCCATGCAGTTGCCAGAAATATAGTGGTTGTTTGCTCAGCTGGGAATGAAGGGCCAGCACCTAGAACTGTAAAAAATGTGGCACCCTGGTCATTCACAGTTGCTGCTAGTACAATGGACAGGGATTTTCTCAGCAACATTTCTCTTGGCAACAACCAATACCTAAAGGTAGGTATCATCTTTCTATTTTAAACTAGACTAGATGATTCCGATAGTCAATTTTAACATAAATCACAACTTCTTTTTAAATTCTGGTGGAATAAAAATATAAATTAAAGATAATAGGATATAAAACATGCATAATAATTAGTTTAAAAGAAACTAAACTTGAATTTAAGATTTTAAAGTGGAAAAGTTAATATGTGTCAATGTCTTAATATTATTAAGGAGAGAACAGAATAACAGATTCAGTACATTGTTATCAGTATCTTACGATTCGCATCTTGATTCAAAACGAAATCGAATGCAATCGATACGTATCCTAGTGCGAATCTCTTTCGGACTTGAATCTCAGCATGAATCTCGATTCACTCTACTGAATCCCATGAATCTCGATTCATGACTGAATCGCACGATACAAATTCCGTCGTTGATGCAACTAAAAGACGGGATAAGTCGAGCAACTTAATTTCTAAAAGACATGGTAGAGTTGATTTTTGCAATTTTTTCCTTAGAAGAAACCACACCTTCCAAATAACCCATTAGAATAACAATCAAGAAAACTAGTCTAATTTAATAAATATGAGTATATTCAACTTTATATCAACTTAATTATTTGGACTGTGTATCAGGGAGCTAGTCTGAACACAGGACTGCCACCACAGGCACGAAAGTTCTATCACTTGGTTAGTCCTATCGATGCTAGACTTCCTAATGTGTCGATTCATGATGCGTAAGTACAAATTTCCCAAGCTTGCCTAAAAAACTTACATAAAATTGTTTCTTGACTCATTTATATGTGCGTTCCTGAAGTCTTCTTTGCAAGTCTGGAACACTTGATCCAACCAAAGTAAGGGGAAGAATAGTAATCTGCCTTCGAAGTGATAAGATACGATCAGTTGGTGAGGGCCAAGAAGCTGCTCGTGCTGGTGCAGTGGCAGTGTTAGTGAAAAATGATCATAGGCAAAGTGGAAATACACTTCTAGCCGAGCCTCATATTTTACCTGGTGCAAGTATCGACGTTAATGACATGAATGGTGGAACTGCTGAACAAAATGCCAAGTAACCATATATCTCTAATCCGTTATATATATAGTTGGCGCAAATGAAGCACTTCATTTATAAATAAATTAAATATATTGCAGGCAGTTTGATCTTTACATGACTGCAGCAAGAACATACATAGGAGTAAAGCCAGCTCCAATTATGGCTGGATTCTCATCAAGGGGTCCCAGTGCCGTGCAACCATTGATACTCAAGGTCTCCACATTCTGTTTCACTATCATTCAATGATTTTATAGTTTCAACACTTAATTTGTTTTGTGTTTCAGCCTGACGTAACTGCTCCTGGTGTGAACATAATTGCTGCTTTTACACAAGCTGCCGGTCCATCTAATCTAGTATCAGATGGACGCCGGACTCTTTTCAATGTACAGCAAGGAACTTCTATGTCTTGCCCTCACGTTGCCGGCGTCGCTGGTCTACTCAAAACACTTCATCCTAATTGGAGTCCAGCAGCTATCAAATCAGCTATCATGACTACGGGTAAGTTTTGGGAAAATTAAAGGATACCATACATAAACACTATTATACCTTTTGTCCTTCATATGCCACATATTTTGGACAACATTGATGACTTATTAAAAATTGTGCTCTTCCAGCTACCACACTAGATAACACGAATCGACCAATTCGGGACGCATTTGATAAGATAGCAACTCCATTCGAATATGGCTCCGGACATATTCAGCCTAACCTTGCCATAGACCCTGGACTTGTTTATGATTTATCCACAACTGATTACTTGAACTTCTTATGTGCTTCTGGTTACACACAAGCTTTACTCAAGTTGTTTGGTAATTTGAAAATTACCTACACTTGTCCAAAGTCTTACAACACTGAAGATTTCAACTATCCTTCAATCACAGTGGCACATCGCGGGACAAACCCTATAAATATTAGTCGAACAGTTACAAACGTTGGGCCTCCTAGCACATATGTTGCAAAAACTCATGTACTTGAAGGATTTAATGTTCTTGTTCAACCAAATTCATTGACTTTCAAGAAAACTGGAGAAAAGAAGACCTTTCAGCTTATTCTGCAGGCAAGGGGTGTGCCACGTCATGGTTTTCCAATATTTGGGAACTTGTCTTGGACAGATGGCAAGCATAGAGTAACCAGTCCTATTGTAGTCCTGCATCCTCAGAACTAATATGGGGAATTTTATGTAATCACCACCACTGATGCACGTGTTTGTTGTTTTTAAGCTTTAATAGTGTGTGCTTTGTACTCTTGTTGCGTTCATGTTTCGTCACATCGAAAATAAGAGATACATTTGTAATGTTAATGTATCGAACTTTGTTACAAGGGGAGCTATGTTCGTAATTGCCACAATCTTGTATGAACTCATATGGAAGAACCTACAATACATACGGTTGTGAAACAACTGCCTCTAATATACCAGGAAAAAAATCTCAACCATCATCACGTGACAAATTAAGCTCACAATGTGAGCTCAAGTTTCATTATAAGTTAAAAGACTGGAAACCCACAAGTTTCACCAAAGTTCAAGTTTGTGCATATTATTATCATAGGTAAAAATTTGTTACATGCTGAGAACAAAACTTCCAAGGACCTGGGCAAGGTAAAGAGGCTATGTAGTAAGTATATAATCCAATGACAAACTTATGATTTATAAATGCACCTGAGTATCATAAATGGATTATTCTTCATAATGCAGTATTATACTATTATGTATATTCAAGGTCCTTAACATATTTAAGCTATTTTATTTAACTACCCTCAATATTCTCTCACAAAGATATTTTTATTTTAGATTAAATTATGTTAAATACCTTTCGCATCCTGCTTCAGCAGAGACATGCAAGCCTTATATAATGCATCACGCTCCACAAATTCCTCTAAAACCATCAAGCGAAGAAAGAAAATATCAGATGGAGAAGTGTTGGAGAGTGTGTTTGATTTTGGGGGCAAAAGCTTGAAGAAGAAAGCGCAAAAGCTTGGTGGAAGCTTGAACGGAATTTGTGATTGAATTTATACGATTTAGGGTTCAAAAGTTCCAATTGTGTCTGCTATTGATTCTGTGTTTATAATTTGAAAAGTAAAAATGAACGGCTGATTCATGGATAACCGTCGTCCTAACAAATCCGGTGGGCTGTGATTTTGGGCTAGACAGGAAGTGGGCTCATCAACAAGTGGGCTTTGACAGCTGTAGCTATAAGCTCCAAACACGGTGGAGAGCCAACAAATCCGGTGGGGCAGACTTTGAAAGACGCTTGACAGAAGAGGGAGTACCAACTGATTTCATTACATTTGCAGGGTTCTTTACCAGCAGGATCGATATGAGTGTGATTGACAGGGTACTTCTTATTCACCAAGGTTGGTGCAAAAGTTATTATATACTTTATGATCTCTTAGTGGATTCTAGAGCTCCTCCAATATCCGTATCACCTCATTTATATGACATTATGATATGATTTTCTTGAAGGCTTATCACTGTTGGCATAGGCATCCGACATGTACTTAATGATTAGTTCAGAACTTGGGTTAAAAGCCAACTAGAAAGAGACCTCACGTCCTACCAAGTACCAAGTTTCAAGACACAATAGAAATTACCATTATTTTAGCCTAGGTTCCAACCTCCAACTCAGGGCGGTGTCCAAAGGTTTTGGGCTAAGGTAAAACTATCACAGAAAATTAATATAATTTAAATTATTAATCATTATATTATTTTTTTGGTATTTTGAGCTAAAATCATTTATCAAATTTTATATTCAAGTAATTCTAATATTTAACTCTAAATATATATCATGGCTAACACATTCGATCTATCTTATAACAAGTTAGGATTTAAGCAATTTTATTTTTAAAAAACTTCTTTCAATAGTATCAATTGTTACAGATATTATTAATTATATTTTATAAGCAAAGCATTGATTTGGAAAAATTTCAATCTTTTTATATAATTTACTATTTTTATAAGTGTATTAATTTCTTTTGTTACTTGCTATGCATAAATAAAAACTCCCACACATGTTGTTGCTGGGCTTTTGTTATGTTTGATATGTATATTACATATTAAAATTTTGGGTCTTTATCATAATAGAAAATTACAAAGGGTCAATAAATTTGGAGTTGGGGCCTAAGGCAAGTGCTTGAGTTGCTTTGCCTTGTACACTGCCCTGCTCCAACTCTAACGACTTGTTTGGGAGGGAAAGGGAGGGGAAGGCTTTGAGGAAGAAGAGAGGAGAAAGTGATGAAGGAAGATAGGGGATTATTTTTTAAGAAAAGAACCAAAACTCTCCAATCTAGGAAATTTTAAAAAAAAATTGAACTATAGAAGAGTTTGGAAAGGTTTTGGAGGGCTAATCTTCCTTCCATATTCCTTTCCCTTTCACTTTCTTTTCAAACCATTCCCTTCCCTACTTGAACCTAAAATACATATCGCCATGCATCTCTAATGTTACAATCCAATTTGGGTTCTTATATAATTCTTTTTTAGTAGGCTCTACAATGTATAAGATCTAAGAAAGCCGGTTGTTTTTATTCTAATGGGATTATGGGAGAACCCAACTTGCTCTTAATTTACTTTTAGTGAGTCTCATATTTGATGGTTTGTTATTTTTCCTCCTCTTTTGATTGGTTCTGTATAAAGGAATATTTTATAATCATAAGAACCGTGTTCTTGTAGAAAAATCATTGTTACATGTGGCTTCTAGCTCTTCCCTCCCCATTATGGTTCAAGAATTGTTTTTAACTCTAAGAACTCAACTTAAGAACCTGCATTGTAGATACTCTACGTTAAGAATTCAATTTTTTTTTTTTAAAAATAGCAAATAATCATCTTCATGATCTATTGAGTTGCAATTTCTTGGGAGCTTGTGCATGCGAAGCAGCTAAACGTGTTACCTGTGCACTACAAAAAAAACCTATTTAGCGACCGACGATTTCGATCGCTAAACATGATAATTCGGTTGCTATATAGTTTGGCGACCGAATTAAGGGGGTAGCAGAAACCCTGGTCGCTAAATGTTTAGCGACCGAACTTGTATTTCGGTCGTAAATTTGCGATCGATATTTCGGTCGCAAAATTATATATTTCGGTCACCGTATAGTTGGTCGCATGCTCAGCTCACCTAATTTGGTGACCGATATTCGGTCGCTATTTCGGTCGCAAATTTTGATTTTTTTTTTAAATTTTCCTGTAACTTAATCATGCCGACCAAATATTGTTTTTCAACTATTACCCCATTGATTTTTAATTTCTGATATAAACAAAATACATCAATATTTTTTTTTGAATAAATAGAAAACGTAAATATGATGTACTAACGATCCAAAACACCACAGTCAATATGATCAAGAAAACATATACATTAATTAACGCAAGTTTAATAATTGTTTATAAAAAAACACACCACAATCAATAAGTACTAATCAAAATATCAAAACTCATCAATCTTCCAAAGGGATGAACATGTAGAAGCGAGAACCCCCAAGATACTTAAACTTTGCCAATGCACCAGTGGACAACAAATACAACTCCCTGATACCATTTGTATATGTTGCAAAATATGGGCGATCCTCATGGATTACTATATTCCCATTGAACAAATTTCCGCTTTTGTCTTCAATAGTCACAACACGCGGTATTTCTTATCCTCAACGACGGTAGAATGATCGCGGGATTGAAATCAAATCCTGCAAATACACAAGAACAATTTATTAATGATTAGTTTATGCCTTAACTATCATTACGTGAATCCGATCGTTATTCTAAAGTTGATGAGATACTGTACCTGGTCTATATGGATGACTGTCTCAAAACATTTAGTCGGATCCATTTTCTGATAAAACAATAAGGAAAACAAGTCATATGACTAAACTTCATCAAGTGATAATAAGAAAAGATGGAAAGATCCATGTAGCATACTAGCATGTTAAAATAGAACAAAGAAATGCAACTTCACATGCAACTTTACACATTAGCAAACATAGTAGTTTTCAGGAAAGCAGATGCTTTTACGTCGTTTTGAAGGATGGTCATAGAGAGGATTAGCATGGTTACTACCTTTGGATGCCAAATGGTGTTTCACAATCATTTCATCATAAGATTGAATAACTTAACTCATAAATCAATCTATCGCTTAACAACTAATGACATAAAACAAAACACATAAACCATTCACATGAACATTCTATAATCTCTCAATTAGAATACAGTACTACTATTAACAAGTAATTCCCAATTGAAATCACAGTATTACAAACAACATGTAAGTTACACCCTAAGGTCCCAAAACCCAACAATCAACATTCATTAGCAACATATGCAGAATTCGTACGGTTTTTAGTCAACTTAGATGATTTTATTAAAATACCAAATGAAGTCGGATTTAGATAAACGACCCCTCTATGGAAAGCTAAACAAGTCTAGTTTATAAATTTAAATTTAGTTTTGGGAAAAAGCATTCCAAAAAGTACAGTTTTAACCAACAAGCTACCGCATTTGAAAAATAGGACAACAATTGTCCTCTAACTTTTAACAGAATTTTCTTCATCAATACTCAGTTAAAAACATCAAATTCAGTGCCTAAACTGTAGCAAATCGAGTCTAGTTTCTAACAAAATAAGAATAATAAACAAAATAGTTCTACAGAAACAGTTATAAGGAAAACACTGAACCTATGTCCATACGGGTTTTCAGGACAGCAACTATAACATCTCCTTGTAAGCAATATAACAAACACCTGTCAAGCAAAATCCTTTAACATATCTATTCTCACATATTGGCATATCAACACCATTACAAAATCAAAACCAAATTACAATACACATGCAAATCGAAAATCAACTAATTAGAGCATGTATCAACAACTCCTAAGCTTGGATTGCAGCATACTTCAACAAATATATATTGAAGCATATTTCAATACAAACTTAAATAATATATAGTAGCAAACATCCTATTAAGCTCCGCTCTCCACTAACAAGACAACACATAATTGTCAAACACATGCATAACTTCTAAATTAGCAACACACAACAAGCATCCCGCCTTTTTGACAGGATCACATCCTATTGAGCTCTGCTCTCCACTAACAAACAACACATAATTGCAAATGCATGCATAAATATTAAATTATCAGCACACAATCAGCATATTGCCTTTCAGGCAGGATACCTTCCTATTGAGCTCAGCTCTCCACTAACAAACAATATGATATATAGTAGTGATAATAAGAAAAGATGGAAAGATTCATGTCGCATACTAGCATGTTAAAATAGAACAAAGAAATGCAACTTCACATGCAACTTAACAGATTAGAAAACATAGTAGTTTTCAGGAAATCAGATGCTTTTACGTCGTTTTGAAGGATGGTCACAGAGAGGACTTTTCCTACCGGAAGTGCCTAGATAACCTAGTAAGGATGGTCATCAACAACTATTTCTGGAAAGCTCCATATCCTAGTGAAACAAATGAGTAGAAAACCAGAGTTGCTTTCATAATATTGTGTACAGAGCTGCTTTCTAAAATATGGAAGGTAAGATAGAAAACCACTGGAGCCAAAATATGGCAACAGACCTGGCAACAGAAAAACCAAAGACCAAAGACACAGCTTATTGCAACAGATAATAACCTCTAAAGAACTTGGATATCTAAGAGACTATGACTCATTCTGCGTAATGGAAAGAAAATATCAACAGCATATCATGATTGCCTCTTAATTATCCAAAATCAATATGTCCATCAAGAATATCCTCTCCCAACCAAGAACTTCGATCAAATTGTGATGTAAGGGACGGAAATGATTTCATGTGAAAATATGTTTGGCCTTTTAGGCTTACTACATGGTGTATCTTTTTGCACATTTATATCTTACAATTAAACTTTAGCATAAATGAAAAACAATAAGGACAGAGAAGAATTACTTTGCTTGACCCTTTGTTTGAACTCACATACTCGCCATTTTTCTTTTATGCATTTGAGTAATATGACTAATATAATATCAATCACTTTCTTAAATTCAAACAAAAATTAAAGCAAAAACTGATATTAGCAAACTGAAAATATAGGCAAAAAAGCAAGGGTCAAATGCATATATTAGCATTCACCCAAAAAGATATATGCATATATTAGCAATCTGATAACAGGTCTCAATTTAAACTCTGAAACTAGTTTATGAACATAAAAATCACATCAAGATAAACTATATGAATGAGATAAAACTTAAGAAATGTCCTATAAAAAAAATAAAAAATAAGAAATGTAGTGTGAAAGCCTGAAAGGATTCTTAATCCACTTAGGAAGAAAAGTTCAGTTATCTAACTATTCCCCAGAGAAAAACTTGGCATTACCCCCAGAGAAAATTCTCAAACAACTCACTTGCATTTTTCATAATCAACTTAATTCACACAAACAACTTAACATCAAATATAATTTTAGAACAAAGAACAAACAATAGACAACAGAGAACTTGTGGTCAGGATTTAACCACCATTATAATTTGGCTGAAGAACAGAACCACTAATCGAGAGAGGAATGAGACCAAAAACATACCAGAGAATGCACAAACCAGAGGAATAGAGAGAGATAGAGATAGAGGCGAGGAGAGACGAAAACATACCAGAGAAGGAGGAGGACGGCGGCGCTGCTGTGGTGGTGCTAGCAACGGTGGCAGCCGTGCGGAGAAGGAGGGAACCGAGAGAGAGAAAAAGTTAGAAACAGATAGAGAGAGAGAGATGGAGAGAGAGAGGAGAGCTTACTGTGATGGTGGTGGCCGGAGGAGGGGCGGCATTCGCGAACCGTGGTAGCCGGAGGAGAGAAAGAGAGATCGAGTGAGAGAGAGAGGAAAAGAGATCGCGAAATGGAAGAAGAAAGGGGTTTCTGCGTTTTTAGGGATTTTAATTTTTAGCGACCGAAATATTCGGTCGCTAATTCAGTCGCAAGGTTGCCATTTCAAAATTTAAATTCATAAATTTAGCTACGGATTTTTAAATCGGTCGCTAAGACGCGTTCTTTTAGTTTTTTTAACGCGCCGTTTAGCGACTGAATTAATATCGGTCGCAAATGTAAATAAAATTTAACCCCTGCATTTATTTCGGTCGTCATTTCGGTCGCTAAAAAGGCATAAAATTTCTGACTTTTAAGTTCCTTTATTTAGCGACTGAAATAACGACCGATAACCCTGCTACGCTCTATTTCGGTCGCTATTTCGGTCGCAGTATTAACTCTAATCAGTCTTTCATGTAGATCCTATAATCGGTCGCCAAAAACAACCAAAAAATTCGGTCACTATTTTTGATCGCTAAACAACCTTTTTTTTTGTAGTGGTGGTTTGACATGTTTGTGTTGTGGTGCAGGGTGGCATATTGTGATTTCAGAAACCCTTGAAGAGGTTACAACTTACAAGACATGACAATCACTTCTTGAATGTTAAATGTTGTTCCCCTCGGACTCATTCTTAGCATCATTACCGTTTTTGTCAGTATTAACAGGCTTATTAGACTATGTAGACATGATTGTTTGCTATGCGAGTAGGATTGGAATTGATTTGTCATAAATATTTGCAGATTATTCTGTACCAATTTTCAAACCACCGCAAAATGACAATGACAATGACAAGGAAGGTTGTCAAGTGAGAGTTGAATAAACTCGTGTAATCCTGATAAGCTTAATACCTCAAAATTATTATTTAAAATTATATTATAGAACTGAAAGAAGAAAATGATGACAACACAAAACAAAACAAGTTGAGTTATAGGAGTTGTCCAAGTGTGATAAAGGGAAGTGGATCTTCTAAAGGTAATCTTGGCATCACAAACTCCTTGTACACTTGTTCCATGGTTGGGCGAGAAACTGGGCTTTGACTCAAGCAAGCAAATGTTACTTTTGCAATCAACATCACCTCCTTAACAATTGACTTCACTGGATAAGGAAGCCGTTGGTCCAACACATCCTTCAATAGCATGCTAAAAGCCTTAGGTGTTGCAGATGTTGAAAACAAACAAGAAATGAGATCTCCCGCATGCTTCCCCATGATTATTTCCAAAGAAAGCACTCCAAAACTAAATACATCACATTTTTCATCCACTTCCATAGTATAAGCAAGCTCTACAACAAATCAAAATATGAAAATGAAATGATATTATGCATAAAGCAGCAAAGTTTACCATTTCTTAAGAACAAAGGAAGGGCCTAAACTGGTGCAGCATATCCATAGGTGCCTGCAAACGAGGTGAAATTCTGTGAATCAGGATTCAGAATCTTAGCTGTTCCAAAGTCAGATATGTGAGCTTCATATTCCAAATCTAAAAGAACATTCTTGCTTGATATATCACGGTGAACTATAGGAGGAGAGCAACCATGATGCAAATGGTGTAGAGCATTTGCCACACCTTTAACAACATTCACCCTCTTATTCCAATCAAACATTATTGCATGTGTGTCATTGTTCAGCACTTGATCCAAGCTCCCCCCTTCTAGGAACTCATAAACCAGAAATGAGAAGTGTGGATGTGAACAAAATCCATATAACTTCACAATGTTCCGATGTTTAATTTTTGTCAAGGCTTGAACCTCATTGGTAAAAGCTTTTAAATTTTCCATTTCCCCACTGAGTGTGTCATGAAGTTTCTTCACAGCAACGACTTGGCCAGTGGGCAAGTTAGCCTTGTAAACAGCTCCAGACCCTCCTTCTCCAATTAGGTACTTGTCATCAAACTCCTCTGTGGCTTCAATGATATTTTCATAAACTATTTTTCCATCATAATTCCATATTGAAAAGAGATTTTTTATTTGTTCTTCTTTAGCCTATTTTGCAGTTTTTCTTGCTCTTTGACAACGGATACATAATGAAACTCCAACCACGAGTACTACTAGCATCAGAGCACCCAAAATAAGAAATAGTGCCAACATCAAGACACGTTTTTTCTTTTGACTGTGAGGGTTGTGACTCATCTCTGAGCAAATCACCAAGCCAAAGACATTACCACACAAGCCTTTATTATTTTTCAAGGCATCAATTGGAGCCTTAAGAAAGGCTTGATTGTTAGGAATTGAACCTTCTAGTTGGTTGTTGGATATGTCAACATGCATCAAGCCGAACATATCCTCAAAATCAGATGGAATGGTGCCAGAAAGATTATTGTGGGAGAGGTTCAACATTATCTACACTTGAGTCTAACAAGGCTGGAGCAATTCTTCAAACTTATTGGAACCGGACCAGTGAAATAATTATTCTCAGGAGAAAACTTTCTAAGTGACCCACCAAGGCAAATATGTTGTGGCAAAAGGCCAGTGAAACCATTATTAGATAGTTGTAAGCTTTGGAAATTGGTGAGGTTATTCATTGCTAGTGGGAAATTACCATTAAGACTATTCATATAGAGTAATAGGAAGTTGAGCTTTGTCGAATTTCCAAAGTTGGAAGGAATAGGCCCAGAAATATTGTTTTCTGGAATGCTGAGTCCCTGTAGATTAACCAAATTTCCTATGGAGATAGGAATTGATCCAGAAAGTCTGTTTTGGGCCATGGACAACCAGACCAACTTTGTCAAGTTTCCAAGAGTGGGAGGAATTGATCCAAAAAGTAGATTATTAGAGAGTTGAAGGTTAGTCAAATTGACCAAGTCTCCTAGGGACGGTGGAATTGTCCCAGACAAGTTATTGTTTAACAATCTTATTGTTGTGAGAGCATGGAGTTTTCCCAATTCCTCAGGAATGGGACCAGAGAGAGTGTTGTTAAAGAGCCAAAGTTTTTCTAAATTTCTCAGGTTTTTAATTGATGGGATTTTACCAGAGAGATGGTTTACTGACAATTAGCAGTAGTAACATCATGACACACCCAAGTACGTAAAAGAGTGACCCCGAAAGCTCAAATCCAGTAATTAGCAGTAGTAGCAATTGAAAATCCTCGCATCCTCTTATTATCAGTAAACTTGACCCCAATGGGGGGAATTTGGTTCGTTTGAAAGCAGGGGAGGGCGAAAAATTTGAAGAAGTCTTACATAAGAAAAAAGACGAGTTCTCACTTTGGTTCACTGAGATAAGTCCATGGAGTCCTTCAATGGTGGCAACTGGCAAGGGAGAGGTCTGTTTGGGTTAAGATTTTGGGCACCCCTGCACATGCCTGGAGTGAAAACTTCTTCAAGCAAGTTACTCATTTAACAGGAATGTTTATTGCTATCTAAAAAACCAGATATGGCTGAATTATTTTATTCATTATCATAAATCATACCTTTATAGAAATGTTACAGAATAGGATCCTAACTTTATGCCTAACATTATGCCTATACTCACGTATGATAAAAAAGAAATTAATTGTACTCTATCAATTACAGTAAGTACTCTATCAATTACAATAATTAACAAATTATTTGGTATGATCTTTCCTTTAACACTCCCCCTCATGTTGGAGTGTATGTTAAAGACACCCAACTTGCTGAGCAGCATTTCAAACTGTGTTGAACTCAATAGTTTGGTGAATAAGTCAGCTGTGTAATCACACATTTATATATTTTGATGAATGACAAACACTAACAAAAAGGCAAGAGAATTTTTCTTATAGCATGTAGGTACCGCGTGCACAAATTCAAATTATTATGGTGTACCAGAAAATCAAGTATCAAGACCTCAAGCAAGATTGAGTATATATACTAGGTCTTAGTTATCTTGTAAGGGTATGATGGCTAAAGCTCACTTTGGCTCATTTGATCAATTTAACTAAAACACTACACTTTTGGATAAAAGATTTTTTATCATGTATTAGACTAGCAAAATATTTTTTCAACCTGATTTATCATATAAAAAAAATATAATATTGAAATTCAACTTTCAAACGGTGCATCTTCTTTTTAGTTGAATCAAAGGATTTCTTTTAATGTCCAAAATAATAGTACATTGTTCTTTACATATATATGTGAAACTTGGGTGCAACGTAAAGCTTTCTTTTTGAAATTAAATGATATTGATCTTGAATAAAGAAAGCTTCAGTGTGTGAAATTTGAATTGGAATCTGTATGTATATCTCAAGGCATGAACCGATTTTAACATGTGAAAATTGTTTGTTAAACCACCCAATTGATTTGCACATTAAATTTAATGGTGCAACGGTTAGCTTTTCAATTCAAATTCCAATTCAAATTGTTTTTTAAACTTTTTTAAACCACCCAATTGATTTGCACATTAAATTTAATGGTGCAACGGCTAGCTTTCAATGACATAAGTCCTTTCCTTATTTGAGGTGCAACGGTCATATTTTCAAAAGGCTATAAAAGTGGTTTTTGTTGAAAATTCATAAGAAGGGAGAATACATGAAAAATACATTTTGATCTGAAAATTTTTGTGAGCCAAATTGTGTTATTATCATCATACTCATAGTGCTTCAAGTTGTAATCATCTGCACTAGAAAAGTGTATGATATTGTTCTTCCTTTGCTGAAACTTTGTGTGAGGGTGTGGTATCCCTCTTTGTTGTGATTGAGGCTTCTACACAAGGGTGGGGTATCCCTAGTGAGAAGGGCTCTTTTGTGTACAAAGGTTGCAAGCACCAGTTATAATCTTGTTTGTTAGTGGAAGAAAATCCCACAGGTCGAGTGGGGACTGGAAGTAGGTCACTGGTGATTGGTGGCTGAACTAGGATAAAATACTCGCGCAAGTATTCTATTTACCTCTCTTTTAATTTATTTCTTTTATATAATTGATTGCGTAATAAACTTTGTTAAAGAAATTTTTGTTGAAAAATTAAAAAGAAATTTCTAGACTCAATTTACCCATCCCCTCTTGAGTCGAAGCCACATATTCCAACAAGTGGTATCAGAGCTAGACTCTTGCATAAAGAGCTTAGCAGCTTCAAGAGAAATGGCTTCGAATGACTTCCTACCTGAAGGAGACTCCCTTGGCAGACCCCCTGCCTTTAATGGTGAAGAATATGCATATTGGAAAGAACGCATGATAATTCACTAGTGGAAAATATACATTAGATGGGAAAGGTTTACGTCAGTTAACCAAAAGCTAGACGTTAAAAAGGAGGCGGTGACAGTTTTGTAAATATCAGACTTCATTAATTCAATTTTAACGCCAGTTGTTGTAAGGACTGACGTTAAAAGTGAGTCACTTCACTTTTAACGCAAGTCCTTACATCAACAGACGTTAAAGGTTATTTTAATAATTTTTTTTAGCTAGTAAATGTACCCTTCCGCATTGCCTTCCTCAAAGTTTCAGTTTCACTTGCTTTTATGTTTTGTGTTTATGTTTTGAAAACTAAAATATATGTGCGAAGTATAAGTTGAATCAATTACCCAAACCGGATCTCATCCATGAAGTGTATCAATAATACAATTACAAGATACATTCAAAATTTTAAAATCCTATAAAAAGTTACATTGAAAGGGTTTAAAATCCTAAACATTTGTTGAGGCTTCGTTCCCTTCACGGGTGAGCAAGAGAGGAGAGTCGAGCGACTGAGTTTTCCAGAATTCAATGAGGAGGTTGTGTGGCAAAGCATAAGGCCACTTTTGGAACCCCTTATCACACCCGAAACATTAAAGCTACATCCCATCAGAGAGTTTTATGAAATATGCCAAAGGGAAAACTATACTCCGAATGTGACCATGTCTAGCAGTGATGGTGTTACTCATGTTGGAATCGAGGTACATGCTGATAATGTGGTCATTCATAAGCTGAGGTTTTGGAACTGTAGCAGTCGATTCTCCGGAAGGATGATAAGGTGAGCAACTCACATTATGTGATTTACAGAACCTTATCACCCATGTTATGTGATTTACACAACCTCGGAAGTTGTTTGACCATTAAGACAAAGATCTTTGAGTCTAGGAATAGGAAGAAAGAGTGATGAAGTTAATCTCCATGGCAGAGTCATATTGTGAAGCAGAAAAATAAAAGGAAGGAAGGAAGCTATTTATTGGAGCAGAGGATGAAGTTACTAGGCGTGGTAAGTTGCTAAAAAATAAAGTTGATCATTAAGAGGATTAGGTTCCAAGATGAATGGGTAAGTAGCACAGTAGTCAAAGGAATAAATGTTTTTGCAGAAACTTATATACCTTTAACGTCAGTTGTATTAATACAACTGACGTTAAAAGCGTTTTTAAAATAAAAAATATTTATTTTTAACGTCAGTTTTTTATACAACTGACGTTAAAAGTGTGATTTTTACTTCAGTTAAATAAATAGCTGACGTAAATAATCTTATATCCCTATCTGAAATGCCCTATTGTCACTCTTAACACAGGTCACTCAATATATATAGTGCAGTTTATTTCTAAACTTTTTTTTAAAACAAGTTTATTTTTAATCTTCATTAATTAGCTTGAATTAGTAAACAAATTCTTGTGCAAATTAAAATAAATAAACACTTAACATAAAACAAGTTATATGTATAATCAAATCATATCTCATTGAAGCGATTCATAAGTTACAATTAAATGATTAAAAGATAAAAAAATTTCTGCAACATAGCCCTAAAATATAAAAAAGTTTTGCTTCAACATCATTTTCTTCTCAGTCCTGTCCTCAGAAACTCCAATGGATGCATCTCCTCCCTTACTTGAATTCCATGATGCAAAAGTGAATCCACATTGAAATGGATCTTTGCATATTCTCCTTCACTGGAATTCCTTGATGCATCGTCTTGAATTCACAGTCACTTGCTTCCAAAGCAAAGTGAAAGGGATGACGGGGATGAAATAAAGTGAGAGAATCACATTACGTGATTCACCCAACCTTACCATCCATGTTATGTGATTTACTCAACCTCAGAAGTTTTTTTACCATTAAGACAGAGACCTTTAAGTCTAGGAATAGGAAGAAATTACAACACCTCAAATATGATAGAGGCATATTGTGAAGGAAAAAGCACGAAATATAAAGGAAAAGAGGGGGGTGTAATACAGATCGACTGATACAGAAGAATATGGTTCTTTATATAGAGAAGAGAGACTACCTGAATTTCTTGAAAACTGATCTAAAAACTTAATGCGCATTAAGAGGATTAGGTTACAAGGTGAATGAGTAAGTAGCATAATAGTCAAAGGAATGAATGTTTTTGCAGAAACTAATAAACTTTTAACATCAGTTGTTTAATACAACTGACGTTAAAAGTGTTTTTTTTAAAAAATATTTATTTTTAACGTCAGTTTTTTAAACAACTGACGTTAACAGTGTGATTTTCAGTTAAATAACTAGCTGACGTAAATAATCATATATCCCTATTTGAAATGTCCTGTTGTCACCCTTAACGCAGGTCACTCCATATATAAAGTGCAGTTTATTTCTAAACTTTTTTTTTAAACAAGTTCATGTTTAATCTTCATTAATTAGCTTGAATTAGTAAACATATTCTTGTGAAGAGAGACTGATACAGAAGAATGGTACTTTATATAGAGAAGAGAGACTGATTTTCTTGAAAACTGATCTATAAACTTAATGCTCAGGGGTAGGTAGCACAGTAGTCAAAGGAATTAATGTTTTTGCAGAACACTTTTAACGTCGCTTGTCTTCAACAACTGGACGTTAAAAGTTTTTATTTTTAACGTCAGTTTCTTAATACAACTGACGTTAATTAAATGTCCTTTAACGTCAGTTTTTACAAACAACTGACGTAAAATGTTGTTTTATTTTGATTATAACGTTTACATCCGCGCGCCTTTTGCACTTCGCTCTGTACGTCTCTTTTCTATTTTCATCATGCTCAACCCTCACTCTCAACCCTCATTCTCACTCTCACTCTCACTCTGCCCTAATCGCGAGCTCATCTCCACCGCAACCACCGCGAGGGCTTCTTCGCCACCACCGTGAGGTACACTCTTAACCCCTAACTCTGTCTTTCCCGCTCATTCTTTGCAATAACTTGACATCTCTCTTTCCCCTTTCCGCGCACTAACTCTCCTTGTCCCTCTTCTCTCAGTAACCACATCGAACGTTGGCCACCACTCGAGCTCCCTTCCCCACCACCACGCGAGCACCTATTTCTGGTGAGTCTTTAGGGCACATTTTTTTATTTTTGGTTTTGAGTGTATGTTGAAACTGTAGTCTGAGTAGTTGAAACTTGAAACTGTGAGTTTGAGTTGTTTGGAATGTCTCTATTTTTGGTTTTGAGTGTATGTTGAAACTGTAGTCTCAGTAGTTGAAACTTGAAACCGTGAGTTTGAGTTGTTTGGAATGTCTCTATTTTTGGTTTTGAGTGCATGTTGCTCTGCTGGTTGATCTGCCACGACCGTGATGCTCATCACGGCTAGGCCGTGATCAGTTCTGCCTGTGAGGGTCTGGTTCAGTTGGCACGTTACGGCCGTGATGGACATCACTGCCAGGCCGTGACCAGTGCTTGGCAATCTTCAAAAATAGCATAACTTTGTGCTTATTAAAAAAACAAATTCTGTAAAAAATAATAATAATAATAACATTATATAAAATAACAGCCCATTGAATTCTAACCAGGACCTGTTATTTTGTTTTTTAAAGCTCCAAATTATTTTCTTCAAACCAAGACCCCGTTGCTTTTGAGTTCATGAAGTTGTGAGGGATTTTCAAAATAATGGAAGTCAAGACACCAAGTTGGAAAGAGGTTGAAGGACACCAATAGGTGTGTCCAAAATAAAACGAAGATCGAACCTAAAGATTATTAGAAAATGGAGAATGGATCTACAACAAAGAAGAAGAAAACAATGTTAATGCGCAATCTCCAAGGCGTCTAAGAACACTAGGCTTTAGGTTCGATTCGCCCCCACCAATCTCTCCTCGTAGATTGGATGCAACAGGTGTAACCGGCGAATCCCCTTCAGGATACAATGGAGAACCTTGGTTTGGTTTGCACACCCTAAACCAAGCGTATCGTCAATGGAATAATAGTTTCCTTAAATCTCTCTGCGCATTAAGGAAAGAAAGGAAGTGATTTGGCTTGCAGAAGTTTAGCCAATTTTTAGACATCATTCTGCATGCACAAGTGGTTCTATTTATAGGCAAACTTATGCCTCTTGGTAAATGAAATAACCTTTCATGTATTTGAAAGAATGATTGCAACCTTTCATGAATGTACACTTGATGAATGAACACATTTAATCATGAAAAAACACACCTATTAGGAAATATTTGAAACCATGAAGAGACACACCTATTGGTGTCCTTCAACCTCTTTCCAACTTGGTATCTTGGACTTCCATTATTTTGGACACACCTATTGGTGTCCTTCAACCTCTTTCCAACTTGGTGTCTTGGAGTTCCATTATTTTGGAAATCCCTCGCACGAGTCTCGCAGTGGCATCTATCCATCATCATATATACATCTTCCCTTTATTTGTATTTTGGTTAAACCGAAGAAAAATTGCAATAGAGAAATAGAACCCATATTTCGGAAGATTTCGGAAGATGTACATTGCAGGTTTGCAGCAGAGAAATCGACGTGGTAGAAGCATAGTGCTGCCGTCTGGGTGGAGAGGAAGAAGAAACCGTTTGTATGTATATGGGAAATAGGATAGGGTTAAATAAGTAATTAATTAATTAGAAGAGAGGGTTCCATCACATACCCCAAATTGGGGGAAGAAAAATAAGAGGAGATGATGGAATGGGATGGAATGCATCCCACCTGACTCCATTTCATTCCATTTATTTCTTTAAAAACCAAACAATGGAACATTGCTCCATATCACATCATTCCATTCCATTCCACCATGTTCCATCAATCCAAACATACCCTAAGAGCATCTCTAATGCCCAATTTCGGTTGTTAATTCTTAGGCTTTACAATGTCAGATAAAATCTAAGAAAGCCGTAGTTTTTATTCCGATGGGACTATGGGAGAAGCCAACTTGCTCTTAACTTATTTAGTGAGTCTCATATTTGATGGTTTGTTATTTTTACTCCTCTTTTGGCTGGTTATGCATAAAGGAATATTTTTTAATCATAAGAACCGTGTTCTTGTAGAATAATCGTTGTTACATATATGTGACTGCTAGCTCTTCCCTCTCCCATTATGGTTCAAGAATTGTTTTTAACTCTAAGAACTCAACCTAAGAACCTGCATTGTAGATACTCTAAGTTAAGAATTCAACTCTTTTAAAATCACTACAACATAATAGACTTTTAATAACGCACCTTTAATAGCATTTCCGTGTGGAAATGCTATTAAAAGTGAGGGGGGACTTTTAATAGCGTTTCCCTAAGGGAAACGCTATCTTAGGTATCACCTAAGATAGCGTTTTCGTGTGGAACCGCTATTAAAAGTGTCACTTAGGAAAAGATAGCGGTTCCACACGGAAACGCTATCTTAGGTCTTTAGAGTAAAATTAGCGCGCGCTCGGCCTTCCCTCTGTTTCTTCCTCATTTTCATTCTACTGTTTCCTTCCCTCTGCATGCCATCTCTTTTTTCTTCCCTCACCTTCGCCATTGCTCGCCGCCGCTGCTACTCCGAAAGAGAAAGAACCCACTCGAACCCAAACCCCTGTGCCGCTGCTCCTACTGCCACCGCGAGTTCTCTCCATACCCGCCGCTGCTCCTTTTGCCACCGCGAGTTCTCTCCATACCCCCATCGGTTATAGAAGAGCCATCAACATCAACCTCTATTTTGCACGAGTCTCATACTAAGAGCTTCACACTGCGGCTCGGGAGTGCGTGACACGATCACGGGGCGCATTCCCGGTTGAACCCGGTTCCAAGTTTGCAGCTTTATTGGAACCCACTTCCAAGTTCACGATCTGTGTTCGGTGATTTTCTATCATTTACAAATTTTATTTCCGGACATTCTTAATATTTGTGGGAGTGTGTTTTTATCCAAGTTCACAGTCTGTGTTCAAGGTTTTATTTTACTTGCTCTTTAATTTTCGGTTTGATTGGTGTTGAATGGAATGTGACTTGTTTTGTGTATTTAGTGTTTGATGCCTTTTTATTTGACTCTGATCACTCTGCTATAAATACCAAATCATTTTGGTTTAATCTCTCCTCGAGTCGATGAATCGTTAATCTATAACTACTATAAGCATATGGCTTTGTTGGTGAGTTAAATATTCCATATGTGCAACCAATTAACTTATTATCAACATAATGCTTGGTGCTTGCAGTTTATGTCATGTATGAGGAAGTCTGGTATTTAATAATTTCAGAGAAGAACATTTTCTTGTTCAAAATGGATCCTCCATAGTTATGGGGTTTAGGCAATCTAATTTAGAAGAAATATCCTGCCACTTGTATTGTTGCATACTTGCATATCATAAAACCATAACCACATTGAATCAAAGATCTTGTAGAATTTCTTCCAAGTCAATTTGATGAGTGTTGCTACCAATTATCTATTCACACTATTTAAGTAGCCACTCATAATTTGTTTTCTTTTAAAAAAAAGAACCTAAGACTTTGATTGGTCAGTAGAATGTGTGAATAGATAATTCGGAAGTGTTAGTAGCTCGACCTCAATTTGCTGGATGCTATCTTGTAGAGAAGCATTGTGAGTGCAGCAGTGAAGAATCGATAGTTCCGCTCGCCTTTACTATCATGTTATTTTGGAGCTTCACTTATAGCATGCTACTTTTGGTTTGAAATTAGATTTGTGATTGGATGCCAACATTAGTTAACAATATATTTGGGTAAATTGTAATAATTTTATCCTTTATTGCTTTCCTTCTTACTCGAGTCCGGATCAGTAACTAATTTGTGGGTTTGCTCTGCTGTTCATGCTATCTCAATATAATCCTTGATATATATCTGTCTAACTTTATAGTAATCATTTTTGTTGAGGATTACTGTGAAGAAGTTCTCAAGTAGGAAAGGCATCACGGCCGTGACGGCCAGGTCCAAGTAATGCGCGTCACGGCCGTGATGGCCGTGACGGTCTCTGCTTCTGGTTGCTCTGCGAAATTCCAGTCTCTCGCGAGGCGAGCCTATGCTCGCGTCGCGAGCCCTCTGTTATGGCCGTGAAGAATTTCACGGCTGGGCCGTGATGTGCTCTGACTTGTGGTGGTTTTGGGTCACGGCCGTGATGGATATCACGGCCAGGCCGTGATGACACTCGACTTGACCTTTCTTCTTTTTCAGTTTTGCTCGATCATGGCCGTGATGGGCATCACGGCTAGGCCGTGATGGACTCTGTTTGGCTCATTTTCTGCACTTTTAAAGCCCTATCTTTATCCAAACTTCATCATGGTTGATCTTGAGCATTTTACCCTTGATATCTGCAAAACAACACACGAAAACCGCCTTACCGGTTCCAAAGGAAAATTAACCTAAAATCTAATAAAAATATGCCTAAACTACATGAAAATGCATGCAAAATGATAGACAAAGATGATGTGGAATCACACTCATCAACAAGTCGACACTTGGTTCCTTCAAAGAATACTCGGCGACAATGTGTTTTGTTTGCAGCCTTTCATTCCTTTAATCTGTATACATTGCATGTAGACCTCAACCACTCTAAACTCAAAGTAAATATGTTTAATAAATATTTTTGTAGATCGGAAAAGCATGGATCGGAAATGGATGTCTGCCAATCGTTTAACGAAGGAGTATGAGGATGGGGTGAAAGAGTTCATTAGTTTTGCAGTTCGGCATGCGAAAAACCCTAATACAATCATATGTCCTTGTTTAGATTGTTGTTATGCAAGGCGAGTTAGTGCAGCCGATTTGGAAGAACATTTAGTGTGTAATGGAATCGATCAAAGTTATACATGTTGGACAAAACATGGTGAGACAAGAGCTGAGTCTAGTGAAATGAGGAATCGTGTGAGATATTCATCATACGATACCGACACAAATACTTATGAGGGCGATCGTTTTGAAGACATTGCAAATTCTATTGAAGAGGATCTTCGGGATTGTCCACAAATGTTTGGGAGGTTGGTAAGTGATGCAGAGCAACCATTGTATGATGGATGTACTAAATTCACAAGATTGTCGGCGATGTTAAAGTTGTATAACTTGAAATCGGGCAACGGATGGACTGATAAGAGCTTTACGGACTTACTCACACTATTGAAAGACATGTTGCCAGATGATAATGTGCTTCCTAGTCGGACATACGAGGCTAAACAAATGTTACGCTCTATTGGCATGAGCTACGAGAGGATACATGCTTGTCCTAACGATTGCATTTTATTTCGGAATGAATATGCATCGTTACAGATGTGTCCTAAATGTAATGCCTCACGATATAAGAAGAAAGAATCAGATCCAGAGAAGGTTGTGTGGTATTTTCCCATAATACCCAGATTTAGGCGCATGTACCGTAGTTCTTTAGTTTCAAAGCACTTGACATGGCATGAGGATGAAAGGATCAAAGATGGCAAGCTGCGGCTCCCGGCAGATTCTCCGCAATGGAAGAAATTTGATCATGATTATCCTGATTTTGGGCAAGATTCAAGAAACCTACGACTTGCATTGGCTACTGACGGATTTAACCCACATGGTGTTCAAAGTAGCTCTCACAGTACATGGCCTGTGATTTTGGTGATTTATAACCTATCCCCATGGCTATGCATGAAGCGCAAATTTATGATGTTATCTATGTTAATTTTTGGGCCCAAACAACCAGGAAATGATATAGACGTCTATTTGACTCCTTTGATTGAAGACTTGAAACAACTGTGGGAGACAGTGTGGGGAGGTGTATGATGGGTATAAGGAAGAAAGTTTCAATTTGAGAGCTATGTTGTTTGGGACAATTAATGATTTTCCAGCCTACGGTAATCTGTCGGGATATAGCATCAAGGGTCGGTGTGCATGCCCTATATGTGAAGAGGGTACAGATTGGATGCGGTTAGAACATTGTAAGAAGAATGTCTTTCTTGGGCATCGTAGATTTTTGCATCCAAGTCATCATTACGGTGGTGGAGAAAGGCGTTCAATGGGAACTCGGAAGAAGGTAGAGCGCCTTCACCTTTGACGGGTGATCAACTTTTTGAAAAGGTAAAGGATTTGAATATCCAATTCGGTAAACCTTTTGCGAGAGATATTGTCACAAGAGGGTGGAAGAAAAGGTCGATTTTCTTTGAGTTGCCATATTGGAAATCATTATATGTAAGACATTTCCTCGATGTGATGCACGTTGAAAAAAATATCTGTGATAGTGTCATTGGTACCTTACTCAATGTGCCAGGGAAGACTAAAGATGGCATCAATGCAAGGTTGGACTTGGTTAGTATGGGAATAAGAAGAGAATTGGGACCGACGAAGAAGGGTAAAAGTACATATCTTCCTCCCATTTGCTTACACTCTATCTAGAAAAGAAAAAACTATTTTTTGTAAGTTTCTTGAAGGAGTTAAGGTTCCGGAAGGGTACTCTTCAAACATTAGGAACCTCGTATCGATGAAAGATCTCAAGTTAAAAGGTCTAAAGTCCCACGATTGTCAATGTTCTCATGGAGCAGTTGATACCCATTGGTATACGGTCTATTTTACCTAACAAAGTGCGAGGGGCCTTAACTAAACTCTGTTTCTTCTTCAAGGCAATTTGCAGCAAAGTGATTGACCTTGGGAAGTTGCCATCATTGCAAAGAGAAATTGTTGTGACTTTATGCGAGCTTGAGATGTACTTTCCACCTTCATTCTTTGACATAATGGTTCATCTAACCATTCACCTTGTTAGAGAGACACAACTGTGTGGGCCAGCTTATATGAGATGGATGTACCCGATTGAGCGTTATATGAAGATATTAAAAGGGTATGTGAAAAACCGATCACGACCAGAAGGTTGTATTGTTGAACGGTATATTGTCGAAGAAGTCTGTTGAATTCTGACATCGAATACCTATCCAATGCTGAATCTATAGGGCTGCCAAAGTCTCGTCACACATGGAGAATGATGGGGCAAGGAATTACTGGAAATGAAATAGTGACTATAACAAGGACGAGAATGGGAGCAAGCACACTTATATGTTCTGCACAATGCCGATGAGGTTGAGCCATATGTTGAAAAACACAAGGACATGCTTAAGAGTTTGTATCCAAATAAGAATCAAAATTGGCTAACTAGAGAACACAATCGTTGTTTTATAACGTGGCTAAGAGATCACATTTATGCAGAGTTGATCGAAAATGCTACTTCGAGTTTCAAATAGATTGAGATGGTTAGCCAAAGGTCCAAGTTTGCATGTGTTCTCTTACCACGGTTATCAAATTAATGGGTACACATTCTATACAAAAGAACAAGATGGTCGGAGTACAATGCAAAACAGTGGTGTGACTCTAGTAGCTCGATCGATGCATATCTCAAGTGCCAAAGACAGAAACCCGATATATGCAAATATGTCATACTTCGGCGTCATTGAACGCATATGGGAGTTGGATTACACAAAGTTTAAGGTTGGTGTGTTTGGTTGCAAGTGGGTTGACAATAATAACGGTGTTGATTGATGAGTCGGGGTTCATGCGGTGGATCTTAATAGGGTGGGGTATAAAGATGAGCCTTTTATATTAGCATCTCAAGCTCAACAAGTGTTCTATGTCACTGATCCAGCTGATATGAAAAGGTCCATTGTTCTTTTGACTAACAAAATAATTACTAATGTTGATGATCAAGACCATCGAGATGTTGATATTGAAGATGATCCTTTCGTCGGGACATTACAATCACTTGAGATTGATCCAACTAGGGATGATGGTATGTATATGAGAGATGATCATGATGAGGGGCTTTTGGTCAATCCACCATTTCGTACTAATAAAGGACAAACAAATCTCAATCCAATGAAGAAAAGAAAAAGGTTGACTTAAACATGTATGTAGTGTTTGTGTTTAAATGAACTTTCTGATCCTTTTATATTATAGTTAGCATCTTCCGTTAATGCTAGTGTTGATTTTGTTATTCATAGTTGTTTTATATTTTGCATCAATTAATGTTATATTAATGTCCATTGATGTTTTACTTGTATCTAATATTTTTGTAGGTAAATGGCATCTTCAAGTAATTCTAGTGATGCCAAAGCGGCGAGACGTGGACCAACAGATTATGAAGGCGGTCATCCGCTAGGAGTAAAGGACAAAAAATTGATGTAATTTACTTACTAATCTAAGGATTTCATAATGTTGTTTGATATCTAGATTTAATTACTTTATTATTTTTATTAGGTTGAATGGAATTCTTTGGACCAACCTATTCGTGCTAATGGTAAAATATTGAAGAGTTACATTGGGGCCGTTGTTCGACAAAACGGTCACAATTATTTGTTCTAATTGGAAGGATGAAGCTTTGGATGGTTTCAAAGAGAGCATATGGGCTGATGTACAGGTAATTGTTAAAATTTATAAATTATATTGTAAACTATGTAAACATACTTACTTTGACACGTTGTTTATATTGTTTTGCGGATGTCTTTTAATGTTGATGAATCTCGGAAAAAATTTGTACTTCGGAAGTCTGGTAACCTACATAGGGAATTCAGAACTAGATTGACCAAAAAATTTCTAAGAGATGCCAACGGGAATATCAATGAGGAGCCTCCATCAAAATATCCACACATATCAAGGGATGAGTGGACAGATTTTATAGCAATACGCACGGAGATGCTCAATTCCTGGTATGTTTAATATCACGTTAGTCCTTATAATTTTATAGCAATACGTACATATGACATTAACCATGTATTAATATTACTTATATGTGTCTGAATAGAAATTAAGCAATGAAAATCGCATAGCAGGCGTTAGATCCTGCATGCCCTTACAAAGCATCACGTAAGGGTATGCTTGACATTGAGGATGAATTGGTATGTATATATATATTTTAACTGCATTTGTGGTAAATATGACTTTTAAACTGTTTGGTTAATTCATATTATCTCAATATACAGATGCGGGAGGCGGGGCCGAAGTTAAGAAAATTAAACGCCATATTGTGTGGAGGAAAGCCCGCGAGAACAAGGCGGGTGTAATTGACAACAAAAATACGCAGACCGTGTGGAATAAATGTGTTAGTAGACTAACGTTTACATTATCAATTGTTATTTTCATATGATAATATATAATAATTTTAACATTTGCATTTCACCAATAACTATGTGTCAGGAGGAACTGTCACAGTCTGCGGTAGAGGGAGAGATAGAAGACTTTGGTCGCCAGGATATTCTTGCCAAAGCCCTAGGTGTGCCAGAGAACCCTGGTCGTGTTAGGGGTGTGGGTTTCGGCGTCTCACAAAAAGATTACTTCCCACCCGAAGGTCGTGCAAGAAATAACTCGGAAATGAAAAAGTGGGAGACATTGGTGTCTCAACTCTCTGATAGATTGAACATTTTGGAAGAAAAGCTGAAACAAAAGGATGATGAGGAGAGGCAGGCTAATTTCACAGCCCAAGCAAACGTCAAAGATAGTTGCACTCTACCATCTGCGGCGAGGCTTCGAGAGGTAATGCATGCCTTTTTTTTTTACTAGTATTGCATTCGCGATTAAATACATTCAATTGGATGCCTTAATTCACAGCTTATTCATCTATCATTGGATTAGGGCGTCAACTCATGTCGACTATATTTATCGACCCCAAACTATCGTATGGTTGCTATGGGTAAAGTATACAATGAGCCGGGTGTTACACTCGCACAATTTGGACCAGTGCCCTTAACCATGTGAAAGTTGGAGTTGATGTTGCAACCGAGGGGATGCGCCATTGCCGGTACCTATCGTTGATGCGGATGTGATGACAGTAGGAGATGCAATAGGTACTTATGTGGCATGGCCAATTGATCTCGTGGTTGTAATTAATATGGTATGTAATTGCATTTTTCCACCTTTTCATATACGGCATATATGCATTACATTAGTTGATCACTAAGCGGCATATTGAAATGCAAAATTTCCAGGCACTCGCAAAAGCTAAAGGCAAGGGCGAGTGTCCGGATATACAAAGGAGTCAATTACAACCCCGAGAAAATAAAGGAGGCAACTCGAGGCCAACCCACCTACAGCTGGTTCAACTACAACTTCTCTGGAATATTTGAATTTCCTTAAAATACATGAACGAAAGAATATGAAAAATGCTGACCAATTGTACGTAGAGATGGAACAAAATATTTTTGGTCACCATTTCATTGAGATGCTCAATACTTGAAAATATCAGAGAAGTTGTAAATCATGAATGGGTATCTGCCTCCGTTATTTCCGCATATATCAGGTAATAAATCAGGCTTAAAGTGTACAATATTTTTTTAGTCTTTCCATTTAAATATTGATGTCATTGGTGTAATCCATTTTTATATTTTAATTGAAGGTATTTGTATGAAGAATTGTTGCTTCCAAAGGAAATAACGAGGAGGTTTCTGTTCTTGTCCCCACACCAAACAAATACATACGGCTACTTCGGGAGGGATTCACAGACAACGTATCTAGCTGACCGGTTTGCAACTAAAGAAAGAGAATACCAACCCTTGTTTTTAGCGCCGTGCAATGTTGGGTGAGTCGCTTATCCTATAGGACTTAATCCACAATAAAATGAATTACATAAAAGTTAAGGTGCTTAGGATTTGTTATCTCAACATTTTTGTAGGAATCATTGGGTGCTGTGCGTGATAAATATTGTTGAAGAGATTATTTACTATCTGGATCCCTTGTATGTTGATCCTAGGGATCACCCAGAATTAAAGAATCTGTTCGATACGTAAGCATGTTTTTATATTTCTGATTTTCTATGATTCTGTTCGATACGTGAGCATGCGTGTGTTTGTGATGATTGAAAATATGTTTCTTAATGAATTCTGTTTGATTTTGTGATTAGTGGTTTGCAAGTTTATCGCGCAAATATCGGAGCTAAGGTGCCGCGTTTAAAGGCAACCAACATTAAATGGATTCAGATACAGGTATATTTGCAAAAACTTAATGCGCAATTAGATAAAAAAAACTATATTGATTTACTATTTTATTTTTTATAGTGCCCAAGACAACCCAACAGTACAGATTGTGGGTACTATGTCATGCGTTTCATGAAGGAGACTATCTTGCAGAACCAACTTAAAATACCAATGGCGGTATGTTGTTTACTTAGCTTTTAACTGTGATTTGTTCAAATGTTTTAGCAATTGTAACTTAATTTATTTAATTTTTATGTCGCAAGATTTCCCGACTTCAAATGCTCCACATACTCCACTTTGCTCAACTATCTCAAGTCAAGGAAGAGTGGTGTCGCTATATTGTTGAAAAGTTCGTTTGATTATGTCAAATTGATCACGAGTAGTTGCAGCAATACTCATTGGTATGTGAATAATGCTTTATATTTATCAACCCCAAACTATCTATGTATTTGTTTTTCATTGGTACATGCCTTGAGTTGATGTGCATGGAAAGGAGAAAATAAGTTCAAACTTATTATTTTTGTTAGACTTTGTTAATGCTTGATTTGAATTCTGTTTCTTGCTACGATAGTATTTACCTAATTAGTCTCTTTGTATCCCAATGTAACAGAGTTAGTCTTTGTGGTGGAAATGCAGTATGTATGCTACGAGTCTTTGGATCACATTTCGACACATTACTTTGGTGTTGTCTTGGTCTCATGAAAAACAAACAGAAGTTGTAAATGTAGATTAATTGTAGATGTATGTTGGTTTTCTGATTTTGGTTTCTTAAGGATTGAGATCTGGTATAGTTGCTGCACTTTGATTTTGTCTTACTCGTGTGAATTTGAATACTTTAGAAACAGAGTGGTGTACTTATATCTGGTTATATATATATAGTTGCTGTATAGAGTGTTGCACTTTGATTGTATAGTTCTTGGTTTCTTTGCACAAACACATGCGAGTGCTAATTGCATTGAACACTTGTATTTGAACACTTATATTTTGAACACATTTTGAACAATTGTGTTGACGGCAACAATTGTGGTTTTTTTGTGTAAATATGCAGGAATAATGGATGTAAAAGTTAATAAATAAAATTTTTTTAAAAAAAAAGGGCTTTAGATAGCGTTTCCTTGTATAAACGCTATCTAAAGTCAGACTTTAGATAGCGTTTCCGTGTACAAACGCTATCTAAAGTCAGACTTTAGATAGCGTTTCCGTGTACAAACGCTATCTAAAGTCACCTATTAATAGCAGTTCCTAAATGCTATCTTTGCTAACGAGTTTTAATAGCGGTAGCATAGATAGCGGTTACAAACGCTATTAAAAGGCATACGGAAACGCTATCTAAAGTCTAATCTGTTGTAGTGAATATATAGCAAATAATCATCTTCATGATATATTGAGTTGCCATTTCTTAGGAGCTTGTGCATGCGAGGCTGCAAAACGTGTTACCTGTGGTTTGACATGTTTGTGTTGTGGTGCAGGGTGGCATATTGTGATTTCAGAAACCCTTGAAGAGGTTACAACTTACAAGACTTGAAAAGGTGCTTATTCTAACTCAAACAATCACTTCTTGAATGTTAAATGTTGTTCCCCTCGGACTCATTCTTAGCATCATTGCCGTTTTTGTCAGTATTAACAGGCTTATTAGACTATGTAGACATGATTGTTTTCTATGTGAGTAGGATTGGAATTGATTTGTCATAAATATTTGCAGATTATTCTGTACCAATTTTCAAACCACCGCAAAATGACAATGATAAGGAAGGTTGTCAAGTGAGAGTTGAGTAAACTCGTGTAATCCTGATAAACTTAATACCTCAAAATTATTATTTAAAATTATATTATAGAACTGAAAGAAGAAAATGATAACAACACAAAACAAAACAAGTTCAGTTATAGGAGTTGTCCAAGTGTGATAAAGGGAAGTGGATCTTCTAAAGGTAATCTTGGCATCACAAACTCCTTGTACACTTGTTCCATGGTTGGGCGAGAAACTGGGCTTTGACTCAAGCAAGCAAATGTTACTTTTGCAATCAACATCACCTCCTTAACAATTGGCTTCACTGGATAAGGAAGTCGTTGGTCCAACACATCCTTCAATAGCATGCTAAAAGCCTTAGGTGTTGCAGATGTTGAAAACAAACAAGAAATGAGATCTCCCGCATGCTTTCCCATGATTATTTCCAAAGAAAGCACTCCAAAACTAAATACATCACATTTTTCATCCACTTCCATAGTATAAGCAAGCTCTACAACAAATCAAAATATGAAAATGAAATGATATTATGCATAAAGCAGCAGAGTTTACCATTTCTTAAGAACAAAGGAAGGGCCTAACCTGGTGCAGCATATCCATAGATGCCTACAAACGAGGTGAAATTCTGTGAATCAGGATTCAGAATCTTAGCTGTTCCAAAGTCAGATATGTGAGCTTCATATTCCAAATCTAAAAGAACATTCTTGCTTGATATATCACGGTGAACTATAGGAGGAGAGCAACCATGATGCAAATGGTACAGAGCATTTGCCACACCTTTAACAACATTCACCCTCCTATTCCAATCAAACATTATTGCATGTGTGTCATTGTTAAGCACTTGATCCAAGCTCCCCCCTTCTAGGAACTCATAAACCAGAAATGAGAAGCGTGGATGTGAACAAAATCCATATAACTTCACAATGTTCCGATGTTTGATTTTTGTCAAGGCTTGAACCTCATTGGTAAAAGCTTTTAAATTTTCCATTTCCCCACTGAGTGTGTCATGAAGTTTCTTCACAGCAACGACTTGGCCACTGGGCAAGTTAGCCTTGTAAACAGCTCCAGACCCTCCTTCTCCAATTAGGTACTTGTCATCAAACACCTCTGTGGCTTCAATGATATTTTCATAAACTATTTTTCCATCATAATTCCATATTGAAAAGAGATTTTTTATTTGTTCTTCTTTAGCCTGTTTTGCAGTTTTTCTTGCTCTTTGACAACGGATACATAATGAAACTCCAACCACGAGTACTACTAGCATTAGACCACCCAAAATAAGAAATAGTGCCAACATCAAGACACGTTTTTTCTTTTGACTATGAGGGTTGTGACTCATCTCTGAGCAAATGACCAAGCCAGAGACATTACCACACAAGCCTTTATTATTTTTCAAGGCATCAATTGGAGCCTTAAGAAAGG
Organism: Sophora flavescens; assembly: GCA_030762895.1. NCBI lineage: Eukaryota > Viridiplantae > Streptophyta > Magnoliopsida > Fabales > Fabaceae > Sophora > Sophora flavescens. The sequence continues at coordinate 205,362,076 of CM061065.1, read as the reverse complement.
CTTGATTGTTAGGAATTGGACCTTCTAGTTGGTTGTTGGATATGTCAACATGCATCAAGCCGAACATATCCTCAAAATCAGATGGAATGGTGCCAGAAAGATTATTGTGGGAGAGGTTCAACATTATCAACACTTGTAACTTTCCAAGTGTTGCTGGTATTTTTCCATTCAACAAATTTCTACTGAGATCGAGACCTTGAAGATATTGCAACTGCCCAAATTCAAAAGGAATATTTCCCATGAATTCATTCTTGCTCAAATTCAGGTTAACTAAATTTTGCAGTCTTCCAACCTGTGTTGGGATTGAGCCACTTAAATTATTTCTTTGCGCTGCTCCAAACTCTTCGGTTCCATCAAAGATCCTATTTCTATGGGAATGTTGCCTGAAAGCTCATTGTTACTTAAGGAGAGTTGAAACAACGAGGTCAAGTTACAAAGTTCTCTTGGAATTTTCCCTTTCGGATGATTTGAAGAGAGGTGAAGTACTTGTAACTTGGGTGCCTGGCCTAGCAACGGGGGAATACTACCAGATAATTTATTGTTGGCAATCCTAAGGCTTGTTAGACTAGGGCACTTTGCCCAATTTGGTGAAAGGTGACCATAAAAATTGTTGCTTGCTTAGATCAATGTAGTCCAACTTTGGATATACACCAAAATCATTTGATATATTTCCAGTCAATAGGTTTTCTTCAAGTTTGAGCCTAACAAGGCTGGAGCAATTCTTCAGACTTATTGGAACCGGACCAGTGAAATAATTATTCTCAGCAGAAAACTTTCTAAGTGACCCACCAAGGCAAATATGTTGTGGCAAAAGGCCAGTGAAACCATTATTAGATAGTTGTAAGCTTTGGAAATTGGTGAGGTTATTCATTGCTAGTGGGAAACTACCATTAAGATTATTCATATAGAGTAATAGGAAGTTGAGCTTTGTCAAATTTCCAAAGTTGGAAGGAATAGGTCCAGAAATATTGTTTTCTGAAATGCTGAGTCCTTGTAGATTAACCAAATTTCCTATGGAGATAGGAATTGATCCAGAAAGTCTGTTTTGGGCCATGGACAACCAGACCAACTTTGTCAAGTTTCCAAGAGTGGGAGGAATTGATCCAAAAAGTAGATTATTAGAGAGTTGAAGGTTAGTCAAATTGACCAAGTCTCCTAGGGACGGTGGAATTGTCCCAGACAAGTTATTGTTTAACAATCTTATTGTTGTGAGAGCATGGAGTTTTCCCAATTCCTCAGGAATGGGACCAGAGAGAGTGTTGTTAAAGAGCCAAAGTTTTTCTAAATTTCTCAGGTTTTTAATTGATGGGATTTTACCAGAGAGATGGTTTACTGACAATTAGCAGTAGTAACATCATGACACACCCAAGTACGTAAAAGAGTGACCCCGAAAGCTCAAATCCAGTAATTAGCAGTAGTAGCAATTGAAAATCCTCGCATCCTCTTATTATCAGTAAACTTGACCCCAATGGGGGGAATTTGGTTCGTTTGAAAGCAGGGGAGGGCGAAAAATTTGAAGAAGTCTTACATAAGAAAAAAGACGAGTTCTCACTTTGGTTCACTGAGATAAGTCCATGGAGTCCTTCAATGGTGGCAACTGGCAAGGGAGAGGTCTGTTTGGGTTAAGATTTTGGGCACCCCTGCACATGCCTGGAGTGAAAACTTCTTCAAGCAAGTTACTCATTTAACAGGAATGTTTATTGCTATCTAAAAAAAACCAGATATGGCTGAATTATTTTATTCATTATCATAAATCATACCTTTATAGAAATGTTACAGAATAGGATCCTAACTTTATGCCTAACATTATGCCTATACTCACGTATGATAAAAAGAAATTAATTGTACTCTATCAATTACAGTAAGTACTCTATCAATTACAATAATTAACAAATTATTTGGTTTGATCTTTCCTTTAACACTCCCCCTCATGTTGGAGTGTATGTTAAAGACACCCAACTTGCTGAGCAGCATTTCAAACTGTGTTGAACTCAATAGTTTGGTGAATAAGTCAGCTGTGTAATCACACATTTATATATTTTGATGAATGACAAACACTAACAAAAAGGCAAGAGAATTTTTCTTATAGCATGTAGGTACCGCGTGCACAAATTCAAATTATTATGGTGTACCAGAAAATCAAGTATCAAGACCTCAAGCAAGATTGAGTATATATACTAGGTCTTAGTTATCTTGTAAGGGTATGATGGCTAAAGCTCACTTTGGCTCATTTGATCAATTTAACTAAAACACTACACTTTTGGATAAAAGATTTTTTATCATGTATTAGACTAGCAAAATATTTTTTCAACCTGATTTATCATATAAAAAAAATATAATATTGAAATTCAACTTTCAAACGGTGCATCTTCTTTTTAGTTGAATCAAAGGATTTCTTTTAATGTCCAAAATAATAGTACATTGTTCTTTACATATATATGTGAAACTTGGGTGCAACGTAAAGCTTTCTTTTTGAAATTAAATGATATTGATCTTGAATAAAGAAAGCTTCAGTGTGTGAAATTTGAATTGGAATCTGTATGTATATCTCAAGGCATGAACCAATTTTAACATGTGAAAATTGTTTGTTAAACCACCCAATTGATTTGCACATTAAATTTAATGGTGCAACGGTTAGCTTTTCAATTCAAATTCCAATTCAAATTGTTTTTTAAACTTTTTTAAACCACCCAATTGATTTGCACATTAAATTTAATGGTGCAACGGCTAGCTTTCAATGACATAAGTCCTTTCCTTATTTGAGGTGCAACGGTCATATTTTCAAAAGGCTATAAAAGTGGTTTTTGTTGAAAATTCATAAGAAGGGAGAATACATGAAAAATACATTTTGATCTGAAAATTTTTGTGAGCCAAATTGTGTTATTATCATCATACTCATAGTGCTTCAAGTTGTAATCATCTGCACTAGAAAAGTGTATGATATTGTTCTTCCTTTGCTGAAACTTTGTGTGAGGGTGTGGTATCCCTCTTTGTTGTGATTGAGGCTTCTACACAAGGGTGGGGTATCCCTAGTGAGAAAGGCTCTTTTGTGTACAAAGGTTGCAAGCACCAGTTATAATCTTGTTTGTTAGTGGAAGAAAATCCCACAGGTCGAGTGGGGACTGGAAGTAGGTCACTGGTGATTGGTGGCTGAACCAGGATAAAATACTCGCGCAAGTATTCTATTTACCTCTCTTTTAATTTATTTCTTTTATATAATTGATTGCGTAATAAATTTTGTTAAAGAAATTTTTGTTGAAAAATTAAAAAGAAATTTCTAGACTCAATTCACCCCTCCCCTCTTGAGTCGAAGCCACATATTCCAACAAGTGGTATCAGAGCTAGACTCTTGCATAAAGAGCTTAGCAGCTTCAAGAGAAATGGCTTCGAATGACTTCCTACCTGAAGGAGACTCCCTTGGCAGACCCCCTGCCTTTAATGGTGAAGAATATGCATATTGGAAAGAACGCATGATAATTCACTAGTGGAAAATATACATTAGATGGGAAAGGTTTACGTCAGTTAACCAAAAGCTAGACGTTAAAAAGGGGGCGGTGACAGTTTTGTAAATATCAGACTTCATTAATTCAATTTTAACGCCAGTTGTTGTAAGGACTGACGTTAAAGGTTATTTTAATAATTTTTTTTAGCTAGTAAATGTACCCTTCCGCATTGCCTTCCTCAAAGTTTCAGTTTCACTTGCTTTTATGTTTTGTGTTTATGTTTTGAAAACTAAAATATATGTGCGAAGTATAAGTTGAATCAATTACCCAAACCGGATCTCATCCATGAAGTGTATCAATAATACAATTACAAGATACATTCAAAATTTTAAAATCCTATAAAAAGTTACATTGAAAGGGTTTAAAATCCTAAACATTTGTTGAGGCTTCGTTCCCTTCACGGGTGAGCAAGAGAGGAGAGTCGAGCGACTGAGTTTTCCAGAATTCAATGAGGAGGTTGTGTGGCAAAGCATAAGGCCACTTTTGGAACCCCTTATCACACCCGAAACATTAAAGCTACATCCCATCAGAGAGTTTTATGAAATATGCCAAAGGGAAAACTATACTCCGAATGTGACCATGTCTAGCAGTGATGGTGTTACTCATGTTGGAATCGAGGTACATGCTGATAATGTGGTCATTCATAAGCTGAGGTTTTGGAACTGTAGCAGCCGATTCTCCGGAAGGATGATAAGGTGAGCAACTCACATTATGTGATTTACAGAACCTTATCACCCATGTTATGTGATTTACACAACCTCAGAAGTTGTTTGACCATTAAGACAAAGATCTTTGAGTCTAGGAATAGGAAGAAAGAGTGATGAAGTTAATCTCCATGGCAGAGTCATATTGTGAAGCAGAAAAATAAAAGGAAGGAAGGAAGCTATTTATTGGAGCAGAGGATGAAGTTACTAGGCGTGGTAAGTTGCTAAAAAATAAAGTTGATCATTAAGAGGATTAGGTTCCAAGATGAATGGGTAAGTAGCACAGTAGTCAAAGGAATAAATGTTTTTGCAGAAACTTATATACCTTTAACGTCAGTTGTATTAATACAACTGACGTTAAAAGCGTTTTTAAAATAAAAAATATTTATTTTTAACGTCAGTTTTTTATACAACTGACGTTAAAAGTGTGATTTTTACTTCAGTTAAATAAATAGCTGACGTAAATAATCCTATATCCCTATCTGAAATGCCCTATTGTCACTCTTAACACAGGTCACTCAATATATATAGTGCAGTTTATTTCTAAACTTTTTTTTTAAAACAAGTTTATTTTTAATCTTCATTAATTAGATTGAATTAGTAAACAAATTCTTGTGCAAATTAAAATAAATAAACACTTAACATAAAACAAGTTATATGTATAATCAAATCGTATCTCATTGAAGCGATTCATAAGTTACAATTAAATGATTAAAAGATAAAAAATTTCTGCAACATAGCCCTAAAATATAAAAAAGTTTTGCTTCAACATCATTTTCTTCTCAGTCCTGTCCTCAGAAACTCCAATGGATGCATCTCCTCCCTTACTTGAATTCCATGATGCAAAAGTGAATCCACATTGAAATGGATCTTTGCATATTCTCCTTCACTGGAATTCCTTGATGCATCGTCTTGAATTCACAGTCACTTGCTTCCAAAGCAAAGTGAAAGGGATGACGGGGATGAAATAAAGTGAGAGAATCACATTACGTGATTCACCCAACCTTACCATCCATGTTATGTGATTTACTCAACCTCAGAAGTTTTTTTACCATTAAGACAGAGACCTTTAAGTCTAGGAATAGGAAGAAATTACAACACCTCAAATATGATAGAGGCATATTGTGAAGGAAAAAGCACGAAATATAAAGGAAAAGAGGGGGGTGTAATACAGATCGACTGATACAGAAGAATATGGTTCTTTATATAGAGAAGAGAGACTACCTGAATTTCTTGAAAACTGATCTAAAAACTTAATGCGCATTAAGAGGATTAGGTTACAAGGTGAATGAGTAAGTAGCATAATAGTCAAAGGAATGAATGTTTTTGCAGAAACTAATAAACTTTTAACATCAGTTGTTTAATACAACTGACGTTAAAAGTGTTTTTTTAAAAAAATATTTATTTTTAACGTCAGTTTTTTAAACAACTGACGTTAACAGTGTGATTTTCAGTTAAATAACTAGCTGACGTAAATAATCCTATATCCCTATTTGAAATGTCCTGTTGTCACCCTTAACGCAGGTCACTCCATATATAAAGTGCAGTTTATTTCTAAACTTTTTTTTTAAACAAGTTCATGTTTAATCTTCATTAATTAGCTTGAATTAGTAAACATATTCTTGTGAAGAGAGACTGATACAGAAGAATGGTACTTTATATAGAGAAGAGAGACTGATTTTCTTGAAAACTGATCTATAAACTTAATGCTCAGGGGTAGGTAGCACAGTAGTCAAAGGAATTAATGTTTTTGCAGAACACTTTTAACGTCAGTTGTCTTCAACAGCGGACGTTAAAAGTTTTTATTTTTAACGTCAGTTTCTTAATACAACTGACGTTAATTAAATGTCCTTTAACGTCAGTTTTTACAAACAACTGACGTAAAATGTTGTTTTATTTTGATTATAACGTTTACATCCGCGCGCCTTTTGCACTTCGCTCTGTACGTCTCTTTTCTATTTTCATCATGCTCAACCCTCACTCTCAACCCTCATTCTCACTCTCACTCTCACTCTGCCCTAATCGCGAGCTCATCTCCACCGCAACCACCGCGAGGGCTTCTTCGCCACCACCGTGAGGTACACTCTTAACCCCTAACTCTGTCTTTCCCGCTCATTCTTTGCAATAACTTGACATCTCTCTTTCCCCTTTCCGCGCACTAACTCTCCTTGTCCCTCTTCTCTCAGTAACCACATCGAACGTTGGCCACCACTCGAGCTCCCTTCCCCACCACCACGCGAGCACCTATTTCTGGTGAGTCTTTAGGGCACATTTTTTTATTTTTGGTTTTGAGTGTATGTTGAAACTGTAGTTGAAACTTGAACTGTGAGTTTGAGTTGTTTGGAATGTCTTATTTTTGGTTTTGAGTGTATGTTGAAACTCGGGGTTGAAACTTGAAACTGTGAGTTTGAGTTGTTTGGAATGTCTCTATTTTTGGTTTTGAGTGTATGTTGAAACTGTAGTCTCAGTAGTTGAAACTTGAAACCGTGAGTTTGAGTTGTTTGGAATGTCTCTATTTTTGGTTTTGAGTGCATGTTGCTCTGCTGGTTGATCTGCCACGACCGTGATGCTCATCACGGCTAGGCCGTGATCAGTTCTGCCTGTGAGGGTCTGGTTCAGTTGGCACGTTACGGCCGTGATGGACATCAATGCCAGGCCGTGACCAGTGCTTGGCAATCTTCAAAAACTATAGTTTTCAATCTCCCGTATTGTCCTTATATTGGATATATGTTTTGTATATCTACAGGACCTATCTAGTTATTTTTATTTATACTTCTGTATTTATTTTGAGTTATAACCTATGTTAATAAATATATATTGTTTCTGAACAGGCATACATATGGATCAGTCGGATAGCCCACATGCACGGGGGGACACTGTGGGGCCTACGCAGGACCCGATCGCGTCTACGCCTGATTCTAGTGTAAGTTTACATGTTATATACTATCTTTAGTCCTTCTTTTTAATGTAAGTTTATAATGTTACAGCCCTCTATTTTATCATTTTTTTTTGTCCATACAGACATCACAGGCTCATAGGAAACGGGGTAGAGGAGCCACGTCGTTGAAGAAACTAGAGAAGGATAGACAAAGCGGACAGAAGCTTGAGGTGTCCTTCGATGCTAATCTAAATGCCCAAGGACCCCGTGCTAAAGAATTGAATAAGTGGGTGTTTCTACAAGCGAAGCAGCACATAAGCATCAACTACAACCACTGGAATGACGTTCCACAGAACGTTAAGGATCAGATTTGGGAGGCTATCATGGTATTTTACCTTTACATTCGTTTGATTTACATTATTAGATAGTTATCCGAGTTATAATCCATCCAGTTGTTATGTATTTAATGTGTAGATAGCTTGGACTGTGCCAAATGACGAGGATCATCGTCATAAATGTATGAAAATGGCATCAAAGCGTTGGAATGGGTTCAAGCATGATCTTACCAGGTACTATGTATCTGGGAAGAAGCGGCTTGATAAAATGTTCTCGGATTATCCCTGGATTGATCAGGATACTTGGGATATGTTTGCTAGGAGTCGATATGATGGAGAATTTCAGGTTGGTTGATTAAGTTAATTTTGTATGCTTCTTATAGATCATTTAACTGTATTTAATTATGTATTTTTGTTTGAATAGGCTAAGGCAGATAAGGGTCGGCAGAATCAGGCGAAGAATGTCCACCGCCACACCATGTCTCAGGGTGGGTACCAGATTCGGATCGAGCAGATGATGGCGGATAGGCTGAGGGCGAAGCAGGAAGAGCACTCTACTAGGATTGAAAGAGGAGAGGTGCCTGAGGGCACACCATTAAGTCCTCCGTCGGACATCGACCACGAGGATGTCTGGTTAGCCGGCCGCATGACAAAGACGGGATCTTTTAAAGTTGATGCCACTCGCGAAGTGGCAGATAAGATTGTAAGTAAATAATTAACTTGATTTCAATTGATATTTGTATAGATATTTGCAACACTTTTCACTTGCACGTTTTTTCATTTTTTTCATTGTAGATGGATCTTAAAGCACAATCCTCCCAGGGCTCATTCGTCCCTTCGGGCGGCGGGATGTCTTGATGACTCGCTTCTAGGCAAGAAAGACCATCCTGGTCGGGTTCTCGGTGTTCCTGGGAACGTGACCATCAAAGAATATTATGGCAAGTCTGCTTCACGAAAGCGGGTGGTCGATGAAGCATCAATTTTGGCTGACATTACTCAGCACCTCATGTCCAACCCAGCTATTACAACACATCTGATGCAAAGCTTAATATCCAACCCAGAATTCAAGCAGACGCTTGCCAGAGAGCTTTCCTCCGTCGGTTCATCCCAGGACACCGCAGGGCATGCCAACCCTTCACATGTGAGCACAAAAGAGAGTTATAGTAGGGCACATGTGGAGGACGATGAGTTGGCAGTTAGGGAGCGGGAGTTTGAAGTCCAACGCCATGAGCATGAGTTGGAAATGAAAAGGCATGAGCTTGAGTTGGACTTCAAACGACGTGAGCTCGAAATGTTAACAAAGGTATGTATTCATTATTAATGTGCAAATTAGTCAAATAATTACTCATGTTTTTTTAATTATCAACAACTTATCTATTTTATTTTTCCTAAACTGAAGGCCAAGTCGACGTCGGTGTCGCTGTCACCTATCACTCGTTTGTTCTCACTTGGTGAGGATTATGCGTTTGAGGTTTTTGAATGTCCATTGGAGCACGATGGATGCATGGCACGCCCAGATCAACAAAGGATATTTTCCTTTTGTGGTGACGATCTCGGGAACGCCTGCAGAAATAACGTCTGGATGGCCAGCACAGTTTTGAGTCTCTGGTGCACGTAAGTTAATTTTAATTTTATAACTCAGTTATTTTTGGTATTTTTCCATTTAATAATTTATTTTAATTTCAATATATATATTATGTAATTAACATCCACACCTTTTCATATCGTAGGTATCTCCATCGTCTACAGCTTGATAAGGGCGTTGCATCAGTTTACGGCTTCTTAGATCCGTCAATCCTTCTGCTCGAATTCTTTGCTGGCGATGCATTGAGTAAATATTTAGGAAACTTGTTGGGAGACAATCCGAAAGAATTATATCTGGCTCCCTACTGTATGAAAACCATTGGTAGTTGTTCGTACTTCACCCGTCTAGGCATACTGTCATATTCTTATGCTCTCTCCACCAACAGCCGTCACAGGTGGTGTTGGAAGCTGTAAATAAGTAAGTAACTAATCTTAAATTTAATTTAAGTTTTAATATCAGTTGTTTTTAGTTTATTACACACATGATATATGAATTTGTTAATTGATCGACATGATTATTTGTTTATGATAGCGCGCTGAAGGCGAGTAACATAAGTTGCGCCAACGGGAGAAGTAGGACTTCTAAGGCTAAAGCAAATCCTGTATGGACCATCCTCAAGGTTTGGTAGTTTATTTATCAAATAATTAATATTATAATTACTAATTTATATGTATATTCAACTGACATTGAAATTAATTTTGTTTGTAGTCTCGATTTCAAATTGACGGGTGGTCATGCGGCTATTATGTGATGCTTCATATGCTGAACATAGTCTCCACATCTATTACGGATGGATGGAATAAGGTAATATTTAAACAACTTGTTAAATTATATATTATAGTTTTGAAGATGACTTGCATTGATGTTATTGTTATTATTTGAATGTGTGTAGGCATTTAACGACCAATCGCCTATTGAAGAAGATAGTTAAGAGACTTGAGGATGCGCTTCGCTGAATTCTTCTTCAAGTATGCGGCTGAAAAAGGAATTGACAAGATACCTCCGTGGTGCGTATTTTTAGAATAAAGGCAAGTGCACCTTGTCGCAAACAAGTAATACGGTGGTAAGACCGGTTATCGTATCCACAGGGATCGGTTGCCAATTACCAATTCACAAACTCAACAACTACCTAGACTAAACTATGGTATGAAAAGATCATAAAATAAGGAAATAAAATATTTTTGGTCTTTTGGGAATTTTATCGAACACTTGGAAGACAAAAGAAATGCGGTTAAGATTGTCAGGGTTAGACTACACTAATCCTCCCTTAATTGCAATGAAATGGCTTCTAACACAAGTTCTAATTCAATAATGACAATCAAGTCTTTTTTAAAATACTCAAGCCTAATGTCTTAGGTGCAATGAGCCTAAAACCCCAAATTAAACCCTAATGTCTTAGGTGGATTAACCTGAGATTTTGCATTAAGTCAAGACTTATAAGATTGCAAGCAGCCAACACCTATGTCTAGATTCTTGAACTACTTGGCATATGATTCATGAGCATGCCTTAACATCAATCTGTCAATTGTCTATCAAAGCAACATATCATTCCTATGGGTAGCTAAGCCAAGGAAAGCATTAAGCACAGAATCACATACTCATAAAGAAATAGAGACTTGCATTAAAACAACCAAATCAAATATAAACAAGTTTATAAAAGCTACATCTAACCCCAACAATAGGGGATATAACTACTCATGAAAAATGAGAATACAAAAGAGAAGGAGAGAAGGGATGAAGAACACTCATAGAAGAATCCTCCAATCTTCTTCCATTCCCAGAGCAAGGAAAACATCCCCTACTAGGGTTGGAACCCTAGTCCAGCCGTAGCTCCAAGTACCTCCTCCAAGAGTTCCCTTCAAAAACTCCAAAAACTCGCCCTTTCTGCCCTAAAACAGCAACTTATACCAATCAGTTTTGCGCGTGTTCGCGAGGCGAGACATGTCTCGCGAGGCGAATGTTAAAAATCTGTTGTTTCAGAGAATTGAACTCTCGCGACGCGAAAACGAAAGGTTCTTCTCAATTACGCCCGTGAGGAGCATCAGGGCCTGGGCGTGATGGCTTCTGGTTTCCAGACTCGCGTGGCGAGACAAGGTTCGCGAGGCGAACCAGAAAGACTTCCATTTTCTGGAACAGTCAACTTCAGGGTCGCGAGGCGAATCTAGTCTCGCACGGCGAATATCCAGAATTCTGCTTGGCTCAATTTCTTCTCTTTTCAGGCTCTATTTCATCCAAGCTCCATCAAGGCTAATTCTGGGCATTTTTCCTTGAATTCCTGCAAAGCAACACCAAGAAACCGCTTCACCCGTTCCAAGGGAAAATCTAACTAAAATCAAATAAAGAATGCCTAATCTATATGAAAAATGCATGCAAAAATATACAGAAAACATGATGTAAAATCACACTATCAAATCACCCCAAGCTTATTCAATTTCTTGTCCTCAACCAATCACTAAGGCCAGAGGAGATATATAATCAAAGCATGGATAGTGAACCAAGAACCCGAGCAAATAATCCAAGTAATAGGCATTTCAAATAATTCAGCAATAGACAATCAGTTCAAGTCCAATTAGACGCTTAGGTTCCCTAGACTCATATTCTCACTGATTTGGGCACTCTTTCTCACCTGAAGCTCACCCCATGCTTGTTCCTTTGCTTGGCTCTCTTTCTACCTCACTCAAGTGTTTAGGGGTATGTGACAATTCGCTCCATTTTCCTCAAGGAATGAATTCTACCATAGGCTTGACTATCAACCAAATCTCTACTTTATTAATGAAAATAATTAAGAATCATAAAGTCTTTTGCTTCGGTTGTAACGTGGCCATGGGATTAATCGTTAGGTGGGGAAATCAAGAAAGGGACATTTCAAAAGGCTACACGAAATATCAAACATTTCAACACATGACACCTTCTAAAATACCTTCTTGGGTTTTCGATTTACTTTTCCACCTTTCTTTTCTTTCTTTTTCTTTTTATTTCTCATTTCTTTTTGTCATCCCCTTCTCTATATATTTTTTCTTTTTCTTTTTTTTTTCTTTGATTTTTCTTTTGCTTGGAGAAGGGGATATTTTTCAACTCAAGAGAATTTTTTTTTTTCTGATTCTTTCATCCCAAAAATTTTTCAACTACCTTTTTACCCTTTTGTAATACTTTAGAAGGTACTATCAAACATCATTCATCAAAGTAATTCAAGGTACCAAGAAAAGTATTTCATTCTTTCAGGCTCAAAGTTGGGCAACTAAGGGGTAGCATTTAGTCATTCAAAGCTCAGAAGGCCAGAAAAATACCTAGTGCCTCAATCATTTTCAAAAATGTTTTCAAAAATTTTCAAGCTTCGAAATGGTTTCAAGTCAAGTTCTAGAGAAATACAATCCAAGAGGAATAACACTCTAACACAAAGAATAGGGTAAATTGAGTGAGTACCCCTTTGGCTCAAAATCTCACATTTTAATAGTTCAAAGATCAATGAAAAACACAAATCTTCAGAACCACATGCTAATTATCAACTATCCAAGATCATCTCAAGCATTTTTTTATTTGCAGCCGTATCACAAGAATGAAAAAATTGGGTTCAAAAATTCACTATCACAATTTAATAGGCACTTAGTTCTCACAATTGGATGCAAAATCTAAACAAGGGCAATCTAATTGTGTGAACATGCAAAGCTATCATGAAAGACTATATGAATGCAACATGCAAAATGCAAATGCAAAATACCCCTACCCCAAGCTTAAGAATTTACATTGTCCCCAATGTAAACAATCAAGTTGGAAAGAGGAGAAAAATAAAATAAAATAAAAATGGAACGACCTACCAAGGCGATAACGGGTGCTGACTTTGCTTTTCTGGCTTTGTTTCTCCCTGCCCCTTTTTGTTTCTCCTTCTTTATTAGCCTGAAAACACTTAACAAATTTATTAATAGAAGAAAACTCTTGATCTTCTCAAATTATTCAAGAGTTTAAAAGTCAAAAACAAAAGGAAAAAGGAAAAGAAAAATTGGGTTGCCTCCCAATAAGCGCTTCTTTAACGTCACTAGCTTGACGTCCTAGGATCCTCCTCCCGGATCAAATGGTATTTGGAGTGGAGATTGTAGCAGTAATATCACTCCAACCTTTCTTCCTCCTAGCCAGTGTGTGAAAACTCCATTGACCTCTACAATTATGAACTCACTTCCTCTCGGGTCAAATGGAATTTTCAAGAGGAAGTTTGCCAGACAAGTGGAAGGGGTTAGTTTTGCAGCGTCCACACATGCATGCAAGCCAACATATTTGTCTAATGCAGTAAAATCAGATTGCTCAGCAAGCATGGTGGAAGGAATGCTTTCCAGATTCTCTGCCTTCTCACTTGTTCCTCCCCAAGGACTTGTGAAAGGTACTTCCTCTTCTTGTGGCTCATCCACCATCACCATTTCATCTTCAATTTGATCCATTCCCACAACCAGATTCTGCTCAACTTCTGCTTCATGTGGCTTTATGGGAATCACAATACACGGTGGTGGAGGTGGTAAATATGACAAAAAGGTTTCCCAATCCTCCTTGGAGTATATATATATAAGCTCACTAGTCATAGGATCGACTCGTGATGGAATATTATGAGATAGAGAAAACTCCTCGAAGAATTCTCCCAAATTTATATCGTCTTCCCAACACAAGTTATCCTCCAAAATATGACTAGAAGCTTCCTCATCAGGTGGATAATAAAAATTTTCCATGACTTTCGTCCACCTTTCAAAAACAGAACTCAAAACAAAAAGATCAAATATATACAGAAAAAAAATCAAATATACACAGGAAATAAAAATTAATAAAATCTCTAAATTAGTTGTCTCATTTGTTACTAATGATATTGGCAAAGCCACTCCCCGGCAACGGCGCCAAAAACTCGGTGCGTATTTTTAGAATAAAGGCAAGTGCACCTTGTCGCAAACAAGTAATACGGTGGTAAGACCGGTTATCGTATCCACAGGGATCGGTTGCCAATTACCAATTCACAAACTCAACAACTATCTAGACTAAACTATGGTATGAAAAGATCATAAAATAAGGAAATAAAATATTTTTGGTCTTTTGGGAATTTTATCGAACACTTGGAAGACAAAAGAAATGTGGTTAAGATTGTCAGGGTTAGACTACACTAATCCTCCCTTAATTGCAATGAAATGGCTTCTAACACAAGTTCTAATTCAATAATGACAATCAAGTCTTTTCTAAAATACTCAAGCCTAATGTCTTAGGTGCAATGAGCCTAAAACCCCAAATTAAACCCTAATGTCTTAGGTGGATTAACCTGAGATTTTGCATTAAGTCAAGACTTATAAGATTGCAAGCAGCCAACACCTATGTCTAGATTCTTGAACTACTTGGCATATGATTCATGAGCATGCCTTAACATCAATCTGTCAATTGTCTATCAAAGCAACATACCATTCCTATGGGTAGCTAAGCCAAGGAAAGCATTAAGCACAGAATCACATACTCATAAAGAAATAGAGACTTGCATTAAAACAACCAGATCAAATACAAACAAGTTTAGAAAAGCTACATCTAACCCCAACAATAGGGGATTTAACTACTCATGAAAAATGAGAATACAAAAGAGAATGAGAGAAGGGATGAAGAACACTCATAGAAGAATCCTCCAATCTTCTTCCATTCCCAGAGCAAGGAAAACATCCCCTACTAGGGTTGGAACCCTAGTCCAGCCGCAGCTCCAAGTGCCTCCTCCAAGGGTTCCCTTCAAAAACTCCAAAAACTCGCCCTTTCTACCCTAAAACATCAACTTATACCAATCAGTTCTGCGCGCGTTCGCGAGGCGAGACATGTCTCGCGAGGCGAATGTTAAAAATCTGCTATTTCAGAGAATTGAACTCTCGCGAGGCGAGAGTTTCTCGCGACGGGAAAACGAAAGGTTCTTCTCAATTACGCCCGTGAGGAGCATCAGGGCCTGGGCATGATGGCTTCTGGTTTCCAGACTCGCGTGGCGAGACAAGGTTCGCGAGGCGAACCATAAAGACTTCCATTTTCTGGAACAGTCAACTTCAGGGTCGCGAGGCGAATCTAGTCTCGCGCGGCGAATATCCAGAATTCTGCTTGGCTCAATGTCTTCTCTTTTCAGGCTCTATTTCATCCAAGCTCCATCAAGGCTAATTCTGAGCATTTTTCCTTGAATTCCTGCAAAACAACACCAAGAAACCGCTTCACCCGTTCCAAGGGAAAATCTAACTAAAATCAAATAAAGAATGCCTAATCTATTTGAAAAATGCATGCAAAAATATATAGAAAACATGATGTAAAATCACACTATCACTCCGCACTACTTAGATGAATAGTTTTTTTGTTAGACTTTAGAAACTAATTAATAACATGTATATATATATATATATCCTTAGATTGGTAGTTTTGTTTTTAGACATTGGAGACTAAAATTTATATTTATATACTTGTAGCTAGTTATGATTTTCCTATACATGGGTTTTGGATTTAAGTCCCCCCATTGTTCCATTTTTCCTTTGCAATTCTGTAATGTGTGTGATATTCTGTGTTACTGGGGATATTTACTGAATGCAGGGATAGCTGAGGGGAGTGATATTTTAAAACTGAATTTAAAAAAAAATCTATTAACGTCAGTTGTATCAAACAACTGACGTTAATAGTATTTTATAAAATATACAGTACACTATTAACGTCAGTTGTAATAAATAACGTCAGTTCTTTACAACAACTGACGTTAGTTTTAACAAAATTAACATCCGTTGTGTTAAAGAACTGACGTTAATAGTTTTATGTTTAACGTCAGTTGTTTAAACAACTGACATTAATTTTAACAAAATTAACGTCAGTTGTGTTAAAGAACTGACGTTAATAGTTTTATATTTAACGTCAGTTCTCAACTGACGTTAACAAATTAACTATGAACGTCAGCTGTATTTACGTCAGACAGTATTCTGACGTAAAAAATCAATTTTAACTGACGTAAAAAACACTTATTGCACTAGTGATTTTTATTCAAGCACAAGATTATGATGCGTGGGATTCTATTGAAAATGGACCTTTTGTCCCTATGAAAAATGTAGACGGTAAGTCTGTTATTAAGCCTAGAAGTGAACAAACTGAGGATGATAAAAAGAAAGTACAATTAAATTTACGTGCTAGAAATATGATAGCATCTGCTTTGAGTAGGGGAGAATTTTTCAGGGTCTCAAATTGCAAGACGGTCAAAGAAACGTGGGATACGCTTCAAGTCACTCATGAAGGAACGATTGAAGTCAAGCGCGCAAGGACAAACACTCTGATAAGAGAATACGAGCTGTTCATGATGAAGCAAGGAGAATCCATTCAAGACATGCAGAAACGCTTCACTCACATTGTGAACCAGCTTGCTGGTCTGGGTAAGAATATTGATAATGAAGATTTAATTAACAAAGTTCTACGTTGTTTGAGCAGGGAATGGCAGCCGAAGGTGACAGCAATTGCTGAATCTAAAGATCTCACCACAATGAACTTAGCAACACTATTTGGAAAATTACAAGAGCATGAACTAGAACTTAGTCGGCTGTCGGAACACGAAGAAAAAGACAAGAAAAAGAAGAGCCTAGCCTTGAAAGCATCCTCCTCCAAAAATGAGGAAAAGAGTGAAAAAGATGAAGAAAAGGAAGACGCTTCAGATGATGAAATGGGAATGCTAGTAAAGAAATACAAAAGATTTGTGAAAAAGAAAGCTAACTCAAGAAGATCATCAACCTTTCCCAAAAAGAGTTTCAATATGGGAGATGGTCCAAGCTCCACACCTACTTGCTATGAATGTCGAAAGCCCAGTCACATGAGGTATGATTGTCCTAAATTACAAAAGAATGACAAATTTGAAAGAAAATAAAAGAAGGAAAACAAACCTAGAAGAGCTTACATAGCTTGGGATGAAAATGATTTGGATACCACCGATGATTCAGACAATGAGGAAGCTAACTTATGTCTCATGGCTGGCCACGATAGCGATGATGAGGTAACCTCTAACTCTTCTTCTTCTTCTTGATCATATGATGCATTGCATGATGCCTTTCTTGAACTACACAATGACTCTATGAGATTGGCTAAGGCATTAGAAAAATCCAAGAAAATGGTTAACTATTTGCAAAACCAAGTAATTACTTTAACAAAAGAAAGGTTGGAATTAAAGAAGGAAAACTATAGCATTGGATATACTCTAGGAAATTTTACATGAAAAAAGTGCAGTGAATATGAAAAACAAGTAAATGACATGAATATCACTCTTGCAAAATTCACCAATGGTAGAGATAACTTGAACGTTCTTTTGGGAATCCAAAAAGGTGTATATGATAAGGCTGGCTTAGGATATAAGCCTAATGATCATGAAAAATCCTTTTCGAAGAAAACATTTGTGCCTACTCATACATCTGTTAGTCCTTTCGTCAAATGTTATTATTGTGCTAGAAAAGGGCATACCGCATCAACTTGTAATATGAGAAAGGAGAATGAAAAGAAAAATGGGTTCCTAAGGGAACATCATATGACACTAACAACCAAGGACCCAATAAAATTTGGGTACCTAAAGACAAGATATAATTGTTGTTTTGTAGGTATGCTTGAAAGCCAAGACTACAAATTGGTACCTTGACAGCGGCTGCTCTGAGCATATGACGGGAGACATTAGCAAGTTCACATCCTTCACACCAAAAGTTGGAGGACATGTGACATATGGTGGCAATAACAAAGGGCAAATTCTTGGGATTGGAAGTGTTGGTAAAAGTCCGACAACATCAATTGATAATGTACTTTTTGTGGAAGGACTAAAGCACAACCTCCTAAGCATAAGTCAACTTTGTGAGAAAGGTACAAGGTTAGCTTTGATTCTAAAAGTTGTTTAATTGAAAATTTGCATGATAAAAATAAGAAATTAATTGGACATAGAATTAATAATATTTATATGATAAACTTAGATGACATCTCTTCAAATGATGCATGTTGTCTTGTCTCTAGAGAAGAAGCAGTTTTCTTTGGCATCGTAGGATTGCACACATACACACAGAGCACTTAAACAAGCTTATTTCAAAAGAACTTGTTATCAGTTTACCCAAAATGAAATTTAAAAAGGATGGATTGTGTGATGCATGCCAAAAAGGTAAACAAACAAAGGCTTCCTTCAAACCAATTAATATTGTTTCATCGGAGAGGCCCTTGCAACTCCTACATATGGATCTTTTTGGGTCTTCTAGAACTAAGAGCCTTGGTGGCAATCTTTACGCGTTAGTAATTGTTGACGACTACTCTAGGTTCACTTGTACCTTATTTCTTTCACACAAAAGTGGCACCTTTAAAGCTTTTATAAAATTAGCCAAGGTAATTCAAAATGAAAAGTATCTAAAAATTGTATCTATTAGAAGTGACCATGGCGGGGAATTTGAAAATGAAATGTTTGAAATTTTTTGTGAAGAAAATGGCATAAAATATAATTTTTATGTGCCTAGGACCCCACAACAAAATGGGGTGGTAGAAAGAAAAAATCGGGCTTTAGAGGAACTCGCTAGAACACTATTAAGCGATGCAAACATCCCAAAATATTTTTGGGCGGATGCAGTTAGCACTGCTTGCTATGTTCTCAATAGGGTTTTAATTAGACCAATTTTAAAGAGAACCCCATATGAATTATATAAAGGAAGGAAGCCCAATATCTCTTATTTTCGTGTGTTTGGATGCAAATGTTTTGTGCTTAATAATGGTAAAAATAATTTAGGAAAATTTGATGCCAAAGCTGATGAAGGGATATTCTTAGGTTATTCATCATCTATCAAAGCCTTCAGAGTATACAATAAAAGAACTTTAACTGTTGAGGAATCAGTGCATGTTTCTTTTGATGAGACTAACCCCAAAAGGTTGGGAAAGGATATTGTTGATGACCTTGCAGATTCCTTAGAACATACCCACCTGGATGAAAAGAAAAATCAAGAGGACAAAGAAGGCAATGATGATAAGATCAAGCAAGAGAAAGAAGAACTTCAAGATCTTCCCAAAGAATGGAGAGTTTCCAAAAATAATCCATTGGACAACATTATTGGTGATATTTCTAAAGGGGTAATTACTAGAAACTCCATTAAAAATGCTTGCAATCACATGGCTTTTGTTTCTCAAATAGAACCTAAGAACATTGACGATGCTATTTGTGATGAATTTTGGTTGTTAGCCATGCAAGTGGAATTAAACCAATTTGAAAGAAATCAGGTATGGGAACTAGTCCCTAGGCCATCAATAAATCAAACAATTGGGACTAAATGGGTCTTTAGAAATAAATTAGATGAAAATGGTATAATTGTTAGAAATAAGGCTAGACTTGTAGCTAAAAGGTACAATCAAGAGGATGGCATAGATTATGAAGAAACATATGCACTCGTAGCCAGACTTGAGGCCATTCGCATGTTACTTGCATTTGCTTGCATTATGAATTTTAAATTATATCAAATGGATGTAAAAAGTGCATTTTTAAATGGCTTTATTCAAGAAGAGGTGTATGTAAATCAACCTCCTGGTTTCGAAAATTTTGACCGACCCAATCATGTGTTTCGCTTAAAGAAAGCGCTTTATGGTTTAAAGCAAGCTCCTAGAGCTTGGTATGAGCGCTTAAGCAAGTTTCTTTTAGAAAAATGTTTTTCACGAGGAAAGGTTGACACAACCTTATTTATTAAAAGAAAATCACATGATATTCTTCTGATACAAGTGTATGTGGATGATATAATTTTTGGTGCTACTGATGAGTTTCTTTGCAAAGAATTCTCTAAGCATATGCAGGAAGAATTTGAAATGTCGATGATGGGAGAATTAAATTTCTTCCTTGGGCTTCAAATCAAACAAACAGACAACGGCATATTCATAAGTCAAACAAAATACTACAAGGAACTTTTAAAAAGATTTGGGATGGACAATGCCAAGGAGATAGCCACACCAATGAGCACCTCATGCTACTTAGATAAGGATGAAAATGGTAAGCCTATTGAATTGACAAAATATCGAGGTATGATTGGATCCCTCTTGTATCTTACTGCAAGTAGTCTTGACATCATGTTTAGTGTTTGCATGTGTGCTAGATATCAGGCTAGTCCTAGGGAATCCCACCTTGCGGCGGTTAAGTGAATAATGAGATATTTAGTTAGGACAAAAGACATGGGCTTGTGGTACCCCAAAGGCGACACATGCTATTTGGTTGGGTATTCCGACTCTGACTTTGAAGGTTGCAAGTTAGATAGGAAAAGTACTAGTGGGACATGCCACTTTTTAGGTAGTGCCTTAGTTTCATGGTTTAGCAAAAAACAAGCTAGTGTGGTATTGTCAACCACTGAGGCGGAATACATAGCAGCAGGGAGTTGTTGTGCCCAAATTATTTGGATGAAACAACAACTGTTAGACTATGGTGTCCAATTAGATCATATCCCCATTCGATGTGATAACACTAGTGCCATTAACTTAACTAAGAATCCCATTCAACATTCTAGGACAAAACACATTGAGATAAGACACCATTTTATTCGGGATCATGTGCAAAATGGAGATTGTGTCTTGGAGCATGTGGGTACAACTAAGCAATTAGCAGATATCCTTACTAAACCCCCCAATAAAGAGAGTTTCCTTTACATCAATTAATCTTACTTTCTCACATATCTATCAAATTTGCTCTCTATCGATAATTTTATTAATAAATATGTGAGCAGGACAATTAATTTTATCATAGTTCTTGTAACTTTGTGTCACACTTTTCGATAATAAATTTCCAAATAAACTGCATAAACTGAATTGCATCCAGTTGGCAATGTGCTCATGCACCGTCCATTCTATTGTGATAGGCTGATTTTGTTAGTTTGGATACCGTGAATCATAAAATCATAAAATCAACCTCCATATTGGCTACTACACATACTTATCTTATTAACGCTATTAATGTCCCATTTTCCATCTATTTTGATGAATGAAAGTTATCATCTTTATTTATTATCTTTTATCCATAAACTTTCTTTTTGATCATGCCAAAAGGGGGAGAAGAATTGGAATATTAATCTTGCATAAAATAAATGTAATTGAACTATTTAGGGGGAGAATGCTTATAATATTCCATTGCCTAATAATTTGAATTTATGCCTTCTGAACTTAACTGACGTATCTATTGAGTAATATGCTTTAGATAGGGGGAAATCCATCCCACGCTCATGCAGTGCGTATATGACTCTGACACCACATTACATAGGTAAGAAGGTAAGGTTTGTCATAATCAAAAAGGGGGAGTATGTAATCACACATTTATATATTTTGATGAATGACAAACACTAACAAAAAGGCAAGAGAATTTTTCTTATAGCATGCAGGTACCGCGTGCACAAATTCAAATTATTATGGTGTACCAGAAAATCAAGTATCAAGACCTCAAGCAAGATTGAGTATATATACTAGGTCTTAGTTATCTTGTAAGGGTATGATGGCTAAAACTCACTTTGGCTCATTTGATCAATTTAACTAAAACACTACACTTTTGGATAAAAGATTTTTTATCATGTATTAGACTAGCAAAATATTTTTTCAACCTGATTTATCATATAAAAAAAATAATATTGAAATTCAACTTGCAAACGGTGCATCTTCTTTTTAGTTGAATCAAAGGATTTCTTTTAATGTCCAAAATAATAGTACATTGTTCGTTACATATATATGTGAAACTTGGGTGCAACGTAAAGCTTTCTTTTTGAAATTAAATGATATTGATCTTGAATAAAGAAAGCTTCAGTGTGTGAAATTTGAATTGGAATCTGTATGTATATCTCAAGGCATGAACCGATTTTAACATGTGAAAATTGTTTGTTAAACCACCCAATTGATTTGCACATTAAATTTAATGGTGCAACGGTTAGCTTTTCAATTCAAATTCCAATTCAAATTGTTTTTTAAACTTTTTTAAACCACCCAATTGATTTGCACATTAAATTTAATGGTGCAACGACTAGCTTTCAATGACATAAGTCCTTTCCTTATTTGAGGTGCAACGGCTAGCTTTCAATGACATAAGTCCTTTCCTTATTTGAGGTGCAACGGTCATATTTTCAAAAGGCTATAAAAGTGGTTTTTGTTGAAAATTCATATTTTGTGAGCCAAATTGTGTTATTATCATCATACTCATAGTGCTTCAAGTTGTAATCATCTTCACTAGAAAAGTGTATGATATTGTTCTTCCTTTGCTGAAACTTTGTGTGAGGGTGTGGTATCCCTCTTTGTTGTGATTGAGGCTTCTACACAATGGTGGGGTATCCCTAGTGAGAAGGGCTCTGTTGTGTACAAAGGTTGCAAGCACCAGTTATAATCTTGTTTGTTAGTGGAAGAAAATCCCACAGGTCGAGTGGGGACTGGACGTAGGTCACTGGTGATTGGTGGCTGAACCAGGATAAAATCCTCGCGCAAGTATTCTATTTACCTCTCTTTTAATTTATTTCTTTTATACAATTGATTGCGTAATAAATTTTGTTAAAGAATTTTTTGTTGAAAAATTAAAAAGAAATTTGTAGACTCAATTCACCCCTCCCCTCTTGAGTCAAAGCCACATATTCCAACAAGCTGGTTGGCTTGTGGGCCGAATATAAGCTGTCTGCACTAGCCCACTTTGAATCTTCTCACGTACCAAATGACAATCGATCTCTATGTGCTTCGTTCATTCATGAAACACTAGATTTGAAGCAATATGCATGGCAGCCTGGTTGTCACAAAACAATGTAACTGGTTGTGTGTGAGTCACCTTCAAGTCTTTCAGTATATTTTTCAACCAAGTAATCTCACAACAAGTAGTGGCCGTGGAACGATATTCTGCCTCTGCGCTTGAACGTGACATGGTATGTTGCTTCTTAGTTTTCCAAGAAATTGGTGCTTGACCCAGCAAAATACAATAACCAGTTACCGACCTTCTTGTATCCTTGCACCGAGCCCAATAGGCATCACAAAAGGCACGTAGTTCTAGTGAACCTGTAGATGGTAACAAAATTCCCTGACCCGGTGCTTGTTTGATATACCTTAGAACCTTGTGAGCAACTTCAAGATGAGGTTGCCTAGGCTTGTCCATGAATTGACTCAATATATGGACAACATAAACAAGATCTGGCCTTGTGATGGTGAGGTAAATTAGTCGACCCACAAGACGCCTGTATGGACTTCTTTCAACTAGCAACTTCCCACTCGTTTGTGTGAGTGAAAGTATAAGACTAAGCCCTCATTCATGTTTTGATGTATGACAAACAAAGTGTATTTTGAATAAGATTTTTAATTTTGACTACACACTCATTACGTGTTAAGTTGCATGCAAGATCACTCGTCCAGCAAAGCAAAACTAGCGCTCGTCCAACACAGGGAAAATATAAGCGCTCGTCCAATGAAGTGAACCAAGAATGACGTCCAACAAAGTAAAGAGCTGAAGTCCAATGAACAACTAAAGAGCTCATCCACTAAAGGAACAACAAAGTAAAAAGCTGACTTCCACTGAAAGAACAAAGAAAGCGCGTCCACTAAAGGAACAACAAAGTAAAAAGATGTCGTCCACTGAAAGAGCACATGAAGCGCGTCCAATGAAAGAAACAGAAGAGCTCGTCTGTTGACGTGGCACATGAAGCACGTCCACTGAAAGAAACAGAAGGGCTCGTCTGCTGATGTGGCACTTGGAGCTCGTCTACTAAAAGTAACAATAGCGCGAGTCTACTGATGTAAAAGGGGAGCTAGTCTACTGATGTAAAAAGGAAAGCTCGTCTACTGACAGTAACACTTAGAGCTCGTCTACTAATGATACACACTAAATTAGAAGCTCCGTCCACTTACATGATATATAAAGCTCGTCTAGAAATTGGAGCCCGTCCAATTGCCTTGTATTAGCACGCTCGTCTACCAGTTGGAGCCCGTCCAATAACCTTGAGCTAATACTCCCGTCTGCTAACGTGACAAATGGACGCGGATATTTTTCTCTTCAAATAAACACGGATTAATTACTCTTCAAAAAGACTTGGCTATCCTTTCAGATGGAAACAGTTATATCTCAAGAAGGACGCAATCTCTATCAAGATCAAACAGAATCACATTTTGAGATCAAGAATCAAGAAAGCAGATTTTGATAAATCAGATCCAAACCTGTCTTAAATGATCCCAACGGCTATAATTTGTCTTTTATATAAAGAGGGATCAAAGGAACACTTTTCCAATAACAACACAACAACAACACATACAATAAACACAACTCATACTGATTGTGAAACAAAGTGCTTTATCTCTGAGAAAAGTGTGATAGTAGTTAGAACTTCAATTTGTATTATCAGGATTTTAGAGTCTTACTTCTACTCAATTCTTTTCGTGAATTAGAGTGACTAAGAAAGGGTATCTCTTAGGGTTTAACAACGATAGAAGGGATCCTTGGGTAAAGAAAGCTAGTGTGCTTTCTGGAGATTTTTCAAGCAAGGAGGTTATCCTTGTGTTGCTATAATTAGAATTGTGTAAATTGCTGATTATAGTGAAGAAAACCACAGAGGTGTGGGACTGGATGTAGGCTTACCAGAGGAGGTATTCGAACCAGGATAAATCGGTTTGCGTGTTCTTCTTATCCCTAAACTCGATATACTTGTTAACTTGAATCTTTAATCTGTGTTAAAATCTGTTGTTACTACTTATAATTCTTTTTGTCATCATCACTTGTTCCATAACCTAATTCTTGCGAATTAAAATTGAGTGAAAACCAATTTTCTTTAAAAGAAACACTGTTTTACTTTAAGTTGTTGAATAAGGTTTCAATATCTCAATTCACCCCCCCCCCCCTTCTTGAGACCGTAGCCACTACCAACAATTGGCATCAGGGCTAAAACTCTTGTTACAAAGCTTAATAGCTTTAAGAGATGGCTACAAATGATATCCTGGGTGATGGGGCTTCACTCACTAGACCCCCTGCCTTTAATGGCTCCCAATACATGTATTGGAAAGAGAATGCTTATCTTTCTCAAGGCTTCAGGTTTAGATGTTTTAGATGCTATTGAAAATGGTCCCTATGTTCCATTCATTCCTGATGCTAAGGGAAATAAACAAACTAAACCAAAAGATGACTGGAATGATGATGATAAAATAAGAGTTGGTTATAATGCTAAATCAAAAAATATTATAACAGCTGCTTTGAATTATGATGAGTTTTTCAAGGTCTCCAATTGCAAAACGGAAAAGCAAATGTGGGATACTCTTCAACTTACTCATGAAGGAACCAACGATGTGAAAAGAGCAAGGATGAATTCACTAGTCCATGAATATGAACTCTTTCACATGAATAATGGTGAGGAGATAGATGGTCTGCAAAAGAGGTTTACATACATTGTGAACCAGTTAGAAGGACTCGGACATACAATCACAGATGAGAAAAAGATTAACAAGATTATGAGATGTTTGAGTCGTGAATGGCAGCCAAAAATTACTGCAATTGCGGAAGCAAAGGATCTTGACACAATGCAGATTGATACTCTATTTGGTAAGTTGAAAGAACACGAATTGGAATTCAATAGACTGAAAGATCATGAAGATAAGGAGAAAAGGAAGAAAGGACTCTCACTCAAGGCTCATATTTCCAAAGAATCAATAGAAAGTGATGAAGATGAACACCTTAATGAAAGTGAAGAATCCGAAGAAGAAGACATGGGATTGCTTGTGAGGAAATTTAAAAGATTCATCAAGAAGAATAGAAACAAGAAGCAATTCAGTTTTCCTACCAAAAAGAACACAAACAAAGGTGAAAGATCTTCCTCAACAATCAAATGCTTTCAATGTGGAAAGCTTGGACACTACAAAAATGAATGTCCAAAGCTACAAAAGAAAGAAAAGTATGAGAAGAATGACAGCAAAGAAAAGAAAGGAAGAAAGCCTAGAAGAGCATACATAGCTTGGGAAGAAAATGATATGGATTCCACTAGTAGTGAATCTGAAAATGAAGAAGCCAACCTATGTCTCGTGGCAAATCATCAAAGTGATAGTGAAACCGAGGTAAATGAATCATCTCCTACCTATGATGAGTTACAAGGTGCTTTTGATGAATTGCATGAAGAATATGTTAAAATTGGTAAACAACTTAAATCTTCTAGAAAGATCATTGCAAAACAATGTAGTGACTCTGCATCTTTACAAATAAAGCTTAAAGAACTAGAAACCGAAAATTCACAATTACTTGCATCTAGTTCAATTTGCACCAAATGACTACACTAGAAAAGGAAGTTGACAAACTGAATACAACTCTATCTAAGTTTACTTCGGGTAGAGATAACTTGAATGCAATATTAGGACAGCAAAAGGGTGTGTATGACAAAGCTGGAATTGGATATAAGCCAATGGTACATGAAAAATATTTTAAAAAACTTTTTGTTCCACCCATTTCCTCAACTTGTCCTTTTGTTAAATGCTATTATTGTCTAAAGAAAGGTCATACAGCTGCTACTTGTAGACTTAGAAAGAACATTTATGTTGGCATTAAACAAATTTGGGTTCCAAAAGGAACTTATGTTGCTACTAACACTAAAGGACCCAAACAGATTTGGGTACCTAAAGGAAAAGCATAAAAGAATCTGTTTTGTAGGTGTGTTTGAAGGGGAAAACCTCAAGCTAGTTTTTGGACAGTGGCTGCTCCAAACACATGACCGGAGACATCACAAAATTTACATCTTTCACTCCCAAGGAAGGAGGAAATGTCACCTATGGAGACAACAACAAAGGAAAAATCCTTGGTGTTGGAACAATAGGAAAAAGTCCAGCAATCAAGATTGAGGATGTTCTCTATATGGAAGGGCTCAAACACAATCTACTAAGTATAAGCCAATTATGTGATAAAGGCTACAAGGTAAAATTTAACTCAAAATTGTGTATGATCGAATCTATTCATGATAATAACATAAAACTGATTGGAAATAGAATCAATAACATCTATATGCTAGACATAGACAACTTAATTTCCAATGATGCATGTTGCTTAATTTCCAAAGAAGATGAAAATGGCATAGGAGAATAGCTCACATTCATATGGATCACTTGAATAAACTGATTTCCAAAGAACTTGTAATCGGTTTACCAAATAAAAAGTTTGTTAAAGAAGGTCTATATAATGCATGCCAAAAGGGTAAACAAGTGAAAACCTCATTTAAGGCTAAAAACATTGTTTCTACTAGTAGACCCTTACAATTACTGCACATGGACCTTTTTGGACCTTCTAGGACAAAAAGCTTTGGTGGAAATCTCTATGCTCTTGTAATTGTTGATAACTTATCTAGATTCACTTGGACCTTTTTCTTAGCACAAAAGAATGAAGCCTTTAAAGCTTTTAAGAAAATGGCTAAGGTTGCTCAAAATGAGAAAGACGTGAAAATTGTTTCAATTAGGAGTGACCATGGAGGAGAATTCCAAAATGAGGAGTTTGCTAACTTTTGTGATGAACATGGTATAAAACATAATTTTTCTGCACCTAGAACTCCACAACAAAATGGAGTAGTTGAGAGGAAAAATAGGTCACTTAAAGAAATTGCTAGAACCATATTAAGTGACTCTAATTTACCAAAGTATTTCTGGGCTGATGCTGTGAGTACTGCATGTTATGTTTTAAATAGAGTTCTAATAAGGCCAATTCTGAAAACCCCATATGAACTTTACAAGGGAAGAAAACCTAACATTTCTCATTTTCATGTCTTTGGCTGTAAATGTTTTGTACTAAATAATGGCAAGGATAATCTTGGGAAATTTGATTCCAAAGCTGATAAGGGTATTTTCCTAGGTTATTCATTAACTAGCAAAGCATATAGAGTGTTTAATAAGCATACTTTATCAATAGAGGAATCTGTTCACATAACATTTGATGAGACTAACCCCAAAAGGTTGGGAAAGGACATTTTTGATGATGCAGAAGCTCTTGAGGATGAAGTGATATCTGATGAAGGAAAGGAGAGCAACAAGGAAAAGGAAGATGAAGAAAGCAATAAAGAACCTCAAGCAGAACTTCAACAAGATAATCTTCCTAAGGAGTGGCAAGCTTCAAAGAATCATCCCCTAGACAATATAATTGGTGAGATTACAAAAAGGGTAACTACTAGAAACTCTTTAAGGAATATTTGCAATACCATGGCTTTTGTATCTCAAATAGAACCAAATGTGTTGATGATTCTATTAATGACGAACATTGGATGATTGCAATGCAAGAGGAGTTAAATCAATTTAAAAGGAACAAATTTTGGGATTTAGTTCCAAAACCCAAAAGTAACCAAATAATCGGAACTAAATGGGTGTTTAGAAACAAAATGGATGAGAATGGAATAATAATAAGAAACAAGGCTAGACTAGTAGCTAAGGGATACAATCAAGAAGAAGGAATTGATTATGATGAAACATATGCTCCCGTAGCTAGATTAGAAGCCATAAGAATGCTCTTAGCCTATGCTTGTATAATGAACTTTAAACTGTACCAAATGGATGTGAAAAGTGTCTTTTTAAATGGAATAATACAAGAGGAAGTATATGTAAGTCAACCCCCTGGCTTTATTGATAGTGAGTTCCCAAATCATGTCTATAAACTTACTGAAGCCCTCTATGGACTCAAGCAAGCTCCTAGAGCTTGGTATGAGAGGTTAAGCAATTTTCTCCTAGAGAAAGGCTTTAAAAGAGGAAAAGTTGATACAACACTATTTACTAAAACAAAAGCACACAATATCTTACTTGTTCAAATATATGTTGATGACATTATTTTTGGTGCTACTAATGGGTCTTTATGCAAGGAATTTGGTGAACTAATGCAAAGTGAATTTGAAATGTCCATGATGGGAGAGCTTACCTTCTTTCTTGGACTTCAAATTAAACAATGCCAAGATGGAACCTTCATAAGCCAAACAAAGTATTGCAAGGAACTACTAAAGAAGTTTGGAATCGAAAGCGCAAAGAAAATGGCAACACCAATGAGTCCAGCCTGCTACTTGGACAAAGATGAACATGGTAAATCTATAGATGTATCCAAGTATAGAGGTATTATCGGATCCTTACTTTATCTCACTGCTAGTAGGCCAGATATAATGTTCAGTGTGTGTATGTGTGCAAGGTATCAAGCTAATCCTAAAGAATCACATCTTACTGCAGTTAAAAGAATCATGAAGTACCTCTTAGGAACAAAAGAAATGGGGCTGTGGTATCCCAAGGGATCCACTTGCACATTAATAGGATATTCCGACTCTGACTTTGCTGGATGCAAGTTAGATAGGAAGAGCACAAGTGGAACATGCCATTTATTAGGAAATTCCCCAGTGTCCAGGTTTAGTAAAAAGCAAACTAGTGTGGCCTTATCCACAACTGAAGCAGAATATATTGCAGCTGGGAGTTGTTGTGCTCAAATCCTATGGATGAAACAACAATTAATTGACTGTGGTGTTTATCTGGATCATATACCAATAAAGTGTGATAACACTGGTGCAATTAATCTAACAAAGAACCCAATTATGCACTCAAGAACCAAGCATATTGAAATTAGGCATCATTTTATCAGGGATCATATTCAAAGTGGTGATGTTGTGATTGAACATATAGATACAACCAAGCAATTAGCTGATATACTCACCAAATCACTAAATAAGGAGAGTTTCTTCTTTATAAGAAGGGAACTTGGCATAATTGATCCTCAAAATAACTAATAACAGATGGCACGCAAGGCAGCACAAGTTGCTGAAAATTATGAAGGACATGGGCAAGATGCTAAGCATCCTTAGGTGTCTGTAATTTTTTTTTTTATATTTTGGATGTTTTGATGTATTGCATAAGTTTTGAAATGCTTTATTATCAATGAATGCAAGACTGTTTTTTAAGATTGATTTCAATATTCTCCATAGTTTCTTTTTGATAATGACAAAGGGGGAGAAAGATGAACCATACATCTGAGATGAACTAGAAAGATGAACCATATATCTGAGAAATATGGTCCATAAAAAAATGATGAACCATGCATTTTCTGATATGAAAATTTTTATTTCTCTAATAAAGGGGGAAAGATATGAACCATAAGGATGAACCATGCATTTACTGTAAAAAAAAAAATCTCTAATGTGTAAATTTTTTTTTCTTCTCTGATACCTGAGTATGAACTGTTTTGAAAAGACATACTTGAACTTGTAATAAATGCAAGATGATTTTTTTTTATAATGATATGATAACACTTGATCTTTTGAAAGATATCAATGACACAGGGGGAGGACGAAAATAACTCAAGAACCACGCTAACTAAATAGCTACACTCTGATTTCTTAATAACTAAGGTTAAGTATGGTAAGGTTTGTCATAATCAAAAAGGGGGAATTTGCAAGACTAAGCCCTCATTCATGTTTTGATGTATGACAAACAAAGTGTATTTTGCATAAGATTTTTAATTTTGACTACGCACTCATTACGTGTTAAGTTGCATACAAGATCACTCATCCGGCAAAGCAAAACTAGCGCTCGTCCAACACAGGGAAAATATAAGCACTCGTCCAATGAAGTGAACCAAGAATGACGTCCAACAAAGTAAAGAGCTGAAGTCCAATGAGCAACTGAAGAGCTCGTCCACTAAAGGAACAACAAAGTAAAAAGCTGACGTCCACTGAAAGAACAAAGAAAGCGCGTCCACTAAAGGAACAACAAAGTAAAAAGCTGTCGTCCACTGAAAGAGCACATGAAGTGCGTCCAATGAAAGAAACAGAAGAGCTCGTCTGCTAACGTGGCACAAGAACCGCGTCCACTGAAAGAAACAGAAGAGCTCGTCTGCTGACGTGGCACATGAAGCGCGTCCACTGAAAGAAACAGAAGAGCTCGTCTGCTGACGTGGCACTTGGAGGTCGTCTACTGAAAGTAACAATAGCGCGAGTCTACTGATGTAAAAGGGGAGCTAGTCTACTGATGTAAAAAGGAAAGCTCGTCTACTGACAGTAACAC
Source organism: Sophora flavescens (assembly GCA_030762895.1). NCBI lineage: Eukaryota > Viridiplantae > Streptophyta > Magnoliopsida > Fabales > Fabaceae > Sophora > Sophora flavescens. Next base: position 205,331,099 of record CM061065.1, on the reverse strand, counting down.
TTGGAGCTCATCTACTAATGATACACGCTAAATTAGAAGCTCCGTCCACTTACATGATATATAAAGCTCGTCTACAAATTGGAACCCGTCCAATTGCCTTGTGTTAGCACGCTCGTCTATCAGTTGGAGCCCGTCCAATAACCCTGAGCTAATACTCCCGTCTGCTAACATGGCAAATGGATGCGGATATTTTTCTCTTCAAATAAACACGGATTAATTACCCTTCAAAAAGACTTGGCTATCCTTTCAGATGGAAACAGTTATATCTCAAGAATGACGTAATCTCTACAAAGATCAAACAGAATCACATTTTGAGATCAAGAATCAAGAAAGCAGATTTTGATAAATTAGATTCAAATCTGTCTTAAATGATCCCAACGGCTATAATTTGTCTTCTATATAAAGAGGGATCAAAGGAACACTTTTCCAATAACAACACAACAACAACACATAAAATAAACGCAACTCATACTGATTGTGAAACAAAGTGCTTTATCTCTGAGAAAAGTGTGATAGTAGTTAGAACTTCAATTTGTATTATCAGGATTTTAGAGTCTTACTTCTACTCAATTCTTTTCGTGAATTAGAGTGACTAAGAAAGGGTATCTCTTAGGGTTTAACAAGGATAGAAGGGATCCTCGGGTAAAGAAAGCTAGTGTGCTTTCTGGAGATTTTTCAAGCAAGGAAGTTATCCTTGTGTTGCTGTAATTAGAATTGTGTAAATTGCTGATTATAGTGAAGAAAACCACAGAGGTGTGGGACTGGATGTAGGCTTACCAGAGGAGGTAGCCGAACCAGGATAAATCGGTTTGCGTGTTCTTCTTATCCCTAAACTCCTACTTGTTAACTTGAATCTTTAATCTGCAATCTGTGTTAAAATCTGTTGTTACTACTTATAATTCTTCTTGTCATCATCACTTGTTCCATAACCTAATTCTTGCGCATTAAAATTGAGTGAAAACCGATTTTCTTTAAAAGAAACATTGTTTTACTTTAAGTTGTTGAATAAGTTTTCAATATCTCAATTCACCCCTCCTCTTGAGACCGTAGCCACTACCAACAGAAAGATTCTGTTCAACAGGAAATCATGATGGCTTGGCACCTAAGAACCCTGCATCTTCTAGAATTTCTAGAGCATATTTTCTTTGACACAATGTGATTCCTTGTCTTTATCGTGCAAATTCTATCCCCAATAAATATTTAAGTGGCCTCATGTCTTTCAACTTAAAATGATTTGAGAGGAAATGTTTGGTGCTTGTAATGTCCTGCAGGCTGTCCGCTAATATCACATCATCAACATAAATTAATAATGCAATAAAACTACTTGCATGGTTTTGAACAAACAATGAGTAGTCTGACCATGATTGCTGAAATCCAGCCTTCTTAAGGGCACTAGACAGTTTTAAGAACCATTGTCGCGATGCCTGTTTTAAACCATAAATTGACTTGTGTAGCTTGCAGACACGATTCTCCCCCTTTCATTCGAAACCGGGCGGGATGGACATGTAGACTTGTTCATAGAAATCTCCATGTAAGAATGTGTTATTAACGTCAAGTTGGTGCAAGTGTCATCCTCATACGGATGCAACACTAAGGAGTACTCAGACTATTGTGAGTTTAGCGATGGGAGCAAAAGTCTCTCGGTAATCAATACCTTCAATTTGACTATAGCCTTTTGCAACCAAGCAAGCTTTGTAACACTCAACAGTTCCGTCGGGGTTGAGTTTGATTTTGTAAACCCATTTGCAACCAATAGGCTTTTTGTGAGATGGCAGAGGGACAAGACTCCAAGTATTGTTGGCTTGGAGGGCTTGGATTTCATGATGCATGGCGTCACGCCACCTTGGATCTTGATTAGCCTGTTGAAAATTCTTAGGTTCTTTGTGAAGGGTCAGTTGAGTGGTAAATGTTTTATGACTTGGGGAAAGACAATCATAAGATAAAAATTGGGAAAGAGGATGAGAAGTACCTTGGGAGATGACCTCGTTCATTGAAGATGAAGGAACGGTCCTAGATGGGAGGGTTGCCTCAACATGAAAGTCCTGTAAAAATGTTGGTATTTTAGTAGATCTAGTGGAGTGTCTTGGTGGCGGTGTGATTTCCGTTTGATTGTGAGTGGTGTTCTCGGGTGGGAGATTTTCAATGGCAGGTTGGGGCATTATTTCAAGGGATGGCATATTTATGGAAGGTGATGGAGGATCTTGGTCTAAATAGGATGGATTTAAAGGTTCGAAATTCGAAGGTTATGGGATTTGAGGGTTATCGGTGCTATGAGGGGTGTTTGGGTCTATAGTGTTTGTGGTATTCTTGGGAAGAAAAGGATAAGGTGAAATAGGGTGAGGCATTGATGGTGTGGCAACGGAAGTTTTTGGTGTTTTGGATGGAAATACATCCTCATAAAAAAGAACATCACGTGAAACAAAGACCTTTTGAAGTTGAAGGTCAAATACATGATATCCTTTTTGGGCATAAGGGTAGCCAAGGAAAAGACAACGAGTGGAACGAGGGTCAAATTTTGTAGGCTTGGTGGGGTGTGTAGATGCAAAACACAAACAACCGAAGACTCTTAGTTGTGAATAATTGGGGAGTTTATTGAGTAATTTTTCATATGGTGTTTTACCTTGAAGGAGTGGTGTAGGTGTGCGATTGATGAGGTATGTTGAAGTGAGGATAGCATCCCCGCAAAACTGTTTTGGAAGACCGCTTTGAAAAAGCAAAGCACGAGCAACATTTAGCAAATGTCTATGTTTGCGCTCAGCAACACCATTTTGTTGAGGTGTGTTGACGCAACTAGATTGATGGATGATTCCTTTCATGGCATAAAAATTGTCTATTTTGAATTCTGGACCATTATCACTACGAACAATTTTGGCATTGGCATTGAATTGGTTTTCAACCATGTTAATGAACTTGACCAAGAAGTTACGTGTTTCTGATTTTTGTTTCATCAAATAAACCCATGTGCTTCTTGTGTAATCATCAACAATTGTGAGAAAATATTTTTCTCCTGAAAGTGAAGGAACATGATAGCCACCCCAAATGTCAACATGTATTAAATCAAAACAAGATTGGCTAGCAATAAAACTCACTGGAAATGGTAATCGAGTTTGTTTGGCCAATAGGAAAATTAAACATTTGTTTGGTTCACAAGATTTGTTAATGGAAAAGGGAAATAACATGGATATTTTGTGAGAAGGATGTCCAAGGCGTTGATGCCAAAGAGCAGGGGCTATGGCTTGAACAAAATTACATGATCCTTTCTCTGCTTGATTGAGATAGTAGAGTCACCCCCCAACTCAATTCTCGTCCTAATCATCTTCCCCGATCGTAAGTCCTGTATAACACAAAATTGTCTGAGAAAAATTGTAATATAAAAATGAATCCAAGGCTAGGTTGCTAATGGAAATTAAATTTAACTGAAAAAGTGGTACACACATGACATTATCAAGGATAAAGTTGGGGGGGGGGGGGGGGGAATAATCTTGCCAACATGTGTGACTTGTGCCAATGAGCCATTTGGTAACTCAACAGTATGATTTTCAACAGTTTTTGAAGTAGTGAGGAGATGAGGGTTACAAACAATGTGGTCAGTAGCGCCACTATCGAGGATCCAAATAATTTTCTTTCCATTTTGAGTGAATGGAAAGGCTTTACCTGAGAATTCATCATGATTTGAATTTTTACCAACTTGATTGGCTAAATTATTGCAACGAGTCCATTGCAAAAGTTCATCAAAGTTATTCTCCTTTGGCTTCACGATAGATCCATCAACGAGACCGATTTTGTTTTTGAACGTCAAGGTCATGCTCATGGACCGAACCCATGTGTTGTAGTTGTCTTCCACCAAAGGTTATGGTACAAGGACTGCACCTGGTTGGTCTGAATGATGGAGGTAAAGAGGGTGATTGGGTTGTTTCCATTTTGGAGTGGGAGCCATGTCCCGTTTGGTTGATGATGATGGGGTTTTTTCATTATCATCTATCATGGCTACCTAGGCTAAGGTTTGTGATTGTTGGGTTTCCCATATCGTTGCTCTGGTACCATAAAGAAACCAGATATGACTGAATTATTTTATTCATTATCAAAAATCATACCTTTATAGAAATGTTACATAATAGGATTCTAACATTATGCCTATACTCACGTATACTAAAAAGGAAATTAATTGTACTCTATCAATTACAAGAAGTACTCTATCAATTATAATAATTAACAAATTATATGGCATGATTCTTTCCTTTAACACTATGGATGATTTTACAAGAGATAGAGCAAGACTGGATCTAGGAAGAGTGCTTATCTCCACTACGGCTCCAGAGATTATCAACAAAACTGTCAAAGTAAAAATCAATGGAGTTATCTTCTCTATCCGTTTGCTTGAGGAGTCGTTTGGGGATAATTTTAACAGGACTAAAGGCCCAATTTGGTCCCTGAGAAAAACACCCGGGTCTGAAACAGTCCCTATCCAAAAAAAACTATCCATTTAGTCCTTAACAATGTGTTTATCGGGATAGGTTAGTCCATCTGTGAGTTGACCACCTTTGATCGCAGGTTACCAGCTTACGTGGCCCACGTTTTTGCTGACTTGTCAGCACCCATTTCTCAAGGGGCTGCCACCATGTTAGACGCCCAAAACGCATGTCGTTTCTCTTCCCAACTACCCTACTTACCTTCTTCTTCCTCCAGCTTCGATGTTTCACTGTGTGAAATCCTAGGACTTGTTCTCCCTTGCCATTATAAACATTTTTCTTCTCCTTCCCCTATCTGATCGCTACCCTCGTCACTGTGCACCCTTTCCCTCATCAATTCTTACTGAATCCCTAATTTCTATTTCGCCCCCCTTCCATTGTTGGACCAGCACCGAAATGAGTTGGGCGTCTAACAATGTGTCCAACCATGACTATAGTTGGAGTGCTTCCTCAAGCATTGTAACCCCAAAGTTCCCTCCTCCACGTTGTATTTGTAAGAGACCCCGTGTCATCAGCACTACAAGAACACTGAAGAACCCAAACAGACCCTTCTATGGCTGCCCTTTATATAAGGTAATGAATCCCTTACTTTAGTTCCATATTGGTTGGCCTATCATCTTTACATTCTTGCTGGTTTTGGCTACAGAAGAAGAAACCACATTGTGGCACATTTGTGTGGGTGGATGTATATAAGGCGCAAATGGAACAAGAGAGACTTAAGGAGATGGAGATGGGAGATGGGAGAATTCCTCAGGTGGAGATGGAAATAAGCGAGATGAAAGCAAAGATGAACGAAATGCAAGTCAAGAAGTTGCTTATATCCAAAGATGTTGTTTATCTCCAAAGATCATTTGGAGTTGTGATAGGGGTTGTCTTGGTTTTTGTTGTTATGGTTATGATATTTTATGTATAGAAGTAGTGTAAATGTCATGGAAAGTTAGGTTAGTATGTGGTTGTAATATTTGGGTGAAAAAGTTATGTAATCCATGCCTTTTGGCTTTTATAATGAAATGGAAATTTCTGTTTTTCTAATCAAAGTTGTAAAAGAGGTGAAAGGTAAATAATACCAACAAAATAACTCCGAAATGTACTTTTCATTCATATGCATTGTCAATTCATTACAAATATATCCTGTCATTGTCAAAATAACCTTATAATGTTCCAAACAACAAGATAAAACACAAAACATTATCATAAATAACTAGAACATATAACCTAGTAAACTACTGAAGACTCAAAAAGAGGACCAAATGTCCAAATGTATTCAATCTACTGCTCAATTCCTTCTGCATTGTCACTTCACTCTTCATTTTTTCTTCTTGCCATTATCTTGCAGTGGTGGTGGTGGTTTGTATCCAGGTGTTAGAATGAACTTGAATAGCCTCTCTGCAGTCCCGCTACTTGCTGCTGCCAATGTCTCATTTGACACAGTTCCCTCACCCTGAGCATATGTTGGAGCTCTGTATGGCCTAACTGGAGATGGTGGTGGGCGTATTGATTGTATTCCCACTGCTGATGAAGGACTTTGGGTGAAAGGAGGTGAAGTTAAATGTGGTCTAACTGTCCCACGTGGCCTGATAGGTGTTGGCCTTATAGCTGGTGATAGCGGTGGTGTACTCTGATCACTCATTTCCTGAAATCAGACAGATCAAACCATTGAGGAATTTTGAACATGTAAATATCGTGGGCCAAATTAGTCCCTATCAAAATGTTTAGTGGGCCAAAATGGTCCCTTACAAAATTCATATGAGATAGATTAGTCTCTTGTGGAATTGCAGAGTCTGTAGTATGTGTTCCTTGAATGGGTTGTTGGTTTCCCTCAACTAGTTCCTGAGTCTGAAAAAAAATAAATGTCATAAGAAAACTACACATGAATACAACCCAAAACTTTGTACACCTAGTTACCTGTGTTACATTTTCTTCCTGAGGCTGTGATTGTGTCAATGGCACCTCTTCTTGTGCTGCATTTTCTATAGGCTTCTTTGGACACCTTTTCCTAGCAACTTCTGGTCTAGCTGGTCCCTTGCAAGTCTTCTCATAATGTCCAGCTTCTCCACACTTAAAGTACCTGACTTCATACCTCTTTCTAACTTTGTTTTGTTGGCTACCTGGAGCTTCTTCAGATGTAGCATCCTTTCTTCTGTGCTTCTTTGGCCTACCAATAGGCCTCTTCAGTTTTGGTGGTTCAGGTTTTGGGTGGTCAGTTTCTGACCAAAATTATTTGCTGGGAATTGGGTGGATCCAGTGCTCATATGTTGCATTAAAGGCTTCCATTGTTAGCCATTGATGCACAAAATCCTCAGGACACTCATTCTTGTAGGCTATAGCTGCTATGGCATGAGCACAAGGCATGCCAGTTAGCTGCCAGTGGTTGCATGTGTATGTCTGCTGACTCAAGCTCACTCCAACCTTTGACCCATATCTCTGAACTTCAAACTTCTCATTGTCTGGGTCACCTGTCCAGGTAGGTGTCCACTTATTGCTCTCAAGCTTCAGTTTTTCTAGCTTCTTCTGCTATACTGGTGGTATTTTTTCTTTGTATGGCCTCAACACCCTCATGTGGCCACTATGCCTCCTCATCAAATAACATCGCAGCTCCTTCAACATGGTCAAAATTGGTTTCTCCCTGTACTTGAGTGTCTTACTATTCCAGACCTCACACATGTTATTAGTCATATTATCTAGTTTGGGCCAATGGCTATAATAGGCCTTCACCCATGCACTTGGCTCAATAGCATTCAGGTAGTCGTATGCCCTTTCATTCAGTCCCCTTAGTCTTTGCATAGTTGTCTTTAACTCTACCTCAGTTGTGCTCTTTGCACATTCCCAAACAAGCCCACGCAGATCCTTGTCCTTCCAGTACTTGATAAAGTTTTTCCAAATGTGAAGCACACAGTTTCTGTGATGTGCACCTGCCATAACCTCCTTAAGAGCAGGTACTAAACGCTGCAGCAATGAATATGTTGGAACGGTTATAATAGGCATAATTCAATATTCAATATTCAATACATTATTCGTGGGTCAAATTAGTCACTAACAATTTTTAAGTGATACCAGTAAAGTCCCTAAGAAACATGATCGTGAGCCAAATTAGTCCCTATTAACATGCACTACACATGACAGAAACACACTACAAAATATGACAAGCAGAAATAGATTCACGGTAACCATATACATACCTTCTGCTGATCTGATATAAAGTTCCATCCATATCTCTCATGACAGCCTATATCCCCTTCCAAAAGTGTGAGAAACCACTTCCAATTATCCTTTGTCTCAGCATCCACCACGGCATAAGCTATGACATAAAACTGATTGTTTGCATCTAGCCCATCAGCTGACAACAACTGACCACCATAATAACCCTTCAAAAAACACCCATCTAGGCCAATGAGTGGCCTACAACCAGCCTTAAAACCTGACTTGAGGCCCTCCAAACAGATATACAAGCGATCAAACAGTGGGGACCCTTCCATTCTAGGTGAAACATCCATCCCAGCAGTTGATCCTGGGTTGCTTTTCAACACCTCAGCAAGGTAGTCCCATGTCCTACCATATTGATCTTTTTCTGAACCTTCCACAGCAAGCCTAGCTGCTCTCAATGCTCTTTGTAACACCCAACTTTTTATTTTCCGATTTTTATTTTTATCAGTAAAAGTATTTTCGCTGTATTAACCGGTATAAATGTATTTATTTATATTTCTATGAACATTTATGAGCATTAAATGCAAGTAATCATGACATTTAGGTAAAAAGACCAAAATACCCCCAAGCTTTCGCGGGTATTAACAAGACGCATCTACGCACTCTTAACCACTCATTTTACGTGGTTGAAAACCTCCCACCTCTCTCCAATTTCGTGCATCCACCTCCAATAAATCTTACCTATTTTATTTTGCTTTCGTTTCATTATTTTCCTATCAAAAATCGAAATCGGGTAAACGACGGAGCTGCGTACGGAATTTCCGGGAACCGCTATCAGATAAGATCGGTGACTCATTAGTGAGTCACTTTGTGTGGCCCAAAATCAGTCACACCTCCATCAAATGTGAGCCACATATTTAATAACCATAGTTAAGCAAAGTAACCGTAGTTAGGTTAATTATTAACTATGGTTAAACTTATATTAATTAAATAATCACAAAACCCATTAAATCAATTCCTTATAACCAAACAAAGCCTAAATATAGCCTATAAATACTCTTCAAAACCATGGCCTCCCTCCCTTTTCACTCACACTGGAAACCTTTTCTGTGAAACCAATGGTGATTCAGGGATTGTAGGTTTATCGACGTTAGGATGATTTCATCTGAGGTTGATTGAATTTATTATTATTATTGAATTGTTTATGTGATATTTTGTGGTATTTGAACATTTATGATATTGAGGATGTTTGTTGTCTGTCACGACCGTGATGGTTGTCATGGCCAGGCCGTGACAGGTTCTGTTTTGTAGAATTCTTGCATTTGATGTCTGTCACGACCGTGATGGCTATCACGGCCAGGCCGTGACAGAGTCTGACTTTGTTATTTATTTGATTTGATTATTATGCATTGGTTGTGATAAATTGCTTTATATGATATTGAGATATTTGAATATTTCCTGATATTGTGTGTGCATGATCTGCTTGGTTTTTAATACTATGCCTAGTTGATTTTAAGTAAGGACATATGTTGTTCGGGAGATGATTGTTTGGGTGAGAGAATGAATTGACATATGTTGTTTGATGCAAATACTTTTTCAGTCCATGACGCGTTGATCTGATTTATCCTATCAAAAGATAGAAGTGTACTATATTGAGATTCTAACCTATCAAAAGATAGAAGAGCACTAAACTGAATCCTATCCTATCAAAAGATAGAAGAGCACTATACCGGATCCTATCCTATCGAAAGATAGAAGGGCACTATGCCGAGTCTTATCCTATCAAAAGATAGAAGTGTACTATGCTGAGTTCTTTGCATCAGACTGCCATGGACTACTAACGAATGTGAAAGGAATAGAGACAGTTATGATAGTATAAGTGTTTAGACTACATGAGCGGAGGGTAGAGGACAATATCATAATTTGAGGATGATTGGTTAGTTATGTGTGTTGCTCGTCTCTGACATTTATTGTATGATATACTATGACTCTTTTCCGCTTTTTGATGATAGAACTATTTCTTATTCCGTATATCTTTCTGTGTGTTGTGTTTTATTTCTGATGTGGTCGTATGAGAAGACCCGATGGAGGAACCAATTGCTGAGGAGTTAGATGGAACTCCTTACGAACCAGATGCTGGAGGTCGAGCTGTGATTCATGGCGATTAGAGTATAGACAGTATGGCCAGTGTGTCTAAGGAATATTTATATTTTCCGCTAAGTACAACTTTTGTTTAAGTTTATACCTGTGAGTGATCCTACCGCGAGGATACCCTAAACAGTGTTTTGGTAATGTAATAAATAAACAGGTGTGTATTTATGTAATATAGTTTTGGTATGTTTTATATCTGCATAAGTTATATAATTATTAATTAAGTTTTAATTTTTACGTATTTTCAACAATAAGCGAGCGATTAAGTAAATAAATATTAAGGTTTTAATGTAATAATACGATGGGGCACATCGGGGTGTCTCATTTGGTGGTATCATAGCAGTTCGATTCTAATCGGACTGCTGAGGTCTAGGAAGTTGTTACTGGCCGTGTCTAGTTGAATCCACATCGGATTTCAACTATGCTTAGAAGATCGGTAGTGTGTCCAAATCCGATGCGATAATTTACATTAGTGTGGCATATGGTATTTATATACTGGTCTATGTGGTATTATATGTCATACTGATAAGAGCGAATGATTTCTTTTACAGAATCATGGCTCGTGGAAGAGGACGTCCGATCGACAGTGATGACAGAACTCCTGAAAGAATTGTTGCAGCTAACAATATGGAAAATATTCATACCGGAAGTGGAGGAGAGTCATCTGAGATTCACGATATCATGAAAATCATAGTTACTGCTCTGTTATTACAAACACAGCAGAATGCTGAGATGCTACAGATGAACAAAGAACAGCAGGAACAACAGAAACAAAGGAGAGCTGCAGCAGCGGAAGATGCCGGAATGGCTACTTTCCTGAAAGGGAAGCCACCTCAATTCCGAGGAGAGTATGACCCAGAGAAGGCAGAATGGTGGGTACAAGAGATCGAGAAGATATTCGATACCATGCGCCGTAGAGAGGATAGGAAAGTGATGTATGCTGCCTTCATGTTAACTGGAGGAGCAGAATCTTGGTGGAAAGGCAAGCGAAGATTGCTGGAGGCTGAGGGCAGAATGATCACTTGGCAGTTGTTTAGAAACTGTTTCTTTGAAAAATATTTTCCGCGTCTAGTTCGACGCGAGAAAGAGAGGGAATTCATGAATCTCAAACAAGGCAACATGACTGTTGGTGATTATGCATCACGATTTGAGGCTCTGATTAAGTATTCTGAATTTTATCAGAAATTCCCTGATGAGGATTGGCAATGTAGAAGGTTTGAGGAAGGACTCCGACATGAACTCCAGAGGGCTACAGTTTCTCTCGATATCCAGAGTTTTCCAGAGCTGGTGGAGAGATGCGGTGCGATCGAAAGTATAGATCAGAGGCTGGCTGCTGAGCAGAAGCAGCAAAGGATTGGAGGTCCTATTCGATCAGATGTGCAGAGGAGAGTAGATAGTGGTTCTCAGTGGAGACGGGAACCATATAACAAATTAATGCAGACAGCAGTTGCACCAGACCTCGAGTTCCTACAGACCCGGTGGGTGGAGCGGAGCAGCCAAAGCAGAGAGAGAGGTTTAGGTTGTTACTTATGTGGAGGACCGCATTACCTGCGGGATTGCAAGGAGAGACCTGGTTGTCTCCATTGCAGTAAACCAGGTCATTTTGCTCGTGAGTGTAGACAGAGAAATAAGCAACAGAATGTAGCTACTGGTAGAGGAGCTGGAAGTTATGGAAGTGAAGCTGGGATAAGAGATCCAGGAATAGGTCAGCAGATGGCTAGACCCCCAACCACTGGGAAGGTGTTCACCATGAGGGGAATTAATTCCTCTCTTCGTGCAGATCTCATAAAAGGTATGTGTAATATTGTTATAATCGGAATAGTGGAATACGCTCCAATGATCTAAGAATTGTGATTTGATACTTTGAGTAGGAAGTTAGGGTTGTATTGATCGTGGTGTTAATCGTGGAAGTTAGATGTGGAAATTGATTGTGGTGTTAATTGCAGGAGTTAGATGTTGGAATAAGGTTTTCTGGGGGAATCAGTATTAAAAAGAGAAAAGGATTAAGTTTTAGTTATGTCCTTTGAGGATGTTAGATCAAGTTGGAAAGGTTAAGAACAATGAATAAAATATAGTGATGGATAAGTTCGAGGATAAATAGAATGATATAAGAATGAATTCTATTATGAAGTTACCGCTGTCACCTAGGGGAAAAACAGCGATGAGAAATATAATGTTGGATCTTTAGATTAAGATACGATTACAATATGATGTCTAATGTTGAGTTAAGAAATTCCGAGGATGGAATTTTTTCTAAGAGGGGTAGTAATGTAACACCCTACTTTTTATTTTCCGATTTTTATTTTTTTCAGTAAAAATATTTTCGCTGTATTAACCGGTATAAATGTATTTATTTATATTTTTATCCGAGTTCATGGAGATTGATTTTTATGAAATAAAAATCATATTCATACTCTATCTTAGGGTAGAAGCTTACGATAAAAATTTGGGTTGAAAATTCAGACGGAACCTGGTCTGCGTTTTCACTGACAGTATAATAATTTTCTTGGAGAAAACCAAATTTTGACTCTTGAACGAAATGGTTTATATTTAAATCATATTTCTAACGAGTTTGGTTGTTTTGAAAATTTTCAACCGAAAATAAAATATTACGCTTTTTACGGGCGTAAAACCCTAATCGGGAAACCGACGGAGTCGAGAAGGGAAGTGCAGAGACCCGTCAAGAGATCGGACAACGAGTCATACATGATGACTCATGGAGGATGAGTCACCAAGCATTTATGAGCATTAAATGCAAGTAATCATGACATTTAGGTAAAAAGACCAAAATACCCCAAGCTTTCGCGGGTATTAACAAGACGCATCTACGCACTCTTAACCACTCATTTTACGTGGTTGAAAACCTCCCACCTCTCTCCAATTTCGTGCATCCACCTCCAATAAATCTTACCTATTTTATTTTGCTTTCGTTTCATTATTTTCCTCTCAAAAACCAAAATCGGGTAAACGACGGAGCTGCGTACGGAATTTCCGGGAACCGCTATCGGATAAGATCGGTGACTCATTAGTGAGTCACTTTGTGTGGCCCAAAATCAGTCACACCTCCATCAAATGTGAGCCACATATTTAATAACCATAGTTAAGCAAAGTAACCCTAGTTAGGTTAATTATTAACTATGGTTAAACTTATATTAATTAAATAATCACAAAACCCATTAAATCAATTCCTTATAACCAAACAAAGCCTAAATCTAGCCTATAAATACTCTTCAAAACCGTGGCCTCCCTCCCCTTTCACTCACACCTTCATTCTCTTCATCTTCCTCACCAACTAAGTTACAAAACCCTAAGAACACCGAATTCCCACAAAACATATGACCCTCTTCCTTTATGAAACTCGGAAAACACTCAACATAAAAGTTGTTCCTCTTTCTCTCTTATTTCCAACAAGCTAAAGATCATCAAAAACGGATAAGTGGATTGGGAGATAGGATCAAAATAACGAAACTGCCCAGAATTCTCAGCAACCCACGAAACAGCAGAAATAAGTCCCTTTTCACCCCTGTTATGATCCGAACCAAATGAAACCTTCAAAACCAAAATTGTTCCTTTTCTTATTATCTTTCTATCAAGACAAAGTTCATTATTTTTGGATGAGTATACTGTGAGATACACTCACAATACCATCACACCCTCAAGCTGTCCAGTTTTCAGCTTAGTGAAGGTTGATCATTTTCTTCATTTATTCAATCTTCAAGAGGTAAAAGCTCATCTCCTTGATCATATAAGCTTTCATATTCATGTATTTCTCATGTTTATGCCATGAATCATATTTTTCCATTCCTAGATCTAGAACTTCAAAGAATTCTAGAAAATTGTAGAAAAATCATAAAAATGTGAAACCAATTTCTATGATCTAGTTATGGTCCCTCCTTTATTTATCCAAGAGCATGTGATCAAAATCATTTTCCTTCCCTATTAACCATTAATGGCCGAACCTAGGTAGGAAAATGGGTTTGGTGTTTTGTTGTTTTGAAAGTTAGTACTTGACTTAAGTTCTATAATACATGTATAGCTTAAACCCAAGAGCTTAGGTCCAACAAAAATCCCTAGCTTAAATTCCTAATATGGGCCGAAACCCTAACCCTAAAGGTTAGAGGATTTTGTTTCAAATTTTAGTCTTGTAATAAGTAATCTATGTTAGTTAAGACTCTAGTAACTAGGATCCAAAAGATGGCATTAAGAAGATAATCCTAAACATATTTTCTAAGTCTTGGCCGAACCTAGCCCTAAAGTGTCAAATATGGTTGTTAATTGATTAAGTATAGTTATGTTGTTTGAATGAAGGTGGTTGTGTTAACTCGTGGCGGGATAACGAGGATCGTCGTGTACGTGTTTCCGGTGATAACTCAGGTGGGGGAAAGAACCATTCCATCGTCGGAAATCAATAAGTAGTATATTATAGGCGACCTAAACCCTACTAGTAGTTGAGTAATCGACAAGACCAAAATCACATTGGAAACCTTTTCTGTAAAACCAATGGTGATTCAGGGATTGTAGGTTTATCGACGTTAGGATGATTTCATCTGAGGTTGATTGAATTTATTATTATTATTGAATTGTTTATGTGATATTTTGTGGTATTTGAACATTTATGATATTGAGGATGTTTGTTGTCTGTCACGACCGTGATGGTTGTCATGGCCAGGCCGTGACAGGTTCTGTTTTGTAGAATTCTTGCATTTGATGTCTGTCACGGCCGTGATGGCTATCACGGTCAGGCCGTGACAGAGTCTGACTTTGTTATTTATTTGATTTGATTATTATGCGTTGGTTGTGATAAATTGCTTTATATGATATTGAGATATTTGAATATTTCCTGATATTGTGTGATGCATGATCTGCCTGGTTTTTAATACTATGCCTAGTTGATTTTAAGTATGGACATATGTTGTTCGGGAGATGATTGTTTGGGTGAGAGAATGAATTGACTTAGAGGTGCCTAGCTTAATTAAGTTATCTAATGGATGAGATGTGACATAGAATGCGAGTTGAGGTTATGATGGGAGCTTGAGGTACAAGGTTGTTATTGATTTGAGATAGTGAGATTCATATAGAGGCTTTGATGCAAATACTTTTTCAGTCCATGACGCGTTGATCTGATTTATCCTATCAAAAGATAGAAGTGTACTATATTGAGATTCTAACCTATCAAAAGATAGAAGAGCACTAAACTGAATCCTATCCTATCAAAAGATAGAAGAGCACTATACCGGATCCTATCTTGTCGAAAGATAGAAGGGCACTATGCCGAGTCTTATCCTATCAAAAGATAGAAGTGTACTATGCTGAGTTCTTTTCATCAGACTGCCATGGACTACTAACGAATGTGAAAGGAATAGAGACAGTTATGATAGTATAAGTGTTTAGACTATATGAGCGGAGGGTAGAGGACAATATCATAATTTGAGGATGATTGGTTAGTTATGTGTGTTGCTTGTCTCTGACATTTATTGTATGATATACTATGACTCTTTTCCGCTTTTTGATGATAGAGATGTTTCTTATTCCCTACATCTTTCTGTGTGTTGTGTTTTATTTCTGATGTGATCATACGAGAAGACCCGATGGAGGAACCAATTGCTGAGGAGTTAGATGGAACTCCTTACGAACCAGATGCTGGAGGTCGAGCTGTGATTCATGGCGATTAGAGTATAGACACTATGGCCAGTGTGTCTAAGGAATATTTATATTTTCCTCTAAGTACAACTTTTGTTTAAGTTTATACCTGTGAGGGATCCTACCGCGAGGATACCCTAAACAGTGTTTTGGTAATGTAATAAATAAACAGGTGTGTATTTATGTAATATAGTTTTGGTATGTTTTATATCCGCATAAGTTATATAATTATTAATTAAGTTTTAATTTTTACGTATTTTCAACGATAAGCGAGCGATTAAGTAAATAAATATTAAGGTTTTAATATAATAATACGATGGGGCACATCGGGGTGTCTCACTCTTGACAGTTTTTTATCATTAAGGTGCACCGTAAAATCCTCCTTGAAAATGTCAAAAGCCTGACTCCTTTTAAGCTCAGGCTGTGTCAGTAATCGCTTCTCCAGTTTCTTAGCAACCCACTTGTTGGTGGCAGCCTTGTTCTTAAAAACCCTGCAGCAAGTATGATCATCCACCAGAGTCTTCAACTGGTAAATCTTGTCCAGGCTATTCCATGAACAGAAAGCAACCCATGGACATTCCTTCACCTTACAAACAGTCCTAGCCCTCTACTTATCATTCTTATTCCATACAAATTGCCTTCCTAGTGCAATACTGT
This sequence comes from Sophora flavescens, assembly GCA_030762895.1. NCBI lineage: Eukaryota > Viridiplantae > Streptophyta > Magnoliopsida > Fabales > Fabaceae > Sophora > Sophora flavescens. Next base: position 205,315,038 of record CM061065.1, on the reverse strand, counting down.
AGTCTTTCACATCATTCTTAAACTCCTCCAATTTTTTAAACTCCATACCAGCCTGTAGCCTAACCTGTCCAAATGAGATATCTGAGTTGAACACTGGGAATGTGGGCCTTGAGTTGCCCTCGTTGTCAGTAGAGTCTGGGGTTTTCTTCTGCTCAGAGTAAGTTTGGTAACCATTCTTCTCAAATGAGTTGATGTCACTATTTTCATCCCTCTCACTATCTAAAGATGAGACAGTGGGGGCTGCCTTCTTCCCCTTCACTTTTCTTTTTTGCTTCCTCATGTAACCTTCATCACTATCACTGTCAGTCACTGGAGGAGGCCTATAAGGAGAATCTTCCGCACTGTCATAGTCATCATCAGTCACCAAGTCCTTGAATGAAGCTTCAATTGGTGTAGAACCATTTGCCTGAACATTCTCCTCCACCTCATCAGGATCAACAAAGACTGCATCTTGCACACCTAGAACCGGATGCTCAAAATACAAGTGAATTGTGTAATACTCTCCAGTCTTGTACTCCATAGCAACCTCACACATGCGATTGATGTCATTGTCTCCCTCGACTGGTCTTAAACCAGTCACAAAATCCTTACGACCCGGATGCATCCACCACATAGCCTTGAAGTCATAGTACCCCAAGTTCTTGAACATCACCACCAAATCAAAATAGTTGACTAAGTCAACATCAATTGGTGGCATGGTGTTGACCCTCCTATCAATTTATTTTAGTACCCCATCCTGCCTTACCAGTTTTCCTCCATAGTGAAAGAAGAAGCGAATATGTGTAAGCATCTGCAAACAAGAAACAAACAAACAACTCAGATGAAGTTAAACAATGCAGAATGACATTTTTGTCCACTTTACAGGCTAGCAGGGACCACATGGGCCCACACAAATGACACCCAAATGCCACACACCCAACACATTGACACAGGGACCACATCCGTATGTAAAATAAGCATTCAACAATCCAAAAATGGATAAACAATGAAGAAGGGACCACAATGGGGTTTGTTTGCATCATTAAAATGTTGTTCCAAAAAGAACTTTTCAATAAATCCCCAAACCCCCCATTCCTAATAACATAAACATCAGACCCACCCATGCACGAGAAAGCCAAAATCAGCAATAACACAAACCCTAAACCCTAACACTCGATTCTCCACATTTCAAACATGAAAAACCCAAAAGCACGGAGATTAGGGAAGAATAAGAAACATTACCTTCAGAAATCAGATTGATTCACGGAATTCTTCACCCTTGAGCTAGTTGGAAGACGCGATCCCCTTTACTTCTTCTCCTTCGTGTGGTCTTTCTTACCATAGTAAATGTGAATGAAACTGAGCTAGATGCGTTTTGCAGAGACCACCCCTTCAATTCCCCTCCCACGAAACGGCATGCATTTTGGCTTCTCTGGTGGTGGTTTTTTTTTAATTTTTTTAATCATAATTTCCGTGGTGGCAGCCGCTTGAGAAATAGATACTGACAAGTCAGCAAAAACGTGGGCCACGTAAGCTGGTAGCCTGCGATCAAAGGTGGTCAACTCACAGATGGACTAACCTGTCCCGGTAAACACATTGTTAAGGACTAAATGGATAGTTTTTTTTTGGATAGGAACTATTTCAGACCCCGGGTGTTTTTCTCAGGGACCAAATTGGGCCTTTAGTCTTTTAACAGGCTATTGTCGGATTGGAAATATCAACATTCGGATGGGTTTTCATCTGAGGAGGAGGAAGACCTTCTGTTCAACAGTTTTACGGCGGTGCCGGAGTCTGAGCTGGTGGCGGGGATTGCGGAAGATGATGTGATATGGTTAAACAGGGAATTTTCAAATCCCCCGTTTGGCAGAGGTGGCAATATCGAGGCAATAAGTACGAGTAGATGTGGGGAAAAGTCAGATGTTAGGGTGGCTCAAGGTGGGATATTTGACAAACCTGAAGCAAGTCAGAAGCTTGATGTGCCTAGAGAGATGGAAGGGGAAGAGTATGTGAGCAATTCTTATTCAACGGTCCAAAGGGCAGGTTCCATTTGTTTGAGCCCAACTAGAGTTGATGAAGATTTGGGCTACTTGAGGGGTTTATCGAAGATGTTGGAGGCTGGAAAACTGGGCCCAATCAATAAAATTTCTATTGAGATCTGTCCAAAGAATGTGGGGGTCGATGGGAACACTAAAGACCAAAGGAGGAGAGTATTACCTATTTGGGCCAGAGGACCTCAGAAGCAGCAAGTTCACTTGGTAGCGCCTTTGGTGAGGGAGGAAACCTTGGGTCTTAAGGATATTGATTTGCAAGATTGTGTATTTAGTGGAAAGTCAAATTATGGAAGGCCAATAAGATATGATGGGCCAGGCGCTGGGAGAGTGGGAGGGTGCACTCCACAATTCAAGTGCAAAGGTGTGGGTGGGGACGAAAATATAGAGCTTGGTGGAAAAAATGAAGAAGGGAATAGAAGGATTAGGAAAACCAAATCATTGAAAGGGGAATTATTTCCCTTGGTCGAGATGGGCAATTACAGTCAAGGCTCTAAACAATTTGGGGCGCAAGATGGTCATGTTGGAGGCGATGGAGTTTGCAAGCAGGATCTCCTTGGGGACGCTATGAAGAGGTAAAGTATCGCTGATGGAAAGAAAATTATGGTTCGTGACTCTCAGATATCTGAAACGGACCAGGTTAGCGAATCCTTATCCGACTCTCAAATTAACAATATGAATAGAGCAATAATTAGAGCGGTAGCATACCGTGAAGCCAATGAAACATGGGAAGTAGGAAAGAAAATAGGGATGGTGTCAAAGGGTAATGAAAAGGAAATTATTGAACAGTTGGTAGCAATGGATCAGGCACGGTACAAGCAGGACACTGGGGCAGGTGTGGAAGAGGTTAATTGATGCGGATTGGGTCCTACAATATCATGGGCCTGTGTGGGAGAATAAAGAAGAGAGCAATTAGAAGTTTAATAAAGGAAGAGAAGTTGGATTTCATTTGCATTTAGGAGACAAAACTTGAATTGGTTGATAACAGGTTATGCCAAACCCTTTGGGGGGGAGGCAGATGTACAATGGGTGTTTAAAGGGGCTATAGGGAACTTAGGAGGGTTACTATGTATGTGGAACAGTAAGAGTTTTGTTAAACACGAATCTTTTACTGGCCAAGGTTTTCTAGGGGTTAAATGAAATGGGGCAGTTCTCAGTTACCATGTTCTATTCTCAACATTTACTCGCCATGTGGTTTAGCAGGTAAAAAGGTCATGTGGGAGGAACTAATTGAGTTAAGGGCAAACTATCTAGGTGATGCTTGGTGTTTGGCAGGTGATTACAATGCGGTCAGATCGGCTAGTGAATGCAGGGGATTGGCTGCTCAAATGAATAGTGGGGAGATAGAAGAGTTTAATGACTTCATTGAGGATTTGGGGATGGTGGACTTGCCTCTAACCGGTAGAAGATACACTTGGCATAGAGCAAATGGGGTGTGTATGAGCAGAATAGATAGGTTCTTATTATTTGAAGAATGGTTGGCTTTGTGGGATGATCTTTCTCAATGGGGGTTAGCAAGATCGGTTTCGGGTCATTGCCCGATTATTTTGAAGTCTACTACAACTCAATGGAGTCCTAAACCTTTTCGTTTTATGAATTGCTGGTTGCAACATCGAGATTTTGAGAAGTATGTGTCTGATTCTTGGTCTCAATTCGCTACTGTGGGTTAGAGTTCTTATGTTCTCAAAGAGAAGTTGAAACTGTTGAAAGGCAAGTTGAAGGATTGGAATATATCTCTTTTGGTAACCTAGACATAAAAATCAGCCACGTAATTACAGAAATAAAGTTGATCGATGACAAGGGAGAGGTTGACTTTTTAGAGATTGGTGATGTCACGAGGAGGAAGGAGCTTTTTGAGGAGTTTTGGAAAAGGTCGCGAATGAAGGAATCATTTTTATATCAAAGGTATAGATTGAAATGGATCAAGCTTGGTGATGCAAATTCTTATTACTTTCATGCATGTGTTCAAAAAAGGAGCAGGGAGAATAAGATTATGAGCTTATGGCTGGATGGGGGATGGGTTGAGGATGTTGCAAGGGTAAAGGAAGGGGTAGCTAGTCACTTTGAAAAACAATTCAAACAAAGTGATTGGTTAAGACCGGTCATGGACGAGATTTGTTTCAGACAGATTTCGAGTGAGGAAAATGGAAAACTAACAGAGGCATTTTCTATGGAAGATGTCAAGTCAGCTGTGTGGGATTTCGAGTGAGGAAAATGGAAAACAAAGTGTGTGTTTGTACAACCACTGTTAATCAACCAGCATTCTGAACTACTCCTTGTTGAAAAACATGTTGCCACAAAAATCTGATCTTCTTCGTCTTGCTCAACAACCTGGGGATTGACTTCATGCTGTTGAGTTTTGCCTTTGCAGATGACAGCTTCATATCCAAGCTGATTGCAATTGCTGCATTTTGCATCTGGTCTTCTCCAACATCTGAATGGCGGGTGGCCTATTTTGCCGCAGTGGTGACATGGTGGGTAATTTTTCATTTTACCCTTGCCTTTGCTTTGGTTGTTTGCAATACTTCTAACTTCATGATGCTTGGCTGGTGATAAGCCTCTGGCTCATCTAATTTCCGGCTAGAAAAGGGGTAGATTTTGTGCCTAATTAGGCGAGTCAACCTCGCTAATCTCCCAAATTTGCCTTGTTTTGTTCCTAAGTTAGAATTTGATTCGTTTAATGCATTTTTAGTAGTTTTTAGTTTATTTTGAGTAGAATTACGTTTTTCGTTTCCTTTTATTGTTTCAGGTTAAAAGTGAAGCTCTTAGAGTCAAGGAAAATGAAGAAAACAGTGGAAAAGCAATTCTGGAAGTTTCACCTCACGAGACAGGATCTCGCCTCGCAATCCTGAAGACCAGCCTGAACAGCAACAGTCACCCTTTCTGTCTTGCCTTGCGAATCACCATCTCGCCCCGCGAGCCTGAAGGCCTGACTGTGCCAGAGATGTCACCCTTTCTGTCTCGCCACGTGAATCACCATCTTGCCTCGCGAGAATGCCAATCTCTGAAGATCTGATTCATAAGATTCGCCTCGCAAACCAGGTCTCGCCCCGCGAGCGGGCGAGACCCAGAACCTCTATTTATAGGCTGTTTTAGGGCAGATTAGATACCTTTTGTTCACCACTTGTTTTAGATCGTTTTTTTTTAGACGAATCCTTATTCTCTGGAGCTGCGTCTCCCTATGTTATTTTCCTATTTTACAATTATGATGAACTCCAATTGTTTGTGCGTTGTTACAAGCATGAGGAACTAATTCCCTTGTCTAAGGGATCAATGAAACCACCCATGACGGTGTAGCGTTCAATGTGATGTATGTTTCCCTCCTTTACCTCAATTCATGTTTTCCAATTCTGACTTTATTGCGTTGATCATAAGCATGCATGATTGACTAGTTAACGTGATGAGGCTTGATAGGTAATTCGCGTTTAGAACTTGAATTGGGATCACTGATTGAATATTGTACGAGAGTGAGTAGGAGATCACTGCAACCTTATAGGGAACAAGATTTAATAGAGTTTGATGATTGGGTTATGAGACCGTAGCAAGTAATTAACTCAATCATTGAATACGTCCTATTGAGCACGATAGTGTCATTAGGAGAATTTGGGGGTCCTGGTTGACATTGCAATTGAACTTAGGGAGGGGATCATCATCACTTGGGTACTATGCATAATTGGGTAGGTGGATTTGTGACCTTAGATGTTTAATCCAGATTTTAATTCTTATCTTATCTTAATGCTACCTACTTTATCTCTAATTGATTGTTGATTTAAATTGCTATCCTATTTTATCTCTCTTCTCAACCACTTGCTTTTACTTAGTCAAACGTATCGAATTTCTTGCAAATTGGTAGAATTGGTAGCCCAATCCCTGTGTCCGACCTCGGTAATTACTTACCGTGTTTATTACTTACGACGACCCGGTACACTTGCCGGTGACTCAACAAGTTTTTGGCGCCGTTGCCAGGGATTGGCACAACCAATTTTCTTAATTTTTGGGAAGTTTGATTATTTGGTTAAGCTATTTTTATTTTTATTTTCTGTTATTTATTTACTATTATTTCTCTCTACTTCTTTGATTCCACTTGGTCTTGCCTAGTTTTTGTATGCGAGGTACCCTTTCACAAGAGGACTTGCTCTTTGATTCGGAGATCACCAAGACCGAAAAGTGATTAAGGAAAGAAGCCAGAGAACGAAAGAGGCTTAAAGTAATTAATTCTGAGGGGATGGTCGAAGCAAACCCTCCTCCTTACAAGCCTCTCTTCGAGTACAATCTACCCAATTTGGATGATTGTGCTTTTTCTATCGTGAGGGGCAACCTCAATACAGATTCCTTCAGAGTGGAAGGATGTGTCACAGCCCAGATCCGTGAGAATCAATTTGATGCGGGAGGCAAACAAGACCCTTATAGACACATCACTCGCTTCCTTGAAGCTTGTGACATGCAGAAGACAAGAGGAGTTTCTCAAGATGAGTTTCGCTTGCGGCTATTCCCTCTCTCTCTTAGGGATACCGTTCGCGATTGGTTTGACAGCTTGGATCGCAACAGTATCACAACATGGGAGCAAATGGACCAAAAGTTCCTCACTAAATATTTTCCTCCTCAGAAAGCGGCACAAGCAAGAGTAGCCGTCACATCTTTCAGGAAGACAGAAGATGAATCTTATAATGAAGCTTGGGAGAGGTATAATGTGCTCTTGAGAAGATGTCCTTCGGCCTTATTTGACCCGATCTCCAAGGTTCAACATTTCTTTAACGGGTTAAGGGGGCGCTACCAGATGAATTGTGATGCCGCTGCGGGCGGTTCCTTTTCTTATTTATCAGCTGAGGATGGATGGGCGTTATTGGAAAAGATGTCCAACAATGATTACAACCATGGTAGGGAAACCTCAGGTGGAGTCAGTTCTGCGACAATAGAAGCCATCCTAGAGCAAAATAAACTGTTGTAGATGCAAAATGCGGCATTGTCTGAGAACAAAAAGGTTAATGTGATACACGAAGGAATGCCTCCGGGTTGTGATAATTGTAATGGAGATCATGACATTCAGAGTTGTCCGTTCAACTTCTCTCAAGAACATGTGGACTCATGCCACAATTTCTATGACAGCGTGCCCTGAACAACTATCGGAGGAAGCATGACAACGATTACAGTCAGAATCAGAATAGGGGTTATATGAGGAGAGACCATCCGGGTTTCGCTTGGAGTAATGCTAGTGGTGGTCTAGCCGGGAAACAACAACCTCAACAGAATCAGAGGCCAAACTATGGAATCCATCAACGCAATACTCAGCAGGCTCTTCCAGGGCCTAATCAATTGCAAACAAAAGATGGTGGAAGGCAACCTTGGGATTTGGCTATAGAAAAGACGAATGCGGCAATTGAGAAGTTATCAATCAATTCAAGCACAGCCATTGACAAGTTGGCAACTCATACAAGGTCGGCAATTCAGAATCTAGAGACGCAGATGGCTCAGCTCGCAAAGCAACTAAATGAGCGTCTCCCAGGCACTTTCCCAGGTGATACCGAGAACAACCCTAAGAACCAATGCAATGTCGTAGCAACTAGAAGCGGTAGGGTGTTGGGATCTAACAGGGGTGCAACTAGTTCTCAGGAAGCTAAGGCCTCGGAACAGTCACATGTTGAGGAAGAGCAACCTAAGAAAGAGGAGTTAGCAAGTGACAAGGCAACGGAGCAAGGGGGAAGGTTAAAACTTGTAGATGAAGAGTTCCGAAAAAAGAAGTGGGTTGAACCCAAAGACCTCCCGCCCTTCATGAAGGTACCATATCCTGAAAGATTGAAGAAGCCTTTACAAGATAAACAGTTCAATAAATTCCTTGATGTCTTCCGCAAACTTCAAATTAACATTCCATTTGCGGAAGCCTTGGAACAAATGCCATCTTATGCCAGGTTTATGAAGGAGCTTCTCTCCAAGAAGCAAAAAATAGTGGACGAGGAAACGGTTGCTTTGACCGAGGAGTGTAGTGCCATTCTTCAAAGAAAACTACCTCCAAAGTTGAAGGATCCCGGTTCTTTTTCTATACCATGCACCATTGGGGAGATAACTCTAGGAAAGGCGTTGTGTGATCTAGGGGCAAGCATCAACTTGATTCCCCTCTCTATGATGAAGAAGTTGGGGATCAAAGAAGCCAAAGATACACGGATGTCACTCCAACTAGTCGATCGTTCTATAAAATATCCTTATGGGGTGGTCGAAGATTTGTTAGTGAAGGTGGACAAGTTCATATTTTCGACGGATTTTGTGGTGCTTGATATGGATGAAGACGCCGAGATCCCTCTCATATTGGGTAGGCCCTTCTTGGCCACTGGGAGTGCTTTGATAGATGTGCAACAAGGGAAACTCACCCTACGGGTGCAAGATGAGAATGTAGTCTTCAATGTCTTTGAAGCAATGAAGCACCCCGCTGAGAGGTCGGATGTGTATCGAGTGGATATGGTGGACTCAATTGTCAAGGCAAAGGCCACTAGATAAGCCCATGGTTCTTCACTTGCACAAGTGTTGGTAGAATCCCATGATGATGATAGTGAGGAAGAAGACCCTTTGGGGGATGAGGACTATTTGAGTGCTTAAAAAACATGGAAGCCTTACCGAGTCTCCCAAAGGATGGATGTGCAAAGGAAAAGCTCAAAAACGAAGGAATGGAAGAAGATAACAAAGCACCGGAGTTGAAGCAACTCCCAACCCACTTAAGGTATGCATTCTTGGGGGCGAAGGGACAAAATCCGGTAATCATTAGCAATGCCTTGAAAAAGGATGAAGAAGAAAAGCTATTGAGAGTTCTTAGGGAACACAAATCCGCCATTGGGTGGAAGATTTCGGACCTAAAAGGTATAAGCCCTTCCCTATGCATGCATAAGATTTTGATGGAGGATGATTATAAGCCGGTGGTTCAACCACAAAGACGGTTAAATCCCATCATGAAAGAAGCTGTGCGTAAGGAAGTGATTAAACTTTTAGATGCCGGAATCATCTATCCAATCTCGGATAGCAATTGGGTTAGTCCAATTCATGTGGTCCCAAAGAAGCACAACCGTGGTGGTCAATGAAAGCAATGAATTGATCCCAACAAGCTAGGACCATCACGGGGTGGAGAGTATGTATCGATTATAGAAGGCTAAATGAGGCAACAAGGAAGGATCACTTCCCTCTTCCCTTCATTGATCAAATGATTGAAAGGTTAGCTGGGTATGAGTACTATTGTTTCTTAGATGGTTACTCCGGCTATAATCAAATTGTGGTGTATCCTCAAGACCAAGAGAAGACGGCCTTCACTTGTCCCTATGGAGTCTTTTCCTATAGGAGGATGCCCTTTGGATTGTGCAACGCTCCTTCTACTTTCCAAAGATGCGCGCTTTCTATTTTCTCGGACATGGTGGAGAAATGCATTGAGGTGTTCATGGATGACTTCTCGGTCTTTGGGACCTCATATGATAACTGCTTGAAGAACTTGACTTTGGTGCTTAAAAGGTGCCAAGAGACTAACCTTGTGCTCAATTGGGAGAAATGCCTTGGGGCACAAAATCTCCCAAAGGGGGATTTAGGTTGATAAAGCCAAGATTGAGTTGATTGAGAAGCTTCCCCCACCAACCAATGTAAAGGGGTGAGGAGTTTCTTGGGTCATGCCAGGTTCTACCGGAGATTCATCAAGGACTTCTCCAAAATCGCAAAGCCGCTTTGTGACCTTCTTGCGAAGGATGTATCCTTTGAGTTTAATGCTTCTTGTTTAAATGCTTTCACTATTTTGAAAAAGATGCTTGTCACCGCACCCAAAATCACTGCACCTAATTGGAATTTACCATTTGAAATCATGTGTGATGCTAGTGATTATGCGGTGGGGGCTGTTTTGGGACAAAGGGTGGAAAAGCTAGCTCATGTCATTTATTACGCAAGTAAAGTTTTGAATGAGGCACAAGCTAATTATTCCACCACTAAAAAGGAACTACTTGTTGTGGTTTTTACTTTAGATAAGTTTAGATCCTATATTGTGGGGTCTAAGATTGTTGTTTCCACCGATCATGCGGCCATAAAACACTTGATGACAAAACAAGAGGCCAAACCTAGATTAATTCGGTGGATTCTTCTTTTGCAGGAATTCGATCTAGAGATTAAGGACAGGAAGGGATCCGACAATGGTGTGGCGGACCACTTATCTAGGTTGGTCAATCCCGACACCGAGGAGGAATTGTTAGACATCAAGGAAGAATTTCTTGATGAAAAACTGTTTGCACTCATTGAAAATTTCTCTACTTGGTTCGCGGACATGGCCAACTTCAAATCTTCAAATGTGGTTCCGCAAGGTTGGACTAATCAACAAAGGAAGAAGTTCTTCTCGGATACAAAGTATTATGTGTAGGAGGACCCCTATCTTTTCAAGCAATGCTCGGATGGGATCCTAAGAAGGTGCATTCCCCATGACCAAATCGGAAACGTGTTGTGGCATTGTCATAGCTCGGATTATGGTGGGCATTATGGGGGAAATAAGACCGCAGAAAAAATCCTCCAAAGCGGGTTTTATTGGCCAACGCTCTTCAAGGATGCCCACACCTTTGTTGAGAACTGTGATCGTTGCCAAAGAGTTGGCAACATCTCTAAGCGGCATGAACTCCCCTTGAATTGCATGCTTGAAGTAGAGCTCTTTGATGTGTGGGGGATAGATTTCATGGGATCATTCCCACCATCTTTCCCATATCAATACATTTTGGTGGCGGTGGACCATGTGTCAAAGTGGGTAGAAGCAATCCCAACAACTACGGATGATGCGCGGGTAGTCATGGAATTCCTAAGGCGCAATATCTTCTCGAGGTTTGGGGTCCCTAGAGTGTTGATTAGTGATGGGGGATCCCACTTTTGCAACAATCAAATGCACAATCTTCTTGAGAAGTATGGGGTCAAGCATAGGGTCTCTACTCCTTATCATCCCCAAACAAATGGGCAAGCGGAGGTATCCAACCGTGAGTTGAAGCGTATTCTTGAGAAAACCATCAACTCCTCACGGAAGGATTGGTCAAAAAGGTTAGATTATGCTTTATAGGCTTATAGGACCGCCTTCAAGACTCCAATTGGAAGGTCTCCTTACAATTTGGTGTTTGGAAAGGCATGCCACTTGCCGGTGGAATTAGAGGAAAAGTCTTATTGGGAAATTCGAGAACTCAACTTTGATTTGACGAAGGCTGGTGAAAAAAGGCTTTTGGACTTAAATGAGTTGTCCGAGATCTGCATGCAAGCATATGAAAATGCAAGAATCTACAAAGAGCGGACTAAGGCATGGCATGACAAGCACATCTTGCCTAGGAGGTTTAAGCCCGGACAAATGGTACTTCTTTATAATTCAAGGTTGAGACTCTTTCCTGGAAAGCTAAAATCAAGGTGGTCGGGACCATTCAAGGTTCTCCAAGTTTTTCCACGCGGAGTAGTAGAATTAGAAGCGGCCTCTGGCAACTTCAAGGTAAATGGGCAAAGGCTAAAGCATTACCATGGGGAATCAATCCCAAATGGCAAGCAAGTTCTTCTTCTGGATTAACCCTTAGGGGTGACTTGAGTCAGGCTCGGGACGTTAAACAAGCGCTACTTGGGAGGCAACCTAAGCTAGATATCCTTTATTTATATTTTTTTAAGTTTCTGTCATTTTCTCTTCTGAAAAAAAAAGAAAAAGAAGAAGAAGAAAAAAAACAGATTCGCCCCGCGAATCCACAGTGGCCTCGCGAGACAGAAGCCCTGAATCTCAGAGGCTTGCTCACGCTTCTGTCTCGCGTCGCAAGAGCCACTTTCGCCTCGCGAATCTGGGCATCATCAGCTGTTGGAATTCCAGATTCGCCTCGCGAGTGATGTTTCGCCTCGCGAATCTGCAATTAGGGTTTTCAATTTGGGGGGAAATTTAAAATTCGCGTCGTGAGAAGTCTCTCGCCTCGCGAAAGCTGAAATGTTTATCAGCCCCGCGAGCGGATCGCGAAGCATTTTCGCGACCCTTCACTGTTCTTTCCCTTTCTCGCGTGCGTTCAACTCCATTCCCACTCATTTCACTGCCTCACTCACTCTCACACTCTCACCCTCATGCATTCGCATTCCTTCATCTCTACAAGGTAAGTAACATCTCACTTGACTTCACTCTTCGCTTGTTTATGCTTTGTGGAATTCAAACAGTCACGACCACACACTGTGCACTAACTGTCTGTTATAACTGGTAGTAGGGTAGATGCCATGATCATGACCTTGTCTAGTCTAGGGAGTGTTACTGCTCATTGTCATCTGATCTGAGTAAACGATGAAAGTTGATCATGAAGGCTTAGAGTCCTTTAATATTCCACAAATGCAATTTGAAACTAACTACCTAATGATTGATCTGAGTATTATGGTTAGTTGTGTTAGGAATATAGTTGGGATGCTGTCCGGGTATTCGTTGCATATTTGCATGTTAGTGGGACAGTGGGGTGAGCAATTGGGATGTTTAGCAGGACAGAATTACACTGAATTTGTGCCTCTGTTATACATATTCTGCAATACTGATTTATGAACTGTACTGGGATTTTTCTGATTTTCAGGTTATGGCCCCGCCTAAGAACACCGCTGCCGAAAAGCAGCCGGTTAAGCGCAAGAAGCGCGCATCTGCTCATGGGGACGACATAGAGTTGCCTTCAGGGTCGGGCGCCTCCTCTAGGGCCACCTCCTACTCTCCCAGATTCTGCTCTCCTGATCACAGGAAGCATTGGGACCTGGTGGTGAGAAAGGAGATGGTCTTAGAGCGGCGTGTGTCCTTGGTGGGCAACAACTATGCAGTGTCTCCGAGCAGATACGCAACCGAGGTTGGGAGGTGTTGGCTGATCTTCCTCACCGGTATGATATCAAACTGGTGCAAGAATTTTACGCCAACGCTCTCAAACTCGAGGTTTCAGACCCGAGTTGTGTGACGGAGGTTCAGGGGGTCCCCATTACATTCACTGCATCGGATATTAACTCATGCTTGGGGATCCCCATCGGAGAGGAGGCTTGCGAGTACGAGCAGCTCCCCGCGGTGCAGGCCCTAGCTCAAGCCATCGTTGACACCTGATGTGTCCAAGGAGCTGCCTGGGAGATGGGAACGTTGGGGAACCTCTTGAGGTTGAGGAGGCAGGACCTCACCCCGAATGCCAAGGTCTGGTCGGCGTTCTTACACGCCAACCTTCGAGTGAGCTCTCATGAGTCCACAGTCACCGCCGCCAGAGCCCATCTCCTCTACGGCATACTGACGGGTGATGTGCGCGCTGCGGATGCACGCTCGTGCGAATCCGGCAAGTGTACCGGACTGCCGTCAAGTAATAAAAGATATCGAACCCACAGAGACTGTGTTCTCGAATCGCAATCGGTTTTCGAATCGATTAGATCTGGACTTTTTAGAGGGTTTTGAAAAAGGTTTGAATTGAGAGATAAACAAACAGAATCAATTAAAACAGAGAACAATTGTTTATGGGGTTTTAGATTTAAAAGGATTCCTAGGGATTTGGGTTACCTTTGAGGTTGTTTATGTTGCTAATCTGATTTACCTTTGTTGATTACCGAAATTGCCTTGAAGGCGAGTTTATCCTCTAATAGCTTAAGCTCCATATAGGGTTAAAATAGCCGTGCACAATTGACCCGAGCAATACTATAGTGGTAGTCGATCCCAGATTGGACCCTTTGCGTTCCGTGACAACTCGTTGCTCCTCGAGGGACGGCTTCTAACTCTCGTGATTTCAGTCCCAAGTCTGACTTCTATAGGTCCGACACCCAAGTTCACCGCTAGGTTCCTCCTTGAAATGTCTCAGTCATGCAAATAACCTAAGTTCACCGCTAGGTTCCTCCTTAGATCATCCACATCTCACAAACCAGTGGCAGCCGGGCTTTACGAGTGAAACACCCTAGAAATCCTAAGGTCACCGCTAGGTTCCTCCTTAGAACGTCTACGTCACGCAAATAAACGGTTGCCGAAATTTATGAGTGATTAACACACTAGAAATCAGATCTAAAGCAAATCGTAATTAACAAAGAGTTTACATCAAATTTACATCATAAACAAACTTGGGCAGAGCCCTAATCCCTAGAAACAAACTACTACTCCAGTCTTGCCATGGAGATGACAAGCTGGGTTGACAACATAGTGAAAATCAGAAAAGAGAAGAGAGGAGAAGAAGAGAAGAGATCTATAATCTATGCCTAGAGTAGTAGCCCCTAAAGGTCTGATGTTTTCTGCCTCTGCCTGGTCCCTTATTTATAGAATTGGGCAGTTAGAGTCCTAATCCAACTCAAATTAGATCCAATTCTGTTACTTCTGAGCCAAGTAATACGCGTCACGGCCGTGATGGCTATCACGGCCTGGCCGTGACGGATTCTGCCTTGAAAATTCTTCACTGGTTGGTCTGTCATGGCCGTGATGGCCATCACGGCCGTGATGGCCATCATGGCCTGGCCCTGACAGCTTCTGACTTGTGGTGGTTTTGGGTCATGGCCGTGATGGCTATCACGGCTAGGCCGTGACAGACTCTGACTTCAGCCTTTGTTCTTTTTCAGTTATGCTCGATCATGGCCGTGATGGGCATCACGGCTAGGCCGTGATGGGCTCTGTTTGGCTCATTTTCTTCAGTTTTAAAGCTCCATCTTCATCCAAACTTCATCATGGTTGATCTTGAGCAATTTACCCTTGATATCTGCAAAACAACACACGAAAACCGCCTTACCCGTTCCAAAGGAAAATTAACCTAAAATCTAATAAAAATATGCCTAAACTACATGAAAATGCATGCAAAATGATGGACAAAGATGAGGTGAAATCACACTCATCAAATCACCCCAAGCTTAAAACTTTGCTTGTCCTCAAGCAATTACTCAGGCCATAAGATAAATCAATCAAAGCATGGATAGTGAACCAAGAACCCTAGAAGCTAATCCAAGTAATAGGCATTTTTAATAAGCACTCAAGAGATAATCAAGTTCAAGTCCAATTAGAAGCTTAGGTTCTTCAAGTTCATGTTCTCACTGATTTGGGCACTCATCTCACCTCACTCAAGTGTTTTAGGGTTTATTGACAATTCACTCCATTTCCTCAAGGAAAGTATTTTACCATAGGCTTGACTATTAACCAAATCTCTACTTTATTTATGAAAACACTTATGAATCAAGAGGTCTTTTCCTTTGGTTGTAATGTGGCCTAGGGATTTATGTTAGGTGGGAAAATCAAGGAAAAGGGAATTTCAAGAAGGCTAGACAGATTATCAAACATTACAAAGCATGACACCTTCTAAAATACCCCTTTTTGGGCTTTGGTTTACTTTTCCACCTTTCTTCCTTCTATTTTTTTTTTTCTTTTCTTTTCATTTCTCACTTTCTTTGTCATCCCCTTCTCCATTTTTTTTCTTTTTCTTTGTGTTTATTTCATTTTTATTTGTTTGGAGAAGGGGAGATTTTTAGCTCAAGAGAAATATTTTCATCACATTCTTTTTCCAACTACCATTTTGCCCTTTTTGTAATACTTTAAAAGGTGCCATACCAAACATTATTCATCAAAACATTTCATGGTACCAAGAAAAGTATCTTTTTCTTTAGGCTCAAAATTGGGCAACTAAGGGGTAGCATTTATCATTCAAAGCTCGGGAGGCCGGAAAAATACCTAGTGCCTCAATAATTTTCAAAAATGTTTTCAGAAATTTCCAAGTTTTGAAATGGTTTCAAGTCAAGTTCTAGAAAATACAGTCCATGAGGAATTAAATCACTCTTTCACAAGAAATGGGGTAGATTTAGTGAATACCCCTTTTGGCTCAAAATCTTACATTTTAGTAGTTCAAAAATCAGTGAGGAACACAAATCTAAGGAACCACATGCTAATTATCAACTATCAAATGACTATCTCAAGAATTTTTATTTTTAGCCATATCACAAGAATAATGAAAAATTGGGTTCAAAATTCACTATCTCAATTCATTTGGCTCCAAGTTCTCACAATCGGATGCATGTTCTAAGTGAGAGGCAATCTAGAGAATGTGATCATACCAATCTATGCCTATGTGAATGCAATATGAATGCAACAATGCAAATGCAAAAATAAATACCCCTACCCCAAGCTTGATTACTTACATTGTCTCCAATGTAAATAATCAAGTCGGGGAGAGGAGAAAAATGGAACAACTTACCGAGTCGGTAGCGGGTGTTGGCTTCACATTCCAGACAAAACTTGGGTAGAAATTGTATCACGGCCGTGAGGCTCATCACGGCTAGGCCGTGATCGTTTCTGATCCTCAGGAGTTGCCCTGTCACGACCGTGATATACATCACGGCTAGGCCGTGATGCTCTCTGGCCTTGGCATCCTACTCATCACGCCCGTGATGGTTGTCACGGCTAGGCCGTGATCCTTTCTGTGCTCTTGTTAAATTCATCACGGCCGTGACCACTGTCACGGCCGGGCGTGATGGCCTCGACTTTATCTTTTTATGCTCTTCTTCTCTTTCTCATCCCCGAAAACACTAGACAAACCTATTAATGATATTTTTGCCTCTTGATCTTCTCAAATTATTCAAGAGGTGAATGCAAAAACAAAAGGAAAAAGGGAAGAAAACTTGGGTTGCCTCCCAAGAAGCGCTTATTTATGGTCTTAAGCTTGACCAAACTTCCTTGATCCAACCGGGTCGGTGGGCGTAGAAGTGCAGGCACACTTCTCTTCCATGGAGCTCCTTCAAATAGCCGTTTCTGCTCATACGGCCAATAATGCTTCCGCTTCGCTCTTTTCTCTCGGAGCTTCCTAGCCTTCCTTCCTCCCGACGAAAGTTTTATTTCAGTATGGACAGCAACTCCAATTCCATCACTGCTAGGTGCATCATTAGCCATGCATACCTTCGGAGTTGCTTCCATGTTCAGTTCTTCTTTTACCACTGGAGATGTTGTATCAATTCTGCACACATGGCTCTCAAAAGGAAGGTTGTTATCAGAGTTAGACAATTGAAAATCGATCCTTCCTTCCTCTACAGTTAGAGAGAGCTTCCCATTCCTTACGTCTATTACTGCTCCAGCAGTTGCCAAGAATGACCTTCCTAAAATGATGGGGAATTCAGAATTCCCTTTCATATCCAATACCAGGAAGTCGGTAGGGATGAAGAATTTCCCTACCTTCACAGGGACATTCTCTAGTATGCCTAGAGGAGTCCTAGTTGAGCCGTCCGCAAATTGTAAGGAGAATTTGAACGGTCTCAACTCTTTACTTTCCAACCTTTCCATGATAGTGAGGGGCATCAAGCTCGCACTAGCCCCTAAGTCACATAAGGCTTGGTCAATGTGCACTTGTTCAATTGAGCAAGCGATGGAGAAACTACCTGGGTCTTTCAGTTTAGTAGGCATTTTAGTCTCTACATCTACTTGCTTTTTCCTGACCAACCTCTGTGGGAAAGGTATCGGGGGTTGGTACGGTGGTGGAGGGACATATTTCGGTTCTGGCTCTTCTTTTTCGCTTGTGTCCTCCTCCGGGTCCACGTCCATTTCAGCCACCCCCACCCCAAGCTTATCATCCCTCAAGTGTATGACATTGCAATGCTCATTGGGATTTGCTTCGGGTTGCCCCGAGAATGCACCCTTAGGTCTCGAGTACGTGCTGGCTTGTTGGGCAATCTGGGTTTCTAGCATCTTGTTATGAGTTGCTAAGTTGTCTACCTTAGATGCTAGATCCTTTATTGCCTCACTCACTGCCCTTCCTTGTTGTCTAAACTCCTCATTATGTTTTGTCTGAGTTTCGACAAAACTTTCAAATAAAGTCTCGAGTTTAGATCTTTGTACCGATGGTACCCCGTGCTACTTTCTTATTACCTTGACCTCTTGGAACTCATGGTTGAGCGTGTTGCTTTGTAGTTGCCGTAAGAGAGGTAAGGGTTGTTTCTTCTTTGGTTGTAGGGATTTGGGGGAGCATAGTTGGGCAGCTTCGGGTTCGTATCATAGTAGTTGTTACAAGAGTTCACTTGCTCACCCGGCGCCTGGGATCCATGTGGGCATCCCATCATGTCATGTCCCCGCATTCCACAAATCACACAAACAACGTTAGTACCACCTAATGCACTCACATTAGCTATTTCAAGCCGATCAAAACGTTTATTAAGTGAGTCTATCTTTGACATAATAAGATCTGTGCTATTTACCTCAAACTTACCCCCCGAAATCTTGTTCGGGTTATTACCTCTTTCGGATCCCCATTGGTGGTAGTTGGTGGCGACATTCTCGATGATGTTGAATGCCTCAGTGAGAGGCCTATTCATAAACGCTCCACCGGCTGCAGAATCTAGTGACACCTTCGAAGAGTAGTCTAATCCATTATAGAAGGTGTGCACTATTAACCACCTCTCGAGTCCGTGATGTGGGCACGACTCCAGCAGTCCCTTGTATCGATCCCAAGCTTCCGATAATGATTCTCCGTCTTTCTGGAAGAAGCCGGTGATCTGGGTTCTTATGTAGGCCGTCTTGGATGGAGGAAAGAATTTCTCCAAGAACGCCTGCTCCAGTTGGTCCCAAGTAGTCAAGGTGTTAGCGGGAATTTGCTTTAGCCAGGCCTTTGCCTTTCCAAAGGAGAGATGAGGGAGAAGATCTCAAACGCACAACATCGACTGAGGCTCCATGAATCCGGATTGCATCGGTGAACTCTAAAAATGTCTCTATGTGATCGGTTGGGTCCTCCGAAGGCAATCCTCCGAATTGATGTTGCCTAATCATGTTGATTAGCATAGGTGGTATGGTATAGTTTTCCGCCTCAATCTCTGGCCTTGCAATCCCAGTTCGCAAGCCTCTCGCATTTGGGGCTGCGTAATCCTTCAAAGGTTTTGTATCCGGTTGATTCGCCATGAGTGGAACGGGACTCAACCTTTCTCCCTCTCTTTGTAGTCTTCTACGTCTGTGGAAGGTCCTCTCGATCTCCGGATCAATCTCACTAAGGCTCCCAAGACTTAGAGATCTTTGCATATAACACACAGAGATGGATACAATAGAAGGAAAAGAAATTTTTGATTTTTTTTTTTTTAAATTTTTTAAATTTCAGAAATAAAAATCAAATAAAAAGAAAAGGTCCAGAAAAATCAATTCAAAATTTGAATTGAGATTCGAAAAGGCACAGTCCCCGGCAACGGCGCCAAAAACTTGATGTGCGCGCTGCGGATGCACGCTCGTGCGAATCCGGCAAGTGTACCGGACTGCCGTCAAGTAATAAAAGATATCGAACCCACAGAGACTGTGTTCTCGAATCGCAATCGGTTTTCGAATCGATTAGATCTGGACTTTTTAGAGGGTTTTGAAAAAGGTTTGAATTGAGAGATAAACAAACAGAATCAATTAAAACAGAGAACAATTGTTTATGGGGTTTTAGATTTAAAAGGATTCCTAGGGATTTGGGTTACCTTTGAGGTTGTTTATGTTGCTAATCTGATTTACCTTTGTTGATTACCGAAATTGCCTTGAAGGCGAGTTTATCCTCTAATAGCTTAAGCTCCTCTCGGGTTACAAAAGCCGTGCCCAATTGACCCGACCCCTACTCTCGTGGTAGTCGATCCCAGATTGGACCCTTTGCGTTCCGTGACAACTCGTTGCTCCTCGAGGGGCGGCTTCTAACTCTCGTGATTTCAGTCCCAAGTCTGACTTCTATAGGTCCGACACCCAAGTTCACCGCTAGGTTCCTCCTTGAAATGTCTCAGTCATGCAAATAACCTAAGTTCACCGCTAGGTTCCTCCTTAGATCATCCACATCTCACAAACCAGTGGCAGCCGGGCTTTATGAGTGAAACACCCTAGAAATCCTAAGGTCACCGCTAGGTTCCTCCTTAGAACGTCTACGTCACGCAAATAAATGGTTGCCGAAATTTATGAGTGATTAACACACTAGAAATCAGATCTAAAGCAAATCGTAATTAACAAAGAGTTTACATCAAATTTACATCATAAACAAACTTGGGCAGAGCCCTAATCCCTAGAAACAAACTACTACTCCAGTCTTGCCATGGAGATGACAAGCTGGGTTGACAACATAGTGAAAATCAGAAAAGAGAAGAGAGGAGAAGAAGAGAAGAGATCTATAATCTATGCCTAGAGTAGTAGCCCCTAAAGGTCTGATGTTTTCTGCCTCTGCCTGGTCCCTTATTTATAGAATTGGGCAGTTAGAGTCCTAATCCAACTCAAATTAGATCCAATTCTGTTACTTCTGAGCCAAGTAATACGCGTCACGGCCGTGATGGCTATCACGGCCTGGCCGTGACGGATTCTGCCTTGAAAATTCTTCATCGGTTGGTCTGTCTGTCATGGCCGTGATGGCCATCACGGCCGTGATGGCCATCATGGCCTGGCCCTGACAGCTTCTGACTTGTGGTGGTTTTGGGTCATGGCCGTGATGGCTATCACGGCTAGGCCGTGACAGACTCTGACTTCAGCCTTTGTTCTTTTTCAATTATGCTCGATCATGGCCGTGATGGGCATCACGGCTAGGCCGTGATGGGCTCTGTTTGGCTCATTTTCTTCAGTTTTAAAGCTCCATCTTCATCCAAACTTCATCATGGTTGATCTTGAGCAATTTACCCTTGATATCTGCAAAACAACGCACGAAAACCGCCTTACCCGTTCCAAAGGAAAATTAACCTAAAATCTAATAAAAATATGCCTAAACTACATGAAAATGCATGCAAAATGATGGACAAAGATGAGGTGAAATCACACTCATCAACGGGCCGCACGATCAACGTCGGGGGAGTCATCGCCACAGATATCCAAATGAAGGCGAACTCCCGGGTGCTGAAGGAGAGCTTGGGGCATGGACTGCTGATCACCGAGCTCATCCGCCGGGCGGGGGTGCCGGTGAGTACAGTGATGGAGAAGGTCCCGCGGCAGCCCATCGACCGGGAGTACATCTGGCGTTTCTGTTACTTAGCCCTGGCCCCACCTAGGAAGCCGCCACCCCTACCCACTCAGAGGCCACGATCAGCGGACATGGCTCTGCTCTTGCAGAACCAGCAGGCGATGAGGCGGGATCAGGAGGTGCTGCGAGAGTTCTTCCGGGAGATGTCGTTGGCCCAGCAGGAGGGTCGGGTGCCCATATACCCCTCCGAGGAGGAGCTGTCCCTTCGGCTTGGGTGGCAGGACTACCCTGGGGACCAGGGTGCTATGCCACAAGGGGGGTACCCGAGGGACCAGAGGATGAGGAGGCACCGGAGGACCAGGGTGACCCGGCGGACGACATTGATTTTGATCAGTGATCCGGGCCCCTGCATGACTTTATTTAGAGTTCTAGCTAGTAGTTTCGATATGGTTGTACACTGATAGCTAGCTAGAAACTCTGTCTACTGACCTTTTACTGATAAACTGGGATAGCTGTATATATTTACTCTTTTTTTATGTTATTGCGTTAACTTTCGTGTTTGCTTGTGAATGGATCAACATGGAGAGCCCGGAATATCATGGGCCAACCAATTGGATGAGGATGAGGCCGAAACTAGCCACGCTGTGAAGCGGGGTAGTAGAAAGATGAAAAGAGGCAAGGCAATCAACTGAAAGCATGGGGTCCGCTCGGACCCCCTTGAGATAAAAAATTTCTTATCCTTTCTCTTTTTCTATTCCTTCTCCTTCTAATCTTATTAGTAATTTCACTTGTGAATGCATGTTCAAAAAAAAAATGGATTTAATTGAGGAAACTCTCAAGTTGAATGCATGAACTAACCGAAAATAGAAATTCAATGAACCCCTCTCGATGCTTTCAATGTTGAAAGGCCCCTAGTGAAAATAAAGAGGTTGAACTTAGTTTGATTATTGTGAATGCATGATGTACAATAAGTTTGGGGTGAAGGGGTGCATGCTTGGGAATTGTATCTCGGTCAAATAATTTGCAAAATAATCCGGTGAGGAATTTGAGCCTCCAACATTGTTTTAATTGTGTGAATCACTTTTAAGTTGCACCTTCTCGGATTTGCTTGAATCTGTGCATGGTTTGCATATTTATATGTTGCATCAAATGATCTAGGAAATTTTTCTTTGAAATAACTACTTGGCCATAAATTGAACCAACCTTGATGAATGATCCCTAGTTAGCCACATTGAGCCTTGAAGCCTATTGTTCTTGATGACCTTACATTACAAGCCATTAACTCATAAAAACCATGATTTTCCCCTATCCTAGGATTTAGGAAAGCATGGAATTTTAGCTTTGTGAGCGTTGTTGTGGAACTAAGTTTGGGGTGGCTACAAAGTTCATGAATCATAGTTGAGAAAAAGAAAAGCAAAATTAAAGGCCGAAGGCTTGAGAAAAGAAAGAAAAAAATGTGATGAAAAGTATTGAATATATGCCAAAAAGGGCAAAGTGAAAAAGTATAAAAAGGAAAAGGTTTGTAGCCACCCAATGCAAGGAATAGAATAATAATATGAGAATAAATTCAATTGTTGCAATGCTAGTTTCATGCTCTCATTGATCCTAGGGACTAAGCCTCTATCCTTTGCATATCTTACCTTGAGCCAGGCCTCATTACAACCTATGAAAGACCTTTTGATGATGCATACATATTTTTGTGGGAACTTTGTTTAGATGAAAATCAAATCCATGGAAAGTGCTCTTGAATTGTGAAATATAGTGAATGTTGCTAACGTAGACAAATTGAGCGCAAGAGTGTTTACTAAATACCCTTAGAGAGGAAGGCAATTATTTGAATTTGGTGATCTTCCTTTGCACATTACTGGATCCCTAGCTTAATCGTATTGACTGCATTCATGACTGATCTCTCTTTGTTCACTTGATGAGTGGGGTAGCTATAAAGAATGAGGGGAGGGGACATTGAATTTGCAAGATAGAAATTGTGAATAATTGCAGGAAGCTCGGTTAACTCAGTTAAATCCATATGATTGTATTGTTTGTTTAACTTGCTTGGGGACATGCAAGGTTTAAGTTTGGGGTGTTTTGATAAGCCTCTGACTTATCTAGTTTCCAGCTAGAAAAGGGGTAGATTTTGTGCCTAATTGGGCGAGTCAACCTCGCTAATCTCCCAAATTTGCCTTGTTTTGTTCCTAAGTTAGAATTTGATTCGTTTAATGCATTTTTAGTAGTTTTTAGTTTATTTTGTGTAGCATTACGCTTTTCGTTTCCTTTTATTGTTTCAGGTTAAAAGTGAAGCTCTTAGAGTCAAGGAAAATGATGAAAACAGTGGAAAAACAATTCTGGAAGTTTCGCCTCGCGAGACAGGATCTCGCCTCGCGATCCTAAAGACCAGTCTGAACAGCAACAGTCACCCTTTCTGTCTCGCCTCAATCACCATCTCACCCCGCGAGCCTGAAGGCCTGAATGTGCCAGAGATGTCACCCTTTCTGTCTCGCCACGCGAATCACCATCTCGCCTCGCGAGAAAACCAATCTCTGAAGATCTGATTCATAAGATTCACCTCGCGAACCAGGTCTTTCCCAGAACCTCTATTTATAGGTTGTTTTAGGGTAGATTAGATACCTTTTGTTCACCACTTGTTTTAGATCGTTTTTTTAGACGAATCCTTATTCTCTGGAGTTGTGTCTCCCTATGTTCTTTTCCTATTTTACAATTATGATGAACTCCAATTGTTTGTGCGTTGTTACAAGCATGAGGAACTAATTCCCTTGTCTAAGGGATCAATGAAACCACCCATGACGGTGTAGCGTTCAATGTGATGTATGTTTCCCTCCTTTACCTCAATTCATGTTTTCCAATTCTGAATTTATTGCGTTGATCATAAGCATGCATGATTGACTAGTTAACGTGATGAGGCTTGATAGGTAATTCGCGTTTAGAACTTGAATTGGGATCACTGATTGAATATTGCACGAGAGTGAGTAGGAGATCAGTGCAACCTTATAGGGAACAAGATTTAATAGAGTTTGATGATTGGGTTATGAGACCGTAGCAAATAATTAACTCAATCGTTGAATACGTCCTATTGAGCACGATAGTGTCATTAGGATAATTTGGGGGTCCTGGTTGACATTGCAATTGAACTTAGGGAGGGGATCATCATCACTTGGGTACTATGCATGATTGGGTAGGTGGATTTGTGACCTTAGATGTTTAATCCGGATTTTAATTCTTATCTTATCTTATCGCTACCTACTTTATCTCTAATTGATTGTTGATTTAAATTGCTATCCTATTTTCTCTCTCTTCTCAACCACTTGCTTTTACTTGGTCAAACGTATCAAATTTCTTGCAAATTGATAGAATTGGTAGCCCAATCCCTGTGTCCGACCTCGGTAATTACTTACCGTGTTTATTACTTACGACGACCCGATACACTTGCCGGTGACTCAACAGCTGGTAAAGCACCCTCAACCACATAATCTTGTCTCATAAGTCTTCGTTGCTCCTGGGCCTGCAAGGCATGTAACACTCATGCCAAAGTGATCTTGGATAGATCCTTTGTGACCAAGGTGGTTATTGATGCTTCATATCTCTCAGGCATTGTAACCAGAATTTTTTCAATGATTCTAGAATCAGTGAATGCAGTGCCCAATAACCTTACCTTATGAGGAATGCCGAGCAATCTGTCCGAGTATTCTTTGATTGTCTCAGACTCTTTCATTTTCCGCAACTCGAATTCCCTCGTTAAATTAAGCACTTGCATGCTTCGTATCCTTTCATCTCGATCCTGCATATTCTTCCTTTAGATAATCCCAAATTTCCTTTGCTGATTTTAAAGTCATGATCCTTGTGAAGACTATTGCTGAAACACCAGCAAAAAGACATGTTTTTGCCTTTGCCTTGCTGGTTTTCTTCTCCTTGTGACTTTTTATCTGGGCCATGGTAGGATTGTGCGGCAGTGGAGGAACTTTATAATCCTCTTCCACGGCTTCCCAAATATCTAAAGCCTCCAGGTAAGACTCCATTCTTACTGCCCAAAGATCATAGTTTTCTCCATCAAAGACAGGAGGAGCAATTTGTGTAAAACTTGTTTCAGCCTCCATATTTTCACAGGTCCCGTAAGAAGTAAGCTCGTTGATACCAATTTGTTGGTTTTATGGCAGAACATAACAATAGAAAAAATAGAGGAGCAAGAGTAGATACGTTAAAGAAGGGAATACATTTAATTCACAAGCAATAGTTACATTTTATAATATTTCAAAATCAAAACAGAACGTACAACTATTTGTTACCAAGATTTCAAAGAACCTTGGATAATAACCTAACGTGCTCCTAAAATGTAGGAACCACTTATTGACTAAAACAATAACTGAAATACTAAAGGATAAACATAAATAAAAAACCACGTAATGCAGTCCAAAAAGCATATAATTAACACACACAACCATTCTAAAAGGTCAGAGAAACAAGGACTTGTGGACAAACTTCAATGCTAGTTCTTAAGGGAACATAGAGGGATTTTAGTTGCTTGCAGATATGATAATTATTGATCCCAAGAAAAATCAATATTTTGTTTTTATTTGGATAAATCCATCCTATGAGGTTGTCAGTGAACTTTAAAGTGTACATTTCAATGGTTTTTTGCACAATGGTACTAGTCAAGCCGCCAAATAACTAAACCTCAATTTAGTGTCAAAAAAATTACAAAATCATTTAACACCCTCAGAATTTGTGAACATGATGTTTCAAGAGATGACGTTTTTGGTCTTCGACAAATTGCTCATGCAGTTTTGGACCAGGAATAGATGACATTGGCAAACTAAAATAATTTGGCTTCCTTAGAAATATACTTGAATTACTTTCTTATTTGGTTGGGTATTGAAAGAGATCTTGCCATGTGATTGGTTTGCAGAGATTTATACAAACAATGCGAGCTATACAAGGAGCTCTAATTGTAGCCTCAAGTATTCAGATAATCCTCGGTTGCAGTCAAGTCTGGGGACTTTTTTCTAGGTATACTATTTGCATGTGACATGTGTTGTGATTGGTGATAGGAAAATGATAAAAAAATTGCAAAATTGCTTAATCATTTACTTTGTGTGGATCTTCTTTCCAGATTTTTCAGTCCTCTTGGTATGGCACCTGTTGTTGGATTGGTTGGATTAGGATTATTCCAACGCGGATTTCCTGTGGTAAGTGTGGCTCAGACTTCTATTTTAATTGTCATGATTTTTGTAGTAAATCTTTGACAAAATGATCTTCTATAATAATCTAATGACAAAGCAATTTATGTGACTAACATATCATCATCTAGAAGAAAGTTGATTCTGAATAATGATAAACAATCCTACTTAAGGAACATATATTGACACCAATATCTGAAGTCATCACCTACTTAAGGTGACTAAATTTTCTAAGCCCGTGTTTTGATCTATTTTTTTAGTTTATACCGTTTGAGGGCTTCATCTAGTTTTTATCTTTCTGTATTATTTAATAATGTTTAATTGGTCTAAGGATATTAGTGTCAATAACAGTTCTTTAGCAAAATCCTTTAATGCGCATGCACCGTGCTTACTATAGCCTGATGGATACCGTACTTCCATTCTATCTTAACAAGTTCACATAATTTCCTTTATTTTCATTTCAGTTGGGCACTTGCGTAGAAATTGGTATACCAATGCTGTTGTTGGTAATTGGATTTTCTCAAGTAAGTGCTTTAGTATAACTTGAACTTCACGTGCATCAAATTATTATTTCTTTCCTTCTGACACACTAATTTGGTATAAATTGCAGTATCTAAAGCACGTGAGACCATTTAGAGATATCCCTATCTTTGAACGCTTTCCAGTGTTGATTTGTGTCCCAATTGTTTGGATATATGCTGTTATATTGACGGCCAGTGGAGCTTACCGACGTAAACCTATCAAAACACAAGATAGTTGTCGTACAGACAGGGCAAATCTGATATCTACTGCCCCATGGTTCATCAAAATATATATTTTTATTTCTTCTGATATGTTTGCAAGTTTTACTGAGTTCTGAGGTTTCTTTCTATTCTAACAGGTTCATGTTCCCATACCCTCTACAATGGGGTCCGCCTACATTTTCTGCTGGCCATTCATTTGCTATGATGGCTGCAGTTATTGTCTCAATGGTGGAGGTATCTAATTCCTTCCCTGTTTTTGTTTTTGTTTTTTAGTTGTTCCCACCATTTTGTCAAGGTAAATGTCATTCGGGTCGGCTTCATGCTCATCTGCAAAGCTTGACTGTGTTCACCTATATGTTCTATCCAGTGCTTGCTACTACTGTATTCACATTTTGAAATTTGGCTAAGGGGCCTCAGATTTTTCTCCCCAACAATGATTCAAGAAACAAAGTACTACTTTCAAATAGTATTTACAATCACCATAATAGCCTCTCTCTTCATATTTCGGCGTATTTTCAACAGTGTCATTGACCATGCACTTCTTGATGCAGTCAACTGGTGCATACAAGGCAGCATCTCGGTTAGCGATTGCTACACCACCTCCTGCTTATGTGTTGAGTCGAGGCATTGGTTGGCAAGTAAGTTACTTGGCACATGTCAGTCATTACTATGGAATTGCCTAGGTTACGCAATTTGGATAGTGTTTAAACTTCAATAGTGTGACTTGGACAAGCATTTGTGTGCTCATTCTAATATAATACTGTAGACAATTCTTTGTGATTGAGAGCTGGAGCTGGAGCTTATTTATTTTGCACAGGGTATTGGCGTCTTGCTTAATATGAAGCACGGACACTGCTCCCTTATGCAGTGTCGGGGTGTCCGACACCTGTACGACACGGACACTTGTCCGACACCCGTACGACACGTGTCAGACACCTCCCAACAGGTGTCCATTTTTTTAATGTTTTTTTTCAGATCCGACACGGCTCCAACACGGCTCCGACACGGCTGGAAAATGAAGCCGACACCTTTCCATGGCTCGACACGTCTGGGCGACACTGCTGGGCCAATTTTAAAAAAAAATTTGTATTTTTTTAAAAAAAAAATAAAAGGGACTGAAACGACCCTTCTTCTGCCTTCGTCTCTTCCTTCGTCTTCTCTCTGGCTCTCTGCATCGCGCCATCGCCGCCCTCTGCGTCTACGCATCGCGATTCTGTCTTCGTCTTCGCCCGTCCTCTCTCTCTCGCTTCACGCACTGTCTTCGTTCATTCGCTCGTCGCTGCTTGTCCTCTACCGCCGTCTTCGTTCGTTCGTCTGCCCTCCTCTGTCCCAAAGACCACCGCTGCTCGCCGCATTTGTCCTCTGTCCCGCACCGCCATCCTCCTTCGTCCCTCGTCCCTCGTCATAAGGCAAGTCGCACCGCCTCGTCTTCGTTGCATAGGTAAACACATTCCTTCTTTTGTTCACCTCTTTTTTTCCTCCTACGCCTCTGTTTTGCTTCTTCACACCTCATATGTCCTCCATGGCAGTCTTTGCTCCAGAGACGGTCCTACTACTTTGTGGTTTCTCCTTCAATCGATTTGAAGCTTCTTGCCCTAGGTTAGTCTTACACTCTCAATTACTTTGCATTTTATTGCTACACCTGGGCATTTTCTTCTTATTATTAGTGTCTTTGTTGTTGTATTGGTGTCTTTGTTAGTATTTTGGTGTCTTTGTCTATGTTGAAGACCTGCAACACTGCCCTGCCCTAACTTCTTGCTAAGACACAAAGTGCTTAAATTGTATAATGATGTCTCTTATTATTTTTTGTGAGACTCATTATCATTGAAATGATGACACCACATGTATGCTTCAAAGTTATCTTTTGAAATGAATATTGAAATGAAAATCTTATGGTGTATTGGTGTTCAATTTGTTT
Source organism: Sophora flavescens (assembly GCA_030762895.1). Lineage (NCBI taxonomy): Eukaryota > Viridiplantae > Streptophyta > Magnoliopsida > Fabales > Fabaceae > Sophora > Sophora flavescens. The sequence continues at coordinate 205,286,331 of CM061065.1, read as the reverse complement.
ATATATATATATATATATATATATATATATAAGCGGTATCCCGGTGTCCTATGTTTTGGACATTAGCCGCTTCCCGGTGTCGGTGTCATGTCGTGTCGCGGTGTCCGTGTCGGAGTCGGTGCTTCGTAGCTTGATGGTCTTTTTGGTACAGGGACGGGTTCCACTGTTTCTGTGTATGTCACACTCTTCTTATAGTTGTAACTGCAAGTTGCTTCGTGTATATGATATTTGTATCTTTCAATATTAGCTTGATGAGTATCTTTGCTGTTATTCTAGAGAAAATGTGGGACTCCTTGGACTAACCCGAGTTGGAAGTCGAAGAGTGGTTCAGATTTCTGCTGGTTTTATGATATTCTTCTCTACTTTAGGTTTGTATAGACAAATCAGACATGTCTGTACTACACTAAAAGCAGCCTAGTTCCAATAACTTAAAAAAGAGAAATCTAAAGAATACACTCTTTTTTAATACTCTACACTCTTTGATATTTGATGAATTTCATATGGGTCGCGTATAAAATTCATGACCCCACATGAATTTCATCCAATAGTAAAGAATATGTTGGAGAGTGTTGAAAAAAATGTATTGGTAGCATTGCTCATAACTTAAATATTTGTAGTTTATTTACCTTTATTGTTGACAATTAGTAATGAGAAATAAAAGACAGTTCCATATACCTGGGGTTTTTATGTTTTTCTTTTTCTTCCATTATCTGCAGGAAAGTTTGGAGCTGTGTTTGCTTCAATACCCTTCCCAATATTTGCTGCACTGTACTGCATTCTCTTTGGCCTTGTGGGTATGTCATGTCATCTCACTTGAGATTTCAATGCCATACTTTACTCTTGTTCCTCTACTCACAACTATTTTTTCCTTGTTTGTCAGCTTCAGTTGGAATATCATTTCTTCAGTTCACAAACTTGAACTCTATGAGAAATCTTATTATCATCAGTCTCACATTGTTCCTTGGAATATCTGTTCCTCAATTTTTCAATCAATACTGGAATCCATCACGACACGGCCTTGTTCATACTAATGCTGGATGGGTAAGTTTTCCCTAATCACCTATATTATCCTGCTCAAAACCTTGGGACCCTTGCAATACTTGTGCTTTATTGATAACATGTTCTGTCATTTCCATTTGTTTCAAGAGTTCTATTAAGAAAATTGAACTTGGTGAGTTTTGAATTGTGCTGCATGTTGCAAGTGTTTGATTTTACTTTGGTTCATCATGAATTTGTAGCTTGTTCTTAAACTTGTCTACATCAATAGCTAAGAGCTTGCCATCATTTTGCTATCTAGCAGTATGCTCTTAATGCCAATTTTTCATCTTTGTAGTTCAATGCTTTCTTGAATACCATATTCTCATCACCAGCAACAGTGGGTTTGATAGTAGCAGTGTTCCTTGACAACACTCTTGAGGTAGGAAGGTCAAAGAAAGATAGAGGGATGCCATGGTGGGTGAAGTTGAGAACGTTTAGAGGAGATAATAGAAATGAAGAATTCTATACTTTGCCATTCAATCTAAACAGATTCTTCCCACCTACTTGATGAAGAAAAAAGCAGGGTAGATCAGATTTTCTTGGAATTGCACATTCCATAACTCATGACTAACATGTTATTATTCCTTCACCATCACCCAATTTTTTTGTGGAACATATGTAAACCTTGGATTGGAATATCTGTGGATTGTAAAGTATTTTGGACCATGCTCTGTAGATGCAATAAAGTAAAAAAAAAAAAAAAAACCCTCCATTTTATCTCTTCATTTGTGTTTTATTGGTTTGGTTGGTTGGAAAGCAGGCACAGTTATTCAAAAATGTGTTGTATAAAAGTAGTCCTTTTCTTTTCCCCATTTTTTCAAAGGTGTCTCCTCACTTTCTCAAAAAATGTGTTGTATAAAAGTAGTCGTTTTCTTTTTCTTTATTTTTTTCTCCCTAAAGGTATCTCCTCAATTATTAAGGCCTACCCTTGGCAATTTGGTTTAATCTTGCTGGGTAAGCTTGTGACACTATATTCCATCAGTTGAAAGAATTTAGAAAAGATTACACTCATTGAGTTCCATCCAAACAGGACAATTACATTAGAAGTGCTCTCTACCTGTTTCCTGTTTTAGAATCAAGGAAGCATTTTGAAGAGTTTGAAGTATGTTTATTTTATGTTTAAAGCATCTTATAATCAAAATATTGAAAGAAATTTTAAATAAAAATAAATAATCCCTAGAATTAATATAAATAAACATGCACTTATTATATACCACACTTTAGGATAAATGTATGTATCTCTTTTTATCCGTAATCAGTAGTGGATGCGTTTTGTGCTTCACCGTTTTCTTCACTTTCTCGAAACGTGAAACTCGATCTATAACCATCCACCAAAACAAAAAAAGAAGAAGAAAAAACTCGATCTATAACCTAAAATCCAACACACAAAAACTCAAATGAGGAAAAAAAATGAATTTTTTTTAAAGAAAAAAAAATTGAACATAATTTATAGAATAAAGCAAGAAAAAGAATGAAGCCTCAGTCACGTAGTCTGAAAATGTACATCAGGCACCGTAGAAACGGTTACTTATCAGACGGCACTTGCTACACGGTTAAGAATTAATCATCACTGGCTTCAAATTTCAATGAATGCTATAAAAAGAAAAGGATAGTGTTTTTTTTTAAAAAAAATATCCAATCGCAAAAATTGTTATGGAAAGAGTAATATACAAAGCAGTAAAGGGGCTATTCTGGTGTCAGGTCGAAGAAGGAGCAAAAGCTATGGTCCTCCACCTCAACAACCAGACGACGCCGTAAAGAAGATGGCTTCCAGCGACTACAAAAGTGAGCACAGATGGAATACAATGCAAGAGGTAAGGAGGCAATTTATATATAGTCAACAACACAAACCCTAACACTACTTCACTGTTTTTTTTTTCTCCCTGTCATTGACCAAAATCCCCCAACCGGTATTCTTATATGAAATTAAAATGCTAAAATATGTTTTCCCACTTTTTTTTTTTTAATTTCGATTTATTTTTTATCTTTTTAAAGTTTTGTTTTACTCCTCTAAATATTAGAGGTTTTTTTTTTTCGATCTACTTCGAGGAGTATCCAACCACCAACTTGAGAGGGGAATTAATCTCCCGCGGGAGTTTGTTCGCCACCTCGATGGGTGACATCCCTCTCAACTAAGATTTTTTTCCATACTTAAGACTCGAACCCGAGACATTGGTTAAGGGGCGAGAGGCCTTTAACCACTCACGCCAATATTAATCTTGGATTTAATTGGTATACACTGACAATCAATCAGACGTTGACAAACCATTACAAATCTTTGATTCTTATCCTAACCACCTTAAAAGTTATCAATTTCATGATTTGATTGGTTGTTAGTGTAAAAATCTTTACACTGACAATGCATAGAAAAAAAAATTTGACTAAAAAGTTATTTATTCATTCAAATAGGTAAAATACATCGAAAACAACACAAATCCAACATCGCTAAAAATCGAAAAGGATGAATCTGCCAACAAACTCACAGCACCCAGGTTAATAGCATAACACGACAAAATCAAAATACCTACAAAAGTGACAAAATCAAAGTCACCGGAATACCCATGTCTCCGGATATGTAACATTGACGTCCAATTCTTGATCAAATCTGTGATGGATTGAAACAGATATGACAATTTGAACCAAACGAACACCGCAACAAGACGGGAAACCAAACAACACCTCACCAAGACGACGAATAACAATACCGCCGCACACAGACGAAGAAAGACACGAAAAAAAGAAAGATCTACGTGGAAAAACCACTTATTTAGATAAAAGAGGAGAAAAAATGAAGTAAGGGGTGATTCTAGGTCAAAAACGACCCAAAACCACCCCCTCTAGTGGTGGCACGTGGTTGTGTGTAGAGAGAAGAAATAGAATTTGAAGTTAGAGAGAGAACAGGGATTAAATTCATTAATCTTTCTATTATCTCTTCTAAGTTTTAGACGTTTGCATATTTGTTACTTGGACATCCAGACAACTTGGTTAATAGATGTATAAATCTTGGTTAACGATATTTGGGTGTATGATTGACAAGTTGATTAATGTTGTCTGATTTATAGTACAAATTTTAATTAACGTTGTCAAAATATCCTATGTTCAAATAATATCGTTGAATAAAAAAATTGCATATTGTAACTTCTCTGACAATTTTTCATTTATTCTAAAACGTTTTGACAAAGGAGCCATAAAGTGCAGACTAAATGCAATAGTTAATGATTAAGGGCAAAACTATAATAAAAAAGAAACGGCAAACACCAGTTATCACATCACCAGTATAGTATTTTCAATGGAAGGTTGATGCATGCTCCAAGACATATTATGAGCATTGTAAATGTCACCTTACAAGTTACAACACAACATAAAGCAACCAAATCAAGAAAAAGCTTCAAATAAATAAGAAAAGCAAGTTCAACTATGTAGAAGTTGTCCAAGTGTGACCATGGGGAATGCATCCACTAAAGGTGATTTTGGCATCACAAACTCGTTGTACACTTGTTCCATGGTTGGGCGAATGAGTGGTTTTTCATTCAAGCAAGCAAATGCCATTTTTGCAATCAAGATCACCTCCTCAACAATTGGAGCCACTGGAAGAGGAAGCCGCGGGTCCAACACATCCTTCAACAGTAAATTATATGCTTCTGGCATTGCAGACGATGATGAAAACAATAAAGAAATGAGATCCCCTGGATGCTTTCCTATGATTATTTCCAAACAAAGCACTCCAAAACTAAACACATCACATTTCTCATTCACTTCCATAGTATAAGCAAGCTCTGCAATAAAATAAAATATGCAAAATAACATCATGCATAAAGTAGCAAAGTTTATTATTGAACCAACTGTATATGTAGTATAAAAAGAAGGGCATAAACCTGGTGCAGCATAACCATAGGTGCCTGCAAATGAGGTTAAATTCTGTGAATCAGGATTCAGAATCTTTGCTGTTCCGAAGTCTGAGATTCGAGCTTCATAATCCAAATCTAGAAGAACATTCTTGCTTGACATATCCCGATGAACTATAGGAGGAGAGCAACCATGATGCATATGGTATAGAGCACCTGCCACACCTTTAACAACATCCACCCTCCTATTCCAATCAAACATTGTTGCATGTGTGTCATTGTCTAGTACTTTATCCAAGCTTCCTCCTTCTAGGAACTCATAAACCACAAAAGACACGCGCCGATGTGAGCAAAAACCTTTGAACTTCACAATGTGGCGATGTTTGAGTTCTATCAAGGCTCGAACCTCACTTGTAAAAGCTTTTAAATTAAGCATTTCGCTATCGACTTCAAGTTTCTTCACAGCAACAACCTCGCCTGTGGGTAATTTAGCCTTGTAAACGGCTCCAGACCCTCCTTCTCCAATAATATATTTGTCATCAAAGTCCTCTGTTGCTTCAACAATACTTTTATAATCTATTTTTGCACCATCAATAGAAATGGAAAAAGATTGTTGACTTTGTTCTTCTGCAGCCTGTTTTTCAGTTTTTCTTGCCCTTTTACATCGAATACGTAATGAAACTCCAACCACTAGTACTACTAGCATTAGAGCACCCAAAATGAGGAATAGTGCTAACATCATGGCACGTTTTTTCTTTTGACCATGACGCTTGTGAATAATCTCTGGGCAAGCCACCAAGCCAGAGGCATTGCCACACAAGTCTTTATTATTTTTCAATGCATCAATTGGAGCCTTAAGAAAGGCTGGACTGTTAGGAATTGGACCCTCCAATTGGTTGTTAGATATGTCAACATATGTCAAGCTGACCATATCCTTAAAATCAGATGGAATGGTGCCAGAGAGATTGTTGTGTGAGAGGTTCAACGATTCCAACACTTGCAACTTTACAAGCATTGCTGGTATTTGTCCATTTAACAAATTCCAACTAAGATCAAGGCTTTGAAGATATTGCAATTGGTTAAATTCAGAGGGAATGCCTTCCATGAACTTATTGTTGCTCAAATTCAGGTAAAGTAAGTTGTGCAGTCCTCCAACCTGTGTTGGGATTGAGCCGCTTAAATTATTTGCTGCCAACTCCAAACGTTGAAGGCTTAGCAAAGATCCTACTTCTGTGGGGATGTTGCCAGAAAGTTCATTGTTACTTATGGAGAGTTCAAACAATGAGGTCAAGTTGCAAAGTTCTCTAGGAATTTTCCCTGTCAGATGATTTGAAGAGAGATGAAGTCTTCGTAAGATGGGTGCCTGGCCGAGTTCTGGTGGTATAACCCCGGATAACTTGTTGTTGGAAAATCCAAGGCTTGTGAGACTTGGGCACTTTGCCCAATTTGGTGAAAGGTGGCCATAAAGGTTATTGCTGCTCAGATCAATGAAGTCCAAATTTGGATATACACCAAAGTCATGTGATATATTTCCAGTCAACAAGTTTCCTTTAAGGTTGAGTCTAAAAAGGGTAGAGCAATTCTTCAAGCTTCTTGGAATTGGACCGGTGAAAAAATTATCATTAGCACTAAATCTTTGAAGGAAGCCACCAAGGCAAATCTGTTGTGGCAAGGGGCCAGTGAAACTATTATTGCCTAGTTGTAAGATGTTGAAGTCGGTAAAGTTATTCATTGCTGGTGGTAGTGTACCATGAAGTCTGTTATTATACAGTAGTAGGTACTGGAGCTTTGTCAAATTTCCAAAGGAGGAAGGAATAGTTCCAGAAAGATTGTTTATTGCAAGGTTGATCGCATATAGATCGACCAAGTTTCCTAGGGATGTAGGAATTGATCCAGAAAGCATGTTGTCACGCATGAGCAGCCAGGTGATCTTGGTCAAGTTTCCAAGAGTGGAAGGAATTGTTCCGGAAATTGAATTATTTCCGAATCCAAGTTCAGTTAAATTGACCAAGTCTCCTATGGAGGGTGGGATTGGCCCAGTCAAGTTATTGTTTGTCAACATGAGTGATGTGAGAGCATAGAGTTTTCCCAGTTCCTCAGGAATGTGGCCAGAGAGAGTGTTATTAAAAAGCCAAAGTATTTCTAAATTTCTCAAGTTTTTAATTGAAGGGATTGTACCAGACAAAGAGTTGACTGACAGATCAAGTTCAACAAGATTTGTCAACATCCCAATTGTTGGAGGAATTGAACCATTAAGTCTATTTGATGCAAGGAAAAGATACTTCAAGTTTACCAATTCCCCAATCTCCTGAGGAATGTAGCCAGAAAGTTGGTTGCATGTTAAATTCAGAAATGACAAGTTGGCCAACTTCACTATGGAAATAGGGATTGAATCACTAAAAAGATTACAATCCATTTTCAATTGAGAAATTCTGGACAAGTTATCAATTTGGTGGGGAATGTTTCCACTCAAGGAGTTGTTACTTATATCAAGACTGAGCAGGTTAGTAAAGGATGACAAGTTGAGACCATGAAGAGTACCTTTTAGTCCAAAACTTGTAACATTTATGGTGGAGACAGACTTGGAGTCATCACAAACAATTCCTGCCCACATGCATACATTGGTATCAGTCGTCCAAGAAGATAGAGAAGCTTGGCTTTGGTTTTCAAGGCTGGCTTTCCACAATAATAGAGCACCTGTTTGGCTGTCTTGATCTTTTGCAGCAAACGCGAAAATGGTGGAAACTTGGGAGGGATGGAGCCTTGTTTGTGAACAGAAAAACGTGATAAGAATCAACCAAAATGACAAAAGCTGAATGGACATGTTTGTGGCTTTGAGCTACTCGTACACCGGAAAATATATAGGAGGAAGTTATCAACAGGTGAAACACATGCGTTTGACCAGGGAACCCAGTTAGCAGCCAACATTGATATTCATATATTTCTTGTAAAATGCTAAATGCGAGTCTTCTTTTCTTCTGTTTTCCTTTTGAATTTAATAAAAGGAAAATCATTCCCTAATAATTCTTGGCCACACCAGAATTAATATTTTAGATGCACTTACGTAATTTCTCATAATGCAAAAAATAATTTAAAAATGTATAATAAAAGGTAATTTTGAAATTTTATGTGCTTTATTTTAATATTTTATTTAAAAGTAATCTATCTATCTATAAACAATACAAATATATCCCCTATGTAATATGGTTTTGCCACGTGTCATCTTTCCTATGCATGAAATGCAACAATGTTGTATGGATGACAAGTGTCAACACTACAAATTTTTTGATTTATTATTGAATTTATAAACTTAACAAAAAATAACACAATAAAAATAAAAGCCAAAATTAACTAAATATAAATCAATTTATAAATCAAATTTCAAATATACGTAAAATTCTTATCTATAAACAAATCTTAAGATTTCAATTTTTTTAAAATTTCAAACTTGAAACTAAAAATCTGAATGAGTAACACTCTAAAACAACTTATCTAGAAAACTGTTTAAAGACTAATTTTTTAATTTCAACTTTAAAATAGAAAAAAAATATCAGATTTAAAAATCAAATCTTTCTGATTTGATTCAACCTCACCAATAGTTCTGTAATTTAAAATTTGAAATAAAATCAAATATTAATTACCATTAATCTTAATTATCTGATTATTTAATTTGATTATACAATTTAACTCAATTTTAATTTCAGTTAAGGTTATACAAAATATATTTACGTAAATCTTATAAAAATTATAATAAATTGAAATTTCGGTAATTAGAATCTTATCTACAATAATCTAATTTTTAAATTTAGATCTGATTGTTTTGTTTCAATTTCTATCCTAATCTATATATATGTTCACTATTTACGTATTCCATTCAATTTTCCTATTGAATGGAGATTGTCTCTGAATATACTTCTCTTGATGACATAATAACACCTGAAAAGGAGCATTGGAAGATCAAAGTTAATGTTATGCGGATATGGTATGTGCCAGATTTCGATGATACGAAAAAACCATATACTATGGAAATGTTATTGATGGATGAGAAGGTTGATTAATTATATTTACACGTTCTTTTAATTATAAATTAAAAGAAATATTGTTTATTTTCTTTCTTCTTCTTTTTTACAATTTATCATTTGACTTGTATCCACATTTAACATGTTATTTGTCATCATTCATGCTAATTGTTGCTTATATTTCTTATAGAGGCAAATAGTAAGTCAAATATTGGTGTTGGAAGAGTAAACAAGAGGAATTTTGGGAGCAATGTCTATGGGAATAGAGAACAATTGTCTTCATTACCAACTCCTAATTCAAATTGTGAGAAAAATGATGGTGTTGAACCATCATCTCATTCTTTTACTAATATACCAGCTAACTATAGATGTTATAAGAAATAAATTCCTAAATATTTAGACTCGCATATATTTTCTATGTTTTTTTTACTAACATATTAATATGATATACGAAGTGGCACAAATGGAAGTACAAATGGAGGACAAAGTATTAGTCCGCTCAGTTTTGTGATTCCGCATGGTTTTTCCTCGCAAAATGAAGGTTTACCCATTGATACCTCAACTAAGAAGATATCTCCTATTCCATCAACCAATAATATGATATAGGAATGTTGCACAAGTGGAACGAAAAATGGAGGTAAGAGTTTCAGTCATTTGTGTTATTACTTCAAATAAAGATACATCAAGTGGGTCGACTCATATATTAATGTAACCTCACTATTCAAATAACATTCCAGATATGACTATGTTTGCATGACTAGCCAGAAAATCAATCATTCAAGGTAAAATACGAAGCAACAACATATTGAAACAAGGTAGACAAATCAGTTAAAATGTTATTTCTTAACTTTCTTTTTTTGCCGTTTATCAATCAGTTTGTATATACATATTTTAAAAATTATTTTCATGTTTCATGTTTCATGCTAATTGTTGCTTATATTTTTATAGTTTCAAATGCTAAGGAAAATATTGGTGATCGAAGAATAAACAAAAAGAAATTTGGGAGTAATATCGATGGGAACAGAGGTCCAATGTCTCCATTACCAACTCCTATTTCAAGTGTTTCAGCCCAATCAGAAGGTTTACCCATTGGATCACCCACTGAGGACCTTATTATTGAATAAAAAAATACCGAGACAGAGTATAAAGCGAAAAATATCTTCCATTGCATCACCTACTAATATATCATGTAACAATAAATTCCTAAATAATTGTACTCATATATATTTTCTATGTTTTTTCACTAGCGCATTAATATGATATATGAAGGTGGTACAAGCGGAAGTACAAATGAAGAACAAAGTATTAGTCATCTCAGTTTTGTTACTCCATCTTCTAATGCTAAATCAAGTGCAATAACTTATATATCAATGCAAAATCCGGCTTCGGCATGTGAAGCAACTTATTCTCCAAGTTCTGTGGTTACTAATTTACCAACATATGAACATCTAAGTGGTAATATCTTGTTAATATTAATATTAATTCCATTTTAAATTTAAAATGAGTATCAACTCTAATCATTATAATTTTACTATACACATTCTACATTGCAGAAAATGACTTATTTCAAATTCATCTTGCTTAACTTACCCACCTATAAGAACCATGAATCCACTATGAACTTCTTCTCCTTCATATTTGACCTCTGAAGAAATAAATGTTGACCTTCTTGCTACTTCAAATAGTGAAGAACAATTAAGAACCAATATACATGAAGACATTGGAACCGCTTTCATTCCATCCGAGCTGTATTCTAAGTCAGAAAACCAAGGTAAGAGAAACCGATAAACTAAGTTTTTTTTTTCATCAAAGGAATTTTTTTAATTATATCTTATTTTTTTTATGAATATATTTGATGAACTATTTGTTTTGGGTCAATAAGCTATACATCCAAAACTCAAAATACATTAAAAAAAAATATTCAATAAACTCTCTAACACTTATTCCAAAACAATGGTTTTATTTAAGAAAATAAATAATATATTTATATTTTAATCTTATTGTTAATAATAATGCTTAAATTATCTTGACTTATATGATTCAAAGATTTATTTTGTATCTATTATTAGAATAAAGAGTTCTTAAATTGTTATTAATACTAAAATATCACTTCATATTAAAAGGTTTTATGCTTATAAAAAATAATTCAAAATCAAATATACAATACTCTGTCATCGTCTCACAGTATAATAAACTTGATCCTAGCAATGTACCAAGTTTATAATCAATATTTTATTTCTCAGTTTATTAAATAGTTCATTTAAACCTAATTAATTATATGATATTCACATGCATTATATATTTTACATAATATGTGAATATTTTGTTAAAAACTTTATATAATTGATAGATCAAAATCCAAAAGTTATCTTATAATACTATTTTTTTTGAAAATAAAAAATATATTAATAATTAACATTTTTTTAAAATTATAATATTGAAATTATTTATCAAATAATATAAAATTCATTTTATCCCGTGTAAGCACGGGTTCAAACTCTAGTTAATTTAACAATAGGATATTGCAATTTATAAGTGCAATAGGATATTTAATTTGCATACTCAAAACTAGATTTTGGGGTGTTCAAACTCCATTCCAAACTGCCGTTATGATTCTTTTATCAGTTTATGCCAACATCATTACATTAATGACCCCAAAAAACGTTTATGGGTCAATATCAGCATGATTGATGGAGTTTTTGCTTTTGTTAACTTTTCAAATTGTAAAATAGCCTCTGCTTTCGTGGAAGGATAAGAAAATTTAAAGTGAGTTTATTTTTAAATTAAGTTGGTAAGGAATAAGGATGTATTTTTAAATTATTTATAAGGATTTAATTGATATATATTGATAATATAAAAAAAATTATACTGTCAATCAATCAGAAAATAATATATCATTATAAATATTTGATTTTTATCATAACCACCTTAAAAATCATAAATTTCTTGATTTCTGATTTGTAAAATCTTTACACTGACGGTTGACGGTGTATACAAATTAAACTCTATTTGTAATTATTTAAAAAAAATTTTAATTTTTCAACCCCGTCAACTCTCAATTTATTTTTAAAACACACCAAAAAAAATATTTATATATAGTCTATCAATGACCTACAAATTGAGTTGATTTCTTTGTATTAAACAGATTAGTCTTTTTAAAAAGACTTAATTAACTACTTGGATTAAGGACTGAGTTGAAAAAGAAAAGGTATTTTTATAACTTGTGTTCTAACTTCTAAGAAATTTAATAAAAACAAGTTTTCATTAAAAGATTAAATATAATATTTCTTAATATTTTAGATACACGAATTTCCAATGAATTTTTTCTTCTTCTTTAACCATCTTGAACACTAAATAGCATTCTCGTTATGTGATATTCTTTGGCTGGCAGTGGCTATGAATGTGCAATGGTGAAGATTTTGGCGGTATGTGGAGGTGTTGGGTCTAAAACAATAAAGATTTGTTTCTTTTGTTTTCAGTTTATTGTTTTTATTTTATATTTTCAATTTCAATATTATCGTATTGTTTTCATTCTTTTCTATTTTTAGAAATTTCTACATAAAACTGAAAATAAATTTTTTCTATTTTTACTTTTTCATATATAAATTTCTAGAAACAAAAAACGAAATAAAAATAAAATGATAATTTTATAATTATTTTTATAAAAAAAAAATTGAAAACAAAACAAACAACCCTAAACAATTAGAATCATTTGAATGAGTAAAACTCAAATACGTAGGTGAAATTAATGAAGCACATATGTCCAAACACAGTAGGGTCCATTGCTTTAACAATCTTTTGGTGAAAAACATGCTTAACTTGTGGAAAAGAGAGGCAACGTAGTTTAGTGAGTCACCGTGTCATGTTCAAAGTTGCTCATTTGCTACATAAAAGGCTCATAATTGCATCTCTAAGTCTTTATCTATGTGATGAGTGATGTGACTACCACCATTTCTTGGCTCCCTGTATAAAACTCCAACTACTAAGTACGCGTGCATAGTACGAGAATATGTAAATTTTCGAAAACAAATAGTTGATATAAATATATATTTTATAATTTAAAATGTAATTTTATGTTTTGACTTAATTATAATGTAATTTCATTGTCATTTGGAAACAAGTATTTAATATTAATGTGATAAATTTCACAAAATTAAATCTTCTTCGTAGCTAGCACAGTTTGCTTCAAACTTGACATCCTGTAAAAAAAAATTGAAATAATTTTAAAAGACTTGAGAAAAACAACAACATTCAAATCTTGTTAGTGTTAATAAACCCAAGAAGAGGAGTGTCATGCATGTAATTTGAAAAATAAAGTATAATAACCATGTGTTATTCCTTTTCCAGGTATTATAACACTTTTAATCATATGATCATTAAGAACAGATTGAAAGTTACAAATTATATGTTAAACATGATATAACAACAAACACACATAAAAATGGTAGAAGACACAATTGCTAGAAAAATAATTGTTTTACGGAACTAACCTTTACCAGTAGTTTTTACTTGATATGAAAAAATAGATCCAATTGCAATCACTTTAGACCGTCAACAATAATAACAAAGAGGATATGTTTGGAAGCATTAGTTTAAATAACATCCAAGTTACAAAAATATGCAATGTTTCACAGCCAAAAAAAATTAAAATGAATACAGAAAATATTAATGTTTCTGGCATATATAAATATCGTATGTAATATAAGTTGCAATGGATTTAGTTAACTGACCTATGCCAGTCTATGAAATACTTCTCTGAACACCATGTTAGTTGTTTTGTTTGAAATTTGTCCTGAATCATCTCTTATCAGAATTTTCAATCATTGCTTACTTTTAACCCTTGAGAGGGCTACATACAATTGCCCATGACTAAACATAGGTCTAGGTAGGTGAATTCCAACATGAGAGAGAGTTTGCCCTTGACTTTTATTAATAGTCATAGCAAAACAACAAACCAAAGGAAATTGTCTTCTCTGGAATTTAATTGGCAACGTATGACTGGATGGCGTCATGGTCATTCTTGGAATTAGGACAAGTTGCCCTACATTGTTTCCTGAAAGAATCTTAGCTTCAATAACATGGTTGCCCGTTTTCGTAATTAGCAACCTAGGAGAAACTTTTGTATTCCTGGGAATGTGAGGTGGGAATAAAATATTCCTATGATTAGTATAAGAGATAGAAACTATTCCCGGGAATAAAATATGCCTGGGAATAGAAGTTGTGAAGGAGATGAGAAATTTTATTCCCATATTTTAGGGTGGGAAAAGAGTATTCCCATGGGAATAAAAAACTTGAAAGGTATTAAATTACTCAATTATCCCCACCTTACTCTCTCCCTCCCAAATATGTCTGTCTTTTGATATTCATTCACTGTCAGAACTTGCAAATGCCCAACGACACTACTGCATATCCTTTGCACCATCGTCATGTGTTGGAAGTCATTCTCTCTACGCCACTGTTATGTATATATCGCAGGCCACTATTGCTGCATATATTGCAAGTCCGTGCCTATGTTTTTCTTTTTCTTTTTTTTTTATTTCTCCATGGAATGAACAAATACTCTGTATTTTTTTGTGTCTTTGTGTCTCTGTGTTTTCTCTTTTCTTGCTAACATAAATCATCATTTTTTTATATTTTTATTTATAAGGATATTTTTGGTAAAGTGAATTATACTCCTGGGAATATTTTACATGATCCAAACATAGGAAAGAAATTTATTGGGAATGCAATATATTATTCCTAGGAAAGTGAAGTGTCAACTAAACATGTTTTGCTAATATTCCTGGGAATGTCATTCCTGTGAATCTCATTCCCGGGAATATAATTTACCTGGGAATAAAACTTTCCACCAACCAAACGCTACCTAAGAGATGAGAGATCACTAAAACATGGTTTTAAATTGCTTATAATGGAAAATGAATTGTCAACTGGAAATAATTAATTGCCTTGAAAACATATATATGTGTAAATATTTTTAATAAATAGATATTAAAAATAATTATAAGTAGTTGCTTAACCAAAGTAGCATAATTAACATACCCGAAAAATGATACTCCATAATATTACTGCACCAATTTATATGCAAATGGACACGTTTGATTATGTAAATGAATGTTTTTTTTTTTGTTATCATGACTGATGTAAATGAATGGTTTGATATTAAATGAATGGGTCAAGTACCCAGGTGATTTGAATTTGTATTATTGTATTATATATATATATATATATATATATATATATATATATATATATATATATATATATATATATACACATTTTTATTGCCTTGAAAACACTACTTTATCTATAAATATTCATAGTAAATAGTTGTTAGAAAATAACCCTAAAAATATTTGTTTTACCAAATTTATATTAATTTCATGCACGAAAAATCAATAGAATACTTGTAGCAATTACCTAATTTTTTTATGAGTATTATTGGAAAGCGAATATTTAGGAACTATAACACTCATCATATGTGATGGTCATATTCTTTTATGTCACCAAATAATTAAATAATTATTTGATGGTTGATGTATTGCTTTATTAATTTTTATAGGAATCACCGTGAAAACATATTGTATTATTAATTTTTATAGGAATCACCGCTAAAACATATTGTCTACCTATATTAATCATCTTTTTTTGAAAAATGAATTCCTCTATCTCCTATTTATTATCCTTATTAATACTATCTCTCTAAATCCACGTTCTCTCCCTACTTATTATTATCAGATTTGATTCTGGAGATGAACATCGATAATATACTCCAGCAAACGGTTCATATATTCTTTACCTATAAAAATGGAATAGTCCCTCAACAATATTCCCTCTCCCTATATAAAGAACTCACGACGAAATTTTGTTTTCTATAAAAAATAAAAAGAAATGGATATGACTACCTCTCTTTCTTTCTTTCTTTTTTCTTTTTTTTTTTTATAGAAAATAGATATAGCTACCTTCAATTACGTTAGATGTGTTTACCGAAAAATAAGAAAATAAAATATGTAAGGTTTCATTCATTCCTTTTTCTTTTCTTTTTCCTCATTTTTTAATTTTAGAGTTTAGGCTTTAAATAGTCACATAAAATAACTAAGATTAAAAAAAACTTGAGAAGTTCGATGGTATAAATTATGACCCTTCGCCTCGTATAAACACGTTCAAACCAATTTATATTATCATCCTTACGAAGCCAAAAAAAAATCGGAGGTAAAAGAAAAAAGAATGCTTCCAAGGCCGAGGAAAAAGATTGTAATAGGATTATAGGTTTTAAAAAAAACTTTGTTATCTAGAGCCTCTTGGAATAGATGACCCTTTAGTGGCACTTATTCTCTTCCCTCCTAGACTCATCTGCACAATTATAATAAAATAAAAAAAGGTTAATGAAAAAAATTGGCATGTTTGATGATGTAAATGAATGGTTTGGTATTAAATGAATGGATCAAATACCCAAGTTATTTGAATTTGTATTATTGTATTAATTTGATATATCTATATATATAATTATTGTCTTGAAAACATATATTTTTATAAATATTCACAGTAAATAGTTATCAGAAAATAACCCTAAAAAGATTTACTTTATCAAAATTATATTAATATCCTACCCGAAAAATCATAAAAATAGTGGTGACAATTATATAATTTAGGAACTCCAACGTGGGAGTTGAGGATGAATACTCCCTTGAGTTGATCGGTGATAACAGGTATCAATATTTGAATGAACCGGTAATTAAGAGTCTGTTTATTGAGTATTTAATTTAAATTATTTGATAATTATAATGAATTACTATCATAACTTCATATTAACAATATTAATGATAATGATTACATCGTCTTCTTCCTCTCCACCTTTCTCTCTCTGGAATTGAATTTTTTTCTGCAGAACGATGTGGACATGCACACTAACCAGCTCCACATTTGAACCATCAATTTTTGCCAAGCACACCAAGCAGCTTCCGATCTGTGCAACCCCGCACTGTCCCAGCCGCGAACACCGGTCGGTTCAAATACCCACTGACACATCACTACGTCCTTCGTTCATCCGCCGAACCGCCACCACCGCGAGCTCCGCTGCGTAAGTAGACTTCACAACCGTCACTTCCAGCTTCTCTACCGCCTCACGTCGCAGCTTCCAGACCGGACTTATCTTCTAGAACCAACAAGCACCACAAGCACCAAAGCTCTCACCTTTCAATTTCCCATGTTTTACTTGTTTAAAATATCTTTTTTTTTAATTTAAAAAAACATTTTTTTTTTCAGATCTGAACTTAACCGTCCTTCTTCCTCCAACCTATAGTACCCATTCCACCGCCTTTCTCCCCCCCCCTCACTTTCTCGGTCTCAAATCTCAACCATTAGGGATGTTCATCAACCGATTCAATCCAATGCGAACCGCACTAATCGAACCGAAAAACCGACAATCGAAATAATCGAAAACCGAAAAAACCGCAAACCGAAAAAAATCGAAATTTTTCATTGGATTGGATCGGATTTCGGATCCTATATATAAAACCGATCCAATCCAAACCGAACCGAACCGAAATTATTCAGTTCAATGAAAATAATTTGATCTTTATATTATAAAAGTAATTATTACTCTTTATATTTTTATAAGTTATCAACTAGTCCTTATATTTGAGAGTTTAATTGGTATGTAAATGTAATGTTAGTGTAAAAACTTTTATATTATTAACCAATTATAAATCATGTTATGAGTAACTTTTAATATATTTAGGACAATAATCAAACATTTATAATGATTTAACAATTTATAATTAGTTTATAGTGTAAAATATCTGTACATATGAGAGTGCATATCAATTCACGTATATCCCATTAAAACACTTATTAGAAATTGTCAATATAATATTTTAAAATTAATTTTTATTTTAAATAAGTAACAAATTCATATGACTCTTTAAATACTCAATCAAATCCAAATCGAACTGAAATATTGGACGTTCTTTGATGTAAATAACTGTGTAAACATGTATCGATAAAAACCGAATTATCCAATCCAATCCAAACCGCATTTGATTGGATCGAATCGGATCGGATTTTTTGAAGGAAGCAAACCGATCCAATCCAAACCGCATATTGTTTTTATCATTGGATCGGATGACTTTTTTGCTCAAAACCGATCCAATCCAATCCGCGAACACCCCTATCAACCATGATTCGGCATAAACTAAAAACCAAAATCTGGATCTTTTAAAGTTCTACAAGATGAAGAAGCTAGAGCGCATGGTATGATTTTCGAAGAGGAAGCAACACTTCCTTCGTGCAACATCCACGCATGGTTGAAAAACGATGGCATCCCTCTGGTTATATTTGTCATGCGTTTCTGGAGACTATATGGTTCTACATATTATCTAATAAAGCAAATGGTTTCAAAACTCTACAACCAAATATGCTGAAAATTGTCAATATCATCTTCAAAAAAATCATGATTTTATAAGGAGAGATTAGATAATAGGCTTATCAAAATCCACTTATTGCAAAAACTAACGCCTCTGCATTTCTCACACGTTCATTAATAAATATTAAGCATCAATTTCTTCATCCTTTCAACCTCTTCTAATTTCTCACCCATAATATACAAATCACAAACCATCGTATAAATCCCCCATTTTATGGTTTTGCCAAGTGAATCGCTATCGTGGTCTCTGAAATTGTAGAGCAATTGAAAGTTAATCTCTTACGTTAAGAAATAAGCAAAAACGTCCTCTAAATTAGGAGGAAAAAATCATGTTACTCCATTTGGCGACGTTTTTTAATTTCGGGTAATGTAATACATGTTTTTCAATTTGGAGGATGTTTTTGCTTATTTCTTAATATGAGGGATTAACTTGCTATAACCTAATAATTTTATATCCGAAAAAATATTAGGAAACAAAATGGTGATTGAAATAATGTTAATTAATTAATTCCTATTGTTTTATAGCTTTATGCTGTTATTATACAATGCCATGTATAAAATGGATGACAACCATGGCGGATGGTGTGGCATACTTGATAACATCCAGCTTATCCAAAAGCTTGTGGGGCTAATTACCCACTTTGAATGGCTCTCCTAGTCCAACCCAGTTTTGAAATAATTGGGTTTAATGAAAAGTCCTGATCTGATGACGTGTACATGGACGGAACTACCTGATCCAAAATTACGCCAAAAATCTTAGTCCATTCAAACCTGATAAACCACATTTATTTATTTTTTGATGTAATGATAAACCACTTTTTATTTAAACTTTTTTGAGAGACTTACTCATGTACTCACTTTGGGTGTGTTTGGATAAACAACTTAATTAAGAGCTTATCACATAAGATTTTATCGCATGAGAGCTTATGCCATAAGCGCTTAAAGAAAGAAAAAGAAAGAAAGGGACATGAGATGATTCGAATAGTGAAAAACACGGAGAGAGTGTTTAGTGTATAAGCTCTTATGATAATTCCATAAGTTTCTCCCATTGGCTTATGAAAATAAGTCAAAAACTCCTTATGGGATGACATAAGTTATTTTTATAAGCTCTGCCAAACACACTGCACAATAGCTTATGTCATCAGATAAGTCAAAAGGAGCTTAAATAAGCTCTTCCAAACGTCACCTTTATACTACTCACACTCACCTGTGTTATTTTCTCCAACAGATCCATGTATGTACAATTTGTTGGATATATGAGATATTTCAAAAGTTTAATAATTTATTTTGATTATGTTACCATATAACAAGTGTATAAAATGTGATTAGCTTTTATTATTTTATCCAATTATTAATTTGTGAAATTAATTTAATTTTTTGATAAAGCTTATCCAGAACTATCACATATATTTTGGACTTGGTCTTGCGTCATTTTCGGATCCGTTTTGAATGTGCTTGGCCAGAGTTGTGAAACATGTTTACTTGCTTGATTTGATCTTATGTCTTTTTAAATGAATTTGGTTCTTATATTGTTTAACCACTAAACGTTGTGGTTAGTTCGTTACTAAAACAAATTGATTTTATTCTAATCCAATACCAACGGTTCAGGAGAAAAAGGTTCAGCACATGTTCAACAATTAATTTTTTAAGTTTAAATACTTTGCACTAAATTAAAAGGAAGGGACTGCCTTCTTCGATAAGATCACTTGACCAACTTACAAACTTTTAAAACCACTTATTCCTTTTTAATATATATATATAGTGCCTCAGGTGTTGAATAATTTGAGCACACTTTTCTTGTTCTAAAAACACAATCTCCTTTATTAAGCTTATTTCTGAGTTTTACATTGTCTGCTTCATCTATGTTAGTTTTCTTGTTGTTTTGTTACCTCGATTCATTTTATCGGGAGGGACATGTTGTATCCTGGGAGGTTTGCACATCATACGGATAAACCTTTGAAGGCAGTGTGATTCCACATGCCTCAAGCTATTGTAATTTATTTGTGAGTTTCTGATTTATTGGTATATTCCTGACTTGTTGATGCTTTATTCTTGTGCTTGTGCAGCCTTGAAGACAAAATGTACAACACATTTTGCTTGCTTGGCATGTAAAAAATAAAGTTACCATGTGCTAGAATGTGTATTTTTGTTATGATATTGTCTAAAAAGTTATTGTTTGAACATCAAATTTTGTGTATTATATTTAATACCATGTATATTTTTTATCCATATGCATTTCAAAAATAACAAAGGAACATATGTTTGTTTTTTGTTTTTTTTTCTGGAGGAACATATGTTTGTTGTTCCATTGTTATCCACGGAATATTTTCCTTATCTATAAGAATAAAATGACATGAGAATAATGCAAGATAAATGGTGTACAAATATATAACCATTATATAAAAGCTAAAATATAGTATAATGAATTAAATTATCAAATATATATATATATATAAAAAATTACAACATTTCTAATGGTTAAATCCATTGGAGTTGCTTAACTACACTATTTATAACTCCTATCACGTTACATCATCATTTTTTTTACTTTATACATTTTAAGAAACTCAATACTTAAAATATTTATTTACTTGTGATTGAGCTGTTAAATATTGGGGTTCTCTTTTCACTATTTATGGTCACTATATAAAAACCGATTGTTTATAGAAACAATTATTTTTAGATGTGACGGTCACATCAAATTGTTTTAATGATGCAACATATTAAGAAATAATCATTAACTTTTAAGACATGATAAAGTAGCTTTTACAATACTTACTTTTTTTTATAGGTAAATGCTTACGTTAGTTGTTAATTTTTTTATCATTTGCAAATGATTGAACCTCGGATCTCCAAAAATATAACATGGTTATCAAAAAAATATATTAAAATATAAGATATTTAAAATAATATAAATATTAAAAATTAATTTTATTTTGTCATAAGGCTAATTTTGGTATTTTATATTATTTTAAAAAACTAAAAATAGAAAAAAATATTCTAATAATTTAATTATATGTAAAGTAAAAACTAAAAATAAATATTTAAAATTATAAAAAAATGATTTAAGTTAAAAATCATTTTAAAAATTTAAAATATTATATGTAATTTTATCATAAAGATAATTTTGTATTTTTATATAAATTTAAAATGAAAATTATAAACAAACTAAAATCTAATAAATTATTAAAACATTTAGAATAAAAACGAAAATTTTAAAATGCATACAAAATTATAATGTTATCCAGTTGGTTATTTAGCGAATATCAAACGTCGGATAGGATAATAGCTTATCTTCTCATATCTTATCCTACTCATATCCTGCTCTCTTATCATATCTGTGACACCTTAGACCCGGCATCACATGGTTACCCAATTGCGGAAATATTTCTGATTTACAATGCTGGTTACTTTCGGAAAGTATCGTTTGCTCGATGAATGAGTACACTAAAAACGGTAGTTATTTTTTTTGAAAGGAATGAAACAAGATAAAGGTGATGAACATTCAGAACATGAATTGAAGACAACATATATATATATATATATATATATATATATATATATAACATGTCCCAATGAAAGTCAAGTTCCAGTACATAAGTTAGGGCCTTACCAATGGCCATTGCAACAGAATTAGACATCTAGAAGATACAACTTAAAAGAGAGTAGGTAAGACATAGGGAAAGAGGGTCCGGAACCACATCCAAAAAGGTAACTCTAAAAATTCAGATGACGGAAGACTATCCACAAAACGCTCCGAACTGGTTACTGACACTGGCTGCAAGCAGGGTCTCCACAAATGCTCCCACGAGACGAGACCTCAGGTAATGGATCTATGACGTTGCCGCCTTCATCTACGGAACCGTCGTCGTCGTCATGATCCATAACGTGATAATCCGGCTCATCCTCATCCAAGACCTCATAGAAGTCTTCCTCAGGGTCCTCCTCGGGATCCTCCTCAATCGGTGCTGCCGGCTCTACGTCTAGAGGTGGTGGCTCATGTAGCAGTCCGTTAGCTCGTAGTGTGTGAAGGTAATACCAAGTCGGAGGCAGAGCTACCCTCCTAGTCTCCACAGTATGGTTCCTACGGATTGGGTCTCCGTTTGCATTTAAATCGGTTGTGGTAATTGCTCCGTGGTATGTGGTAGATGTCGCCCCTGGAAGTATCAGCCATGCCCTAGTATTCCCTGCATCGTCCAAGACCTCAGTCTTCGACATTGTCGGCACAAGTGGGATATTGGGATCCATCTGAACTCATGTACATACGGTGATACCAAAAAGGAAGAGAAAATAACAAGTAGGAATGAAAGAGTGAGATACCGACAATGGATATATCGCACAACAACCATACACATGATACATACAACACCTTGGCATATTAACATTTTAACATTACTCATAGGTAAACAACAAGTGTTATTTCAGTGGATCTCATACCCGAACCAATCAATTTTATAAAGATAATGCATGACACTTCAATCACCAGGCTCTAATCTTAATCTCATGAGATACCAACACTGTTTTATCATTAAAAAAGAAAGAGTTGATCAGGCTCATACATCCCGTTTGGCAAGTTGTCTCCGTCACCTCATGCACCCGGATCAACATCATCACGAATCCCTTATAACGGCCATTCGGATGTATACCTCATCGAATACCACATCTTAAGCGGGTATTCGGTTAACTCAAGCACGTCTGCTAAGGGGAAATGCATATGAATAAAAGAATTTTTATTATCGAGACTTTTCTTTGTATTCACTCTTTTCCGTTGTCGAAGCCTAAAGCTAACGACTATTAACAATTTTCATTACTTGAAAATCAATAACACGGGACACGCAGTCCGAGTACTCAATCACAACACCTTATACCGATGCCGCAGTCCAAGGTTGTGGTCGTAGAAACAATTATAATTTTATCCATGGTTTATTTCAACATGATAAGGACTCCTAGCCCATAACAATGGAATTAGGACACATAGTCCTCAATTCCAAAATTAGGACTCCTAGCCCATAATATCATGATTAGGACCATTGGTCCATAATTCTTGACACGGATCCCAAATCACGTGCATAAACTGAATGCTAGAGGCGACGTCTCGCGAACTAGTATTCTCTTTCACTTGTGCTTACTTTTCGTTCACTGAAAATCAAAATCCAAAACAAAACCTCGGTCACTTATCCAAGTAACCGGAACGTTTCTAAATCATTTAGGAGAAAATCTTTCCCTTTACAAAGTCTTTTATAAAACATTTGGAAATTCGTTTGCTTTTGAAATCCTTGATGGAATAAAGTCAAATATTTTCAAAGGGGTTTTTCCGTCATGAAACACATAGTTCGAAAAAGGTTTTCTCTCGTACAAACTTTGGATCATAAAAAGGTAGTTTCTATTGACTAAAAAACACTTCAATGTTTCTTTTCAAAACTAGAATCTCATTCTCTTGAAGTAAGCATTTTAAAGAAGGAACTTTTATAAATGAAACCAATACTTTCAAAGTTCTATTCAAGGTTTATTAAGGCTTTTAATCCTTATAATCATTGTGCACAGACTCAAGTCCGGCTTCTCAAACTTCAATCAACAACAATATATTCTCAACAATAAATCACAGTTAACGACAGTTCATCGCATATACACAACTCACAATACTTTAAGATAAGTAATAATCAACTTCAAGTAATAATCATAATAGTTCAAGTAAACAAGTCATTTAAGTGTTTGCTCCATATCATAATAATATTCAAATCACTCAAGTAAACACATACACATATGCATATAGTCAATGAATATCCTTAGGCAATCCACTCTTACTTTCTATGAAGGTAAGAAGATTATATGCTCGAAAAGGTATGTCACGAACGTCCTCGTTTCCTTCGTGATGGAAGTCTAAAGTTATCAACACAAAATCACAAGTTAAAATTCAAACAAGAACACTAAACTACAAGGTATAGGTTCGGCCAAGACTATTTCTTAGGGTTAGAGATTCCCGAAAATTATACAACTCATGGATTTATTGTAACATCCTAAAAATTCAAATATAATTATTTTAATAAAAAAAGGGTAGTATAAGAGTTTATTATAATTGTTTTCTTTATAATAAAAATCCAGTAGGTTCCACAATAATGTAAAATTGATTTTAAAAAAATAAAATAAAAATAAGGATAAGAACCTACCCTGGACTAAATTATTGCGGCAATAATGATAGGAAACATAAGCATATCAAGGCCCATGCTGTGTTACCCATTATAAATAGATAGTTTGAGTGTTTTAAGCCCAATTTCGGATAATATAACTAGATACCTAACTTCAGACGGATATTTTGTAACCAAAGAGAACTTGTTTGAATTCGAGATCTACATAAGAAATATAGCCCTGTCTCTTAGCTTTCCATATACCCCAAATTCGTCCAAATTGGATTCTTGTAGCTCAAGTTATGACCAAATTCGTACACACTATTCATGTTCCAGCGCCAGAACCATTTTTTAAAATTCTATCCACGTTTTGACTATCTAAACGTCGATTTCAGATTTTGTGGTCTTCATAACAGTTGTAGACAATTCTTTTATCTTTCCAACGATATAAAATTTATAATTTTTTAATGTCTATAACTCAAGATATGTACGAAATACAGCACCATATGCAGAGCAAGCGGGCTTAGCGCGTTTTTACACGTTTTGGGCTATTGGGGGCTCTATAAATAGAATCTTAACACTCTTAGGGTGCGTTTTTGAACCCTAATTACACCTAGAAACTCAGAAACGACTAAGAAGAGAAGAAATTCAAGGATTAAGAAGTGATAGTTGTGGAAGAGGGAGTCTTGGAAGAGGAAGATGATGATAACTCTTGGCAAACATTAGGATTCGCAGAAGGAAACGCTTAGAGCTATTTGGAGGTCTTCAAGAGGTGAGTAACAATACTTTTTATGAACCTTTTCCATGGTATATATATGATTGTTTTTGTTGATAAGGGACTACCATGTGGTTTTGGGAGTTTTTAATTAACTTGATGCATATTGTTAGTAACCTAAATTCTAAAATTGGGGTTTTGTTTAAAAGGGGAATTAATTGATTAATTGATGTTGTAACGTCCTTATTCATGTATGAATTGTTGTGATATTCATGATTGTTTGTTATTGGTGGAAGTTTATATGTTTAAAATTGAGGGAAATAGTTTGTTACATGCATGAGACATGACATATTTGAGTTATATTAGGTTGTATGATGTTTGCTGCAATACCACCTATGATAGGGGTATCGAAAAGTAATACCACCGTAATTATATGGGGATGTCGAAAAAGAGCAATACCGCCTAAAAAGGGGTATCGAAAGTAACACCGCCACTCGTTGGGGTGTCGAAAAGGGAGAAATACCGCCATATGCACATAGGAGGTATCGAAATGGAAATGTCCCCGACATGAGGGTGACATCGAAACACTCCTCGTGAGTAGGGGTGGGCAATGAGACGCCATTGTTGTGTGATGTGTGAATTTATGACATGCCGGCAAGAGACCAATTTTCCGGTTACCGCGCCGGCTGAGAACAATACCATTTTCAAAAATATTTTATAAAACTGTATTGTTGATCACTGGGATTTTATATCTCATTATAAGTGTTGTTTTCAGAGCCCAAGGACATCGCTATTAAGGATCCAGAGATTTGAAGAGTTATCCTTGATTAGCTAGTTAGTTAGTAATGTAGTATGGTTTGGAGTATTATGCGGACGACGTTCTTTGGTTTACATACTATTTTTCTCAGATTGTAATTAGACGCCCGGTTTTGAGACTTTTAGTTTTTATTCAAATGATTGGATTTAATGATATTTTTCAATACTTTGTAAATACTATTTTTTTATTTAGTACGAGGTATTTTCATACTTAGTTATTTGAGAAAAAATTTATGACTTGTGTTTGTTAATTAAATGTTTTGAAGGATCTTTCTCGAAATTAATTTGGGTTACTAATGTAACGAAGGGCGTTGTATTTTTGGTATCAGAGCGGCTCGATTCTAAATCGGACTGTGGTAGTGGGGCTTTTTCTAAAACAAAACTTCGGCGCATAGGATGCTTGTTAGAGTTATAAATACTGCATGTTATTCTTTGGGATATTAGACATGATCAACCCAATATTTCATAGGTAGTGAGCTGATTTATAGGACTAATAGGTGAGGGACGAACATTGCACTTGCAGCAGCTTTGGTTTGTTTGATCAGAGCTACGCAAGGACAGACGGAGACTCTCCATCAACTGTAGGGGAATACGCAAGGACAGACGGAGACTCTCCATCAACTGTAGGGGAATGGAGGCCAATCACTGATGGAGTGGTGGCTACCTAGGACCCTTAGCACGTGGGACTTTTCGAATTCAAGAAGAATGATCCGCTATTATTCCGAGGCAGCTTAGAATCCGAAGGAGACTTGATTTCTTTAACACGTATAGGGGAAGAAGTTACTATATTGTTTGATACAGGAGCATCACTTTCTTTAATATATCCTTCAAGTGTGAAATTTGAGTTGCCTATCTTTCGTTTGTCATTTGAGTCATGTGTTTCTACTTCTATCGGGATAATCTTATTGCTTCTAGTGCTTGTTTAAATCGTCTTCCTATGCATCGGAATGTTCCTTATGCCATCGATCTTATTTGTTATCTATACCTGGAGTCTGAGAGTAAAAATAAAATTTGCTTACCCTTCCTTGGTACGTTTAATTTTGGATTTTTACATGTAGGTTAGTCTACTATAAAATTAAAAAAAAATAAAAAATTGTAATTTAGGGTACTTGATTCTTTATATGAGATTTTTGGATGTTGATGATGAATTGATTTTAATAAATTTATTTTCCTTGAAACTATAAGGAATTGTTACTAATGGTAGTTTTGTATGTGCGTTCATGCTGGTCCTTTCTTGTTTACACTATTCTCATCATCTATACTTCTGCCAACACTGTCAAGACCCATTCCCATATCTAATTGAAATGTCCTATTAATTTTTTTTAATTCCTTCTGTGCGTGAAGTTCACCTCCATCGCATCGAGGCCAATTTATTGAATTGTAATTACATTTCTAACTTCCTCTGACTCATGGATTTAATTGTGGAATGATTTCTATTTTTTGTTAGTTTAAATCAAATTATATATTTAATATTTATATTAAATTATGGTTCACTTTATAAATTTTAAAAATATGTTTGATTTTGTATTAAGTTTTGAGTTCTTTTAGTGGGAAAAGATGATGGGAGTATGAGGTTATATGTGGGCAATATGCAATTGAACAAAGTAACTATTATGAATAGGTATCTTTTACCTAGGATAGATGGGCTTAGATCAATGGAGTAGAGTAGTGGTTGATTCTAGTAAAGTAGATACAGGGATAGGGTGAGAGAAGCCTAAGACAATGACAGGTGTGAGAAGTTTCCTAGAATTGGAGAAGTATTATAAGAAGTTATAAACGAGTTTTCTAGGCCAGCCTTACCTCTCACCAAGCTGATTAGGAAGGGAAAATCTCTTGTATAGGATACAACTTGAAGTTTTTAATGATCAGTAGAGCCTTAAACAGTCGTTAAGAGATAGAGACAGAGACATAGACGAAGAGTTTAATATAAGGCAAAGAAAGTGGATGAATTTTCTTAGGAACTATAATTTTGAGTTGAAGTATAGTCCGGGAAAGGCTAATGCGGTGGTCGATACTCGGAGTAGGAAATTTACGCATAAGTCTAACTTGAAGTTGCAAGAGATGAACCTAATAGAAGAGTCTAGAGACATGAATTTGAATATATTTTTAAGGCTTAAAACTTGGAATTGAATAGGTTGAAAATTTGTAATGACCTTAGAAAATAGATTAAGCGAGTGTAGTTTTTTAAAATAGGATTTGAAATCTCTTTTGGATCAAGAGAATTATGTGTTATATAATAATGGTGTAGTGTTGTTTAAGAATGAGATCATTGTCCCTAAGGATGAGAGCCTTAGAGGAAAAAAAATGTTAGAAGAGACACATAAAAGAACGTTAACCATGTGTCTAGGAATAACCGGGAAGCATCAAGATTTAAAGAAGTATTAGTGGACGGGGATAAAAATGGAAGTGAGATTAAAGAATTTTATATATATGTTCAAATTTTATTATAATGTTTTAATTTTGTTATATAATTTTTAGAGGATCACTTTCCTTGAAATTTCAAATTGCTTCTCAAGTGACAAAGTATTAATCGCGATTGATATTCCCCTATGATTTGTTTTCCATATAGATTAATTGCATGTCTAATCCTTACAAACTTATATTTCTTAACAAAAAGTGAAAAAATGTTATTTCTTATTTGTATGTGCCTACTCAAGGATCGAGATTGAATTGGTTTCTTATACTATTGTGGTATTAATTTTTACAGTTGTTTTTGCATAATGTCTGCACAGTTTAATTGTAATTTTGTTAAACATTATTCTCCATTTTGTTATCACATATTTTTTTTAGTAAGATCTCCTTATCAACATAAAGTGAAACTATTTCTTCCTCTTTTGAAATTATCATTTTGGGATAGCTACAAATTAGTATGTGAACGTGCTACTGCTTCACATTTCTTTATTAATAAAATTTATAAAATTCCTCAGTTCTGTGTAGAATATAAGAAATTTGGTATAGAGTTCGTAAGAGATATTATGTCTAAGTATGGATGATATAAAATATTACATCAATTTCTTTTATGGATTGTTTGTTAAATTTAATTTGTAAGAATGCTTATAAAGATGAAATGCAAGTGAAGGTGTTCTAATTATAGGCGGATGGATAGAAACAAATGCTTAAGTGCATGATTTTATTATATAAATGTTATTATTGGCTTCATTTTAAAATTAATTTTTTTTCTAAAAAATAAAATAATTATTTTTAAATTAAGGGGCCATGAATTGTACATTTATTATCTGGTGGAATATTTAATGACTATACATATATATTAATGATGTGATTAGGAATGTAGATCCCCTTTTATGATAGTGCGAAGTAGGTGAGAAGATATTGTTAAGATCAGATTTAATCAAAGAGATCGCAATTAGGATTAATAATTGAGGGAAAGATGCGCATTACGCAGAATATATAAAAAGTGTTATGTCGACAAGAAAAGAAAACATTTAGAATTTTAGGAAGAGGAACATATAATCTTGAGAGGCACTCTTAAGTTTTGGATGGGGAGGTCAATGTCATTCAGAAAACTGACTCTTTGTTTCATGGGACCTTTCCTAATTCTCAAAAGAGTCGTGCCCGTTGCTTACCAATTGGCTCTTCTGCAACAATTGACAAATCTTCATGATGTTTTCCATGTGTCACAACTTAGAAAATATGTACCTGATGAGTCTCATGTGATAGCTCCTGAGTCTTTACAATTGAAGGATAATTTGATCTATAAGCCTAGGCCTAGTCAAATCTTGGACAAGGGCACAAAGACTCTAAGGAACAAGACAATTCCATTGGTGAAAGTGTTATGGGAAAGGATTAACTCCGAAGGAAACTACTTGAAAGATGAAAGAGGACATCGTATGTCAATACCCAAATCTTGTTATTTAAGATAAGGTAACCTTATGTTTGGTTTTCAGCATATGTTACAATATGTGTGTGAGTATGTGATGAATTTCGGGGACAAAATTCTCTAAGGAGGGGAGAAATGTAACATCCTAAAAATTCAAATATAATTATTTTAATAAAAAAAAGGGTAGTATAAGAGTTTATTATAATTGTTTTCTTTATAATAAAAATCCAGTGGGTTCCACAATAATGTAAAATTGATTTAAAAAAAAATAAAATAAAAATAAGGATAAGAAACTACCCTGGACTAAATTATTACGGCAATAATGATAGGAAACATAAGCATATCAAGGCCCATGCTGTGTTACCCATTATAAATAGATAGTTTGAGTGTTTTAAGCCCAATTTCGCATAATATGACTAGATACCTAACTTCATATGGATATTTTGTAACCAAAGAGAACTTGTTTGAATTCAAGATCCACATAAGAAATATAGCCCTATCTCTTAGCTTTCCATAGACACCAAATTCGTCCAAATTGGATTCTTTTAGCTCAAGTTATGACCAAATTCGTACACACTACTCATGTTCCAGCGCCAGAACCGTTTTTTTAAATTCTATCCACGTTTTGACTATCTAAACGTCTATTTCAGATTTTGTGGTCTTCATAACAGTTGTAGAAAATTCTTTTATCTTTCCAACGATATAAAATTTATAATTTGTGAATGTCTATAACTTAAGATATTTGCGAAATACAGAACCATATGTAAAGTAAGCGGGCTTAGCGCGTTTTTACACGTTTTGGGCTATTGGGGGCTCTATAAATAGAATCTTAACACTCTTAGGGTGCGTTTTTGAACCCTAATTACACCTAGAAACTCAAACGGCTAAGAAGAGAATAAATTCAAGGATTAAGAAGAGATAGTTATGGAAGAGGGGGTCTAGGAAGAGGAAGATGATGATAACTCTTGGCAAACGTTAGAATTCGTAGTAGGAAACGCTTAGAGCTATTTGAAGGCCTTCAAGAGGTTAGTAACAATACTTTTCATGAACCCTTTCCATGATATATATATATATATATATATATATATATATATATATATATATATATATATATATATGTGTGATTGTTTTTGTTGATAAGGGACTACCATGTGGTTTTGGGAGTCTTTAATTGACTTGATGCATATTGTTAGTAACCTAAATTCTAAAATTGGGGTTTTGTTTAAAAGGGGAATTAATTGATTAATTGATGTTGTAACGTGCTTATTCATGTATGAATTGTTGTGATATTCATGATTGTTTGTTATTGGTGGAAGTTTATATGTTTAAAATTGAGGGAAATAGTTTGTTACATGCATGAGATATAACATATTTGAGTTATATTAGGTTGTATGATGTTTGCCGCAATACCACCTATGATAGGGGTATCGAAAAGTAATACCACCGTAATTGGGTATCGAAAGTAACATCCCCATATAATTGGGATGTCGAAAAAGAGCAATACCGCCTAAAAAGAGGTATCGAAAGTAACACCGCCACTCGTTGGGGTGTCGAAAAGGGAGAAATACCACCATATGCACATAGGAGGTATCGAAATAGAAATGTCAATGTCCCCGACATGAGGGTGACATAGAAACATTCCTCGTGAGCAGGGGTGGGAAATGAGACGCCATTGTCGTGTGATGTGTGAATTTATGACATGCCGGCAAGAGACCAATTTAATTAGGGGGCTTTCGGGCCATTTGGATTAAAACAGAATTTACTTGGTATGTGGAATGTGATGCATTGAGATAAGTTGTTGTTACGTTATATGTTATTGAGTTGATGAGATTATTGTTGTTATTAAAAGTGTTTTCTTTTATATATATATATTTGGAAAATTAGCGGGTGCCATGGACAGTTTTTCCGGTTATCGCGCCGGCTGAGAACAATATTATTTTCAAAAATATTTTATAAAACTGTATTGTTGATCACTGGGATTTTATATCTCATTATAAGTGTTGTTTTCAGAGCCCAAGGACATCGCTGTTGAGGATCCAGAGATTTGAAGAGTTATCCTTGATTAGCTAGTTGGTTAGTAATGTAGTATGGTTTGAAGTATTATGCGGACGACGTTCTTTGGTTTACATACTATTTTTCTCAGATTGTAATTAGACGCCCGGTTTTGAGGCTTTTAGTTTTTATTCAAATGATTGGATTTAATGATATTTTTCAATACTTTGTAAATACTATTTTTTTATTTAGTACAAGGTATTTTCATACTTAGTTATTTGAGAAAAATTTTATGACTTGTGTTTTTTAATTAAATGTTTTGAAGGATCTTTCTCGAAATTAATTTGGGTTACTAATGTATTGAAGGGCGTTGCATTTATGATCCTTAAGTGTTAGGAGTTCATAAACAATGATCATTTAACAAAGTTGAATTTAAATCCCATTAAGTTATAAACTTAGGGTATTCGGCCAAGGCTAGTAAAGTAGGTTAGCATTCACTAAACTTCCCAATCTCTTAGGTTTAGCATCCATATGCATTAAGGAGCTCAAGACCATGATCATTTTGGAAAAATAAGAACAAAGTATTCTAGGTCCACAACCTTCTAGGTCCGGCCTTCATAGGATTTATAGGCTAGAAATCTTTAAACTTTCCAATCTCTTAGACTTAGCATCCAAATATCTTATGAAGCTCAAGTCCACGATCATCTTGGAAAACAATGGAAACTTAAACATTCCAATCTCTTAGACTTAGCATCCAAATATCTTATGGAGCTTAAGTCCATGATCATCTTGGAAAACAATGGAAACTTAAACATTCCAATCTCTTCGACTTAGCATCCAAATATCTTATGGAGCTCAAGTCCATGATCATCTTGGAAAAATAATACATACTAGCTTTAATAACATAGAATAAACAAGTTAGAAATCCTTAAACTTTCCAATATCTTAGACTTAGCATCCAAATATCTTATGGAGCTCAAGCCCATGATCATCTTGGAAAAATGAAAGTAATACATCCTAGCTTTAATGACATATAATAAATAAGTTAGAAATCCTTAAACTTTCCAATCTCTTAGACTTGGCATCCAAATATCTTATGGTGCTCAAGTCCATGATCATTTTGGAGAAATAAAATTCAAACATCCTAGCACCTAAACTCTAAGTTTCGGCCATCATAGGATGATGAGGAAAATATTCTTAGTTTAACAATAACTCTTAGGTTTAGAATCACAAGGTATTAAAAGTTCTAACTCCATGATCAATACTTGGAAAGTTGAAACATAGTATCATAGGCTTACTTATTCATATTTTCGGCCATCATAGGAACAAGCTATCAAAACTTCCAAGGTTTATAGATTCAAGATCAATAGATGGTTAGAAACACAAACACATGATCATATCCCAAAAGTTGAAACAAAAACTTCCTAGGTCAAAAATGCAAGCATTCGGCCTTCATTGAAAGAGATGGATAGAGATTTTTGTTTTACACAACCTCTTAGTATGTGAAAATATAAGTTAATACAAGACTACTGAAAGTGGTTTCAACTCAAAAGGAGTTTTCTACCATTTTAGAGAGATTTTAGAAGTTTAAAGCATATAAAGAACACATAAAGTAAAGTAAGAAATAAAAGATGAAACTTGCAAAAATATTCGTATGAGAGCATTACCCTTAGTAAAGGAAGAACTTTAATGAAGAACTTAAGTAGAAAAGATGAATAAAAACTAAAGCTTTAAAAGCTTGAACTTTTAGAAGAAAGTAGAAGATGAAGGTTTAATAGAGGTTGAAGGAGGAAGATGATGAAGTGAAAATGAAATGATTATATATAGAGATGGGAGAGAGTGGCATGAAATTGAGGAGAGAGGAATGAGCTTGGAGATCAAGTTTGACCTTGTGCTTTGTTTGGTTGAAGAGGAAAGAGAAAATTAGGTTTTTAGAATATAATATGATATATTTCAAAAAGTCAATCATGACCACTTTTTAGGATGTAGCTTAGGTCATACCTCTACTGAGTCACCTCACTCCCTCATCTCACCTCAAGCCTTTTATGTCTCCTATTCTGCTCCATTTTGTACCCAGTTGCATTTCCGATCGTAATTCTTCCGATGTTTTCGCTCGAATAAAATATTATATTTTATTTTTGAACGAAAATTTTCAAAATAACCAACGTTGAAGGAAACATAATAAAAACACTAACTATCTCGTTCACGGGTCAAAATTAGGTTTTCTACACCGTAAACTTGTACCGGCAGTGAAAATGCAGACCAGGTTCCGTCTGAATTTTCAACCGAAAATTTTACCGTGACTTCATGTGATATAACAACACAAGAAAATGATTTTATTTTAATTAAAATCATCCTCTGAGTTTAATCTAAAATAAACACATTTAAATATGTATTTACTGCTACAGAAAATATAGAAAAAACAGGATGTTACAATATTTGCCCCTATCCTATTTTGGCCACCAAACGAGCCCTTAACTCATACAATTGAGCTATCTCATCCTTTTTTACAATACTTACTATACGTATTAATTCTTTTAACTTCATTTTTTTAGTAAATTAGAGTTACAGTATTTATAACTTCCAAAAAACAAAATAATGAGAGGGGGACAAGGCCAGATGGAGATCACGTGTTCTAAAATGATGTCTTCTTCTCTATCCAACCCATTTATATTATACCACTTGGATAATTAATTACATTATTTATTATGAATATATTCTTTTTAATAACACGACAAAATCTAAATGGATATAATAAAGAATGAGATATTATTTTGAAACAGATGATCACCATCCGACATGTCCATGACGGCCCCCCTTCTGAATCGGTCTAGCCGGACTCCTCCCAATCTTGATCCTGCATTGCATTGGCAGTGTAGTCATCTACTTTGACGATGACTGAAGAATGAAGATGGGCTGCCAGGGGTGGGGTCTATATACCCAATAAAGCAAAAGATAAAGTTTGAAAGAGATTATATTATATATTATCTATTATCTGGCTTTATGATCAAACTGGGTTTTTTTTAGAAATTATTTATCGGTTTAGGGTTGTTCTGAAACAATTTATTAATGGGAGGTCCTTTTGGACACGTGGCATTTTTTTTTTCACTCTGACAGGTCAAAGGCACCAATCAGATTGGCACCTTCCAAGTCAAAGGCGTCAGTCAGACTGAAGGCGCCAGTCAGACTAATACCTATCAATATTAAAAAAAATAAAAATAAAACAATTGATAGCAATAATAAGAGGTATAAAAAAATAATAGCAATAACAATTTACACCAATAAATATTCATCAATTATTACAGTAATAATTTTTTTTTATCTTGTAATAACATTAATGTCATCGTTACTCCCTATACTCATAGTATAATTTTTTTTAGCAGTGCTCCTTTAAAATTGCTGGTAACTTTCTTTTAATTCTTACAAGTTAAATTTTTTTTACTATAATAATTGATGATTATTTATTGGTGTAAATTGTTATTGCTATTATTTTTTTATGACTCTTGTGATATTATTTGCTACTTGTTATTAGGGGATTTTTTTATTGCCTCTTGTTGTTTTAAATAGATACTTTAGTATTAATGTCATCCTTACTCCCTATACTTATAGTATAATTTTTTTTGTAGCAGTGTTCTTTCTGAATTACAGGTAACTTTCTTTTAATTCTTACAAGGCAATTTTTTTTTACTACTATAATAATTGATGAATATTTATGGTGTAAATTGTTATTGCTATTATTTTTTATGACTCTTGTGGTATTATTTGCTACTTGTTATTAGGGGATTTTTTTATTGTCTCTTGTTGTTTTAAATAGATACTTTAGCATTAATGTCATTGTTACTCCCTATACTTATAATATAATTTTTTTATGTAGCAATGTTCCTTCTAAGTTGCAGGTAACTTTCTTTTAATTCTTACAAGGTAAATTTTTTTTACTACTGTAATAATTGATGAATATTTATTGGTGTAAATTGTTATTGCTATTTTTTTTAGACTCTTGTGATATTATTTGCTACTTGTTATTAGGGGATTTTTTATTGCCTCTTGTTGTTTTAAATAGATACTTTAACATTAATGTCATCGGTACTCCCTATACTTATAGTATAATTTTTTTGTAGCAGTGTTCCTTCTAAATTACAGGTAACTTTCTTTTAATTCTTACAAGGTAAAATTTTTTTTACTGCTGTAATAATTGATTAATATTTATTAGTGTAAATTGTTATTGCTATTATTTTTTTTATGACTCTTGTGATATTATTTGCTACTTGTTATTAGGGGATTTTTTTTATTGCCTCTTGTTGTTTTAAATAGATACTTTATCATTAATGTCATCGTTACTCCCTATACTTATAGTATAATTTTTTTTGTAGCAGTGTTCCTTCTAAATTGCAGGTAACTTTCTTTTAAGTCTTACAAGGTAAATTTTTTTACTACTGTAATAATTGATTAATATTTATTGTTGTAAATTGTTATTACTATTATTTTTTTATGCCTCTTGTGATATTATTTGTTACTTGTCATTGTTATTTGCTACTTGCTACTGATAAATAGTTTCTAAAAGAAACCCATTTTGGTTAAGAAGCCATTTAAAGCAACAAAAGGCAATAAAAAAATCCCATAATAACAAGTAGTAAATAATATCACAAGAGTCATAAAAAAAATAATAGCAATAATAATTTACAACAATAAATATTCATCAATTGTTGCAGTAGTAAAAAAAATTTACCTTGTAAGAATTAAAAGAAAGTTACCAACAATTTTAAAGGAACACTGCTAAAAAAAATTATACTATAAGTACAGGGAGTAACGATGACATTAATGTTAAAGTATCTATTTAAAACAACAAGAGGAAATAAAAAAAGCCCCTAATAACAAGTAATAAATAATATCACAAGAGTCATAAAATAATAATAGCAATAACAATTTACACCAATAAATATTCATCAATTATTACAGTAGTAAAAAAAAATTATCTTGTAAGAATTAAAAGAAAGTTACCAGCAATTTTAAAGGAACACTGCTAAAAAAAATTATACTATAAGTATAGGGAGTAACGATGACATTAATGATAAAGTATCTATTTAAAACAACAAGAGGCAATAAAAATAATTCCCTAATAACAAGTAGCAAATAATATCATAAGAGTCATAAAAAATAATAGCAATAACAATTTACACTAATAAATATTCATCAATTATTATAGTAGTAAAAAAAAGTTACCTTGTAAGAATTAAAAAAAAATTACCAGCAATTTTAAAGGAACACTGCTAAAAAAATATACTATAAGTATAGGGAGTAACGATGACATTAATGATAAAGTATCTATTTAAAACAACAAGAGGCAATAAAAAAATCCCCTAATAACAAGTAGCAAACAATATCACAAGAGTCATAAAAAAATAATAGCAATAACAATTTACACCAATAAATATTCATCAATTATTATAGTAGTAAAAAAAAAATTTACCTTGTAAGAATTAAAAGAAAGTTACCAGCAATTTTAAAGGAACACTGCTAAAAAAAATTATACTTCTAAGTATAGGGAGTAACGATGACATTAATGCTATTACAAGGTAAATTTTTTTTTACTATTGTAATAATTGATGAATATTTATTGGTGTAAATTGTTATTGCTATTATTTTTTTATACCTCTTATTATTGCTATCAATTGTGTTCTTTTTTTAAAAAACTGGTAGACTAACGCCTTTGAAGGCGTCTGTCAGACTAACGCCTTTGACTTGGAAGGTGCCCGTCTGACTGGCGTCTTTGACCCGTCGGAGTGAAAATAAAATAAAATTTGCCACGTGTCCAAAAGAACCCTCCATTGATAAATAGTTTCATAACAACCCTAAACTGATAAATAGTTTCTAAAAGATACCCAATTTGGTCAAAAAGCTCTATCTATACAATATAAAACGGAAACTGATTGTGACATGCAATAACAGCTTCTTGTTTTTTTTTTTTTTGCAGGACCAACAATGCCCTACACGTGGAGCGCATACTTTTATTTACATATCCATTAAAGTTTTTTACAAAATGTTTATATGTCTTTTAAAATTTTCAACAAATTCTTTTATATAATTTTACACATTTTTTAGGCAACAATGTTTAAATTTAACTTTTATATAAAATCATCTAAGTTTTTTTTAGGAAATATTTAAGGTTTTGATATAGTTTTATAAAGTTATTTTTTTTAACATATTTAATAATATATTGTTATCTTATAAAATTATAGCTTTCATAACAATTATTAAAAGTTACATATGTAATAATGTAACTATATGTAACATTTAAAAGTTACATATGTAATTTCATCAACAAAAAAAAAGTTACATATGTAATAATATATAATTAGTATATAAAAAATTATATTGACAAAAATTAATATCAAACTCTTTCTTTTAAATCTTCTCATATTTATTAATATAAATAAAAAACAATCGATGTAAATTTTTAATAAGATTTGGGTCAAACCAATCATTAGAAGAACGAAGGGTGAAGATATATGCCAAAGCCGAAGACAAACAACCCATGGGATCGAATATTTTTTTAGTTTAATTTGTATGTATTGATAGTATCAAGATTTTTATATTGACAATCTATAAAAAATATGTATTTGAAGATTTTTAAGGTGGTTAAAAGAAGAATCAAATATTTATAATAATATATCAATTTTTGATTAATTGACAATATAAAAAATCTTTACACTATCAATATATACAAATTAAAACCATATTTTTTTTTTGCTTAATTATGTAAACTTCCTTGAATCTTTCGTAACGATTTCTTGCTTGGAAAGGGCTTCGGAGCTGTCTCATCGCCATGTCTATAACAGGGTTTTGAAAATCGGACCGGACCGGCCGGTCCGACCGGGAACCGGGACCATGACCGGTCCGGTCAGTAGGAAAAACCGGTCATGCATTGAACCGGTGCAAAAACCGGAAAACCGGTTCAAAACCGGTAAAACCGGTCATAACCGGTAGTGAACCGGCCTGAACCGGTTTTCTTAAAAAAAAAGAAAAAAATTAGTATAAAAGGATTTTGGGTTGGTTTTCCCTATGAAGATGATTTTAACATATATCTTTATATTTATTTAGTTTAATTTCAAAATAATAAAAATTGTGCTTAATAATTTTAGTTGTTATGTTGTTTTTTTGTTTAATATTGTTATAAATATTATATTAAAAATTAAAATAATATTATTTAATTATAATCGGTTCAACCACGGTTCAACCTCGGTTGGACCATTGAACCTCGAACCGCTGCCTTCACCAGTTCGATGACCGATCCGGTTTTGTAAACCTTGGTCTATACAACAATGGATCTCATTCTCCGCTGACAAAATTAGGCGTTTTGATCAAACTGATTCCTTTTAAAAACTATTTAGCAGTTTAGGATTGTTCTGAAACTATTTATCAATAGAGGGTTCTTTTGGACACGTGACATTTTTTTTTTCACTCTGACGGGTCAAAGGCGCCAGTCAGACTGGTGCCTACCAGTATTAAAAAAAGACAATTGATAGCAATAATAAGAGGTATAAAAAAATAATAGCAATAACAATTTACACCAATAAATATTCATAAATTATTACTATAGTAAAAAAAAAATTATGTTGTAATAGCATTAATGTCATCGTTACTCCCTATACTTATAGTATAATTTTTTTAGCAGTGTTACTTTAAAATTGCTGGTAACTTTCTTTTAATTCTTACAAGGTAAATTTTATTTTACTACTGTAATAATTGATGAATATTTATTTGTGTAAATTGTTATTGCTGTTATTTTTTTATGACTCTTGTGATATTATTTCCTACTTGTTATTAGAGGATTTTTTTTATTGTCTCTTGTTTTAAATAGATATTTTATCATTAATGTCATCGTTACTCCCTATACTTATAGTATAATTTTTTTTTTGTAGCAGTGTTCCTTCTGAATTTCAGGTAACTTTCTTTTATTTTTTACAAGGTAAATTTTTTTTTACTACTGTAATAATTGATGAATATTTATTGGTGTAAATTGTTATTGTTATTATTTTTTTCTGACTCTTGTGATATTATTTGCTCCTTGTTCCACGTTCTTTTAATTATAAATTAAAAGAAATATTGTTTATTATTATTTTTTTTTACAATTTGTCATTTGACTTGTATCCACATTTAACATGTTATTTGTCATCATTGATGCTAATTGTTGCTTATATTTCTTATAGAGGCAAGCAGTAAGGAAAATATTGGTGTTGGAAGAGTAAACAAGAGGAATTTTGGGAGCAATGTATATAGGAATAGAGAACCATTGTCTCTATTACCAACTCCTAATTCAAATGGTGAGAAAAATGATGGTGTTGAACCGTCATCTCATTCTTTTACTAATATATCAGCTAACTATAGATGTTATAAGAAATAAATTCCTAAATATTTAGACTCGCATATATTTTCTATGTTTTTTTACTAACGTATTAATATGATATACAAAGGTGACACAAGTGGAAGTACAAATGGAGGACAAAGTAGTAGTTCGCTCAGTTTTGTGATTAACACCCCAATTTTTACACATGATTAATTATTTTATTTGGATGTTTATGTTTATTTTGTTACGTGGTTTAGTTTGAGTAATTAAATTACTCTCTTCAAATTTTTTTATTGGGTGCGTTAGCACTAACTTATTTCAGTGAATGCACGCTTACTAGACTATAATTTACATTATTGTTACTATTATTACCTGTACAGAAAAATATTTTAAATAATATGTTTAAGAGAAAAGCATCTCCATATTTTCATTCTATTTAATTTTATATTTGAAAATAAACTGGTTTGACATAAATCAGAGATTAAATTTTGGATCGAGTATTTTCTTAGTTGATCAGTTCAACTATTAATCTTTACTCTAATTTGAATTTCGAAATCATATATTTATCAATCTTTATTTTTAGATCCCAAAAAGTAAAAGCATGTTTATTTTAGGCTTAATATCTATCACTCATTTTATACCCACTAGTACAAAAATAAGAAATTCTCTCTCCTCTCTCTCTCTAAGTAACCCGTAACCCCCCTCTCTTTCTTTTCTTTTCCTCCTTCTTTCTCTGCTGCCGCTTCCTCTCTCTCCCTAAACTCCATGCCTCGCCTCCTTCCCTTCACTCTTGTCAAGACAGCCACCAGCCACCTTGGAATGACTCCGACCGTCGCTCGATACAGAGAAGACCACGCGAGTTAGATCTCTCCCAACGTGTTTGGTTCGTTCCGCCACTGTGCATCATCATCTCCGCTGCGAGCGTCGCCTGCAACCCGTTGTCCAGACGCCGTTCGACCGCGCCAGGTAGGGAGAGGACGACGACCTCGCTTTCTGTCAGGTTGGTGCACTGTTGCAAAGTCGTTTCCACCATGGTTGCTTCTGGAATGTTGATGCCGCCGTGCCGGACCTCCTAGTAACCACCATCTCATCTTCTTCCTTGTTGGGTAAGTGAAAATCCACCCAAAGTGTTTCATTTTAAAAATCCCAATTCCTCAAACCCTAGCATTTTGATTTCAGACTTCAAATGTAAAATTAACTTTAATGTTATGCAATTGGGATTGTAATTTAGCATTTTCATATGTTGATTTCATTATTCTCTTGTTAGAATGAGTTTTCCCCAAATTGATTTTGAAAACCCTAACTCTAGCCTTTTGAAATTAGATTGTAATTTTGAAATTGAACCTTGTTCTGTGTAATTGGGACTGTAAATTAGTGTTTTCCTAAATCAATTTCACCATTATTTAAGTAGTTTGCTTTTCCCCCAAATTATGATTTGAACCATAAAGCCCCAATCTGATTCTTATTTGAAATTGGTTATGTTTTGTGAAATTAACTATGTTGTTATATAATTGGGATTGTCAATTTATATATACCAAACTGATTTTTTAATCTTATGATAAAATCTCATTTTCCCAAATTTGTGGTGATGAGCACTATTTTGCCCAAATCTAATTTCTGTTGAATGTGACCCTGTTTTGAGAAATTAAGTATTTAAATCAACTTAGA
Organism: Sophora flavescens; assembly: GCA_030762895.1. Taxonomy (NCBI): domain Eukaryota; kingdom Viridiplantae; phylum Streptophyta; class Magnoliopsida; order Fabales; family Fabaceae; genus Sophora; species Sophora flavescens. Next base: position 205,244,510 of record CM061065.1, on the reverse strand, counting down.
GTGAGCGTTTGATGATGAGTAGTTGGTTGTTTGAATTTTTTGGTTGTTGAAAACGCTTGGACTCCCTCTCTGGGATGTTAGAGTGGCTGTGTTTGCTTGGGGAAGTAGGTTTAACATGTTTTGGGAGTTGACCAGAGCTGTCTAGAGGAAACTGGAACATCGAGTTGGAGTGTAGCTTTGTGTTGCTTCACTCAGAAGGAAGCTAACTGTTGAGGCACCAATGAAATGATCATCCCTTGTCTACAAGAGAGTTTGCACTCTTGGAACTAACGTGAGCATTAAGACGATGATCCTTTACTTGTCTTCAAAGGTAAGGGGAGTGTGCCTAGGGATATTCGATGACCATGTGCATGTGTGTATGTGTTTAATTGAGTGTTTTGAATATTATGTGATATTGAGCCAATAATTGAATAACTTGTTTACTTGAACTATTGTAGTTATATCTTGAAGTTGAACATTTCTTGATTTAAAGTGTTATGAATTATATATATATGATGAACAATTAACTGTGATATTATTATTGTTGTGAATATATTACTGTTGATTGAAGTTTGAGAAGCCAGACTTGAGTCTGTGCCCAATGATTATAAGGATTAAAAGCCTTAATAAGCCTTGAATAGAACTTTGAAAGTTTTGGGTTCACTTATAAAAGTTCCTTATTTAAAGTGCTTACTTCAGAAGAATAAGATCCTTGTTTTTAGAAAAATGTTGAAGTGATTTTTAAGTTGAAGAAAACTACATTTTTATGATCAAAAGTTTTGTACGAGAGAAAACCTTTTCGAATGGTGTATTTTATGAAGGAACGATCCTTTGAAAATATTTGACTTTATTCCATCAAGGATTTCAAAAGCAAACGAATTTCCAAATGTTTTATAAAAGACTTTGTAAAGGAAGAGATTTTCTCCTAAATGATTTAGAAACGTTCTGGTTACTTGGATAAGTGACCGAGGTTTTGTTTTGGTTTTTGATTTTCACTGAGCGAAAAGTAAGCACATGTGAAAGAGAATACTAGTTCGCAAGACGTCGCCTCTAGTATTCAGTTGTATGCACGTGATCTAGGATCCGTGTCAAGAATTATGGACCAAGGGTCCCAATCGTGATATTATGGGCTAGGAGTCCTGATTTTGGAATTAAGGACCGTGTGTCCTAATTTCGTTGTTATGGGCTAGGAGTCCTTATCATGTTGAAATAAAACATGGATAAAAGTATAATTGTTTCTACAACCACAACCTCGGACTGTGGCATCGGTCTAAGGTGTTGTGATTGAGTACTCGGACTGTGTGTCCTGTGTTATTGATTTTCAAGTAATGAAAATTGTGAATAGTCGTTAGCTTTGAGCTTCGACAACGGAAAAGAGTGAACACAAAAAAGCCTCGATAATGAAAGGTCTTTTATTATGCATTTCCCCTTAGCAGACGTGCTTGAGTTATCCGAATACCCGCTTAAGATGTGGTATTCGATGAGGTATACATCCGAATGGTTGTTATAAGGGATTCGTGATGATGTTGATCCGGGCGCATGAGGCGACGGAGACAACTTGCCAAACGGGGCGTATGAGCCTGATCAGCTCTTTCTTTCTTAATGATAAAACGGTGTTGGTATCTCATGAGATTAAGTTTAGAGCCTGATGATTGAAGTGTCATGCATTCTCTTTATAAAACTGATTGATTCGGGCATGAGACCCACTGATATGACACTTGTCATTTTATCTCTGTATAATAATTAAATGTTAATGTGCTGAGGTAATGTATGTATCGTGTATATGGTTGTTGTGTGATATATCCATTTGTCGGTATCTCACCCTTACAGATATATCAGGTTTCTTCGGGTTCGCTATTGTACCCTGGGTACTTTAGTACAGATGGTGCAGAGGAGTCTTCCTAAGTCACTCAGAGACTTAGATATGGTTGTTTGATGAAGTATTTGATTGTCGGATGATCACGTGAGTTTTCCTCAGAAATAACTTTTAGAATGACCAGCTTAGGGTTTGAGACTTAGATTTTGATAGTATGTATGGCCATGACTCAGAGTATTTTAAAATGGAATGTTTATGGCTCGGAGAGCATATCTTTTGAATGAAAACCAAAGCTGTTCCTTTTGGTCATGTATAGCTTATTGATATAACTATTTTTTTAGCATATTACTGCCTGGTTGTATTTGGTGTAACTGGAATTCTGGAATGAAAATATAATTATTTTAGAAGGTGTTCTTTACCTGGGATGTCCGAATTATAGTGGAGACTCTGTCGAAATTTTCGTAAAAATACTAATTTTTATTCAAGTATATCTTTAAATTAAATAGGCTTGCCAGGCTAGGATAGTAAGCCTGTGTGTCGATCAAGGCTTAGGTTTGGAGTCGTGACAAATTTTTTTTATACCCAATTTTAGACGCTTACGTACTTATATAAATTATTTTCCGAAAGCAACCAAAAAATTATCCTTTTAATTTTATTTCCGCATGTGTTTACAAAGTAATGCCCAAGGGGGGTGTTACAAAGTGGTATCAGAGCTGGTCGAGTCTTTCGGGATCTTTGGGGAATAGGTCTGTTAAGTTTTTGTTGTGTGATCTCTGGTTGGTTCTTGTTTGAATTGTTTCTGGTTGAAGCAATGTGTGTTGACGCACAAGTATATGTTTCTTGATGGTTTTCCAAGGATTTTATGTCCTGGGAGACCGTAGATCTTGAATGTTACTTGGGTTCGGATATGACATTCGATTATCCTTGCGAATCGTGTCAGACATTCGAAACAAGGTGCTTGTGTAAAGGGTTTTTCCGGGAGTGTTCCCTGGAAATATTCTAGGTTTATGGTTAGCAAAGGACAATGATTTTAGATTGATCTAGTTTCTGGATTCGGTCAGATCTCTGTCGCTTTGTCTAGGATGTTGCCTACAAAGTTAAAACGAGTTGGACGACTCGATTCAACTAAAAGATCGGTGGTCTGAACCGTTTGTTAGATCGAGTGTTTTCCTTGTGAAACACCAATGTTGTGTGAAGGCTCGTGTCACCGTGTGGATTTTTTGACAACTAAGTAAAAGGACAAATTATGAACAAGTATTCTCGGACTTGCATAGTTGATTCGGTAAATCAATTGCGAGGAGTTGTCGTATACTCAAAGATCGACTTGAAGACGAGTTATTACTAGATTGGAGTGATGATCTATCTAAGGTTTTGCGTCGTCAACTCAGTTTATGAAGAAAGATCAACCCTTTGTATGTTTGATCGATTGATTAAGTTGTCCGGGATCGTACTCAATTCAAGGTGGTCATACTAAGCATGGCTAGAAAGACTTGTATGTTGGTTGGAACCAAGATAGATCGAGTGGATTTTCGATCTTGGGTGAGTGTCTCGTGATTAAGGAACTCTCCACTGCACCCTTTGATTCTCTTGTATTTGTCAGTTGACATTTATTTCTCAAATCCTATGAATGTATTAGGTAATCACAACGGTGAAGTTTGTATGTGTCAGACAAATTTTCTGACTTTAATTTGAAATCTGTCAGGACTCATGAATTAGTTATGCTAATTCATAAATTTCTAGTTATTCATTTCTTTGTTTGTGAGAAGTCGTACTCACACTTCTAAATAATCCTCGATGTATTAGACATTTGAGTGAATTGATTTAACATAATCCATTGGTATGGACACTTTCACATTTTGTTGAGAGAAGTGGTTATGACTATTTCTTGAGTTATAACACAGATAATTTCGTGATAGCAGAAGTTTCTTGGTGAAACTTAGTTTCGTCACTTCTATTTTTGGTTGAGGTGAAAGTCATCATTTTGTAAATTCTTTGTACTAAGAATAAGAATTAATCCTCTTTGGATTAGACATTATTCACCCTTTGATTCCTTAAATCCACTAGAGGATTCTTGGGGAAGAATGAACTTTATTAGATTCATGTTTGTAAATGTGTATTGATCATGCATTTTTACACCCACGAATCTGATGGAAGGATCTTTTTCGATACCGGATGTTCCTGTATCCTTCAAATTAGTGAAATTATTTTCTATGCTTATGTGAAAGTGAAATCAAGAAAAAAATTTCTTTTCTTCAGAAATTCTTTTACGATCACCAAGGTCATGTCTTATTGCGCTTCGAAAGTACTTGCCGTCGTTGATCATCTTAGTTCTACATATTCTCCAAATGTCGTCGATGTGTGACCTATCTCATTAGTCATGAGTTGGGTATCTCCACATCAAGATGTCAGAGTTAGTCGAGTACAGTGAAAAAGGTGAAATAGACAGCTATAAACACGAGAAGGGGGGTTGAATTGTGTTTATCAGAATTTAAGCAGAGTTGAAATCTTTTCGCAAACAAAAAGGCTAGATTTGGACGAGTGAAAGAATACAGGATGGACGGGTGACTTTTGCCAGCACACCACTTGATAGACGTAAGAAAACTAAGGCAATTAAATAGTTTAAGGGAAGAGAGATTGACACGGTTATTTATCCTGGTTCACTCTTCAAAGCAAAGAGCTACATCTAGTCCTTGGCAGCACCAAGATTTATCCACTATAACTGATAAGGTTACAGACTCAAGTATTATTTGCACACCTAGCCTCTTCAGGCTCAAGACAAGTATTGTTTTCACACCTAGCCTCTTCAGGCTCAAGACAAGTATTATTTTCACACTTAGCCTCTTCAGGCTCACTCTGGTTTGTTTGAGAGATTGGGTTTGTAATAAATACAACTTCTCACAGGCAGATCTTTCACTAACACTCAGAGTGGTTTAAATGTAAGGCTTATGAAAGTCTGCGTAATTGTCAGGACCCAACTTAGGCGTTCCTGACCGGCCAGAATAAGACCCTGATGTCTCATTCCCAAGGCCTATCAAGCACTTATAAGTCACATCGTAACATAGGTAATTATATAATACTAACGTAAATATCAGAGTAAATGATTATTCCAAATAACAAGCCAAGGTGGCCCTGAGTCTACATCCAGAGTATAAACAAAAAAGGAAATAGTTCCAAAAATTCAAACAAATGAAGAGGTATCTCATATGACTAAGAAATAACCCAAGTGGCAGCAACTGCCCACACTACTCATGTGCATGGGCTCCCTGAGATGGATCCCCTAGTGGAGTACCTGAAGCTGAACAAAAAAAGGGCGGGGGTGAGTCCCAGAACTCAGTGAGGGTGTACAAACGCAATCATATATATCAAATATATATATTAAAAAATATATATACATATGTCATGTCATACTTTACAACATATTCAAACCATACCATCATTGCAACTCTAAAGTTGCATTATAATCATTTAACCATTGAGTAAGATGCTTGTTTTTCGTTTGGAGTTGTTCATTAAAGTCTCCCACTCCGACGGTCACATTTGTACCCCGGTCGGATCCGCTGACCGGCAAGTGACCTCGATCACTGCTTAACTACCCTCCAAACTCCGGGGTTCTTTCACTAGAGCCCCCCATCTCCGACGGTCACATTTATATACTGGTCGAGTCCGCTGACCGGGCGGATACACCAAGTCTTACTCAATGTGATAATCATTCCAAAATAAACAATTCTCATATTATTATCATAACCTTCGAATTCATCACAATCAAAAGGATCACTAAACATAGAATCAACATTTGTTTCTCATACATTTACTAATACATAATTGTTCATTTACACTCTAGGTCTCATTACCAATACCACACTACAATATGTAAATATAAATAAATCATATGCATTGCTTAGAGCAAATGACATTCATTTAAAAATAAATAAATTGTTGATGATAATAAAGTGAATAAATAAAATAAAAATATATAAATCAAATACTTTATATGCATATTGACGTGACAGACATCAGAGCAAACTCACTAATTGTGCTCATATATAAAAACAACCTATAAACAATGGTACAATATTACACCAGTTTAAATAAAAGACAAATTCCATACTTATAAAAAAAAGGTTCTATTATTGTTATTATATTTTAGTTTATGGATACTCTAATATTGAAAGCAAATCCATCTGCTGGTGACGGTGTGCCATCTATATATGAATTGGGTGCGCTTATTCTCCAATTCTTAGAAATCGAGGCACTTAAGTTCCACGCCAAAAAGGATTCATTCTTTGTCTAGAAATTAAAAAAAAACAAATGTGATAAAGAATGGATCGAATAATAAAAAGGATCAATGAATTAATAGGACACAATAATGGGGAAAATAAACTCTTCAAGCATACAGACTGAAAATTGAGGCGGCGCTACCCAAAGTCATATGCGTTCACGCAAAGTGGGTTCGATCATAAGGTATCAAAGACATGATCATGACGAGAAAATCAAACAAGAACATCACCTAATTTAACATTGCAGAAAATAAAGATTCACCAACTATCATTAGTATTATTTCATCAAATTTTGCTCTATCACATGCTTCCATTAACCCCCAATTAAACCCATTAGAATTCAATCTATGAAACCTACACCCCCTCACCTGAATCGACGAAAAGAGAGGAATGGGAGATCCCGTAATTTTATTCATTGCGCCAAGAGCACGTCTCTATGGTCATTGGTCTTCTTCCCCTTTTCTCCAGAGAAAACTGATTTTAGAAGTTAGGGCTCTCTGCGGCAATGAACCTCTCACACTTGCTATTTATACCCCTTTATTTTTACAATAGGATCCTAGCATTAACTTACCTCTTAACCTGACGCTAGAGGGTGAAAAAAAATAAAATCCATTAATTAATTAATACATAATTATTTATTTGTTTTCATTTTAATTTTCCTTCATCCCATTAATATTTATTATGGAAATATTCCTAATATTCTTATTTTAAATTTATTTATAACCTGTCGAATAAGTTGACACGGTTATTAATTTAAATAATCAAACTTTATCCTACCAGATTTGACAATTTTTTTCCTATTCGTATTAATTATATCTGATGACATTTTAAAATTAAATGAGTCATTTTTTACGGGTATTACAGTAATAACTTCAAAATGATTGAAGAATACAGAATAAAAGAATGAAGAAATTAATGCAGAGTAATGGCGTTTTAATGCAATGTGTATTCTCTTCTTCTTCATCTTCAATGACTTATGTATTTATGGTCTTCAAGCATTTAGGATCCGTTAGAGACATCCCCTCAGATATTGGCTTCAAGCAGAACTTCATTAATTGCAATAGAGTCGTTCTGGGAAGTCATTAATGCAATAGAGTCATTCTGAGCAGCCATTAATGAAATAGAGTCGTTGGTTGTACTCTAACATGAAGGATCATTGCTTTATTCATCGTGATACAGCCATATCAAAGTTGTGCAGAGAGCTTTTTGTACTTTACTGAGTACACTTCTCTTTTTGTGTAAGGACCAGAGGTACTAGGGAATAAAACACGTTGGAAGCATTCTTTAACTGGTCTTTGATTCTGATTATGTAATACCCCAAAGTAGCTTCAGCTGTCATGTCTATTCTTCAGGACCTTTTACCTCTACACTGTTAGATGCTCAACCCAGAGGCTGAGCTCTGATACCAATTGAAATAGACAGCTATAAACACGAGAAGGGGGGGCGGGGGGGGGTTGAATTGTGTTTATCAGAATTTAAGTAGAGTTGAAATCTTTTCGCAAACAAAAAGGCTAGATTTGGACGAGTGGAAGAATACAGGATGGACGGGTGACTTTTGCAAGCAGACCACTTGATAGACGTAAGAAAACTAAGGCAATTAAATAGTTTAAGGGAAGAGAGATTGACACGGTTATTTATCCTGGTTCACTCTTCAAAGCAAAGAGTTACGTCCAGTCCTTGGCAGCACCAAGATTTATCCACTATAACTAATAAGGTTACAGACTCAAGTATTATTTGCACACCTAGCCTCTTCAGGCTCAAGACAAGTATTGTTTTCACACCTAGCCTCTTCAGGCTCAAGACAAGTATTATTTTCACATCTAGCCTCTTCAGGCTCACTCTGGTTTGTTTGAGAGATTGGGTTTGTAATAAATACAACTTCTCACAGGTAGATCTTTCACTAACACTCAGAGAGTGGTTTAAATGTAAGGCTTAGGAAAGTCTGCATAATAACTTCAAAATGATTGAAGAATACAGAATAAAAGAATGAAGAAATTAATGCAGAGTAATGGCATTTTAATGCAATGTGTATTCTCTTCTTCTTCATATTCAATGACTTATGTATTTATGGTCTTCAAGCATTTAGGATCCGTTAGAGACATCCCCTCAGATGTTGGCTTCAAGCAGAACTTCATTAATTGCAATAGAGTCGTTCTGGGCAGTCATTAATGCAATAGAGTTGTTATGGGCAACCATTAAAGCAATAGAGTCATTGGTTGTACTCTAACATGAAGGATCATGGCTTTATTCATCGTGATACAGCCATATCAAAGTTGTGCAGAGAGCTTTTTGTACTTTATTGAGTACACTTCTCTTTTTATGTAAGGACCAGAGGTACTAGGGAATAAAGCACGTTGGAAGCATTCTTTAACCGGTCTTTGATTCTGATTATCCAAGGTTGCTTGAGAGAGTAGCTTCTGACTTTTCTTGATAATCGTGAAACTGAGTAGGAGAGAAGGCTTCAAGTCTCTTTCTGGTTCTTGAACTAAGATTCTGATAATCCTTATAGAATTCGCGTTCATAAGATAAGTGCTTCTATCTTGAAAATAATCGCGTCTATCTAGTCATTTGAGTTTTCATTTGGGCTAGTAGACGAGCTCCATATTAAGGACTCAACAAGTCCGAAGACTAGTGTACGAGCGCTTCTGTCACCTTTAGTGGACGAGCACTTCTGTCACCTTTAGTGGACGAGCACTTCTGTCACTTTAGTGGACGACAGCCTCTGTTACTTTAGTGGACGAGGGCCTCTGTTAATTTAGTGGACAAGAGTCTCAATTACTCTGGTGGACGAGAGTTTCAGTTACTCTGGTGGACGAGCTCCATTTGCCACGTCATTGGATGGATACATTCTGACCTTAATGGACGAGCTCCAATTGCCACGTCATTGGACGAGCCATTCTGACCTTAATGGACGAAATCCATATGCCACGTCATTGGACGAGCGATTACAATTCCTTAATGGACGAGCTCAATATGCCACGTCATTGGACGAGCGATTCTGATTCCTTAATGGACGAGAACCATCTGCCACTTCATTGGACGAGCGATTCTGATACTTTAGTGGACGCGCTGTTCTGATACTTTAATGGACGCGCTCCAAATGCCACGTTAGTAGACGCTGGCTTTCATCACTTTGGTGGATGCAAGTTTCTATCTCTTACGTTCTGGACGTGCGCTTCAATCACTACAGTGTTGGACGTCTGCTTGTTACACTTTATTGGATGTCTGTTTGTTTCACTTTATTGGACGTCTGTTTGTTTCATTTTGTTGGACGTCTGTTTGTTTCACTTTGTTGAACGTCTGTTTGTCTTATTTAATCTGCACACTCGATAGACAGGTTAACAACCAATATGAAGGTTAATTAAATCATTAACCAATGTTTAGTTCTCATCAAAACTTAGGGAAATGCACATCAAATATTTTAGAGACTTAACAATCTCCCCCTTTTTGATGATGACAAACATTGAGATGATTTAATGAACCTCAGAAAATATCAACAAAGAAAATAGCACATATCAGACAGGTTGAAATTTTCTTAAGCGAATAGGTCATTTCATATTCATTCTCCCATTTCATATTCATTCTCCCATTCCCCTATAACATATTTCTATCACAAATCTCAATTTCTCTCAATTTCTCCTATTCTCCCCCTTTTGTCAACATCAAAAAGGGCTATCAAGTTTTATTTATGTGATATGTTAAGGGCAAGATAACATGTTAAGAAAATCATAGTAATGCAGCAAGCATATTAGACATACTCCACTTAAACTATTGTATCATTACTCCCCCTGAACTAATGCTTAGTTGAAAGAACATGTATATAAGAGTAATGACAGATTTAGCACAGACATGTTAACATTCAGATATATCATTCAACAATACAATGCATGTTTAGATTATCTCTAATAAATAAAAACCTTTCTTCTGCGAGGGGTTTAGTGAAAATATTAGCCCATTGATTTTCAGTTTTAACAAACTTAATATCAAAAATGCCTTTTTGAACATAATCCCTAATGAAATGATGTTTGATTTGAATATGTTTAGCCTTAGAATACTGAATTGGATTTTTAGTTAGACATATAGCACTCGAATTATCACACCATACAGATATGTTATGTTCATAAATAGAGTAATCCTCAAGTTGATGTTTTACCCATAAGAGTTGAGAGCAGCAACTAGCAGCAGAGATGTATTCTGCTTCAGCAGTAGATGGGGCAATGGTTGTCTGCCTCTTGCTTGACCATGAGACTAAACTTGCTCCAATGAAGTGACATCCTCCACTGGTGCTTTTTCTTTCTATTCTGTCTCCAGCAAAATCAGCATCACAATATCCCACTAATCTGTATTCTTTTGATCTTAAATACACCAAACCAAGATTAGCAGTTCCAAGCAAATATCTAAATATTCTTTTAACAGCCTTAAGATGAGATTCTCTAGGATCAGATTGGAATCTAGCACACATACAGACACTAAATTGAATGTCAGGTCTGCTTGAAGTTAAGTACAGTAGAGAGCCAATCATACCTCTGTAGACAGTTTGATATACCTTTTTACCTTCATCATCTTTGCTTAGTTTTGCATTGGGTTGCATAGGGGTTTTCATGAGCTTTGCATTTTCCATTTTGTATTTCTTGAGTATCTCCTTGGTATATTAATTTTTGTTGATGAATGTAAATTCCATCACTTGTCTGCTTGATTTGTAATCCAAGGAAGAACTTCAATTCTTCCATCATGCTCATCTCAAATTCAGCTTGCATTAGATTTGAAAATTCCTTGCACAACTTTTCATTAGTTGCTCCAAAAATAATATCATCAACATATATTTGAACTATAATAAAGTTCTCTTTAGAGCATTTTTTGAACAGAGTAGTGTCTACCTGTCCTCTAGTAAAACCATTATACATGAGAAAAGAACTGAGTCTATCATACCATGCTCTTGGTGCTTGTTTCAAACCATATAAGTTTGAAAACGTGATCTGGTTTATCAGTATCCTCAAAACCAGGGGGTTGTTTAACATACACTTCTTCTTCAATTATACCATTTAGAAAAGCACTTTTTACATCCATTTGAAATAGGGTAATTTGGTGTTGTGCAGCATATGACATTAAAATGCGTATGGCTTCTATTTTAGCTACAGGTGCAAAGGTTTCAGTACAATCAATACCTTCTTGTTGGCTATAGCCTTGAGCTACTAACCTTGCTTTATTTCTGACAACTTTACCATCTTCATCTAACTTGTCTCCGAAGACCCATCTTGTTCCAATAACCGAGTTATTTTTAGGTTTAGAGACAAGAGTCCAGACATCATTTCTTGTGAACTGGTTAAGTTCTTCTTGCATAGCAAGAATCCAGCTTTCATCCTCAAGAGCTTCTTCAATGCGTTTAGGCTCCAAATCTGAAATAAAGGCCACATTGCTTGATTCTCTTAATGTGGATCTGGTTCTTACTCCTTCAGAAGGATTTCCAATAATAAGATCCTTAGGATGATGAGTGTTGAACTTCCAATCCTTTTTGAGATCATCATGAAGATCTTGACTTGTCCGCTGACTGGTCTGTTCCACTTGTCTTTCAGCCTCAGGCACAGATTCTGTTTTGGTTAGATCGGGTTGTTGACTTTCTGGCTTGTTTATATCAAGACTTGCAAGATCATCTTCTAGATCTGATAGTTCTTTATCAGTCTTTAATCCATCATTGAATTTAACATGAACAAATTCTTCAATAATACAAGTTCTTGAATTGTATACTCTAAAAGCCTTAGACTCTTCAGAATAACCTACGAAAATACCTTTATCTACCTTAGAATCAAACTTTCCAAGATTATCTTTGGTATTCATAATAAAACATTCACATCCAAAAGCATGAAAATAAGATATGTTGGGGCTTTTTCCTTTCCACAATTCATAAGGAGTCCTTTTTAGAAAAGGCCTAATAAGTATTTTGTTTTGTACATAACAAGCCGTGTTTACAGCTTCTGCCCAGAAGTACTTAGGGAGATTATTTTCATTGAGCATAGATCTAGCCATCTCTTGCAGAGATCTGTTCTTTATCTCAACCACTCAATTTTGCTGTGGAGTTCTAGGTGCAGAGAAATTGTGAGAGATTCCATTCTCCTCACAGAACTGTCTAAACTGCTCATTTTCAAATTCTTCCCCATGATCACTTCTAAGGGTAGAAATACAAAAACCCTGTTCATTTTGTACTCTTTTGCAGAATACTGAGAAAGCCTTAAAAGACTCATCCTTGTGTGTTAGGAAGAGTACCCATGTGTATCTAGAATAGTCATCAACTATGACAAATCCATATTTTCTTCCAGCCAGGCTGGCAACACTAACTGATCCAAACAGATCCATGTGTAACAACTGAAGAGGTCTAGAGATTGATACTTGGTTTTTAGATTTGAAACTTGATTTTATCTGCTTACCTCTCTGACATGCATCACACAAGACATCTTTCTTAAAGCTAATATCAGGCAATCCTCTCACGAGATTATTCCTTTTTAATTCAGAAATTAGTTTCATACTAGCATGTCCTAGTTTCCTATGCCATAACCATCTCTCATCCTCTTTAGACATCAAACAGGTTACACTTTGATCTGAGATATCAGACAGTTCAATCTTATAAAGATTTTGTTGCCTTTTAGCTGAAAAGAAGGTTTTGCCACTACAGTCTTTAACTATGCATACATCCTTGGTAAAGGAAACATCAAAACCACTATCACATAATTGACTTATGCTAAGAAAATTGTGTCTCAATCTTTTAACCATAAGAACATTAGATATAGAGGGAAGAGGGGGTTTACCACAAATAGTACTAATTCCTATAACTTTCCCTTTCTGATTTCCTCCGAAGGCAACGTGTCCTCCTTTCTTAAGTTGGAGGTCTAGGAACATAGACCTTTCTCCTGTCATATGACGTGAGCAGCCACTATCCAGGTACCAGCAATGGTGTTTTCTTTGTCCTGTTGAGGACATCTGCAACAAATTTTTTTTGATCTTTAGGTACCCATATTTTCCTGGGTCCTTTTCTGTTAGTTCTAGGAGTCTGTAAAGACTTCCTTCTCTTCTTATGGATACACTTAGACATAACATGCCCAGTTTTTCCACAGAAGTTACAAATAGGTGTTGATTTGGTTACAGATGACTTAACAGATACTGTAGGAACTTTAGTTGATACTTTATGATGTGTCTGATGGACATATCCAATACCTTCTTTGTTAAGAGAGTGCTTCTGAATGCCAAGTAGCTTAGTTAGATTGTCTCTACCATTAACAAATTTGGCAAGATCAGAAATGAGCTCTTTCACTTTCTGTTGAAGTTTTTCAACTTCTTCAGATGGTGATGTTTCACTTGAGATCTTAGCTTCATTAGACTTTTCAGTCTTCAGCTCACCGTTCTCTTTAGCCAGCTTCTCGCACTCTTGAGATTTCTGTTTATGCTCACTGGTGAGCTTTACATACTCTCTCTTGAGAGATTTGAAGGCTTTAGATAAGCAGTTGGATTCCTCCAACAACTCCTCATAGGCATCAAGTAATTCCTCATAGTTAGGATGTACCTCATCATCAGAGTCTGAGTCAGTGTTGGCCATCAAACAGAGATTGACTTCTTCCTCTATTTCTTCATCAGAAGATGTTGACTCTTTGACTTTAGCTGTTCCTTCATGTGTGACAGCTAAAGTATCCCATATTTCCTTTGCAGAGTCACAAGCACAAACCTTCTCAAACTCCTCCGGACTGAGAGCACAAATGATGTTATATCTGGCCTTGTGGTTCAGCTCCCATTTTGTCTTTTCTGCACCGGTCCACTGAGCTTTTGGTTTGTCAGTGTTATCATCATTCTTGGAAATGAATGGACCATCTGTGATAACATCCCAAAGATCAGAGTTTGTGGATAGAATAAACCATTGAAATCTATCTTTCCAGTAGTTGTAGTTTTCTCCATTGAAGTAAGGAGGTCTGGTTAGGGAAGCTCCTTCAGTGTGATGACTTCCACTTGAACTAGCTTCAGCCGTCATGTCTATTCTTCAGGACCTTTTACCTCTACACTGTTAGATGCTCAACCCAGAGGCTGAGCTCTGATACCAATTGAAATGGACAGCTATAAACACGAGAAGGGGGGGGGGGGGGGGGGTTGAATTGTGTTTATCAGAATTTAAGCAGAGTTGAAATCTTTTCGCAAACAAAAAGGCTAGATTTGGACGAGTGGAAGAATACAGGATGGACGGGTGACTTTTGCAAGTACACCACTTGATAGACGTAAGAAAACTAAGGCAATTAAATAGTTTAAGGGAAGAGAGATTGACACGGTTATTTATCCTGGTTCACTCTTCAAAGCAAAGAGCTACGTCCAGTCCTTGGCAGCACCAAGATTTATCCACTATAACTGATAAGGTTACAAACTCAAGTATTATTTGCACACCTTGCCTCTTCAGGCTCAAGACAAGTATTGTTTTCACACCTAGCCTCTTCAGGCTCAAGACAAGTATTATTTTCACATCTAGCCTCTTCAGGCTCACTCTGGTTTGTTTGAGAGATTGGGTTTGTAATAAATACAACTTCTCACATGTAGATCTTTCACTAACACTCAGAGAGTGGTTCAAATGTAAGGCTTAGGAAAGTCTGCGTAATAACTTCAAAATGATTGAAAAATACAGAATAAAAGAATGAAGAAATTAATGCAGAGTAATGGCATTTTAATGCAATGTGTATTCTCTTCTTCTTCATCTTCAATGACTTATGTATTTATGGTCTTCAAGCATTTAGGATCCGTTAGAGACATCCCCTCAGATGTTGGCTTCAAGCAGAACTTCATTAATTGCAATAGAGTCGTTCTGGGAAGTCATTAATGCAATAGAGTCGTTCTGGGCAGCCATTAATGCAATAGAGTCGTTGGTTGTACTGTAACATGAAGGATCATTGCTTTATTCATTATGATACAGCCATATCAAAGTTGTGTAGAGAGCTTTTTGTACTTTACTGAGTACACTTCTCTTTTTGTGTTAGGACCAGAGGTACTAGGGAATAAAGCATGTTGGAAGCATTCTTTAACTGGTCTTTAATTCTGATTATGTAATACCCCAAAGTACGTTTAGATACTACTAGATACAAAACATAAGATACACTGAAATTAGCTTTTCGCTAAACATCTCATATATATATATATATATATATATATATATATATATATATATATATATATGTATATATGAATCTCATACATTTTCAAAATCATACTTAGAGACTAAACAATGACAATATGACACTTGACTCCGATCCGGCAACGTCTTTAATAATAGAAACAACTTACATTGGAATAACTGCCAAGTATTTCCGGGGATACTTCACAGTTCTCCAACATAGGAGGGATTAACCTGAAACAAAAGGGTGAGGGGGTGAGATATGAAATCTCAGTGAATTCCCTGCAAACAGAGCACTCAGTCCCACACCTATACATATATTAGTAAACTTATACATATCATCAAGTATAAACATCATTGCTGCCCCCCACGCACCAAGGTACTTAAGAGGGACTAGCTTTGGGTTTAATCCTGGTATCATCATGTCATTCAAAATATTTGTGAACCACTCATTTGGACATCCCTTTTTAATTTTGCCAGTGAAAAACGTCGCTGTTCCCCGCGCACCGAGGTACTTAAGAGGAAATAGCTCTATACTGTAAGGCAGGACATACGTCTATGACCACAAGCGGCGTCCCACTTGCTTTGCACTTACTTGCTTGCCTTTCAAACTGAAAGGAAACTGTGATTGGCTTCCAAATGGGAAGGACTCTATAATTGCCTTCCAAACTGAAAGGACTTCTGTACTTGACATCTGAAATGTCATTGATAACCATTCTAATTCGATTCAAGAGTAGAATTAGCATGGTTACTACCTTTGGATGCCAAATGGAGTTTCACATTAATTTCTTCATAATATTAAATAACTTAACTCACATATCAATTTATAGCTTAAAAACTAATGACCTAAAGCAAAACTTATAAACCATTCACATGAACAATATATAATCTCTCAATCAAGTATTCAACAAGGGATAATGCATTAACAATAAGCAGAATTTCAGCAGTTTTAAGTGAACTTCTATGATTTTATTAAAATATCAAACGAAGTCGTATTTGGACACACGACCCATCTATAGAAAGATAAACAAGTCTAGTTTATAAATAAAATTTTATTCTTGGAAAACAGCCTTCCAAAAATTACAGTTTTGAAAGGAAAGCCTCTGCACTCAGAAAACAGGACAGTTGCAATACCCTAACTTGTAACGGGTTTTTCTCCATCAATACTCAATGAAAAACAGCAAAATCAGTGTCTAAAGTGTAGTATTGCGACTCTACTTTATAAAAAAATAAGAATCATACCAAACAGATCACTATAGAAATAGTTACAAATAAAATATTATAAATATGTCTATACGGGTTTGTCAGATCAGCATCTTCTTTTAGGACTTTTAACAAACAGAATACATGCATGTAAATTGAATATTCTACATCACAATTCTGCATTCAATTAAAACCATATAATCAACATGCAATTCTGAAATCAAACAATAAAATCAAATTTAAAATTCCTAAGCTTGGATTTATGGTTACCAAGCACTAACTAAGGAAACTCACTTGACCAAGTAGTGGATTTGGGGTTGTTTGTGTGAATCACCCTTGAGTTCTTCCTATTTCGAAATATTTGAGGAGAGCTAGAGGTCTTGCATGTTGTCCTCCACAAGTTTCTGGTCGAAAATGAAGAGGAAGGGTGAAAATAAGATGGTTTGCCTTGTGTTCAAATGATGAATGAGAAAGAAGTGTGGGAAAGGCTAGCCATGGAGTTATGGCCGAATTTGAGAGAAGAGATGGAAGGGTTTTGGCTGGCCAAAATTGCCATGGATGAGGAAGAAGGAGAGCTTTGTTTCTTGAAGAAAATGAAGTTTTTGAATGAAATAAAAAGTGAGTGTGTGTGGGTATGTGGGCAGTCGTGTAAGTCAAAGAAAATGAGGGGAAAAAGTGTGTGATGTGTGTATGATAAATAAATAAAACAAAATTCTATTCCATTTAAAAATCACAAATAGTTAACTTCATTAAATTAATCAACCGCACAATTTCACATTTACGAAATATAAAAGAATTCAAACACCCCCATAATAGAATTAAAAATGAAAAGCTAAAATACCCTTGGGAAATGATATTACAGATTATCCAAGGTTGCTTGAGAGAGTAGCATCTGATTTTTTTTGATAATCATTAAACTGAGTAGGAGAGAAGGCTTCAAGTCTCTTTCTGGTTCTTGAACTAAGATTCTGATAATCCTTATAGAATTCGCATTCATAAGATAAGTGCTTCTATCTTAAAAATAATCATGTCTATCTAGTCATTTGAGTTTTCATTTGGGCTAGTAGACGAGCTCCATATTAAGGACTCAGCAAGTCCGAAGATTAGTGGACGAGCGCTTCTGTCACCTTTAGTGGACGAGCACTTCTGTCACCTTTAGTGGACGAGCACTTCTGTCACTCTAGTGGACGAGAGCCTCTGTTACTTTAGTGGACGAGGACCTCTGTTATTTTAGTGGACAAGAGTCTCAGTTACTCTGGTGGACAAGAGTCTCAGTTAGTCTGGTGGACGAGCTCCATTTGCCACGTCATTGGACGGATACATTCCGACCTTAATGGACGAGCTCCAATTGCCACGTCATTGGACGAGCCATTATGACCTTAATGGACGAGCTCCATATGCCACGTCATTGGATGAGCGATTCCGATTCCTTAATGGACGAGCTCAATATGCCAAATCATTGGACGAGCGATTCCGATTCCTTAATGGATGAGAACCATCTGACATCATTGGACGAGCGATTCTGATACTTTAGTGGACGCGCTGTTCTGATACTTTAATGGATGTCGCGACCGTCCCGTCCGGGAGCCGTGAAAAGATGGATATAAAGATAGAGGAGTCGCCACTAAGATTTTTATTGGGAAAATCTTAGAAAACCCAATTATTTAAGGTAAACTGGTCTTTTAAAAAAGAGAGATGGGTCCGGGAGTCGGTTACGGGTAAGGAAGGTATTAGCACCCCACATCGCCCGTTTAAAAAACGGTACCTCAAGTTAATTGTGCAAAAAACATTTTAATAACCTTTTAAATATTTATTTTACCCCGAAAATTATTTACAAGAAAGAATTATTTTAGATTTTAATTTTTTTGACTTTTGTTAAATTTTTTATATTTTTAACTTTATGGATTATAAAAACTAAATGAGGTTGAACATGGCACATGAGTCCACAGGGCAGCCTCAAATCTAAGGGATTAAACATGGCACCGTGTCCATAGAGCATCCCTGGAAAGAGAAAAGTTTGATTATTTTGATTAATTATTTTAACATAAAAAGAGACACAAAAAAGGAAAATTTAGTTTTGGCCCGACAAGATGATTTATCTTGCTCCTACGTATTCCCGGGTGCGATGGGAAACTCAAAGCCACGTAGTTCTTTTAGAAAAGATTTGATTGGTTGATTTTAACTTTTTGAAAATGATTTTTGAATTTTTTTTATTTTTTTAAGAGATCCTTTTTTTTAAAAGGGGTTTTATTTTGAAATAAATTCACTTTTGCACGGGGTCCAAGATAGCAGTGCTATACGATAAACCCTTACAATACATACGCCACTTGAGGATGAAAAATCATACATCAACGTCGTAGATTGTTGCGTGAATTAAAAAAGGATTTTATATAAAATTAGATTGGATAAAATTGGTAAAAGGTGTAAATTGAAAACATTTTATTATTTTTAACACAATGGAATTCACTTTTGCACATGGTTAAAGATAGCCCAAACTATACATTGAACCCTTACAATTCATACGATACTTGAGGATGAAAATCATACATCAATATCGTAGATTGTTACGTAAACTCCAAAGAAATTTTTATTTCAAAATTTTTTGAGCAGAATTTTTATTTAAAACAATGATTGAAATATTTTTTTTAAAAGAGATTTTTGACTGGTACTAAACACCCACCACATAATAGCATCCAAACAAAACAATGTTTCAAGGCCCACATTGCAACAGATATGCACCCTCCCCAAGCCCATCATGCAACATGAAATAGACACAGGAAACAAAAACGAAGATAAGCAGACAAGCAGAAATGAAGGTCAATGGCCATCTGAACCAAAATACCCCAACACGGAAGCGACGTCGCGGAGTAGTGAAGGAGTGGTCTGGGCGACGGTGATGACAGCAACGTCCGGTGGTGGTTCGTGACGATCGTTGGAGTGCGGTGGGGCTGGTCGTACGATGGCTGCGGCACGGATCTATGACTTGAGGTGGCGGAGCGACGGTTGACGGCTTCAGGAGGTGGCTGAGGACGCGGACAGAGCAGAAGCGGTGGCGGGTGGAGCGGATCTGCGTCCGGACGGCAGGGGCTTGCGACGGTGAGATCCGGCACGGCGGTGACTCGGTTGAGGTAGCAGCGGTGGCAGACGGTGCCTCGTGCGGTGGCGGCAAGACACGGTGATAGCTAGGCACGGCGGCAGATCTACAAAGGGGCCGAAGGTCCCTCTTCTGTTTCTCCCCTGTTCTGAAAAATCCCCTTGTTTTGTATACTTGAAGCCTTTTTTAATGAGTTGGTAGATGGGTTTTTGTTTTGATTTGCTTTGTTAGTGATGAATATTGTTCTGAGGGGTTGAAGATGATGAGGGAGTGTTTGAAATGTGGATGAGGATGGATGGTGGTTAAAATGGGTTTATAGTTGAAGATAGGATGTGTGGCTCATGATGCAAGGGAGAGGGAGCTTCTGAGTTTTTTTAGCTTCAGTTTCCCTCTTTATGAAGAAGATAGAAGATGGAGAGTGAAGTAGAGAATGGGACATAATGTGATGATCAGTCCCCCCTCCTGGAGTTGTTCCCCTATCCCTTTAAATATTTTCTACTATTGCAAGACCTCTGCCATGGTTGCAATGCAAGGTCCTTTTCAACATTTCCAATTTCACTGATTCTTTGTTTGTTGAGTTTTTCCTTGATGCTGCAAATTTCCTTGTTCATGTTGAGTATTTTTTACTTTGGTTCAGGTTTGACTCTCTCAAAGGTAGCAGAGCATTCCTTCTTCCCATTTTTACCTTATTGATGCTTAAAAAAGAACCCATTTTATTACAAATGCCTAAGTCTTCTGCCATTGCTCTTCTGGTTGCTGATATTCATTAAGAGAATTTGGCTTTTCCTCTTGGCTCTGTATGACGCTGAACATCGCTGCATCATTTTTTTATTTAATTAATTTTTTTATTTTTTATTTTTTTTAACAAAAGAAGGCAGTCCTTTATGTTTGTTTGGGCTAAAATAAAATAAAATAAAAAAAATAAAAAAAATTAAAATAAGATAAATAAACATAATAATAATAAAAGAAATAGGTTGGGCTAAAAGGACTTGGGGCCAACATAGATATTTTTTTTTGCATTCTTTGGTCTTTTATTTTCATTCATGTTTGGAACATGGTCTTAAAAGGATAACTTGCAACAATGGAATGAAATTGGGCTCATTAAAAACAAAACTCATTTGGTTTTTCTTGCCAAGTTATTTTTTATTATTTTTCTTCTAAAACATTAATTAAAAGGACACCCGGACAAAATTAGATGTTCACAATGGACGCGCTTTACTTGTTTCTTATTAGATAATAGGTGTCACCATAGTTAACCTATTATCGTTATAAGCAACGAGTATAGACATGAACTCCAATTTTGTTCGGGGTACACTGACAAATAAAATGACCTATGACTAAAATGCCATTTCCTGTAAAGGAACCCGTAGGTTGGATTGCCCACTGAGGTTTACACATAAAAGCTTGCAATACGGACTCACTTGCTGAGCTAAAAAACGAAGATAAAGAGCTTACGGGGTGGATTGCCCGTGAGAAGCTTGAAATAAAAGAACTTATGGGGTGGGTTGCCCGTCAAAAACTTGAACTGAAAGCTAAAAGTGCTTACGGGGTAGATTGCCCGTCAGAAGCACGGACAGAAAGATAAATGAGCTCACAGGGTGAATTGCCCGTTAGAAGCTTGAACTGATAGATAAAAGAGCCTACGGGGTGGATTGCCCGTCTGAAGCTTGAACAAAAAGATAAAAGAGCTTACGGGGTGGATTACCCGTGAGAAGCTCGAACAGAAGGATAAAAGAGCTTACGGGGTGGATTGCCCGTCAGAAGCTCGAATTGAAAGATAAATGAGCTTACGGGGTGGACTACCCGTGAGGAGCTCGAATTGAAAGATAAATGAGCTTACGGGGTGGATTGCCCGTCAGAAGCTTGAATTGAAAGATAAAGTGCTTACGGGGTAGATTGCCCGTCAGAAGCACGGACAGAAAGATAAATGAGCTCACGGGGTGAATTTCCCGTCAGAAGCTCGAACTGATAGATAAAAGAGCCTACGGGGTGGATTGCCCGTCTGAATCTTGAACAGAAAGATAAAAGAGCTTACGGGGTGGATTGCCCGTGAGAAGCTCGAACAGAAGGATAAAAGAGCTTACGGGGTGGATTGCCCGTCAGAAGCTTGAGCAGAAAGACAAATGAACCTACGGGGTGGATTGCCCGTCTGAAGCTCAAACAGAGAGATAAATGAGCTTACGGGGTGGATTGCCCGTCAGACTCGAACAGAAAGATAAAAGAGCTTACGGGTTGGATTGCCCGTCAGAAGCTTGAGCAGAAAGACAAATGAGCCTATGGGGTGGATTGCCCGTCTGAAGCTCAAACAGAGAGATAAATGAGCTTATGGGGTGGATTGCCCGTCAGACTCGAACAGAAAGATAAAAGAGCTTACGGGTTGGATTGCCCGTCAGACTCGAACAGAAAGATAAATGAGCTCACGGGGTGGATTGCCCGTCAGAAGCTCAAACGGATAGATAAAAGAGCTTACGGGGTGGATTGCCCGTCAGACTCGAACAGAAAGATAAATGAGCTCACGGGGTGGATTGCCTGTCTAAAGCTCGAACTGAAAGATAAATGAGCCTACGGGGTGGATTGCCCGTCTGAAGCTCGAACTGAAAGATAAAAGAGCTTACGGGGTGGATTGCCCGTCAGAAGCTCGAACTGAAAGATAAAAGAGCTTACGGGTTGGATTGCCCGTTAGACTCGAACAGAAAGATAAATGAGCTCACGGGGTGGATTGCCCGTCTGAAGCTCGAACTGAAAGATAAATGAGCCTACGGGGTGGATTGCCCGTCTGAAGCTCGAACTGAAAGATAAAAAAGCTTACGGGGTGGATTGCCCGTCAGAAGCTCGAACTGAAAGATAAAAGAGCTTACGGGTTGGATTGCCCGTCACACTCGAACAGAAAGATAAATGAGTTCACGAGGTGGATTGCCTGTCTGAAGCTCGAACTGAAAGACAAATGAGCCTACGGGGTGGATTGCCCGTCTTAAACTCGAACTGAAAGATAAGAGAGCTTACGGGGTGGATTGCCCGTCAGAAACTCGAACTGAAAGATACAAAGCTTGTGTGGTCCTATGCCTATAGGAGCCAATAGAGGTATAGCTTATGAGCCCTCTGCCCGTTAAAGCTAAACAAAAACGAAGCTTACGAGGCCCTATGCCTGCTAAAGCTAACAAAGACATGACTTTTGGGGCCTTGTGCCAGCGAAAGCCGAACTACAACAAAACAAAGCTTAAAAGGCCCTGATGCCTGCTAAAGCTAACAAGACATGACTTTTGGGGCCCTGTGCCCGGTAAAGCCAAACTACAACAAAACAAAACTTAAGAGGCCCTATGCCTGCTAAAGCTGACAAGACATGACTTTTGGGGTCCTGTTCCCACTAAAGCCAAACTACCACAAAACAAAACTTAAGAGGCCCTATGCCTGCTAAAGCTGACAAGACATGACTTTTGGGGTCCTGTGCCCACTAAAGCCAAACTACAACAAAACAAAACTTAAGAGGCCATATGCCTGCTAAAGCTAATGAGACATGACTTTTGGGGCCTTGTGCCAGTGAAAGCCGAACAAATGCACTGCAAAGATGTTGACTTTGTTGATGCATGAAATGATAAGACAATGTATGATATGAGAGATGATTTTTTATGATTGGTGAAAACAGTGATAAATTTTTTTTTAAAAAAATGATGCATGAGATGCTTTTTATGATCCTGATTATTTTTCATGCATGATGCATGAGATGTTTTTATCATTTATGAAAACTCTGATTTTATTTTATTATTTTTTTATTTTTATTTTTTTGTGAAAAACTCTTTGATCACTGGCTCCTTAGAGTCCTGATTGCAGCCGAGATTGGGGATGAGCTAGAGGAAGACACCTTGATCTTAATTATCACTAACTTGCTCATCGATGTTTAGCTTCTTGGCTGAGATATGCTTCTTCGTAATGATTACCCAATGGATGAAATTATCTGATCGACCTTCAAGGATGTGACTTGCCCCAATCGTCATGTATTGGGAGCCTTTCATGACTTATCCTCTTAAATTGCCCCAATTTGTTATTTTGAGGAGACTTCATGTGATTTATTCGTATTTGACCCTAATTTTTGAGTAGGTTGCTTTTTGCGAGTTTTCAACCTACCGGGCGCTCTAACTTTTTGCCTAGACTGCCTTTTTCGGTTTTTCGATCCTAGCGAGCCATTTTTCTCACTTTTTTCTTTCTATTTTTTTCTTTCGATTTTTTTTTGAGATGTGGACAATTTTTACCACCCTTATCCGTGAGGATCAAAGCTTCTTGCTTGATTGTCGACTGAGATACCACTTTCCCCTTGTATCAAGAATTCTTCCGGCCAGAGTTGGTCATCAAAGAATTACCATAAATGGTTAAATTGTATCATTGAACTCATGTTTACCTTACCTGAAGCATCATGTAACAAACATGCATAGATTCAAAAGTATGATAGGAAGTGACATTATTGCCTAAACAACCTCTCGATTGGTATTAGAAGTTTGACAACTCAAATAGTATTCAAATGAAGCAAGATGCACAAGAGGTGATAGGAAGATCAGAAGGGCATTGCCCCAGTTTGGATTGATTTGATCATGGCGATTGTCTCGATATTCATAAGAACAGAATTTCCCCAGAGTAGTTTCCTTGAGGATGAAGTGCCCTAATGTAGGGTTCCCAGAATGAAACTGCCCCAATGTAGGGCACTTGATATGGAAAACTTGAGAATGATGTTGCCCCAGTGTAGGGCATCCAATAATGGAGATGCTCTAGAATAAGGCCCTTGAAAGCAAAGTTTTGCCCCAAGTAGATCTTGCCCAAGCTTTTGCCTAGACTGCCTATGAAGGTTTTCAGCCTAATAGGCTTTCTTTTTTTCTTTTTTCATTCTGTTTTTTGGATTTTTTTTTTTTAAAAAAAATAGGAGCAATCAATTAAAAACTAGAAGAGCACAAACTTTTTGTCTCAAAATGAAGTTGATGAAAAAGTAGCAATATTCATTGATCAGAGTGGACTTTTTGAGGCTTGTAACGTGGCTAATGGTTGGGGGTCATGAAAAAAGGATATAAGGCTCAAACAAATGTTTTAAGGTTGAATAGGATCAAAGATCCATGTTCTTTTTCGGATTTTTGAGAACATTTACTTTCTTCTAACTTTCCCTTTTTTTTTCCTGTTTTACATGAGGTTTTTTTTTATCCTCTTTCTTTCTCTTCTTTTTATTCTTCTTCTTTTTTTTATTATTTTTTTTTCAATGTTATGCTTCATGATCACCATTTACTTCTTGCTTGCCCCTTGTTTAGTGGTGATCCTTGTCCAAGGTTCTTTGAAGAAAATTTTCATGCTCAAAAGGGGTAACAAGGGATAATGATGATATTTTGCTAAGGGTAGAGAAAAAATGGCCAATCTTCATTTCAAATCATGATTGTTTATTTTTTTTAAACTTTATTTTAGAGACAAAGAGATGGTGCTCACCAAGTGTTTATTTATTTGCTCCTCTTTTATTTGTATTATTTTCTTTCTTTCTTTCCTTTTTTTTTTTGAAAAGGTATTGGCACATGTGGTCTTCATTGATGTCCACAAAGAACTTTCAAGAAAGTGGGCCTTATTAACCAAACCAAAAAAGGTACTTGGGGAAGAAGGAAAAAAAAAGGGAAGATGAGATATGAGTATGACGAGAGAAACATTATGGTGGGGATGGGATGTAAAGAAAGGATGAGACAAGGTACGCATGCAAATCCATTACATTAATGCTTCAAGAAAGTGAACATGGTTCAATTATCTCATGATAGAATACAACATAACCATTGTGTCATGGTAAATCCCTGATAAACAAATCTAGCCTTGGTTGCTTAGAAATTCTCAAGATGGGGATCACAAAGTATTGGCTCTTTTCAATCACTAGGATTGAATCTCTGATGATGTTAGCATAGCCTTCATCTTGAACTCTCCATAGTTGATTGGGACTGTCCTTATCATGATTTCTTTCTTCCTCGGTCAGAGCCTTATTATCCCGAATTTGCATGATTTTCCAAAGATCACTCCATAAGAGCGTGAATATGTGCTACCTGACTCTAGTAGGATTATATAAAATCCTTCACATTGACATCCAAACATCCATGATTAGGCAAAAGGTTGTGCCTACATTTTTCGGCCACTTGAGCAAATATTGTCTCCAGTTCCACCTCATGATCCAAGGTTTAGTTGACATTCTTTTTTATTGAAAGTGCAGTGGTTTACTTTTCTCCAGGAAAGGAGCATAATGCATGAAATGCATGGAATGAATTATTTTTAATAAATGTTCAACTTAAAAAAGAAATGAGTATATGAGATGCATAAAAAAAGTTTTTTTTTTGAGCCAAGTACTAATGCGTGAGATGCATGAAATGAATTCTTTATGTTATTATTATTATTTTTTAACTAGAGAATTGTATGAAAAAAGAGTTTTTTTTTATAACAATGGCAATGCATGCGTTTTTTTTAATGTATGAGATGAATGGTTTGTTTTTATATTGACCCAAAGAGGTATGAAATGCATGTAATGGTTTATTCTTTATCAAATTTTCCTTGAGAGATGCATGAAAAAAATGAGATGAATGAATTTTTATTTTTTATTTCTTTTTTTATCCAAGAGGTTAATGAAATTGATGCATAAGATGCATGAAGAAGATTGAGTTTTTTTTTTCCACCATATGCATGACATGATTTTTTATTTTAATTTTTTCTTCGTGTGGTTGGCATAGAAAGTAATTGATGCATGCAATGCATGAAAAATGATTTTGTTTTTATTTCTTCATATTGACTCAAAAAATTAATTAATGCATGAGATGCATGGATCATCTTTTTTATTCTTCTACAAAAAATATGAATGAGTTAAAAAAAATATGGATGAGCTAAATATATATATATATATATATATTTACACAAGCCCATTTTTTTTTACTTACAGAAATGCATGAGTTACAAAATATGAAGAATTTTTTTTTTTGGTAAAAAAACAAAAGGACTCGTATAAAACAATTTTTATTTTAGAAAAAAAAATGTGGATTTTTTTGACAAAAAATAAAATAAAAGACATGAAGATAGGTAAAGAAAAAAAATGCTCCATTTGTGTCCTAAGATTTAGGGTTGACACACCTAAAGTCCTGACTTTAACAGGCTGGCCCCTAAGTTTGTTTTATCAATGAAAATTGGGTAGGGTCTAGACTTCTAAAATTCATGGTCCTCAGATTGCCCCTATCTCGAAAGATAAGGATCCGACTCATGAGTCTAGCCACAAGTAGGGATAAACCCTCTCAATATGATCATCCCATGATATCGGGTACAACCTAAGTGGTGAATTGACAAATATCAGGGGGGGTACAAGACCTCTTCAATGACAATGTCGACACACCGCCTAATCCTTAAGCTTCCACAAGCTCGGGTATAGAGCTAAAAGTGTGTGAAATAAGTGTAAGTGACGTGTGTGCTGGGAGCATACAAACCTGCTCCAAACCTATTAAAATGAAAACTACATCACACATGCAAAAAAAAACAGCCAACAACATAATAATTCTCTACCCTATGGTTGCAAGAATATACAAAGGCATATATTAAAGCCTATAAAAATTTACAAAACAAATAAAACAAAGAGGGGTAAAACTAATATTTTCAAAGTTATTAAAAGAAGTTGCACAACCAACTATGATAGGCCTGACTCTCTAAAGTCCCCAGTGGAGTCGCCAGCTGTCGCGACCGTCCCATCCGGGAGCCGCGAAAAGATGGATATAAAGACAGAGGAGTCGCCACTAAGATTTTTATTGGGAAAATCTTAGAAAACCTAATTATTTAAGGTAAACTGGTCTTTTAAAAAAGAGAGATGAGTCCGTGAGTCGGTTACGAGTAGGGAAGATATTAGCACCCCACATCGCCCGTTTAAAAAACGGTACCTCAAGTTAATTGTGCAAAAAACATTTTAATAACCTTTTAAATATTTATTTTACCCCGAAAATTATTTACAAGAAAGAATTATTTTAAATTTTAATTTTTTTTGACTTTTATTAAATTTTTTATATTTTTAACTTTATGGTTTATAAAAACTAAATGAGGTTGAACATGGCACATGAGTCCACAGGGCAACCTCAAATTTAAGGGATTAAACATGACACCGTGTCCATAGAGCATCCCTAGAAAGAGAAAAGTTTAATTATTTTGATTAATTATTTTAACATAAAAAGAGACACAAAAAAGGAAAATTTAGTTTTGGCCCGACAAGATGATTTATCTTGCTCCTACGTATTCCCGGGTGCGATGGGAAACTCAAAGCCACGTAGTTCTTTTAGAAAAGATTTGATTGGTTGATTTTAACTTTTTGAAAATGATTTTTGATTTTTTTTTATTTTTTTTAAGAGATCCTTTTTTTAAAAGGGGTTTTATTTTGAAATAAATTCACTTTTGCACGGGGTCCAAGATAGCAGTGCTATACGATAAACCCTTACAATACATACGCCACTTGAGGATGAAAAATCATACATCATTGTCGTAGATTGTTGCGTGAATTAAAAAAGGATTTTATATAAAATTAGATTGGATAAAATTGGTAAAAGGTGTAAATTGAAAACATTTTATTATTTTTAACACAATGGAATTCACTTTTGCACAGGGTTAAAGATAGCCCAAACTATACATTGAACCCTTACAATTCATACGATACTTGAGGATGAAAATCATACATCAATATCATAGATTGTTACGTAAACTCCAAAGAAATTTTTATTTCAAAATTTTTTGAGCAGAATTTTTATTTAAAACAATGATTGAAATATTTTTTTTAAAAGAGATTTTTGACTGGTACTAAACACCCACTACATAATAGCATCCAAACAAAACAATGTTTCAAGGCCCACATTGCAACAGATATGCACCCTCCCCAAGCCCATCATGCAACATGAAATAGACACAGGCAACAAAAACGAAGATAAGCAGACAAGCAGAAATGAAGGTCAATGACCATCTGAACCAAAATACCCCAACACGGAAGCGGCGTCGCGGAGTAGTGAAGGAGTGGTCTGGGCGACGGTGATGACAACAACGTCCGGTGGTGGTTCGTGACGATCGTCGGAGCGCGGTGGGACTGGTCGTACGATGGCTGCGGTGCGGATCTACGGCTTGAGGCGGCGGAGCGACGGTTGACGGCTTCAGGAGGTGGCTGAGGACGCGGACAGAGCAGAAGCGGTGGCGGGTGGAGCGAATCTGCGTCCGGACGGCAGGGGCTTGCGACGGTGAGATCCGGCACGACGGTGACTCGGTTGAGGTAGCAGCGGTGGCAGACGGTGCCTCGTGCGGTGGCGGCAAGACGCAGTGATAGCTAGGCACGGCGGCGGATCTACGAAGGGGCCGAAGGTCCCTCTTCTGTTTCTCCCCTGTTCTGAAAAATCCCCCTGTTTTGTATACTTGAAGCCTTTTGTAATGAGTTGGTAGATGGGTTTTTGTTTTGATTTGCTTTGTTAGTGATGAATATTATTCTGAGGGGTTGAAGATGATGAGGGAGTGTTTGAAATGTGGATGAGGATGGTGGTTAAAATGGGTTTATAGTTGAAGATAGGATGTGTGGCTCATGATGCAAGGGAGAGGGAGCTTCTGAGTTTTTTTTTAGCTTCAGTTTCCCTCTTTATGAAGAAGATAGAAGATGGAGAGTGAAGTAGAGAATGGGACACAATGTGATGATCAGTCCCCCCCTCCTGGAGTTGTTCCCCTATCCCTTTAAATATTTTCTACTGTTGCAAGACCTCTGCCATGGTTGCAATGCAAGGTCCTTTTCAACATTTCCAATTTCACTGATTCTTTGTTTGTTGAGTTTTTCCTTGATGCTGCAAATTTCCTTGTTCATGTTGAGTATTTTTCACTTTGGTTTAGGTTTGACTCTCTCAAAGGTAGCAGAGCATTCCTTCTTCCCATTTTTACCTTATTGATGCTTAAAAAAGAACCCATTTTGTTACAAATGCCTAAGTCTTCTGCCATTGCTCTTCTGGTTGCTGATATTCATTAAGAGAATTTGGCTTTTCCTCTTGGCTCTGTATGATGCTGAACATTGCTGCATCATTTTTTTATTTAATTAATTTTTTTATTTTTTTATTTTTTTTAACAAAAGAAGGCAGTCCTTTATGTTTGTTTGGGCTAAAATAAAATAAAAAAATAAAATAAAAAATTAAAATAAGATAAATAAATATAATAATAATAAAAGAAATAGGTTGGGCTAAAAGGACTTGGGGCCAACATAGATATCTTTTTTTGCATTCTTTGGTCTTTTATTTTCATTCATGTTTGGAACATGGTCTTAAAAGGATAACTTGCAACAATGGAATGAAATTGGGCTCATTAAAAACAAAACTCATTTGGTTTTTCTTGCCAAGTTATTTTTTATTATTTTTCTTCTAAAACATTAATTAAAAGGACACCCGGACAAAATTAGGTGTTCACAATGGACGCGCTCCAAATGCCACGTTAGTAGACGCTGGCTTTCATCACTTTGGTGGACGCATGTTTCTATCTCTTGCGTTCTGGACGTGCGCTTCAATCACTACAGTGTTGGACGTCTGCTTGTTACACTTTGTTGGACGTCTGTTTGTTTCACTTTGTTGGACGTCTGTTTGTTTCACTTTGTTGGACGTCTGTTTGTCTTATTTAATCTGCACACTCGATAGACAGGTTAGCAACCAATATGAAGGTTAATTAAATCATTAACCAATGTTTAGTTCTCATCAAAACGTAGGGAAATGCACATCAAACATTTTAGAGACTTAACAAAAGGGATAGCTTAACAATTGAGACCTTCCTTGTTAAGATATTGGCATCGCCATGAATCTTTGTTATGAGTTTGATGAAGGCCTACATGAGTCTTGCTTGAATTCAAGTGATCGTGGATCGACTGGTGAAGTCTACATCGGGCGTTAAGAACCAGGTTGAAGTCAAGTTCATTTTATCACCATGAGTTCGATTGACAAATAAGAAATGATCTAATTCTTAAAAAGGTGAGGTTAGCTGAGAGTAAATATAGTACCTAAGTATCGTTATCCCTATAGCAGAATAAGTAGGAGGTGATATGAATTTTGTTGTGTTGATGTGACTGGTAATACGAAAACCCTTAAACTCAACGTCGGTGAGTAGGACGATTACAATAGACCTTATCATGAATGAGGCAGAATGTCGCTAGAGGAATCTAAAGTAATGATCAGATGTTTGTAATTAAGATTTATTTTATGAGTTTGAAGATTGACAGGAAAGTGGTTATAGTAATTTTTCCCTAAGCGGAAGGGGAGCAGTAAAGAGGAGTTCTTGAGTGAAACTAAGTTGTTAGAAAAGTTTAAGAATTATGATTTTGGATAATTCAAAATGAAGTGATTCCTTTTGGTTGTAGTTGCATGAAGGAGTGTAATCATATTCTTTAAGATTGAAATGAATGACTATGATATAATTTAGAGTGGTGAAATATGTTCAAAGGAAACTAAGACTAAAATTGTATACTTTGAGTTGAAAGTTGATGTATGATGGGGTAAAGTTAGTGTTGAACTTGATGTCCGTCGTGGAGATAAGGTGTTGAAGAAGTTTTGCTAGCGGACAAATTTTGAGGCAAGAAGTGATTAAGATTTGATTATGTCTTTCGAGTGTGAGAAGCTATGGCAAAATGTTTCTAATCTTTGAGGTCTTATTTTGGTAAATATGTGGTTGATAATCCACAGTGGAAACTGGACATTTTAAATCCAAGATTTGCCATTGGGGGAGTGTCCACCTGGATTTCTTGGCTTTGTTTTGGTGCAACTCCTAGGGGTTATGGTCTCATAGAAACTCTGTTTTATAATATCTTTTATTGGCTTCAAATATAGGAGATAAGGGCAGATATGATACAAGCACTTCCTTGCATAAGTGATAGAGCTATGTCTTTAGATGGAGGAATTGTTAGGAGTTGTGTATTTTCCTTAGGCAATAGGGTAGATGTGCATGTGAAATCTCTCAAACCAGGGTTATTAACGGGGCTTGAGAACCAAATTGAAAATCAGAGGCAAATGAAGGATATGAAAGCGAAGAAGGAAATAGATTCAGGAGGAATTAAGAAGGGAACAGACTATGTTGGATGTAGTAAGGTTCAATTTCAATAAGAAGATTGAATTTCTTAGGTCCTTGGCACAAAGTTTATCATGTGCAACTCAGGCTCAGATGTAGTTAAAGGATAAATAGAATGACATAAGAATCGATCCTGTTATAGAGTTATAGATGAGAGGAATGAAGCGACGGGAATACAAAGTAAGATTTTAGGGTCAAAGTGTGATTACAAAATCCTGTTTAGTTTCGAGCTACGAAATTTCAAGGATGAATTTTTTTTAAGAGGGGTAGTAATGTAACACCCCGGTTTTTACACATGATTAATTATTTTATTTGGATATTTATGTTTATTTTGTTACGTGGTTTAGTTTGAGTAATTAAATTACTCTCTTCAAATTTTTTTATTGGGTGCGTTAGCACTGACTTATTTCAGTGAATGCACGCTTACTAGACTATAATTTACATTATTGTTACTATTATTACCTGTACAGAAAAATTTTTTAAATAATATGTTTAAGAGAAAAGAATCTCCATATTTTCATTCTATTTAATTTTATATTTGAAAATAAACTGGTTTGACATAAATCGGAGATTAAATTTTGGACCGAATATCACTACTAGAAAACTTGAATTTTCGGACGGAATTTTCGGACGGAAATGTTTCCGTCCGAAATTTTCGGACGGATTTCAGACGGATTGTGTTATTTTTTATATTTTCCTTGATCCGTCTGAAATCTGTCCAAATTTTGACGATTTCGGATTTGACAGTTGTGTTATTTTTTAAATTTTCATTGATCCGTATGAAATTCGTCCGAAATTTTCGGACGGATTTCAGACGGATTGTGTTTTTTTTAAATTTTTCTGATCGTCAAAAAATCCGTCCAAAAATTTGGACGGATTTCACAGATTGTGTTATTTTTATATTTTCTCGATCAAATCAAAATCCGTCCGAAAATTTCGGACGGATTTCAGACGGAATTTGTTATTTTTTATATTTTCCTTGGGCGCGCTTTCAAATTTTGGTCTGTCACGGCCGTGATCGGTTCTGTCTGGATTAGCTAACATGTCACGGCCGTGACGGGCATCACGACTAGGCCGTGACAGCTTCTGACTTTTGCCTTCTGCTCTGCTTGATCATGGTCGTGATGGTCATCACGGCTAGGCCGTGATGGGCTCTGTTTGGCTCATTTTCTTCACTTTTCAAGTCCTATCTTCATCCAAGCTCCATCATGGTCAATCTTGAGCATTTTACCTTAATTTCTGCAAAACAACACCACAAAACCGCCTTACCCGTTCCAAGGTAAAAACTACTAAAAATCAATTTAAATATGCCTAAACTATATGAAAATGCATGCAAAAATGTACATGAAATGTGATGTGAAATCACACTATCAGATAGATCAAAAAATTTACATGATCCTTTTTTTTGGATCATATCACCTAACTAGGCCAATTTGTACTTTTCGGGCATAATGGATCCCCAATAGAATTGTTTGATCCTAATAGAGCCCAAATCGACTTGTTAAGTCTTAATTGGGCCAATTGCCCCGTACGGGCAATTGTACTTTTTTGGTCCTAATGGAGCCCAAATGGACTTGTTTGATCCAAATAGAGCCCAAATGAACTTTTTAGGTCATATAGGACCTAACTGGGCCAATTTGTACTTCTTTGGTCCTAAAGCAGCCCAAATGAACTTGTTTGATCCTAATAGAACCCAAATGGACTGTTTATGTCATATACGACCTAACTAGGCCAATTTGTACTTTTTCGGGCATAAAGGAGCCCCAATGGACTTGTTCGATCCTAATAGAGCCCAAATCGACTCGGTAGGACCTAATTGGGCCAATTGCCCCGTACGGCCCAATTGTACTTCTTTGGTCCTAATGGATCCCAAATGGACCGGTTTGATCCTAATAGAGCTCAAATTGACTTGTTAGGACCTAATTGGGCCAATTGCCCCGATCGGCCCAATTGAACTTCTATGGTCCTAATGAAGCCTAAATGGATTTGTTTGATCCTAATAGAGCCCAAATGGACTTTTTAGATCATTTAGTACCTAACTAGGCCAATTTATACTTCTTTGGTCCTAATGGAGCCCAAATGGACTGGTTTGATCCTAATAGAGCCCAAATTGACTTGTTAGGACCTAATTGGACCTAATTAGGCCAATTGCCCCAATCGGCCCAATTGAACTTCTATGGTCCTAATGAATCCTAAATGGACTTGTTTGATCCTAATAGAGCCCAAATCGACTTGTTAGGACCTAAGCGTAAGCTCCAAACATGATTTTCTTTGAAAATAACCTTGTTTGGTAATAAGATTAAGTGTTTAGATCAAATTAGAATGGATGTTTATGTTAATTTTGTTATGTGGTTTAGTTTGAGTAATTAAATTACTCTCTTCAAATTATTTTATTGGGTGCGTTAGCACTGACTTATTTCAGTGAATGCACGCTTACTAGACAATAAGTTACATTATTGTCACTATTATTACAAGTACAGAAAAATATTTTAAATAATAAGAATAAGAGAATTGCATTTTCATATTTTCATTCTATTTAATTTTAGAGTTGAAAATAAACTGATTTGACATTTATCGGAGATTAAATTTTGGACTGAGTATTTTCTTAGTTGATCAGTTCAACTATTAATCTTTACTCTAATATGAATTTCGAAATCATATATTTATCAATCTTTATTTTTAGATTCCAAAAAGTAAAAACATGTTTATTTTAGGCCTAATATTTATCCCTCATTTTGTACCTATCAATAAATGATTAGTTTAAAACCCAACTTTCTCTTCTCTCTCTCTCACTCGACGCCCCTCCCCCTCCCTTTCTTCTTTCTTCTCTGCTTTCTTCTTCTTTCTTTCTTTCTTCTTCTTTCTTTTTTCTTCTTCCTCCTTTCACATCTCCTTCACCTCAAAACCACTCCTCACCACAACAGTTGCGTTCCGCCTGAGCTCCGTCGACCGCCCTACACCATTGCTCGGACCGCCGCTGGAGGAGGAGAGGACCATGCTCGCTTCCCTGCACACCTCGCTCAAAGCTGCGGCCAGAGTCCTCAGACGCGCCATCGGGGAGCTCGCCCGACCGCTGTCTATGGTGGTTCGTCCACCTCCTTCCCTTCTATGAGGTTCGCCTCCTCTGTTTGGTCAGGATTGTTGCAGAACGAAGCTCCGCCACCGTCCTCCGCTGCCACTGCCGCCGCGCCGGACAGCCAGACCGCCACCATCTCTTCTCCCTTACTTGTGGGTGAGTGATTCCTCACCTTACCTTGTTGGATTTCAAGAAACCCCCAAATCTGATTTTGAAACCCTAACCCTAGCTCCTTGATTTCATGTTGTAATATAAAATTAAACTATGTTTTTATGCAATTGGGACTATAAATTAGTGTTTTATTAAACTAATTTTTGTTATCCTTTGATCAAATGAGTTTTCCCCAAATTGTATTTAGGAGCCCTAAACCCCAATTTGATTTTATTTGAATTTGGTTATGTTTTTATGAAATTAATTATGATTTAGTACAATTAGGACTCTTAATTGATGATTCCCAAGTTCTCTTTCATGATCCTTTAATCAAAACAAAGTTTTCTTAAAAGGTATTGTGAAGCGTGAGCTTCAAACATGATTTTCTTTGAAAATGATCTTGTTTGGTAATAAGGTTAAGTGTTTAGAACAAATTAGAATGCGTGTTTGATCATGTGTAATTGATTTCTTGATTTCTGGTTGTTGTGCGTTGTTGGATTCCCTCTCTGAGACGTTTGACACGGCTATGCTTGCTTGATGGAGTATATATGAGCTAACGTGAGCATTAAGATGAGGATCCTTTACTTGTCTTCAAAGGTAAGGGGAGCTTGCCTGAGGGATTTTTCTCAATAACCATTTGCTTGTAATGTAGTCTGTATAATTTATGTGGTTGTGGTTATCTGTTTGTGTGGTTTATGTTGTGTTGTTTATCTGAGTATCGATGTTTGATGCTTTTAAATTATTTGATTATCTGTAGTTGTATATTATATTGCTATGATGCATGGTCTGCCTGGTGACATAATTCTGATAACTGTTGTTAAATATTGTTTGTGAGTGTTGTTTGAGAAGCCTGACATTGGTCAGTGCACAACCGATTATGTAGTAATGCCCAAGGGGGGTGTTACACCAATAACTACTTTGACTTTTCATGAAACCATCTTTGAAGCTTCTATGTTATGAAATTATAAAATTTAGTGCTAATTATTTGTGTTGCAGTCATATAGCTGAGATGCAGTTATTAGTTATTATTGTAATTTAGTTTGTGATAGTTTCAGTTGTGGCTACCCTTCTGTGAAAAGAATGCAAATTTGTGAAAGTGTGTTTTTTGTTGTGGGGACTTTACATGAATGATATAAAAAAGTTTCCTTCTTCATGTTGTTGGTGTGGCCACTTGTACAAATTGCTTGCTTTCTTTGTTAGGAACATGGTTTTATTATACTATCTCTTGGTTTAGTCACTGAACCTTGTTTTGACAACACAACTGTATTAAGTGTCAGCGTTTGATGGCTAGGTGTTTTTATGAGGGGATTCAAGGAACTTGTAACTATTTACAGTATCGTTTGTCATGTTCTGCAACTCTAGTCATGTAGCTTGCTAGTGGCACCTTGCATTTCTAATGATTTTAGGTACTGACTTGCAGAATTGTATCTGTTTTATTGTTGACATCATGTCTAAATTGGTATTCTATGTATGTCATTTATGTAAATATGCTGGATATATGCACATGCTTGTCTCTATATTTGTCTCAGCAGCTGTTGAATTACGTCCCGACTGTGGTGTAAATCGCTTGGCAAGTTTCTCTAGCTTCTTGAAGTTGGATAGGATCAGGTTAAAGCTCATTTCTTTTCAGATTTATTCTAATTTAATGTTGTCATTTTAGTTGGTTGAGAAACTGTTGAGAAGGCTACTTATCCAGAATCTTCTCAAGGCCATGTTCCATCTGTTCATGATGAAAAGGCTCCTCCCAACATAGGTGCTTCCTCACAGCTTAGACCGATGGATGATGTATCTACATATTCATATGAGCAGAATGCAAGTGGTGCCTCTAGAAAGGCCGGTGGCAATCACTCAACGGCATCAGGGGTGTCTAATCCAGAAACTAGACCTTCAGGTAATTTTTTGAAGACAGTAATTGCAAATGAATTTGGGGCTTTTGTTCTTTCTATTGCCTGAATATTTGGGATTCTTTCTTATAGGAACTGGAAGACAAGAAATGGATTTTAGAGATTCGAGTTCTGAAAATAGGAGTGCCTTTCCTATGGGTAAGCAGAATAGGAACATGGAATTCAAAGATGCTGCCTCTGCTGCAGAGGCTGCTGCAGAATCTGCAGAACTTGCAAGCATGGCTACAAGAGCAGCTGCTGAACTTTCAAACCGAGAGAACATGACAAGGCAGTACTCAAGTGCGTCACATAGTTCTTCTGGCAACTTTATTATTATTTTTTGTTTGGTTCATTACATGACCTTCACAGTTCACAGTGGCTTGATCTTCTGATAGTTTTTAAGTCATGACTTTTGGATTGCATGCAGCAATTGGTATTTGATTTTTAGAAGTTGTATGGTACCAAGGCTGTATTTTGTAACAATAGTCAAATTCATGATTTTGTGATTGAATGTGAAACTGCAAATGTTAGTGATCGGTGCCATATAATTCGCATAGATAGTGAAACTGTAATGGAAGTGAAGTGATCTGTCACGGCCGTGATGGGCATCACGGCCTGGCCGTGATGGGCATCACGGCCTGGCCGTGACAGCTTCTGCCTTGAATGTTGCTACACTAAATGGTCTGTCACGGTCGTGATGGGTATCACGGCCTGATCGTGAGAGATTCTGCCTAGAAGGGGTCTGGAAAATCCGTCCCAAATCCGTTGGAAAACAAAAATAAATATGTCCGAAATCCGTCTGAACAATAACCAACAAAATCACAACATCCGTCCGAAATCCGTCCGAAAACAAAAATAAATCTGTCCGAAATCCGTCCGAACAATAACCAAAATCCGGATTTCCATGTTGTCCATATTCCTTCCGTAAATATTTTCGGACAGAATTTCGGACGGATTTTATAATTTCCCACGAGGCTTTTTCAGACGGGTGCCATTCCGTCTGAAATCCGTCCGAAATGAATTATCCGTCCGAAATCCGTCCGAAATTTGTCCAATTTTCGTCCGAAATCCGTCTGAAATTCTGTCCAAAAATGATGGATTTCTAGTAGTGTATTTTCTTAGTTGATCAGTTCAACTATTAATGTTTACTCTAATTTGAATTTCGAAATCATATATTTATCAATCTTTATTTTTAGATCCCAAAAAGTAAAAGCATGTTTATTTTAGGCTTAATATCTATCACTCATTTTGTACCCACTAGTACAAAAATAAGAAATTATCTCTCATCTCTCTCTAAGTAACCTGTAACCCCCCCTCTCTTTCTTTTCTTTTCATTCTTCATTCTCTTTTCTTTCTCTGCTGCTACTTCCTCCCTCTCCCTAAACTCCATGCCTCACCTCCTTCCCTTCACTCTTGTCAAGACAGCCGCCAGCCACCTTGGAATGACTCCGACCGCCGCTCGATACAGAGAAGACCACGCGACCTAGCTCTCTCCCAACGCATTTGGTTCGTTCCGCCATTGTGCATCATCATCTCCGCTGCGAGCGTCGCCTGCAACCCGTCGTCCGGACGCTGTTCGGCCGCGCCAGGTAGGGAGAGGACGACGACCTCACTTTCTGTCAGGTTGGTGCGCTGTTGCAAAGTCATTTCCACCATGGTTGCTTCTGGAACGTTGCTGCTGCCGTCCTCAGTAACTGCCATTGTGCCGGACCTCCTAGTAACCACCATCTCTTCTTCTTCCTTGTTGGGTAAGTGAAAATCCACCCAAAGTGTTTCATTTCAAAAATCCCAATTCCTCAAACCCTAGAATTTTGGTTTCAGACTTCAAATGTAAAATTAACTTTAATGTTATGCAATTGGGACTGTAATTTAGCATTTTCATACGTTGATTTCATTATTCTCTGGTTAGAATGAGTTTTCCCCAAATTGATTTTGAAAACCCTAATTCTAGCCTTTTGAAATTAGATTGTAATTTTGAAAATGAACCTTGTTCTGTGTAATTGGGACTGTAAATTAGTGTTTCCCTAAATCAATTTCACCATTATTTAAGTAGATTGCTTTTCCCCCAAATTATGATTTGAACCATAAAGCCCCAATCTGATTCTTATTTGAAATTGGTTATGTTTTGTGAAATTAACTATGTTTTTATATAATTGGGACTGTCAATTTATGTATAGCAAACTGATTTTGTAATCTTATGATAAAATCTCATTTTCCCAAATTTGTGGTGATGAGCACTATTTTGCCCAAATCTGATTTCTATTGAATGTGACCCTGTTTTGAGAAATTAAGTATTTAAATCAACTTAGAGTGAGCGTTTGATGATGAGTAGTTGGTTGTTTGAATTTTTTGGTTGTTGAAAACGCTTGGACTCCCTCTCTGGGATGTTAGAGTGGCTGTGTTTGCTTGGGGAAGCAAGTTTAACATGTTTTGGGAGTTGACCAGAGCTGTCTAGAGGAAACTGGAACATCGAGTTGGAGTTTAGCTTTGTGCTACTTCACTCAGAAGGAAGCTAACTGTTGAGGCACCAATGAAATGATCATCCCTTGTCTACAAGAGAGTTTGCACTCTTGGAACTAACGTGAGCATTAAGACGAGGATCCTTTACTTGTCTTCAAAGGTAAGGGGAGTTTGCCTAGGGATATTCGATGACCATGTGCATGTGTGTATGTGTTTAATTGAGTGTTGTGAATATTATGTGATATTGAGCCAATACTTGAATAACTTGTTTACTTGAACTATTGTGGTTATATCTTGAAGTTGAACATTTCTTGATTTAAAGTGTTATGAATTATATATATATGATGAACTGTTATTAACTGTGATATTATTATTGTTGTGAATATATTACTGTTGATTGAAGTTTGAGAAGCCAGACTTGAGTATGTGCCCAATGATTATAAGGATTAAAAGCCTTAATAAGCCTTGAATAGAACTTTGAAAGTTTTGGGTTCACTTATAAAAGTTCCTTATTTAAAGTGCTTACTTCAGAAGAATAAGATCCTTGTTTTTAGAAAAATGTTTAAGTGATTTTTAAGTTGAAGGAAACTACATTTTTATGATCAAAAGTTTTGTACGAGAGAAAACCTTTTCGAACGGTGTATTTTATGAAGGAAAGATCCTTTGAAAATATTTGACTTTATTCCATCAAGGATTTCAAAAGCAAACGAATTTCCAAATGTTTTATAAAAGACTTTGTAAAGGAAGAGATTTTCTCCTAAATGATTTAGAAACGTTCCGGTTACTTGGATAAGTAACCGAGGTTTTGTTTTGGTTTTTGATTTTCACTTAGCGAAAAGTAAGTTCATGTGAAAGAGAATACTAGTTCGCGAGACGTCGCCTCTAGTATTCAGTTGTATGTACGTGATCTAGGATCCGTGTCAAGAATTATGGACCAAGGGTCCCAATCGTGATATTATGGGCTAGGAGTCCTGATTTTGGAATTAAGGACTGTGTGTCCTAATTTCGTTGTTATGGGCTAGGAGTCCTTATCATGTTGAAATAAAACATGGATAAAATTATAATTGTTTCTACGACCACAACCTCAGACTGTGGCATCGGTCTAAGGTGTTGTGATTGAGCACTCGGACTACGTGTCTTGTGTTATTGATTTTCAAGTAATGAAAATTGTGAATAGTCGTTAGCTTTGGGCTTCGACAATGGAAAAGAGTGAACACAAAGAAAAGCCTCGATAATGAAAAGTCTTTTATTCATATGCATTTCCCCTTAGCAGACGTGCTTCAGTTATCCGAATACCCGCTTAAGATGTGGTATTCGATGAGGTATACATCCGAATGGTCGTTATAAGGGATTCGTGATGATGTTGATCCGGGCGCATGAGGTGACGGAGACAACTTGCCAAACAGGGCGTATGAGCCTGATTAGCTCTTTCTTTCTTAATGATAAAACGGTGTTGGTATCTCATGAGATTAAGTTTAGAGCCTGATGATTGAAGTGTCATGCATTCTCTTTATAAAACTGATTGATTCGGGCATGAGACCCACTGATATGACTGACACGCTATCGCGCACACGTCAAAAAGCGAGCGGTTTACAAAATTATGTAGTTAGGGAAAGTGCGACAACTCGAGTATCGTCTCACAAGGACTCTTGGGTTGTTATTAACACAAAATTAGTTTTTTTTTGGGGGGGGGGGGGGGGGTTGGATTTAAATTCAAATAAGAAAACAGAGCAGAAAATAATGCAAATAAAATAACTATCAAATAGCTAAACACGATCAACCTACTGTTCTCGGTTTCCCACTATCATTGATTTATATAATTCCAAGCCCTAAGCAGATTCTAATCCCTTTTCGATTGTAGCATCAATTAACAAGCGAAATCAAATACTATGAGACATATGTTCCTATTCCCGAATTAAGCAAACGGGGTGAAGCACTCATGAACTAAGCGAACATGAACGAACACACGCGAATTAAGCAAACGCGATTTAGTATAGGAACATACAATCATCGAAACAAATCAACACATATCCTATATAATCCTGAATTAAGCAAACAGAACATATAAGACAAGTATTGAAAGAGAATAGCATAAAGTTCAGGAATTACAAAACCTCAAGTGACGGCGGAACCCGATTACAGTAGATTAATCAAAGGATACTAGCTCTCCATTACAAAGGAAAAACAAAGCACTAAACCTAATTCTACTGCTGCAGCCGCAACTGTGAAAAGAAAAGAAAAGGAGAAGAGAGGATATGAAGGCCCCCTCAGTTCTACCCTAAAACAAACTTAAATACAGATTCTGGATTCCGCGAGCTCGCGAGGCGAGCATACCTTCGCAAGGGGAATATTATGAACAGTCTTCAGTGTTTGGCTCTCTCGCGAGGCGAGCTTATCATTCGCGAGGCGAGGAATGGAAGAGTCTTCTTATTACGCCCGTTATGAGTATCAGGGGCTAACCGTGATGGCTTCTGGTCTTCCAGGCTCGCGAGGCGAGACATGGTTCGCGAGGCGACATAGAAAGGTTTGCATTTTCTGGAACAGTCAGCCTTCAGGCTCGCGAGGCGAGCAGCCTCTAGCGGGGCGAAGAATCCAAAACTGCTTCACTTTATTAACCTGAAAACAAGGATTAACAGTAAGTACTTTATTCGATTCTAAATCAGCTAAATTAACCTAAAAATACTCTAGAGACTCAAAATGCTGCTTGAAGACAATCGAGTCTAATTTGGGCGAAAATGGGATATAATTAGCACAAAACAACGGTCATACTAGTCATAAAACTAGATGAGCCAGAGGCTTATCAAAATACCCCAAACTTAAACTTTGCTTGTCCCCAAGCAAACTAAAACTCAAAAACTCAAAAAGACTCAAGACATGGAAAGCTTAAAAGATTTAATCAACTTTGCACAAATTTCAAGCAATTCATCAAAATAATTTTTCCTTCAATGTTTACCCCCCTTTTTCAACAATGCAATCCCCACATTCATTTACTCCAAACAATTGAGAATTCCGTCATTCAAGCAATCAGTAATCTAAGCAAGGGATCTAAGTTACACACAAAAGGGAGATCACCAAATTCAAACAATCGCCTTCCTCACAAGGGCAATTAGTGTTTCACTCAATCGCTCTATTTGTCTAGGCTATCAACATTTCACTCAATTCACCTTTCAAGAACACTTCCCATAAATTTGATTTTCATCTCATAATGGTTCCCACGGAAACATGCATGCAACATCAAAAGGTCTTTTAAGGTTGTAATGGGGCCTGGCTAAGGGTAGGATATACAAAGGTACTGGGCTGAAGTCCTTAGGAACTAAGAGAGCATGAAACACTTTTACACTTTGAATTTCCACTCAGATTCCTTTTTTCATTTTTCTTTATGCTTTGGGTGACTACAGCCTTTTTCTTTAGATATCCTTTTTTTGACATTTTTGTTCTTTTATTTCCTGCTTCTTTTTTTCTCTTTTTTTTTTTCTTTTTTTTTCTTCTTCTTGCCTTTGGCTCCAACCTTTTTATTATATTTTTTTCTCACCCCAGAATGACATGTTACATCCTTGTAGCCACCCCAAACTTAGTTTCTTGCAACCATTCTCTTGCTAAGCTTCCATGTTCTCCTAATCCTAAGATCGGGTTAACATGGTTTTTCAGATTTTTGGCTTGTAACATAGGGTCATCAAGAATTAACAGGCTAATTAGGCTCAATGGGGATAACTAGGGAAAATGCATTAGGAATTGGTTCTTTTCAGGCCAAGTGGTTATTTACAAAGAAAATCTGCCTAAATCATTTGATGCAACACATAGACATGCAAACCAAGAAGAGACTCAAGCAAATTCGGGAAAGTGCAACTTGAAAGTGATTCTCACAATTAAAAACATGCTGGAGGCTCAAATCCTCACCTGGACATTTTTACAAATTGTTTGACCGAGATTCTATCCCTAGTGTGTGCACCCCATCACCCCAAACTTATCATAAATCATGCAATCACAACAAAATATCTCAAAGTTCAATTTTCAATTTTTTCAAATGGGGATCAATTTTCAATTTTCAAAACCTAGGGGGAATCATCAACATAAATCACATATCATGCAATCCATCTATGCTAATTCAATTAAAACCAAATCAAGCTTGCCGACACAAGACTCAACACACATACTCCTGATCTTCTCAAATTATTCAAGAGCTAAAAGAAAACAAAACAAAAACAAAGCAAGGAAAAATAATTAAAAAGGAAAGGGTTTAGAGAAATCTCATGGAGATGGTTCCACCAGGATCCCACTGTCTGTAATACAGCGGCCATGGAATGCCCAAATTGTAGTATGATCCTCCCGGATCCCATGGCCTACAGCATAAGTATGACAACGGGCGCTTGATAATCATGGTAACTTCGCCAAATGCGGCGGACTTCTCGCTCCCTCTTAGGTCAAAGATGACCTCCTTGTCAACCTTGTCAATAAAGTCCTCCCAATAAAAGTGGGGTTCAACCTCTTGGACTGGCCACAATGTCTTCATATCCAAGGGTGCAAAATCCAGAGGATTGAACTCCATCACTGGTGGCTCCTCGGTGGGAGGTGGCAAACAGGTAGAGGGGGTTTCTGGTGCTGCTTCATCTTCTGCACAATCTTCATTCACTGCACTGACAAATCCATCACCTGTTATACATGCAGAATTCTCAGCACACACCACCCAAAGGTTAGTGTTAGTACAGTCAGTACATATGGTACAATAAACTGAATCAGTAAAAGCT
The DNA here is from genome assembly GCA_030762895.1 of Sophora flavescens. Classification (NCBI taxonomy): domain Eukaryota; kingdom Viridiplantae; phylum Streptophyta; class Magnoliopsida; order Fabales; family Fabaceae; genus Sophora; species Sophora flavescens. The sequence goes on along the minus strand of CM061065.1, from coordinate 205,200,613 downwards.
TGAATGTCTGGAAATTCAACACACAGTTCATCCACAATAGTGTTCTCGACATCATTGTTAAAATCATGTTCAAAAGAAGTATTGCCAAGAACAACTATTTGTGAATCTGTATGTTCTTCAAGGAGACGTTGAGTTTGCAGTGCAGCCGAGGTGGAGACAATGTGACCAATTTGAATGGCCAACTTCTGAAAATCAGCTTCTATCCTCTGTTGGCTTTGATCAATTTGAATGGCCATCTTCTGAAAATCAGCTTCTATCCTCTGTTGGGATTCTAGATTTTGTTCTGCCATCCGTTGATTTTGCTCTGCCATCCGTTGATTTTGATCTGCCATCCGTTGAGTGTTCTCGGCCATTTGTTGTATCAGAGAAGCTAACTCATTCAGGCTGCCTTGATCTCCACCATGTTGGCTATGATAGAAAGGTTGCTCCTCATTCACTCCAATCATGTCAAAACCACTGCTAAACTCATAACTTCCAGCAAAGTTAGGATAATATATGCAAGGTGGTGGCTCATAATCAACATTAGGCATATAATCATGCATGCAATTATCCATAGGATAGACATTAGGCATATAACCTTGCATATAATCATCCATGGGTAGATTCACGCTCAGACCAATTCAGCAAAAAAATTTTTATTTTTATTTTCTGTTAATAACAACAAGAGTCCCCGGCAACAGCGCCAATTTTTTGACACGCTATCACGCACGCGTCAAAAAGCGAGCAGTTTACAAAATTATGTAGTTAGGGAAAGTGCGACAACTCGAGTATCGTCTCACAAGGACTCTTGGGTTAAGGACTGAGTTGAAAAAGAAAAGGTGTTTTTATAACTTGTGTTCTAACTTTTAAGGAATTTAATAAAAACAAGTTTTCATTAAAAGATTAAATATAATATTTCTTAATATTTTAGATACATGAATTTCCAATGAAATTTTGTTTCTTCTTTAACCATCTCGAACACTAAATAGCATTCTCATTATGCACTAGTGCAGAAAAAGGATTCCACATCGGTTATTTTTGGCTTTTCACATCGGTTTTCAAACTGATGTTGAAAAGATCGATGTGGTTTATTGCCACTTTTCACATCGGTTTTAAAACCGATGTGTAAAGTACATTTTTAACAGCGGTTTTTATATAAACCGATGTGGAAAGTTCATTTGTTAATTGGTAAACTATTGGAAATATTTTTTCCACATCGGTTTTGAAAAAACCGATGTGGAAATTAGACTTTACACATCGGTTTTTTTTAAAACCGATGTGGAAATTTCAATTTCCACATCGGTTTTCTTGAAAACCGATGTGGAAATCGAAATTTCCACATCGGTTTTATTAAAACCGATGTGTAAAGTCTAATTTTTTTAAAACTGTTATTTACATTTCTATCATCCCTTTCCCCTGTTTCAGTAATAATGCAGATCAATACCAAAATAACATACTCTAAATATTCTCAACAATATCTTTTGTACAACAAAAACACAATTATATAATATATACTGAACAATACATATGTATGTTCAATTACATTCAGACAACAAAGATAATTAGAAACCAAAAAGCTACATGATATATTATAGATTTCATATCAAAATACATATGATCAATCAAAAGTACACTATAGCTATTACATGATAAGTTTTTAAACTAACTACATATATATATACAAACTATGGTTGGTACACTTCAAGAAAGAAAGTTGCCCAACGCCTCCTTATGTTGTTGATGTCGGAATCAGATAATGGAGTTGGATTGTTGAATATCTGCAAGTTTAATTGGACAAAAGATTATATCTTTTAAGTAATAAACTAACATAAAACATATAACGAATCAATATATAACTGTTAATTCTAATTGTTATCAAATAACATTTACCTCGTGCCATCTTTCAGTGATCCTGGAGGAGTTAATTTCCAACATCCACTGCATCACATAGTATCCACATTCCCATGATCCATGTTGTGTACGTGACTACGTACAAATGAAACCCAATTAGAATATGAGGAATTAAATTAAATAGAAATCAATAATTATACCTACTGCATTTGATGCATTTGTACTAATAAATATCTTACCCTAGGAATAATCCATCTGATAGCCCGACGCCTTTCACCACGCAACATGTGGCTTGCATTAATAGAACTATCATGACAAAATAAACATTAATTAAGGTATATCTATAAAGATTTCAGATAATTAAAACAACTGCATTACTGATTATAAAATATTTTAATGCTTACGTTTCGATGATCGTCTGCAGGTCATTCTCCGGCCTATTTCCAATTGAGCAGAAGAAGACCACGACGTTCATCCTAGGGTACAAGATCAATAGTTGCCAATGCTGGCTGTATTTGCGGAACAGTTAGTGACTAAGTCATATATAGTTATAATTAAATAACCGGTACTTACTTATTGAGATAAGGCGCAAGGTAGACTTGATGATCGTCTCGGGCAAGTATATCACGTATGGTGATGACCCGGTCTTCTGATGCTAGGAGAACATCACCCTGAATGAACATGGGATCACTGAACCCATAAAGGGCGAGGTTACCCTGATCAACTAACATACGATGCAGATACCTAATATATTGAAAAACATGTTAATTATCATAGTATTTAAAAATTAATTACTTAACTTATAAATAAAATGTACTTACGTGCACCATAACAATAGGTGTGCAGAACTAGCCATTTCTTTATTGAGTACAATCTCCATAAGTTCCTTCTTTGGGATATACAGTTCATCACCTAGACTGGCATCATGTTCCAACCTTACCAAAGCTGCGTCATTCTCCATGGTGACAACCTGTATAGCCAGAAGTTTAAAAACATCACCAGGTGCCCCTTTGTCGATCCCCTAAACAAAAAAGATATATATTAGTAATCACAGATAATTAAGTTATTTCATTCGTAATTAATTAAATGGTCAAATGAATACCTTGGCAGGAGCAGACATCTCTGGTCTTCCTGGATCCGACCTTTTAGGCAGAATATCATTTCCAACATCCTATAACGAATAAAAATAAAGCATTATCTTTCAACAATAATAAATAATTTCAACTATGAATATAGAAAAATACAACTAACTGAATACCTCAGATGCAACAAGAAAGTTGACCAGTCTTCTCGGCCAGAGGATGAAGTTACCGGGGGCCTGACCCACTGTTTGAACCTCCTCAGTGGGCATAGGGACTCGAGCATCAGCATCTCGAATAATCTCAACAACGACCCTTAGCTGATCATCCGGTAATAAACGATGGTGTATGATATTACCTAAGTTATTATGTGCCCTCCCGAATGCCAATAAGCGGCGATCATGATGATCATCAACATACAGCTCACACCTATCAGGGTTGTCATCATCATCATCATCATCATCATCACCATCATCATCATTTTCAGGCTGATGAGGAGGATCACATGAGCCCTTAGTGCTCACATGGACAGAGGGTTGGACAGAGGGTTGGACACCGACTGTCATCTGCTGGGACATAGAAGTCAATATTGCCATCTGCTGGGCAAACTGCTCGACCATCTCCTGTCTAAGCTTAGCTGCAATCTCCTGTTTTAGCCGTGCTCTATCTGCATCAACATCCCTGTGGCATTGGTGTGAAGATGAACCATGGTATTGGCGAATGCCGACGCCCCATCCAACACCAATGACACGGCCCGGTGGTCCGGTTTCTGGATGGCAGCGGACTAAGATATCATCGCGTCCTCTAGGAACAAAGGTTCCTTGGGTTACCTGCTCGTCCAAGGCATCCTATCACATATAAAATATCACGTCACATTACAATTCGGTAAAAATCTTAAAATGACAATTACAATTCAAACTATACTTACAATCTTCTCAGCTACTTGGCGGGTGACCGCGCTGTCGCCACGCGCCAAAAAGAACGAGCGTTTACAAAATAATGTAGTATAGAGCGACAACTCGGATCGTCTCTCAAGGACTCTTTAGTTGTTGTTATTATTAACAGAAAAACTTAGAAAAGGTTAGAATTGGGGGTTTTGAGATTGGAAACTAAATTAAAGAAGCAAAACAGAAAACAAAGCAAGAAAATAGAGCAGTTACCAAATAAGCTAAAGCGATTAACCTACTGCTTTTGGTTTCCCAACTCTCATCAGTTCATGCAAATTCCTAGCCCTAAGCAGATTCTAATCCCCTCCCGGTTGTAGCAATAATTCACAAGCGGAACCACTACTACGGATATATGTCCCTATTCCCGAATTAAGCAAACGGGGTTAAGCACTTCGTGAACTAAGCGAACACGAAACGTACACACGCGAATTAAGCAAACGCGATTATATATAGGAACATGATATCACCGAGATAAACCAACACAACACAATATACTCCTGAATTAAGCAAACAGAAATATAAAGCATGGCATTGAAAAGAGAAAAGGAAATGAAAACAGGAAATACAAGAACCTCAAGTATGGATAAAAACCAATTACATGTAGATTAATCTAGGAGACTAATTCTCCATTACGGACATAAGCGAAAAAGGAAACAAAACAAACTACAACTCTTGACTAGCTAAGACTAGCTCGAAACTAGCCAAAACTGGCTAATTTCGACCATCCCTTCATTTCTCCTAAGACCGCTTATATACACGTTTGCGGTCGTAGTACTCGCGAGGCGAATCACTGCTCGCGAGGCGGATTACATGAAAGGTCTGCAACTCTTTGTCTTCTCGCGAGGCGAGCACATCCTTCGCGAGGCGAACTCTTGACTTCCAACTCATTACGCCCGTGGCATTCAACACGCCCAAACCGTGATGGCTTCTGATCTTCCAAGACTCGCGAGGCGAAGGAATGCTCGCGGGGCGAACTCTTCAACTTCAGAATTGCCACGGCTGTGATCTTCAACACGGGCAAGCCGTGATCGTCTCTGACTTTTTTCATGGTTGCAATACTCGCGGGGCGAGAGATTATTCGCGGGGCGAATGGCTCCAGATTTATTACTTTTTATTAACCTGAAAATAGAAAATAAAAGTAAATAATTATTCAACTCTAAAACAACTAAATTAACATAAAAACAATTTACAGACTCAAAATACTACTTAGGAACAATCAAGTCTAATTTGGGTAAAAATGGTATAAAATAAGCACAAAGCCAAGGTCTTTACTAGTTATAAAACCAGTCAAACAGAGGCTCATCAGCGGGCCTCCTCAGATGTATATTGTCCCGTTTTTCTTTGTCGGGTCCTCTTCCATTTACGATGGCGTGGGGGTGGAGGTAGATCAACAACCTCTGGACGATTTTCAGCGTTAGGATCCGCCTGAGATGCTGCTTCCTGACGTGCTTTCTTTTCCTCTTCCACCATTATCTGACCAAGCTTTTTATATCCCCCACGAGACATGACATGGGGGTAGACATTCTTGCTTTGGTTTTCCTGCCCCTTTTTCCTCTTCTCCTGTTATAAATAGAAGACAATTAAATTACATAAGTAAATAAAATTAATGAAATTACATAAATTTAGAGACAAATCAAATAAGTTAACCTGAAAGTCAGGATCAAGTCGGCTCTGAACAAAGCGATCCCACGTCGCCTGGTCAAGAAACGGGTACACCTCAAGTGGGTTCTTTTCACATGTTGGATTGAATACATAGTATCTGCCCAGGTCGACCTTAAAATCCCTCCAACGCTCACCAGCATACTTTAGCAAACGCTTCTTCATAACCATCGTATCCGGTATGTCAAAAGTGAGCTACATTAAGACCAAAAGAATTAATGAATTACTGTATGATATTAGTAAGATTAAAATAAAGTAGATACAGACAAACACAGTATGTAAAAGTATAGATACCAGAATACTCTCCCATATCTGATCCTTCACGTCCGCCGGTACATCTTTCCAATTATCAATGAGTATACTAGGCCTGCTCCTAGCAAGGGTCACCACAAAACTGTTAAACTGCTCTGCCATTGGCCCAATAGGATTGAGGTTATTATCAAAGTCTATTCTTATCCATTGATTTGAACCACGGTTGGCAGTCAAATTCCTCATTCGTGTGGCACATCTACCCTTTCTACCTGTAGACGGGGTCTCCGACCCGCTGCATGAAGGAGGGATATCCTCAGGATCAGTCATATATACCTGTTTAAACAAAAAAAACTTGTTAGTATGTCAGGATAAATATCATACATAACTTATAAATATCGATCAACATACGTAAACATAACTTATAAATATCAACGTAAACATATAATATGCCTTTAAACATAACTCAAACTAAACTTACTTTGTGGTCAATTAGTAAAATTCTCCCATAACCCTTGGTGATCATTACGAGTAGCATGTACATCATCCACTTCATTTTCCTCATTGAAATTAGACACTCGTGTTCAGAAAGAAGGAGTATCAGAAATATCAAGAGTTAAATCTTGATTTCCCTCACTACCATGATACATGTTTTTTCCCTGGAGAACCACTGACCACCTTTTGTTAGAAGGATCACGGATATAAAACACTTGTTTTGATTGGGATGCCATGATGAAAGGCTCCTATTTATTACCTACCTTATTAAGGTCCACCAATTTGAATCCTAACTCATCGGTTTGCACACCATTGTTACTGTCGACCCACTGACATTTAAAAACAGGTACTCTAAACTTCGTGTAATCAACCTCCCATATCTCTTCAATGATTCCAAAGTATGAAACGGATGCCATAACAGGGTTTTTATCTTTCGAACTAGAGAAATGCATGGACTCAGCGACGACCATAACCCCACTATTTTGCATAGTAATTTTGTCATCCTGGGACTTTGTATAGAAGGAAAACTTATTGATATCGTACCCACTCCAGCATATGACATCAAAGTTAGGCCCATGTGCTAGCCATTTTAATGTATCAGAAGCAATACCATCCTTTGCAATTTTTTCTTTAAACCAGTTCAAGAAAGTCTTGTTATGCTTGTTCAAACACCATTTTTCATTCATTCTAGGGTAAGTTTCATTGATGATGCTTTTGTGCTCACATAAGTATGGTTCAACCTCATCAGTGTTATTCAATATATACAAAAGTGCTTGAAGCACTTCCTCCCGATCCATGCTCTTAACAGTGATACCTCGTGTACCCTTACCATCATATCTTCCTTCGTGACGAGACTTCGGAAGCCCTACAGGTTCCGCTTCTGACATGTAGTCTGTACAAAACTCAATAGCTTCTTCTGCAACATACCTTTCAACAATAGATGCTTCGGGACGGTGTGGATTCTTCATATATCCTTTCAAGATCTTCAAGTATCGCTCAACCGGGTACATCCACCTTAAATAAACGGGGCCGCACAATCTAATCTCCCTCACTAGATGAACAATCAAATGAACCATGATGTCAAAAAATGAAGGTGGAAAATACATCTCCAATTGGCACAAGATAATGGCTGCCTCATTTTCCAAGTCATCCAACTTTTTAGTGTCAATGACCTTGCTACATATAGCATTGAAGAATAAGCATAACCTAGTAATGGCATGTCTGACTTTTTTAGGCAATATGTCACGAATGGCCACCGGTAGTAGTTGTTACATCAAGACATGACAATCATGAAACTTTAAGCCAACTAATTTGAGATCTTTCATTGAGACAAGTCTTTTGATATTTTAAGAGTAATCCTGTGGCACTTTGACTCCCCGTAGACATTCACAAAAATCTTCTTTTATCTTTTTTTGATAAAGTATGACATGCTGGGGGCAAATAAGTCTTCTTATCCCCCACTTTAAGTGGAGCTAATTGCTCTCTTATACCCATCGCAACTAGATCCAGACGAGAATTCATAACATCCTTTGTCTTGCCTTGAATGTTGAGAAGCGTTCCGATTAAACTGTCACACACATTTTTCTCCACATGCATCACATCAATCCAATGTCTTATATCAAGCTTGCAGCAGTATGGAAGATCAAAGAAGATCGACCTCTTCTTCCATATTTTCTTCTCGGTAGCCTTCTTCTGGGTCTTCCCATAGATAACATTAGTGTTGTTCACCCTTTCATAAACTTGCTCTCTAGTCAAGGCCACCAGAGCAATTTCATTCTCCGGAAATCCATTGAAAGCTTTTCTCATTCTACGATAAGGATGATTACGTCGGAGAAATCTTCGATGCCCAAGGTAAACTGTCTTCCTTCCATGTTGCAGTTGATGGTAACATGTGCCTTCTTCACATATTGGACATGCTTTATGCCCCTTAACACTATACCCACACAGGTCCCCGTATGCTGGAAAGTCATTGATGGTGCAAAATAACATGGCACGCAATCTGAATGTCTCACGGCAATACCCGTCGATCATATCAACGCCTTCATCCCACAACATTCTCAAGTCTTCAATCAAGGGACTCAGATAAACATCAATATCATTTCCTGGCTGTTTAGGACCCGAAATCATCATACTTAACATAATGTATTTGCGCTTCATGCACAACCAAGGAGACAGGTTGTAAATTACCAGGAGAATAGGCCATGAACTATGAATACTACTTAAGTTTCCATATGGATTCATTCCATCGGTAGCAAGTCCAAGCCTGAGGTTTCTGAGCTTATTGCCGAAATACGGAAACAAACTATCAATTCTCTTCCATTGCAAAGAATCGGCCGGATGCCGAAGCTGTCCATCACACTTCCTCTCATCTGCATGCCATCTAATGTTCTTTGCGTCATTTACATTAGCAAACAATCGCTTGAACCACGGAATCACGGGAAGATACCATAACACCTTCGCATGAGGACCTTTGGTGACCACATCACAACTAGAATCACCATCCTTCACTTTGTAGCGTGATACCCCACACCCGGGGCACTCGTGCATCTCTTCAAACTCTTTCCTGTACAATATGCAATCATTGGGGCAAGCGTGTATTTTCTTATACTCCATACCCATCGGACACAATATCTTCTTCGCCTCATAGTTTCGAGATGGCAATGTGTTGCCTTCTGGAAGCATGTCTTTCAACAACTCAAGCAATTCGGTAAAGCTTTTATCGCTCCACCCATTTCTCGCCTTCACATTGAACAATCTTAACACCGCTGACAACCGTGTGAAAATAGTGCACCCCGGATACAAAGCCACTTCTGCATCACTGCACAAAGTATCATACACATATGCGCGCCGAAAAGACTCTTGCCCAACATCACGGATCATGTTCTCTAGTCCATCGTCCATTTCCACGTCAACAACTTCCTTTCTATCCGACACCCTCGGCCTATCTAACGATTCACCATGACATATCCATATTGTATAACTCTTGCAAATCCCCTCACAAATAAGATGATCACGTATCTCCTCAGCTTCTAGTCGTCTCTCATTCAAGTAGTTAACACAAGGACAATAAAACCTTCCATTACCACTATCAGGAGCATTTGTTTTTGCAAACTGTAGAAAATCTTCCACTCCATTCTCATACACATCACTTGTCCGTCTAGCATTCATCCAACCGCGATCCATGACTAAACCAATAACTTCGTACTTAGTCCAACATATTCATCAACCACTTCTTATGACAGGGTATGTCCCTATCCCATTCGAGAAGAAACTTTTTCAACATTCAGTTAACAGTTAGTCCTTAACTCTCTTGCTCATACTCGACAAAATTTCGGCAGCATTTCCCTTCGGTCTCCGACGTACACTACTTGAACGCGATGACATCCACCACGATAAAGTATGCACCCGGAGAACAAAAGGAAATGTATCAATCCGAACTTTCATCAAGTATATAACATTAGAATCAATGAATAACTATTTTAACTGAATTAAGAAAAAGTTTTTTCCTAAACTGTCCAACTTTGGACAATTCAAGATCCAACACAATGAGCGGTACATTAAGCACGTACACGTGTGCTCATTAGTATTGCATCTCAAACGGGAAACTAAGGCTTTACTAATTATGTAGCTTGCATGAAGATGGGGCTTGAAAAGTGAAGAAAATGAGCCAAACAGAGCCCATCACGGCCTAGCCGTGACAGCCATCACGGCCGTGATAGAGTAGAGCTGAAAAGAAAGAATGGAAAAGTCATAACTGGTCACGGCCAGCCCGTGATGTCCATCACGGCCATGACATGCCAACTAAACCAGATCCTCACGGGCAGAACTGATCACGGCCTAGCCATGATGGTGGTCACGACCGTGACAGACCAACCAGTGAAGCACTTCCAAGGCAGAATTTGTCACAGCCTAGCCGTGACAGGTATCACGGCCGTGATGCATGATACCACCACTTGTGTTCCTTTTTGTGTATCATTTGTCCACCAATTGGAAAAATCCAGTCTTGGAGCCATTTCCACTATGGTGGATAAGACACAGATTCACACTTTATAACACTTCACACACAGAACAACACATGCAATTTTATTATATTTATGTATATATATATATAGATATACACAGAACAAGGACTCAAGACACAAACTTCACAAGCTGATTTTCATAGAAAAATCTTTTTATTAAATGATAAATAATAGCAGAAATAGAAACCCAAAAAGAAGAAACCCTAAACACACAAAATCAAGCTTGAAATAAAAAACCCAGAAGCTGATTTAAAAAAAGGAGATGAAGATAACCTTAACGAGGCTTGTCACAATCGTCTTTACCACCATCTTCAACAATGGTGGGAAGGAGACAGGTCGCGAAAGCAGAGGATTGAAGGAATGAAGGAGCTTGGAGGCTGGAGGGAGTGAACTTCGCGGTGAGAATGAGAGGCGATTTTGGAGACCAGAAATGTTACAGGCCGTGCGTTAGCAGAGGAGATGAGGAGCTTGCGTGAAGGAAGAAAGAGAGCCGCTAGAGGGAGGGATTGCTTCGATGTGAGAAAGAGAGGAGTGTTTTGTGTTTTAGGGTTTTCAGAAACTAAGGACTGGGGGAGCATAGAGCAGTGAGAGAGTTAGGGAAGAAAGTCACGAGCACAAAACAAAAAGGAATGGAAGAGGGCGCGGAATAGATGGAGGGAATGACAAAAAGTAGGGTCAAATATTACACATCGGTTTAGAAAAAACCGATGTGGTTATCCATATTTCACATCGGTTTAAAAACAACCGATGTAGAACTTACGATTTAATTTAATTAAAATTTCATTTTTTTAATTTATTACATCGGTTACAAATAAACTGATGTGGATAATATAAATAAAACATCGGTTCATTAGGAACCGATGTGGAAAGATACAATTTTTAATTTTTTAATTTTTTTTGTTTTAATTTTAGACATCGGTTAATAAATAACCGATGTGGAAAATGTTAACACATCGTTTATTTTTGAAACCGATGTGGAATCCTTTGCTTTTAATTTCAAAAATGTCACCGCCTCGTTTTACACATCGGTTTTATGGAAACCGATGTGGAAACTCCGATGTTAAAAGCATATTTTGCACTAGTGATGTGATATTCTTTGGCTGGCAGTGGCTATGAATGTGCAATGGTGAAGATTTTGGAGGTACGTGGAGATGTTGGGTTATCTAAAACAATAAAGATTTGTTTCTTTTATTTTCAATTTCTTGTTTTCATTTCATGTTTTCAATTTCAAAACTGTCGTATTATTTTCATTTTGTTTCTTGTTTTCAAAAATTTCTACATGAAACACTAAAAACAACTTTTTTCTGTTTTCACTTTTTCATATACAAATTTCTGAAAACAAGAAATGGAATGAAAACAAGATGATAATTTTATAATTATTTCTAAAAACAAAAAATAAAAACAGAAAACTGAAAACAAAACAAAGGAGCCCTAAACAATTAGAATCATTTGAATGAGTAAAACTCAAATACGTAGGTGAAATTAATGAAGCACATATGTCCAAACACATAGCAGGGTCCATTGCTTTAACAATCTTTTGGTGAAAAGCATGCTTTACTTGTGGAAAAGATAGGCATTGTAGTTTAGTGAGTCCCCGAGTCATGTTCAAAGTTGCTCATTTGCTACACAAAAGGCTCATAATTGCATCTCTAAGTCTTTATCTATGTGATGAGTGATGTGACTATCACCATTTCTTGGCTCCCTCTATAAAACTCCAACTACTCCGTGCATCGCATGAGAATATATAAATTTTTGAAAACAAATAGTTGATATAAATATATATTTTATAATTTAAAATGTAATTTCATGTTTTGACTTAATTAAAATACAATTTCATTGTCATTTGGAAACAAATACTTAATATTAATGCGATAAATTTCACAAAATTAAATCTCCATCATAACACTGTTTGCTTCAAACTTGACATCCTGCAAAAAAAAATTGAAATAATTTTAAAAGACTTGAGAAAAGCAACAACATTCAAACCTTGTTAGTATTAATAAACCGAAGAAAAGGAGTGTTATGGATGTAATTTGAAAAATAAAGTATAATAACCATGTGTTATTCCTTTTCCAGGTATTATCACACTTTTAATCATACGATCATTAAGAACATATTGAAAGTTACAAATTATATGTTAAACATGATATAATAACAAACACACATAAAAATGGTAGAAGACACGATTGCTGGAAAAATAATTGTTTTACGGAACTAACCTTTACCGGTAGTTTTGACTTGATACGAAAAAATAGATCCAATTGTAATCACTTTAGACAGTCAACAATAATAACAAAGAGGATAGGTTTGGAAGCATTAGTTTGAATAACATCCAAGTTACAAAAATCTGCAATGTTTCACAGCCAAAAAAAATTAAAATGAATACAGAAAATATTAATGTTTCTGGCATATATAAATATCGTATGTAATATAAGTTGCAATGGATTTAGTTAACTGACCTATGCCAGTCTATGAAATACTTCTTTGAACACCATGTTAGTTGTTTAGTTTGAAATTTGTCCTGAATCATCTCTTATCTGAATTTTCAATCATTGCTTACTTTTAACCCTTGAGAGGGCTACATACAATTACCCATGACTAAACACAGGTCTAGGTAGGTGAATTCCAACATGAGAGAGAGTTTGCCCTTGACTTTTATTAATCGTCATAGCAAAACAACAAACCAAAGGAAATTGTCTTCTCTGGAATTTAATTGGCAATGTATGACTGGATGGCGTCATGGTCATTCTTGGAATTAGGACAAGTTGCCCTACATTGTTTCCTGAAAGAATCTTAGCTTCAATAACATGGTTGCCCATTTTCGTAATGAGCAACCTAGTTCCATTGCACGGGCCATTTGATTGATCAATGTTTCTTAAAAGCATCACCAAAAGACCAACTTTAAAGTTTAGCTAGTGATTTGGAAGCCCGGAAGCTGTGAAGGAATTCAAAATATCAGTGGAATAGGTGTCCTCGTCATTTTCAAAATTCGCATCTTCCTTGCAAATGTTATATGAACTTAGGTAGGTTATCTCATCACCTTGAACAAAAGACATCAAGTACTCATTGAGCATTGCAACAACTAAGAGTGTTGGAGAGAGGATTGCACGATCTTGGGAAAACTTAGAATTAGTGATGTTCTTCAAGAAATTTGGATAAACAAAGTTTACCAATTCAGCAAGTCGATTCTCTTGGTCATTAATCAACATTTCATTTGGTACTTCTATGATAGCCTCACCATCAACATCTTCTCCAACCTCTCCATCACCAATTCTTAATAGCCATTCAGAAAATTCTCTCATGTCATTTAGATTCTGGTTAGATGAACTAATTTGAAGCCTCATATTTTTTGTCAAAGTCAAGACCTTACAATAATCTCACAAATGTGAAGAATTTATTGTTGCGTGAACTATTTCTTGTCTACCTCCATAATGAACAACTAGAACTATTTGTCTGAAGTCGCCTCCAAGAACAATAATTTTCCCACCAAATGGTTCTCTAGAACTATTCGGATTGGAGAATTTAATAATGTCTCTTAAGGTTCTATCCAATGCTTCAAAACAAAACCTGCATACCATTGGGGCTTCATCCTATATAATCAATTTGTTTTTGACAACAATTCTGTGTGAGCAGATCCTTGCTTGATGTTGCAAGTCGAGTCTTCAATTATTTGGATTGGAATTGCAAGTCTAGAATGAGTTGTTCTCCCTCCAGGGAGCAATAGGGACGCAATACCACTGGAAGCAACATTCAACAAATCTCTCCCTTTGATCGAAAGGCTACTGATAATGTTCTCCAAATAAAAGTTTTCCCAGTTCCCCCAAATCCATATAAGAAAAAGAAGCCTCCTTTATCCATAGAAGCTGAGGACGTCATTATCTCATCATACACATTCCTTTGCTCATCAGTAAGACATGATAAATACTTGTTGTGCTGCTCTGTTAATGACGCTCTATCATAAATCAACTCATCAAGAATAAGCTTATTATGTATTTCAGACAATATTACTGTAGAAGGGTAAGGCATAGCAGCATAATCTCTAAGACTTCTTCCATTGCCTTGAAGAATTTTTTCAATTTCAGCAAGTGCGTTATTTTTTATTTTTTCATCAGTCATAGCCAAATATGGAACAATTTTTTTATAGTTATAATTTGATAATTTGATTAAAAGAACGAAAACATAAAAAGAAAACATAATGTAAATTGTATGGTTTAAATACGAAAATTATTTACATACCTTGACGACCTGAGTCTTCTTTGATGATGAAGAATATCATCAGACAATGATTTCTAGCAGGTCTCCCAAACATGGTCAGGTCTAGTCATAGTATTGGAAAATAGCAAATTAGCAAAGAGTCTTCTAAGGGAGTGAGCAGAGCACCAGACACTTACCTCTTTTATGCCATCGATGTACTCTTTGTCATCATCCAACAAACCCAAAGAGTAACATGCATCCTTAAATGAAGGATATTGTATCCCGTTAATTGTTCTAATATCTTCATAACATTTACAACCCTTTTGGAAATTTATCAACATTCTTAGATAGAAATCCTCTCCATTTCCAGGGGGTACATGATTAATTCTTCCAATAGTGAAGCCTTTTTTTCTACGTGTCAACTCCTGCCTATCTTCTTGGTAAACAAACTTTGTTGGAAAGAACTAACAATAGGAAAGAACATTACCTTCGTTAAGGTTAGTGCTGTTATTATTTGAAGACCCTTCATGGACATGAATTCTTGTGTGAGAAAAAAATTAGTCATCTTCTAATATTGATGCTTATAATATAGATTTAGATAAGATAATACATGTGATAATCTATAAAAAAAATTCCTTAAGTTACCATTAATATTAGCAACTTCTTTATTTTCATCTCCACTACTTTGTAGATCATTGAATATATTACAGCCATTTCATTTCAGAGAATGAATAGAGCTGCCTTTAATGACACGTTTCCCAACTATCACCGGAGAACTATTGTGATAGCATCATAAAAAATTAATAGAAGAAGTTATTTATGATAACAAAAAAAAAAAAATTCTATAGATAGTTACACAAATATAGAAATTGGTTAAGTAGGAATGTACCTTATGCTTGATGCATTTACTGAAATAAAAAATAGTTTAAATTTGTTAAATTTGGAAGAATATAGATTAAATTTGAAATATTTATAGATGACTTTAACTCATACCATTCAAAATATCACTAAAAGGCATTCTGTTTAGAGGGGTCGTTGAATGACAGGAAACTGCAGGCGTTTGATTGTTTTGAACCCTTGTAGTTGTAGAAGGTGGACTGGTTCGAATTTGTAACATAATGGTCTTTCTTCTCATCCTTGCTTCTTTTTTGCCATCTTTATCCAATTGAGAAATATCTGAATTAAAAATAATATTTCTAACATGTAAACATTTGTTAAAAAATAATACCAAAAATATATAAAGTTTTAATCGACACTTTAATTTGCTGAAAACTTTGCCATTTTTAATACAAATTTTTTTGTTTCAATTGAAAGCAACTGAAAATAATTTAAAAATGTATCCGCTTTGTGAATAATTGAAATGAAGGATGTGAAAATTATTTGCAAATTTGTTACTATATGGAAGCATATTGCTTGAGTGATTTGACTCTTGCTTGTTTGGACATTTCTGAGATGTGTTAGAATTTCTTCTCAATCTTGTTGCCTTCTTGTCAAGTACAACTTTGCTTTTTCAAGATCCTGGAAAGTTAGGTCATAGTTTAAGAGAAGAAACTATTGTCAATAAGTCATAAGAATATGATTTAATTTTTTTTGACAAGAATATCATTTAAATTTCAACGCATTGATAAATTTAAAATATAATAGAATGCATACCTCTTACTATTCTTGTTTTTTCTCCATATTCAACTATTGTTTTCCATTTGATTGCGCCATTATGTTCACCTATCAAATGTTAAATAGAGAAAGTGGGAGGGTCATGCAAGGTAGAATATTTATAGATGGACTTGTTCCCTAAGGTGGCGTTTGGTATGGGAGAAACTTTTGTATTCCTGGGAATGTGAGGTGGGAATAAAATATTCCCATGATTGGTATAAGAGATAGAAACTATTCTCGGGAATAAAAGATGCCTGGGAATAGAAGTTGTGAAGGAGACGAGAAAGTTTTATTCCCATATTTTAGGGTGGGAAAAGAGTATTCCCATGGGAATAGAAAACTTGAAAGGTATTAAATTACTCAATTATCCCCACCTTACTCTCTCCCTCCCAAATATGTCTGTCTTTTGATATTCATTCACTGTCAGAACTTGCAAATGCCCAACGACACTACCGCATATCCTTTGCACCATCGTCATGTGTTGGAAGTCATTCTCGCTACGCCACTGTTGTGTATATATCGCAGGCCACTATTGCTGCATATATTGCAAGTCTGTGCCTGTGTTTTTCTTTTTCTTTTTTTTTATTTCTCCATGGAATGAACAAATACTCTGTATTTTTTTGTGTCTTTGTGTCTCTGTGTTTTCTTTTTTCTTGCTAACATAGATCATCATTTTTTAATATTTTTATTTATAAGGATATTTTTGGAAAAGTGAATTATACTCCTGGGAATATTTTACATGATCCAAACATAGGAAAGAAATTTATTGGGAATGCAATATGTTATTCCCAGGAAAGTGAAGTGTCAACCAAACATGTTTTGCTAATATTCCTGGGAATGTCATTCCTGTGAATCTCATTCCCGGGAATATAATTTATCTGGGAATAAAACTTTCCACCAACCAAACACTACCTAAGAGATGAGAGATCACTAAAACCTGGTTTTAAATTGCCTATAATGGAAAATGAATTGTCAACTGGAAATAATTAATTGCCTTGAAAACATATATATGTGTAAATATTTTTAATAAATAGATATTAAAAATAATTATCAGTAGTTGCTTAACCAAAGTAGCATAATTAACATACCTGAAAAATGATACTCCATAATATTACTGCACCAATTTATATGCAAATGGACACGTTTGATTATGTAAATGAATGTTTTTTTTATTATCATGACTGATATAAATGAATGGTTTGGTATTAAATGAATGGGTCAAGTACCTAGGTGATTTGAATTTGTATTATTGTATTAATTATATTTATATATATATATATATATATATATATATATATATATATATATATATATATATATATATATATATATATAGCCTTGAAAACACTACTTTATCTATAAATATTCATAGCAAATAGTTGTTAGAAAATAACCCTAAAAAGATTTGTTTTACCAAATTTATATTAATTTCATGCACGAAAAATCAATAAAATACTTGTAGCAATTACCTAATTTTTTTATGAGTATTATTGGAAAGCGAATATTTAGGAACCATAACACTCATTATATGTGATGGTCATATTCTTTTATGTCACCAAATAATTAAATAATTATTTGATGGTTGATGTATTGCTTTCTTAATTTTTATAGGAATCTCCATGAAAACATATTGTATTATTAATTTTTATAGAAATCACCATGAAAACATATTGTCTACCTATATTAATCATCTTTTTTTGAAAAATGAATTCCTCTCTCCCCTATTTATTATCCTTATTAATACTATCTCTCTAAATCCACATTCTCTCCCTACTTGTTATTATCAGATTTGATTGTGGAGATGAACGACGATAATATAAAAAAACGCTTCATATATTCTTTACCTATAAAAATGGAATAGTCCCTCAACAATATTCCCCTCTCCCTATATAAAGAACTCACGACGAAATTTTGTTTTCTATAAAAAATAAAAAGAAATGGATATGACTACCTCTCTTTTTTTTCTTTCTTTTTTTTTTTTTACAGAAAATAGATATAGCTACCTTCAATTACGTTAGATGTGTTTACCGATAAATAAGAAAATAAAATATGTAAGGTTTCATTCATTCCTTTTTCTTTTCTTTTTCCTCATTTTCTAATTTTAGAGTTTAGGCTTTAAATAGTCACATAAAATAACTAAGATTAAAAAAATACTTGAGAAGTTCGATGGTATAAATTATGACCCTTCTTCCAAGTAAAGAGTGATTCGCCTCATATAAACACGTTCAAACCAATTTATATTATCATCCTTAGGAAGCCAAAAAAAAAAATGGAGGTAAAAGAAAAAAGAATGCTTCCAAGGTCGAGGAAAAAGATTGTAATAGGATTATAGGTTTTAAAAAAAACTTTGTTATCTAGAGCCTCTTGGAATAGATGACCCTTTAGTGGCCCTTACTCTCTTCCCTCCTAGACTCATCTGCACAATTATAATAAAATAAAAAAAGTTAATGAAAAAAATGGGCATGTTTGGTGATGTAAATGAATGGTTTGGTATTAAATGAATGGGTCAAGTACCCAGATTATTTGAATTTGTATTATTGTAATAATTTGATATATATATATATATATATATATATATATAATTATTACCTTGAAAACATATATTTTTATAAATATTCACAATAAATAGTTATCAGAAAATAACCCTAAAAAGATTTACTTTACCAAAGTTACATTAATATCCTACCCGAAAAATCATAAAAATAGTGGTGACAATTATATAATTTAGGAACTCCAACGTGGGAGTTGAGGATGAATACTACCTTGAGTTGACCGGTGATAACAGGTATCAATATTTGAATGAACCGGTAATTAAGAGTCTGTTTATTGAGTATTTAATTTAAATTATTTGATAATTATAATGAATTACTATCATAACTTCATATTAATAATATTAATGATAATGATTACATCATCTTCTTCCTCTCCACCTTTCTCTCTCTGGAATTGAATTTTTTTCTACAGAACGATGTGGACATGCACACTAACCAGCTCCACATTTGAACCATCAATTTTTGCTAAGCACACCAAGCAGCTTCCGATCTGTGCAACCCCGCCGCCGTCCCAGCCGCGAACACCGGTCGATTCAAATACCCACTATCATATCACTACGTCCTTCGTTCATCCGCCGAACCGCCACCACCGCGAGCTCCGCCGCGTAAGTAGACTTCACAACCATCACTTCCAACTTCTCTACCGCCTCACGTCGCAGCTTCCAGACCGGACTTAGCTTCTAGAACCAACAAGCACCAAAGCTCTCACCTTTCAATTTCCCATGTTTTACTTGTTTAAAATATCTTTTTTTAATTTAAAAAAACATTTTTTTCCAGATATGAACTTAACCCTCCTTCTTCCTCCAACCTACAGTACCCATTCCCCCCCCTTCCCCCCCCCCCCCCCCCCCCACGCATGGTTGAAAAACGATGTCATCCCTCTGGTTATATTTGTCATGCATTTCTGGAGACTATATGGTTCTACATATTATCTAATAAAGCAAATGGTTTCAAAACTCTACAACCAAATATGCTGAAAATTGTCAATATCATCTTCAAAAAAATCATGATTTTATAAGGAGAGATTAGATAATAGGCTTATCAAAATCCACTTCTTGCAAAAACTAACGCCTCTGAATTTCTCACACGTTCATTAATAAATATTAAGCATCAATTTCTTCATCCTTTCAGCCTCTTCCAATTTCTCACCCATAATATACAAATCACAAACCATCCTATAAATCCCCCATTTTATGGTTTTGCCATCTCAATACATGTTCAATCACCCTCTCAACAATAATGTAACACCCCGATTTTCGTTGCTTCCTAATATCGATAATAAATATATGAACATATATATTTTTATCCGAGACTAAAAATGATTTTGGGTAAACCACTATCATTTCTATATCATGCTTTATATTATAGGGTTACGATGAAATTTTGGGTTGAAAATTCAGACGGAACCCAGTCTGCGTTTTCACTGACAGTAAAAGTTTACTGCTCAAAAAACCTAATTTTAATTCGTGAAGGAGATGAAAAATGTTTTTATCGTATTTACTACGATACTGGAAGTTTTGAAAAATTTAGCGTAAAAATTAAAATATTATATTTGCTGCGGGCGAATACGTCGAGATATCTCTAGGAAAAACCTGCGTCAGATGAACCAGGGAGTCAGCAACGGGGCTGAGGTGATGGATTTGACTGATGTGACAAGCATTTATGACGATCTTATCCGCGTCATAATGGCCATAATGGCGCATTTATGACAGGAATATTTTGCCTGGAAATGACGATTTTACCCTTGGCTCTTCATGAATTTTTCAAGTCATGCCATTGTAATTTTTGACCAAATTGCCCATGAAACTCACGGCTCCTTCATTATCTCACATTTAGGCAATTTCATTATTTCATTCATGACATCTTTCTCTCCAAAACTCATACTTTTCTCTTAAGAACTTCAAGAACAACCATAAGTGTTCATATTCGTCAGATTTTTGCATAGCGATTCTGACCATTTTATATTCTGAATCTTGAAAAACTTTTTACATGAAAGTTGTTCCTCTTTCTCTCTTCTTTCCGACGACATAAAGAACACCAAAAACGGATAAGTATATTGAGAGATATATCCAAATTACCGAAACTGCTCTAAACTTTTCAAGAACACTAGAACACAAAAGCTTGATTTTGTGAAGCAAGTCCTTGGATTTTCACTTGTTTTTGATCTTCAAGAGGTGAATCATATTTTCCTTCCCTAATCATGTCTATGTTCTTCAATAAGTTTCATGATTCAAAGTCTATTTCATCTATGTTCATCACTTTTAAGTTTCTAGATCTAGAACTTGGAAAATTCATAACAAATTCTAGAAAAATCTCGTGATGTTGAAACCACTTCCTATGTTCTTATAATCATGTATACTGTATTTATCTAAGAGCATGTGATGATCAAAAAATTTTATTCCCTCGAAACCCATCTTGGCCGAATCCTAGAGGAAAGGATGGATGGAGTTTTTGTTCTTGCTTTTGATGTATGATCATGTCTTTCATCATACATACTTGTATACTTGTTGAATCCTAGTTGGTTCATTAAACTAAAAACCCTAGCCTCATGGATATGTCTTGGCCGAATCTATCATTTAGAGGGTTAGGATGGTTTTGATTCTTAACTTTGTTGTTTAGCTTTAATCTATTTCCTTAAGTACCTTAGGATCATTAATCCATGACTTAAGCAAATTTGGAGATTTTGAGCCACATAACCCTAAGGAGGCCGTGACCTATTAGAGAGGATTAGGTGTTTGTTTTGCTTGTTTTGCTTGGTTGTTTGGATGTGTTGTTGAAGGTTAATTGTTCTACGGCGTACGAGGGTTTCCGACAACCTACAGGGTCCTTTTAATTTTACTGAGGAGCTTCAAGAGGTAAGGGGAGCTTACCTGAGGGATTTTCTCAATAACTAATTGCTTTTAGTGTGGTTTATATGATTTATATGTGGTTGTGGTTATTTGTCTATGTTGTTTACGTTGTGTTGTTTATCTGTGTATCGGTGATTGATCTGCTTTTAATTTATTTAATTATCTGCAGTAGTATATTATATTGCTATGATGCATGATTTGCCTGGTGATATAATTCTGATGATGTTGTTGAATGTTGTTTGAGAGGCCTGACAGTGGTCAGCGCACAACCGATTAATCAGATAAAAACTTTAATAAGCTGTGAAAATTATATTCAACGTTTTATGGGAAATGTTGGAATATAATAGTGGTGGAAAATATTATTTTGGAAAAATAACGAGTTTTGAGAAATATTATTATTTTAGTGATTTATTAGTGTAAAAGAAATTTATGAGTCACGGTGAGAGCGTAACCGTGAATTTTTTTTTGTACTGCTAATTTTTACGCAAGAAATTCCGTAATATTATAAAAAGTTATTTTGTGAAATTAATATTCGAAAATACCTTATAAATTTTTTTTAATAATAATAATTAAAAAAAATTAATTAAAAAAAAGTCAAAGTTTGGCTTTAAAAACATTTTCTTAGAAAATGCTAAACGACGGCAAGTTTCGAATTTTTTTTACGGTGAAAGTTTAAAACAACAGTACTTATTTTGAAAAGAGATTTAATCTGAATTGATTTAAATTTTTTTTGAATTGAAGTTTCAGTAAAAGAGTTCTTGATGATTTGACGTTCTTTCGGAAAAAAAAATGAGTTTACTCAATGACGTATTTCCAGTAACTTGGATAAGTTGCGGAGATCTTATTTTGGATTTGTTTTTCACAGACAAAAACGATGTAAAACGACGATATGGAACTTAGTAACCGAGACGTCGGGGTACTAGTGTTCTTATGACGTTATAGACTTGGTGTCTAGTAGGTAGACGATGTGTCTACTTCACGATGTAATAAACGACGGTAAAAGATTTATGAAGTTTTCTATTACCACGAACCTAAGACTGATTGCAAGGTCTAGGGGCTTCGTGATTGAACACTCGGACTTTGAGGTCCTGTGCTGTTAATAAAAGTTGTAAAGATGTTTAAAACGATGATGGGTCATACGCTTTTGAGAGCTTTGACAAATAAAGATATAACACAAATAAAAGTGTTGAGAATAAAATGTTTTTCTTTCATGCATTTTGGCAGACGTGCCTACGAGGTTAATCATGATATCTTGATGATGTTCATGTCTCGACGTATTTCTTAATCATGGTATCTTTAAGATATTCATGTAATCGACATATTCATTATACCTTTGGGTAATCGACGTACAATGAAAAACCATAAATCGACGTTCTCACTGTGCCGGGCAGTGGGCTATGGTAAAATCGATGTGCCTCTGTTGGCAAAATCGACGTGCCTCTTTTGGCAATCGAGCGTGATCAACTCATTTTAAATGACGTTGGGGGTCTCCAAAGATTAGGTGTGAATGTTTAGATGATGTATTGAAGTGTTCATGCATAGTTTTCCAACGTTGACGTTTGGGGTGTGAAACCCATTGATAAACGAGATGCTATAATATGAATGCTTATGTTGTTATTATAAACATGTATATGTGTATAATAAAGATATAACACAAATAAAAGTGTTGAGAATAAAATGTTTTTCTTTCATGCATTTTGGCAGACGTGCCTACGAGGTTAATCATGATATCTTGATGATGTTCATGTCTCGACGTATTTCTTAATCATGGTATCTTTAAGATATTCATGTAATCGACGTATTCATTGTACCTTTGGGAAATCGACGTACAATGAAAAACCATAAATCGACGTTCTCACTGTGCCGGGCAATGGGCTATGGTAAAATCGATGTGCCTCTGTTGGCAAAATCGACGTGCCTCTTTTGGCAATCGAGCGTGATCAACTCATTTTAAATGACGTTGGGGGTCTCCAAAGATTAGGTGTGAATGTTTAGATGATGTATTGAAGTGTTCATGCATAGTTTTCCAACGTTGACGTTTGGGGTGTGAAACCCATTGATAAACGAGATGCTATAATATGAATGCTTATGTTGTTATTATAAACATGTATATGTGTATAATAAAGATATAACACAAATAAAAGTGTTGAGAATAAAATGTTTTTCTTTCATGCATTTTGGCAGACGTGCCTACGAGGTTAATCATGATATCTTGATGATGTTCATGTCTCGACGTATTTCTTAATCATGGTATCTTTAAGATATTCATGTAATCGACATATTCATTGTACCTTTGGGCAATCGACGTACAATGAAAAACCATAAATCGACGTTCTCACTGTGCCGGGCAGTGGGCTATGGTAAAATCGATGTGCCTCTGTTGGCAAAATCGACGTGCCTCTTTTGGCAATCGAGCGTGATCAACTCATTTTAAATGACGTTGGGGGTCTCCAAAGATTAGGTATGAATGTTTAGATGATGTATTGAAGTGTTCATGCATAGTTTTCCAACGTTGACGTTTGGGGTGTGAAACCCATTGATAAACGAGATGCTATAATATGAATGCTTATGTTGTTATTATAAACATGTATATGTGTATATGCCTTCTTTGTGTTGCGCTTTTAGTTATGGTGATAAAACCATATATTGGCGTCTCACCCTTACAAACATATCAGATTCTTACAAGGGGTATGATCCCTACAAGAAGAAGAAGGCTGTCTAGTTCGAGGCATGCTGTGCTGCTCCTGTTGGCTGTAGTGTCTGTTAATTACGACCAGCTTAGGTCCTATTATGTTATATTATGTTTTGAGGATAAAACTGATTATGATTTAGGTATGAAAACATATGAGGCAGTATAGTTGTATGACTTATATACATTGTGTATTTAAGTGTGATTCGATTTCGTTGTTGATGTTATGAGGTTAAAAGGAAAAAAAAATTATCACCATATTTTGAAAAGATGAACGTTGAGAAAACATTATTTTCCGAAAGCAACCAGCAAATTAAGTTTTATTTTCCGCAAATGGGTAACCATGTGATGACCTTTTGTAACATCCCTGGCTGCTTTATGGATTGACGACTGTCCCCACAGACCAACACGGGTCTTTTCAGCGTGCTTTGTCCTCACTCACACGCTTCCTAGGAAAACTTCCCAGGAGGTCACCCATCCCAGAATTGCTCCAAGTCAAGCACGCTTAACTGTGAAGTTCTTAAGTGATGGGATACCGAAAAGAAGATGCATCTTGTTAGTATAGGTAGTACCAATCAATTCATATAAGCCTTCCTCAACTGTATAGTCCCATACCTACACAGTCTTAGGATCCCTCTCATTCGGGTGTGTAATCGGTTCATTCATGAGTCCTTCCACCTAGAAGCCTTACAGGAGTCGCTCCTTGTCCATGCCTTCTTGCACCGGCGACCACTCCCCGCCCTCGTCGACACCCGGGTGTTACATGCCCACCAGCTTCCGCTTGGTTCGTCCCTGAATCACACCGTACTGGGAGAGGTGACGCTTTGATACCATTTGTAACATCCCTGGCTGCTTTATGGATTGACGACTGTCCCCACAGACCAACATGGGTCTTTTCAGCGTGCTTTGTCCTCACTCACACGCTTCCTAGGAAAACTTCGGAGGAGGTCACCCATCCCATAATTGATCCAAGTCAAGCACGCTTAACTGTGGAGTTCTTAAGTGATGGGCTACCGAAAAGAAGATGCATCTTGTTAGTATAGGTAGTACCAATCAATTCATATAAGCCTTCCTCAACTGTATAGTCTCATACCTACACAGTCTCAGGATCCCTCTCATTCGAGTGTGTAATCGGTTCATTCATGTGTCCCTCCACCTAGAAGTCTGCCAGGAGTCGCTCCTTGTCCGTGCCTTCTTGCACCGACGACCACTCCCCACCTTCGTCGACACCCGGGTGTTACAAATCAAATGGCACGTTCTCTTACAAACATACAGAGGAGAGAGAAGGAATGAATGGTGGTGAAGGAAAGAAAAACGCCGAGAGAGAAAGAAACTAAGAAAGATTTCATTAAGTGATGTTTGCGTTGCCTATAACTCATCTCAACCCTTAAATTTTTCAATTATTAAATCAATGGCTCCTAATGAGTGAGTATCGATCCTCCGAGTTTTTCAAGGAGGATTTCAGACAGAGCCCCATTTCTTTTGGCACTACGGTTACACTCGTACTTTGAAGCACTACATTATTAGCCACTTATCCTTGGACACTTTTTTATATCATTTGTTATGGCAAAAACAGGCACAGGGACTTGCCACAAGCCACAACCGATGATTTATCTTACGCTCTCTTTCATTCCTTATTCCTCAAATTGAACATTAGCAACTCAACAAAAAGTATCAATAAGTACAAAAAAAGGAGTTATTATTCATTAAAAATTGAGAGGAAGAAATGAAATGAAATGATGAAGTAGTGAAGGAGAAACGTGATAACAATTCTTGATTGTAAATCTGAGACAATCCCCCTTTTAGACAAGATACTTGTGCGTGAGATTTTTTTGACTGGTTGGCTTCTTGCCTGTCCCATAGTGGTCACTTTCCAATGTTAACCAAGTGAATCGCTATCGTGGTCTCTGAAATTGTAGAGCAATCGAAAGTTGATCTCTTACGTTAAGAAATAAACAAAAACGTCCTCCAAATTAGGAAAAAAAATATCATGTTACTCCATTTTGGCTACGTTTTTTAATTTCGGAGACCATAATGTAATACATGTTTTTCAATTTGGAGGATATTTTTGCTTATTTCTTAATGTGAGGGGTTAACTTGCTATAGCCTAATAATTTTATATCCAAAAAAAATTTTAGGAAACAAAATGGTGATTGAAATAATGTTAATTAATTAATTCCTATTGTTTTATAGCTTTATGCTGTTATTATACAATGCCATGCCTAAAATGGATGACAACCATGGCGGATGGTGTGGCATACTTGATAACATCCAGCTTATCCAAAAGCTTGTGGGGCTAATTACCCACTTTGAATGGCTCTCCTAGTCCAACCCAGTTTTGAAATAATTGGGCTTAATGAAAAGTCATGATCTTAGGGGTGAGCAAAATGTTTCAACCCGCCCGAAACCGCCCGACCCGCCACTAATTTTTGCGCTTCGGGCGGGTTGAAACGGGTTGGCGGGTTGGGCGGGTGGAAACGGCGGTTTTAGATGGATAAGAGCGGGCGGGTTCGGGTCTGGGTTATGTCACCCATCGGAACCCGACCCGACCCGCTCATAACAAAAAAAAAAAAAAAAAAATTAATGGAGAATGGACTGCCAAGACTGGATCTTAGATTTTTTTTTTCCCCTCTTCTGTTATATTTTTTTTTTTGGTACTTAATTGGGTTGAAAGCCTTAAATTTTAATTAGGCTCGTTGGGTTTTTTTTTTAATTTTTTGGAATAAAATAAAATAATTAAAAAGCCTAAACCCGTTTCAACCCGCCCGAACCCGACCGAACCCGCCCTAACCCGAACCGCCCAACCCGATGGTATAGATGGGCGGGTTCGGTTTCTATTTTTTTTACCTCGAACCCGCCCGAACCCGATGGTCCCCACCCGAACCCGCCCGAAACCGCCCGATGCTCACCCCTGATGATCTGATGACTTGTACATGGACGGAACTACCTGATCCAAAACTATGCCAAGAATCTTAGTCCATTCAAACCTGATAAACCACATTTATTTATTTTTTGATGTACTGATAAACCACTTTTTATTTAAACTTTTTTGTGAGACTTACTCACGTACTCACTTTATACTACACACACTCACCTGTGCTATTTTCTCCAACGGATCCATGCATGTACAATTTGTTAGATATTATGAGATATTTCAAAAAGGAATGAATGAAACCTTACATCTTCCTCAGGATCCTCCTCAGGGTTCTCATCGGGATCCTCCTCAATCGGTGCTGTTGGCTCTACGTCTAGAGGTGGTGGCTCATGTAGCAGTCCGTTAGCTCGCAGTGTGTGAAGGTAATACCGAGGCGGAGGCGGAGCTACCCTCCTAGTCTCCGTAGTATATATGGCTCCTACGGATTGGGTCTCCGTCAACATTTAAATCGGTTGTGGTAATTGCTCCGTGGTATGTGGCAGATGTCGCCCCTGGATGTATCAGCCATGCCCCGGCATTCCCTGCATCGTCGAAGACCTCAGTCTTCGACATTGTCAGCACAAGTGGGATATTGGGATCCATCTGAACTCATGTACATACGGTGATACCAAAAAGGAAGAGAAAATAAAGTAGGAATGAAAGAGTGAGATACCGACAATGGATATATCGCACAACAACCATACACATGATACATACAACACATTGGCATATTAACATTTTAACATTACTCATAGGTAAACAACAAGTGTTATTTCAGTAGGTCTCATACTCGATCCAATCAATTTTATAAAGATAATGCATGACACGTCAATCACCAGGCACTAATCTTAATCTAATGAGATACCAACACCGTTTTATCATTAAGAAAGAAAGAGTTGATCAGGCTCATACACCCCATTTGGCAAGTTTTCTCCGTCACCTCATGCACCCGGATCAACATCATCACGAATCCCTTATAACGGTCATTCGGATGTATACCTCATCGAATACCACATCTTAAGCGGGTATTTGGTTAACTCAATCACGTCTGCTAAAGGGAAATGCATATGAATAAAAGACTTTTCATTATCGAGACTTTTCTTTGTGTTCACTCTTTTCCGTTGTCGAAGCCTGAAGCTAACAACTATTCACAATTTTCATTACTTGAAAATCAGTAACATAGGACGCGCAGTCCGAGTGCTCAATCACAACACCTTAGATCGATGCCGCAGTCCAAGGTTGTGGTCGTAGAAATAATTATAATTTTATCCATGTTTTATTTCAACATGATAAGGACTCCTAGCCCATAACAACGAAATTAGGACACACAGTCCTCAATTCCAAAATCAGGACTCCTAACCCATGATATCACGATTAGGACCCTTGGTCCATAATTCTTGACACGGATCCCAGATCACGTGCATAAACTGAATGCTAGATGCGACGTCTCGCGAACTAGTATTCTCTTTCACATGTGCTTACTTTTCGCTCACTAAAAATCAAAACCCAAAACAAAACCTCGGTCACTTATCCAAGTAACCGGAACGTTTCTAAATAATTTAGGAGAAAATCTTTTCCTTTACAAAGTCTTTTATAAAACATTTGGAAATTCGTTTGCTTTTGAAATCCTTGATGGAATAAAGTCAAATATTTTCAAAGGGGTTTTTCCTTCATGAAACACATAGTTCGAAAAAGGTTTTCTCTCGTACAAACCTTGGATCATAAAAAGGTAGTTTCTATTGACTTAAAAACACTTCGATGTTTTTTTTCAAAACTAGAATCTCATTCTCTTGAAGTAAGCGTTTTAAACAAGGAACTTTTATAAATGAAACCAATACTTTCAAAGTTCTATTCAAAGCTTATTAAGGCTTTTAATCCTTATAATCATTGTGCACAGACTCAAGTCCGGCTTCTCAAACTTCAATCAACAACAATATATTCTCAACAATAAATCATAGTTAACGGCAGGCATATATACAACTCACAATACTTTAAGACAAGTAATAATCAACTTCAAGTAATAATCATAATAGTTCAAGTAAACAAGTCATTCAAGTGTTTGCTCCACATCATAATAATATTCAAATCACTCAAGTAAACACATACACACATGCATATAGTCATTGAATATCCCTAGGCAATCCCCTCTTACTTTCTGTGAAGGTAAGAAGATTAGATGCATGAAGAGGTATGTCACGAACGTCCTCGTTTCCTCCGCGATGGAAGTCTAAGGTTATGAACACAAAATCACAAGTTAAAATTCAAACAAGAACACTAAACCACAAGGTATAGGTTCGGCCAAGACTATTTCTTAGGGTTAGAGATTCCCGAAAATTATACAACTCATGGATTTATGATCCTTAAGTGTTAGGAGTTCTTAAACAATGATCATTTAACAAAGTTGAATTAAAATCCCATTAAGTTATAAACTTAGGGTATTCGGCCAAGGCTAGTAAAGTAGGTTAGCGTTCACTAAACTTCCCAATCTCTTAGGTTTAGCATCCATATGCATTAAGGAGCTCAAAACCATTATCATTTTGGAAAAATAAGAACAAAGTATCCTAGGTCCACAACCTTCTAGGTTCGGCCTTCATAGGATTTATAGGCTAGAAATCTTTAAACTTTCCAATCTCTTAGACTTAGCATCCAAATATCATATGGAGCTCAAGTCCACTATCATCTTGGAAAACAATGGAAACTTAAACATTCCAATCTCTTAGACTTAGCATCCAAATATCTTATGGTCGGAGCTTAAGTCCATGATCATCTTGGAAAACAGTGGAAACTTAAATATTTCAATCTCTTAGACTTAGCATCCAAATATCTTATGGAGCTCAAGTCCATAATCATCTTGGAAAAATAATACATACTAGCTTTAATAACATAGAATAAACAAGTTAGAAATACTTAAACTTTCCAATATCTTAGACTTAGTATCCAAATATCTTATAGAGCTCAAGTCCATGATCATCTTGGAAAAATGAAAGTAATACATCCTATATTTAATGACATCTAATAAACAAGTTAGAAATCCTTAAACTTTCCAATCTCTTAGACTTAGTATCCAAATATCTTACGGAGCTCAAGTCCATGATCATTTTGGAGAAATAAAAACTCAAACATCCTAGCACCTAAACTCTAAGTTTTGGCCATCATAGGATGATGAGGAAAATATTCTTGGTTTAACAATAACTCTTAGGTTTAGAATCACCAGGTATTAAGAGTTCTAACTCCATGATCAATACTTAGAAAGTTGAAACATAGTATCCTAGGCTTACTTATTCATATTTTTCGGCCATCATAGGAACAAGCTATCAAAGCTTCCAAGATTTACAGACTCAAGATCAATTGATAGGTAGAAACTCAAACACATGATCATATCCCAAAAGTTGAAACAAAAACTTCCTAGCTTACAAATGCAAGCATTCGGCCTTCATTGGAAGAGATGGATAAAGATTTTTATTTTACGCAACCTCTTAGCATGTGAAAATATAAGTTAATACAAGACTATAGAAAGTGGTTTCAACTCAAAAGGAGTTTTCTACCATATTAGAGAGATTTTAGAAGTTTAAAGCATATAAAGAACACATAAAGTAAACTAAGAAATAAAAGATGAAACTTGTAAAAAGATTCATATGAGAGCATTACCCTTAGTATAAGGAAGAAATTTAATGAAGAACTTAAGTAGAAAAGATGAATAAAAACTAAAGCTTTAAGAGCTTGAACTTTTAGAAGAAAGAAGAAGATGAAGGTTTAATGGAGGTTGAAGGAGGAAGATGATGAAGTGAAAATGAAATGAGTATATATAGAGAGGGGAAAGAGTGACACGAAATTGAGGAGAGAGGAATGAGCTTGGAGAACAAGTTTTGACCTTGTGCCTTGTTTGGTTGAAGAGGAAAGAGAAAAAGAGGTCTTTAGAATATAATATGATATATTTCAAAAAGTCCATCATGATCACTTTTTAGGAGGTAGCTTAGGTCATACCTCTAGTGAGTCACCTCACTCCCTCATCTCATCTCAAGCCTTTTATGTCTCCTATTCTGCTCCATTTTGTACCCGGTTGTATTTCCGATCGTAATTCTTCCGACGTTTTCACCCGAATAAAATATATTTTATTTTTGAACGAAAATTTTCAAAATAACCAAAGTTGAAGGAAACATAATAAAAACACTAACTATATCGTTCACGGGTCAAAATTAGGTTTTCTGCACCGTAAACTTGTATCGGCAGTGAAAATCCAAATTGGCTTCCGTCTGAATTTTCAACCGAAAATTTTATCGTGACTTCATATGATATAACAACACAAGAAAATGATTTTAGTTTAATTAAAATCATCCTCTGAGTTTAATCTAAAATGAACACATTTAAATATGTATTTACTGTTACAGAAAACATAGGAAAAACAGTGTGTTACAATATCCACCCTATCCTATTCTAACCACCAAATGAGCCCTTAACTCATACCAATTGAGTTATCTCATCCCCTTTTTACAATACTTACTATTCGTATTAATTCTTCTAACTTCATTTGTTTATCTTTTAGTAAATTAGAGTTACACTATTTATAACTTCCAAAAAAAAAAAAAAATAATGAGAGGGGGACAAGGCTGGATGGAGATTATGTGTCCCAAAATTATGTCTTCTTTCTTGTCCCACCCATTTATATTGTATCACTTGGATAATTAATTATATTATTTATTATAAATATATTCTTTTTAATAACACGACAAAATCTAAGCGAATGTAATAAAGAATGAGATATTATTTTGGAACATATGATCTCCATCCGACAAAGCCATGGTCGCCCCCCTTCTGAATCGGTCTAGCCGGACTCCTCCCAATCTTGATCCTGCATTGCAATGGCAGTGTAGTCATCTATTTTGACGATGACTGAAGAATGAAGATGGGGTGCCAGGGGTGGGGACTATATATGCAATAAAGCAAAAGATAAAGTTCGAAAGAGATTATATGATATATTATCTATTATCTATACAATATAAAAGGGAAACTGATTGTGACATCACTGACATGCAATAACAGCTTCTTCTTCTTCTTTTTTGCAGGACCAACAGATGCCCTACACGTGGAGCGCATAATTTTATTTACCTATTAAAATTTTTTACAAAATGTTTATATGTCTTTTAAAATTTTCAACAAATTCTTTTATATAATTTTACATATTTTTTAGGCAACAATGTTTAAATTCAACTTTTATATAAAATCATCTAGGTTTTTTTAGGAAATATCTAAGGTTTTGGTATAGTTTTATAAAGTTAATTTTTTTAAACATATTTAATAATATATTGTTATCTTATAAAATTATAGCTTTCATAACAATTTTTAAAAGTTACATATGTAATAATGTAACTATATGTAACTTTTAAAAGTTACATATGTAATTTCATAAAAAAAAAAAGTTACATATGTAATAATATATAATTAGTATATAAAAAATTATATTGATAAAAATTAATATTAAACTCTTTCTTTTAAATCTTCACATATCTATTAATATAAATAAAAAACTATCGATGTAAGTTTTTAATAAGATTTGGGTCAAACCAATCATTAGAAGAACGAAGGGTGAAGATATATGCCAAAGCCGAAGACAAACTACCCATAGATCAAATATTTTTTGAGTTTAATTGGTATGTATTGTTAGTATAAAGATTTTTATATTGACAATCAATAAAAAATCATGTATTTGAAGATTTTTAAGGTGGTTAGAAAAAGAATCAAATATTTATAATAGTGTTTCAATTTCTGATTAGTTAATAATATAAAAAATCTTTATACTGTTGATGTATACAAATTAAATCCATATTTTTTTTTGCTTAATTACGTAGGATCCAACTTCCTTGAATCTTTCGTAATGATTTCTTGCTTGGAAAGGCCTTCGGAGCCGTCTCACAATACTCACGCCATGTCTATACAGCAATGGATCTCATTCTCCGCTGACAAAATTGGGTCTGAGTTGCCCTTTAGAAGCAAATCAACCAATCGTACATTACTATTTGTATGATTTTTAAGATATTATAAAAGTTAATTTTTTTAATAATGTGATAATATATAAAAAAAATTTGGTAACAATAGTGTGATAATAAAAAAAAATTAATATGATTTTTTTTTGGTAACAATAGTGTGATAATATATAATTAATTGATAATTAAATAACTTTATGCCCTAATCGTGTATCATAGTTAAAACCAAAAAAAATATAAATATTATTTCTTATTAAAAAACAGCAACAACTTTACTTAATTTTCTTAATTTTTAAGATATTATAAAAGTTAATTTTTTTAATAACATGATAATATATAATTTTTTTGGTAACAATAATGTGATAATATATAATTAATTGATAGTTAAATAACCTTTATGCACTAATCGTGTATCATAGTTAAATCCAAAAATAATATAAATATTATTTCTTATTAAAAAACAGCAACAACTTTACTTAATTTTCTTAAATTTAATACTTTGCGATTACTTTTTTTTTTTACTGGACTTTGCGATTACTTTGTTAAAAGAAGCATATCGCAATATTCTCTTATCGTCCAAAAAGAAAAACTTGGTAGCTTGGGAATAAGAAGCCACTTCTTTAACAAAAGCTTTAAGGGCAAAACAGGTTTGCAGAATATTCCACAGCACAAATTCCGTTTTTAGGATGTGGTAAGGAATAACCCACGAAATTCAATCATTCAATGGTTAAGGAGAGCTCTGCTAGGGTTTTTGGAAGGGCTGGACAGTCAAAAAAGAGTGCAAGTCAGGAGGAAGAAGATCTCCTCCAACGTAGTACCAAGAAAGTTAAAGATCCTTCCTTCAGGGAAAAACTGCTTGTTCCCATTGGAGGTAATGGTGGACTGTTTGATGTAGGGAAGGCTATTCCAGAGGATGTGAGCATGGACCTTATTAAGGAGGGTCAACCGAAAGGTGGAATTGAACCGTATGTCAAAGGCCCTGTGATACCGGTGTCTGATGAGGAGCTTCAGCAGTGGTCACCCTTGGAGAAACACGCTAGTGGTTAATGTGCTAGGGAAGAAGGTGAACTTTCGTATCTTGGAAAACAAACTTCATCGTGAGTGGACAAAAAATGGTGGGATTCAGATTATTGATATGGATTATGGATACTGAAATAGACAACTATAAACACGAGAATAGGGGTTGAATTGTGTTTATCAGAATTTAAACAAAGTCGAAATCTTTTCGCATACAGAAGCTAGGTTTGGACGAGTAGAAGGATACAGGATGAACGGGTGACTTTTGGCAAACACATCACTTGATAGACGTAAGAAAACTAAAGCAACTAAAGAGTTTAAGGAAAGAGAGATTGACACAGTTATTTATCCTGGTTCACTCTTCAAAGCAAAGAGCTACGTCCAGTCCTTGACAGCACCAAGATTTATCCACTATAATTGATCAGGTTACAGACTCATGTATTGTTTGCACACCTAGCCTCTTCAGGCTCAAAGACAAATATTCTTTGCACACCTAGCTTCTTCAGGCTCAAGACAAGTATTCTTTACACACTTAACCTCTTCAGGCCCACTCAGGTTTGTTTGAGAGATTTGGTTTGTAATAAATACAACTTCTCACAGACAGATTTTTCACTAATACTCAGAGAGTGGTTTAAATGTAAAGCTTAGGAAAGTCTGCGTAATAACTTCAAATGATTGAAGAATACAGAATGAAAGAGTGAAGATATTAATGCGCAGAGTAATGGCTCTTTAATGCTATGTGTATTCTCTCTTATCTGTGTTTCATCTTCAAATGACTTCTGTATTTATGGGATCTTCAAGCATTTAGGATCCGTTAGAGACATTCCCTCAGATGTTGGCTTCTAGCAGAACTTCATTAAATGCAATAGAGTCGTTCTGGGCAGCCATTAATGCAATAGGAACGTTGGTTGTACTCTAACATGAAGGATCATGGCTTTATGCATCGTGATACAGCCATATCAGAGTTGTAAAGAGAGCTTTTTGTACTTTGCTGAGTACAATTCCCTTTTCGTGTAAGGACCGGAGGTACTAGGGAATAAAGCATGTTGGAAGCATTCTTTAACTGGTCTTTGGTACTGATATCCGAGGTTGCTTGAGAGAGTAACTTCTGACTGTTCTTGATTCTGGTTCTTGAAATAATATTTTGATAATTCTAAGAGAATTCGCGTTCATAGGATAAGCGCGTCCATCTTGAAAATAGCTGCGTCCATCTAGCCATTTAAGATTTTACATTCGGGCTAGTAGACGAGCTCCAAATACCATGTCATTGGACGGATACTCCTTTAACTGGTTGAACGTAACCTAGTAGACGAGCTCCATATTAAGGACTCAGCAAGTCCAAAGACTTGTGTGGACGAGCGCTTCTGTTACCTTAGTGGACGAGCACTTCTATCACTTCAGTAGATGAGCGCTTCTATCGCTTCATTAGACGAGCGCTTCTGTCACTTAAGTGGACACTGACTTTTATCACTTAAGTGGACGCTGACTTTTATCACTTTAGTAGACGCTGGCTTTTATCACTTAAGTGGACGCTGACTTTTATCCCTTTAGTATTAGACGTGAGATTCTATCACTTGCGTTGGACGTGAGCTTCAATCACTTCAGTGTTGGACGTGAGCTTCTATCACTTGTGTTGCACGTGAGCTTCTATCACTACAGTGTTGGACGTGAGCTTCTATCACTACAGTATTGGACGTGCATTTCAATCACTTGCGTTGGACGGATGTTTCTATCACTTGCGTTAGACGGATGATTCTATTATTTGCGTTGGACGGATGATTCTTACAGTTTTAATCTGCACACTAGATTGACAGGTTAGCAACCAATATGAAGGTTAATTAAATCATTAACCAATTTTTAGTTCTCATCAAAACTTAGGAAAATACATATCAGACATTTTAGAGACTTAACAATCTCCTCCTTTTTTATGATGACAAACATTGAGATGATTTAATGAACCTCAGAAAATATCAACAAAGAAAATAGCATATATCAGATAGGTTGAAATTTTCTTAAGCGGACAGGTCATGCAGATGCTAGATCAGACATTAAGTTTGACTTGTTTTACTTTGAAATTATTATCAGAGCAATCTGACTTAAGATTTATCTGAGCAATTATGGCAACTATCAGAGCATACTCAATACCTTCTTGTTGGTCATAGCCTTGAGCTACTAACCTTACCATATTTCTGACAACTTTACCATCTTCATCCAATTTGTTTCTAAAGACCCATCTTGTTCCAATAACCGACTTGTTTTTAGGCTTAGAGACAAGAGTCCAGACATCATTTCTGGTGAACTAGTTAAGTTCTTCTTGCATAGCAAGAATCCAGCTTTCATCCTCAAGAGCTTCTTCAATGCGTTTAGGCTCCAAATCTGAAATAAAGGCCACATTGCTTGATTCTCTTAATGTGGATCTGGTTCTTACTCCTTCAGAAGGATTTCCAATAACAAGATCTTTAGGATGATGAGTGTTGAACTTCCAATCCCTTTTGAGATCATCATGAAGATCTTGACTTCTCTGCTGACTCGTCTGTTCCACTTGTCTTTCAGCCTCAGGCACAGGTTCTGTTTTGGTTAGATCGGGTTGTTGACTTTCTGACTTGTTTATATCAAGACCTGCAAGATCATTTTCTAGATCTGATAGTTCTTTATCAGTCTTTAATCCATCATTGAATTTAACATGAACAGATTCTTCAATAATACAAGTTCTTGAATTGTATACTCTAAAAGACTTAGACTTTTTAGAATATCTTACGAAAATACCTTTATCTACCTTAGAATCAAACTTTCCAAGATTATCTCTGGTATTCAGAATAAAACATTCACATCCAAAAGCATGAAAATAAGATATGCTGGGGCTTTTTCTTTTCCACAATTCATAAAGAGTCATTTTTAGAAAAGGCCTAATAAGTATTTTGTTTTGTAAATAACAAGCATTGTTTACAGCTTTTGCCCAGAAGCACTTAGGGAGATTATTTTCATTGAGCATAGATCTAGCCATCTCTTGCAGAGATATGTTCTTTCTCTCAACCACTTCATTTTGCTGTGGAGTTCTAAGTGCAGAGAAATTGTGAGAGATTCCATTCTTCTCACAGATCTGTCTAAACTGCTCATTTTCAAATTCTCTCCCATGATCACTTCTAAGGGTAGAAATACAGAAACCCTGCTCATTTTGTACTCTTTTGCAGAATACTGAGAAAGCCTTAAAAGACTCATCCTTGTGTGTTAGGAAGAGTACCCATGTGTATCTGGAATAGTCATCAACTATGACAAATCCATATTTTCTTCCAGCCAGGCTGGCAACACTAACTGGTCAAAACAGATCCATGTGTAACAACTGAAGAGGTCTAGAGGTTGATACTTGGTTTTTAGATTTGAAACTTGGTTTTATCTGTTTACCTCTCTGACATGCATCA
Source organism: Sophora flavescens (assembly GCA_030762895.1). Lineage (NCBI taxonomy): Eukaryota > Viridiplantae > Streptophyta > Magnoliopsida > Fabales > Fabaceae > Sophora > Sophora flavescens. The sequence goes on along the minus strand of CM061065.1, from coordinate 205,163,064 downwards.
CACAAGACATCTTTCTTAAAACTAATATCAGGCAATCCTCTCATGAGATTATTCCTTTTTAATTCAGAAATTAGATTCATACTAGCATGTCCTAGTTTCTTATGCCATAACCATCTCTCATCCTCTTTAGACATCAGACAGGTTACACTTTGATCTGAGAGATCAAACAGTTCAATCTTATAAAGATTTTGTTGCCTTTTAGCTGAAAATAGGGTTTTTCCATAACAGTCTTTAACTATAAATACATCCTTGGTAAAGGAAACATCAAAACCACTATCACACAATTGACTTATGCTAAGCAAATTGTGTCTTAATCCTTTAACCATAAGAACATTAGATATAGAGGGAAGAGGGGGTTTACCACCAATAGTACCGATTCCTATAACTTTCCCTTTCTGATTCCCTCCGAAGGCAACGTGTCCTCCTTTCTTAAGTTGGAGGTCTAGGAACATAGACCTTTCACTACTAGAAATCCATCTTTTTCGGACGGAAATTGGACAAATTTCGGACGGATAATTCATTTCAGACGGATTTCGGACGGAATGGCACCCGTCCGAAAAAGTCCCGTGGGAAATTATAAAATCCGTCCCAAATTCCGTCCGAAAATATTTACGGACGGAATATGGACAACGTGGAAATCCGGATTTTGGTTATTTTCGGACGGATTTCGGACGGGTTTATTTTTGTTTTCGGACGGATTTGGGACGGATGCTGTGATTTTGTTGGTTATTTTTCGGACGGATTTTGGACGGATTTATTTTTGTTTTCGGACGGATGCTGTGATTTTGTTGGTTATTTTTCGGACGGATTTCGGACGGATTTATTTTTGTTTTCGGACGGATGCTGTGATTTTGTTGGTTATTTTTCGGACGGATTTCGGACGGATTTATTTTTGTTTTCGGACGGATTTGGGACGAATTTCCCATGGAAGAATCAAAAGTCAGAATCTGTCACGGCCGTGACATGTCAATTGAGCCAGACCCCTTCTAGCGAGAATGTTATCACGGCCAGGCCGTGATACCCATCACGGCCGTGACAGACCATTTAGTGAAACAACATTCAAGGCAGAAGCTGTCACGGCCAGGCCGTGATGCTCATCACGGCCGTGACAGATCACTTCACTTACATTACAGTTTCACTATCTATGCGAATTATATGGCACCGATCACTAACATTTGCAGTTTCACATTCAATCACAAAATCATGAATTTGACTATTGTTACAAAATACAGCCTTGGTACCATACAACTTCTAAAAATCAAATACCAATTGCTGCATGCAATCCAAAAGTCGTGACTTAAAAACTATCAGAAGATCAAGCCACTGTGAACTGTGAAGGTCATGTAATGAACCCAAAAGTTGAGGAATCTAAGAATCCAGCCTCTCCAAATTTGCTGACATTTTTCCTTTAGAAGTAGAATGACCTGCATCAATGGAGATGCCCCCACGATACACCTGAAAGATTTATATCCAACAATTCAGTAAAAGAATGAACCTTTCCATCAACCAAGCAAGTCAATTAAATAACAAACAGAAATAAATGCACACATGTGTTCAAATGTACTCTAGAACCCCAAAAGAACTGAGCCGAGAAAGAAGCCCATGTGATCTATACTGTTTAGTATAGCCGTCTGAGCAAATATACATGCTACAGATCAGTAAGATCGATGGTACTTCCAATAGTTGGAAAGTGCAATCTAATTGTTTATCAATTAAAAAGTGCTAAATGCTTAGGGCATATTTTATCTGCCAGCATTGTTAACAGCCAAAAACCATAATTAGAAGGCTATTTATTAATTATTGGCATTTAAATTGATGCGACTAGCAGAAAGTACAAATAATAAAAATTATCAAGAGATTTTTCCAGCAAACCCTCAAATTGTTTGGATCTTTATTGCTAGCAAACCCTCAAATTGTTTGAATCTTTATCTAACTTATGTCCGTTCATAATTCCTAGGCCTAAGCATACACTACACTTTAGTTCAAAGGATAGTCAAATGTTGAGGCTAAACAAAAAATCTGCAATGCACAAGAGTATTAGGATAGCCAAAAGAACCAACATTATTTCCACTACACACACACAAAACAAACGACACACAAACAATCAATATTGAAATCTTTAAATTTGATAAAGATTAAAGAACAGAAGATTCAGTGAATAAGAGAGAAAATGTTGAAACAGGTAAGTTGCACTGAATATAACAAACATTATCCAATGATAATAAATCTTCAAATAGTACAAAACATATCGTGAGTAAAAACATGGCCTTGAATGTACACTACACATTGCAACTCATACAAGACAAGTAACTAAAACTAAATCATGTCCCCCAATAACATAAAGTACACCCAGCATCTCCCAGCAGATATTTATAAAATTTACATTCTTATAATCTAATTCATCAGCAAAAACTATTTCGACAAAAGGAGGATGAAATTCTCAGAATACCTGTATAGTAGCAGCAGTCACAGTATCCAAAAGTGTGTTAGTAGTGTAACTATTGGATTGCAATCTGATTCGTCCTAGCTCCACATCCACCGAGCTCCTTGACCAGAATGCAAAGGTAGATGAATCAAATTTCTGCATAATTAAATTAGAAACATATTATATTGAGACTAGTTACAAGAATTAATTTTGAAGAAATAGTCAGAATGTCAATAAGGAAGCTAACAAACTTACTTCACATCTTGTTATGTTCTCAAGAGGATATATTCTCAATGTTCGACTGGTATTTGGATCTAACATACGAATTCCATCCAAACCAATCTGAAAGGATAAACATTGAGAAAATCACTAATTCAGAAACAGCAGACCACGAAAGGATAAACAATTGAAAGGTTTGTGAATGCAAAATAAATAAAAGAGAACTGCTAGAGAGCCGGGAGGCTCCTAGATCGGTTGATTTATCTCCCAGGAGGTGAGCAAATCGGCTGTAGAAAAAGATCAACACCACAGAAAACGAAGACAACCCCTACTGCACATAACAGAGAAACACATACCAGACAACAATCTCCAAGACTTGCCGCCTCTGTTAAGAAGGGAAACACTAATTCACAGTCCCAATTTCATAAAACAAGATTTAATTTTAAGATTAAAATCTGAAATCAAAGGGTTAGGGTTTCAAAATCAGATTTGAGGTTTTGAACTATAAGAGATTAAGGGTAGAATACTTACCCAAGATGACAAGGATGAGACGGTGGTGGCTATTGAGACACCCCGCTGTGCCCCTTTGTGACATTGAGTTTAAAACCTCAATTATTAGTTCCTTAAGCGCACGTTTAGCGTTAGAGATTTTCACAATGGCTGCCGTTCGGCTCAGTCCAGCCATGCAATCAGCTCCAATGAGTTCCCAAGAAGGAATTCATACTTCTCCAAAGCAAGCAAGAACATGAAAAACATCCCAGAGAGACGATCCAAGCATTGAAACAACCAGACAAAATACTAAATTAATTTCTCAACAATCACAATATAAATATAATTCAATAATATATTTAATTTCTCAAAAACTTCATTCATTTAAAATCAAAACAGATTTGAGATTTTTAGGCTCAAGATGAAAATTGAGAAAATCGGTTTAACAAGAGATTGACAAAATTGATGTAGGGAGACACTTAATCATGCTCCCAATTTCAGAAAACACTAATTAATTTCAGATTTTGAGAACTAAAAATCAAAACCTAGGGTTAGGGTTAGGGTTTCACAATCCTAATTTCATAAAACAAACTTAAATTTCAAGATTAAAATCTGAAATTGAAGGGTTAGGGTTAGGGTTTCAAAATCAGATTTGGGGATTTTCAATCTAGAAGAGAATAGGGGTAAAGATTTACCTAAGATGAAGAGGAAAGGAGAACATAGCCACCATGGTGGTTCGAACGGTGTTTGGAGGTGGTCCGAGCGGCGGAGCTTCGAACCAGACGTGAGATGAGGTGACCGGGGATGTGCAGTCCTCTCCTTCCTCTAGCGACGGCCGGACGACTAAACGGCGGCCAGGAGGCGACGGTGCTACGGAGCTCGTGGTGGCACGAGACCAGGCGCTTTTCGCGCGAGATAGGGACGACTGCGAACGTGAAACAGACGCGCGTCTTCTCCTCCTCGCGCGACGGTCGAAGCTTCTACCTCTGCAGCAAGCGACTCCGAGCGGTGCAGGCGGCGGCACGATATGGTCCAGTAAGTGGGAAGGAGAAGAAATGGAGTTTGAGAGGGAGGAAGAAGAAGAGAGAAAGAAAGGGAAAGAAGAAGAAAATAAAGAAAGAAAAGAGAAAAAGAAGACAGTAAAGAAAGTGAGATGTTTACGGGTCTAACGAGGAAAATGGGAGAGTTTGTGTTTTAAACTTAACACTTAGTGATAGGTACACAAATGAGTGATAAAATATTAAGCCTAAAATAAACATATTTTTATTTTTTGGAATCTAAAAATAAAGAGTGATAAAGATATGATTTCGAAATTCAAATTAGTGTAAAGATTAATAATTGAACTGATCAACTAAGAAAATACTCAGTCCAAAATTTAATCTCCGATTAATGTCAAACCAAAATATTTTCAACTCTAAAATAAAATAGAATGAGAATATGAAAATATTTTTCTCTTAATCATATTATTTAAAATATTTTTCTGTACCGGTATAATAGTGACAATAACGTAAATTATTGTCTAATAAGCGTGCATTCACTGAAATAAGTCAGTGCTAACGCACCCAATAAAATAATTTGAAGAGAGTAATATAAATACGCATGACCAAACACACATTCTAATTTGATCTAAACACTTAATCTTATTACCAAACAAGGTTATTTTCAAAGAAAATCATGTTTGGAGCTTACGCTTAGGTCCTAACAGGTCAAATTGGGCTCTATTAGGATCAAACCAGTCCATTTGGGATCCACTAGGATCAAAGAACTACAAATTGGCCCAGTTAGGTCGTATATGACCTAAAAAGTCGATTTGGGCTCTATTAGGATCAAACAAGTCCATTTAGGCTTCATTAGGACCATAGAAGTTCAATTGGGCCGATCGGGGCAATTGGCCCAATTAGGTCCTAACAAGTCAAATTGGGCTCTATTAGGATCAAACCAGTCCATTTGGGCTCCATTAGGATCAAAGAACTACAAATTGACCCAGTTAGGTATACGACCTAAAAAGTCGATTTGGGCTTTATTAGGATCAAACAAGTCCATTTAGGCTTCATTAGGACCATAGAAGTTCAATTGGGCCGATCGGGGCAATTGGCCCAATTAGGTCCTAACAAGTCAAATTGGGCTCGATTAGGATCAAACCAGTCCATTTGGGCTCCACTAGGATCAAAGAAGTACAAATTGGCCCAGTTAGGTCGTATATGACCTAAAAAGTCGATTTGGGCTATATTAGGATCAAACAAGTCCATTTAGGTTTCATTAGGACCATAGAAGTTCAATTGGGCCGATCGGGGCAATTGGCCCAATTAGGTCCTAACAAGTCAAATTGGGCTCTATTAGGATCAAACCAGTCCATTTGGGCTCCATTAGGATCAAAGAAGTACAAATTGGCCCAGTTAGGTCGTATATGGCCTAAAAAGTCGATTTGGGCTCTATTAGGATCAAACAAGTCCATTTAGGTTTCATTAGGACCATAGAAGTTCAATTGGGCCGATTGGGGCAATTGGCCCAATTAGGTCCTAACAAGTCAAATTGGGCTCTATTAGGATCAAACCAGTCCATTTGGGCTCCATTAGGATCAAACAATTGTACTTCTTGTTTAATTCACTTCATAAATCTTGTAAGAATTATAAATCTTGTTTAATTCACTTCATAAATCTTGTTTACTTTTAAATTTATTAAGATCACATATTTTAATCATATTTATAAGATAAATTATTTAATATTTTTTCAAGGATAATATAAGATAAATCAAGGAAAATATAAAAAATAACACAATCCGTCCGAAATCCGTCTGAAATTTTCGGACGGATTTCGGACGGATCAAGGAAAATATAAACATTAACACAATCCGTCCGAAAATTTCAGACGGATCAAGGAAAATATAAAAAATAACACAATCCGTCCGAAATTTTCGGACGGATCAAGGAAAATATAAACATTAACACAATCTGTCCGAAAATTTTGGACGGATTTCAGACGGATCAAGGAAAATATAAAAAATAACACAATCCGTCCGAAAATTTCGGACGGATTTCGGACGGATCAAGGAAAATATAAACATTAACACAATCCGTCCGAAAATTTCGGACGGATTTCGGACGGATCAAGGAAAATATAAAAAATAACACAATCCGTCCGAAATCCGTCCGAAATTTTCGGACGGATTTCGGACGGATCAACGAAAATATAAACATTAACACAATCCGTCCAAAATCCGTCCGAATTTTTCGGACGGATTTCGGACGGATCAACGAAAATATAAAAAAATAACACAATCCGTCCAAAATCCGTCCGAAAATTTCGGACGGATTTAGGACGGATCATGGAAAATATAAGAATTAACGCAATCCGTCCGAAATCCGTCCGAAATTTTCGAAAAATTTCGGACGGAAACATTTCCGTCCGAAAATTCCGTCTGAAAAATCAAATTTTCTAGTAGTGTTTCTCCTGTCATATGATGCGAGCAGCCACTGTCCAGGTACCGGCAGTGGTGTTTTCTTTGTCCTGTTGAGGTCATCTGCAACAAAAATTATTTGATCTTTAGGTACCCATATTTTTCTGGGTCCTTTTCTATTAGTTCTAGGAGTCTGTGAAGACTTCCTTCTCTTCTTATGGATACACTTAGACATAACATGTCCAATTTTTCCACAGAAGTTACAAACAGGTGTAGATTTGGTTACAGTTGACTTAACACATACTGTAGAAGCTTTAGTTGATACTTTAAGCTTTAGTTGATACTTTATGATGTGTCAGATGGACATATCAAATACCTTCTTTGTTAAGAGAGTGCCTCTGACTGCCAAGTAGCTTAGTCAGATTGTCTCTGCTATTAACAAATTTGGCAAGATCAGAAGTGAGCTCTTCCACTTTCTGTTGAAGTTTTTCAACTTCTTCAGATGGTGATGTTTCACTTGAGATCTTAGCTTCATTAGACTTTTCAGTCTTCAGCTCACTGTTCTCTTTAGCCAGCTTCTCGCTCTCTTGAGATTTATGTTTATGTTCACTGGTGAGCTTTACATACTCTCTCTTGAGGGATTTGAAGTCTTTAGATAAGCAGTTGGATTCCTCCATCAACTCCTCATAGGCATCAAGTAATTCCTCATAGTCAGGATGTACCTCATCGTCAGAGTCTGAGTCAGTGTTAGCCATCAATTAGAGATTGGCTTCTTCCTCTGTTTTTTCATCAGAAAATGCTGACTCCAGATCCTCCCAAGTAGCCATCATTCCTTTCTTCTTCTTCTTGAAGAACTTCTTAAAAGGGGCCTTCTTGAGTTGAGGACATTCAGCCCATGAATGGACCATCTGTAATGACATCCCAAAGACCAGAGTTTTTAGATAGAAAGAACCATTGAAATCTATCTTTCCAATAGTTGTAGTTTTCTCCATTGCAGTAAGGAGGTTTGGTTAGGGAAGCTCCTTCAGTCTGGTGACTTCCACTTGAACTAGCTCCAGCAGTCATGTCTATTCTTCAAGACCTTTTACCTCTACACCATTAGATGCTCAACCCAGAGGCTGAGCTCTGATACCAACCGAAACAGACAACTATAAACACGAGAAGGGGGTTGAATTATGTTTATCAGAATTTAAACAAAGTTGAAATCTTTTCGCATACAGAAGCTAGGTTTGGACGAGTGGAAGGATACAGGATGGACGGGTGACTTTTGGCAAACACACCACTTGATAGACGTAAGAAAACTAAAGAAACTAAAGAGTTCAAGGAAAGAGAGATTGACACAGTTATTTATCCTGGTTCACTATTCAAAGCAAAGAGCTACGTCCAATCCTTGGCAGCACCAAGATTTATCCACTATAATTGATCAGGTTACAGACTCAAGTATTGTTTGCATACCTAACCTCTTCAGGCTCAAAGACAAGTATTCTTTGCACACTTAGCCTCTTCACGCTTAATCAGGTTTGTTTGAGAGATTTGGTTTGTAATAAATACAACTTCTCACAGACAGATCTTTCACTAACACTCAGAGTGGTTTAAATGTAAAGCTTAGGAAAGTCTGCGTAATAACTTCAAATGATTGAAAAATACAGAATGAAAGATTGAATATATTAATGCGCATAGTAATGGCTCTTTAATTAATGTTATGCGTATTCTCTCTTATCTGTGTTTCATCTTCAATGACTTATGTATTTATGGTCTTCAAGCATTTAGGATCCGTTAGAGACATTCCCTCAGATGTTGTCTTCTAGCAGAACTTCATTAAATGCAATAGAGTCGTTCTGGGCAGCCATTAATGCAATAGGAACGTTGGTTGTACTCTAACATGAAGGATCATGACTTTATGTATCGTGATACAGCCATATCAGAGTTGTGCAGAGAGCTTTTTGTACTTAATTTGCTGAGTACAATTCCCTTTTCGTGTAAGGACCGGAGGTACTAGGGAATAAAGCATGTTGGAAGCATTCTTTAACTGGTCTTTGGTACTAATATCCAAGGTTGCTTGAGAGAGTAACTTCTTACTTTTCTTGATTCTGGTTCTTGAAAATCGCTACATCCATCTTGAAAATCGCTACATCCATCTAGCCATTTGAGATTTTACATTCGGGCTAATAGTCAAGCTCCAAATGCTATGTCATTGGACGGATACTGCTTTAACTGGTTGAACGTAACCTAGTAGACGAGCTCCATATTAAGGACTCAGCAAGTCCAAAGATTTGTGTGGACGATCGTTTCTATTACCTTCAGTAGACGAGCGTTTCTGTCACTTTAGTGGACGCTGACTTTTATCACTTAAGTGGACGACGACTTTTATCACTTTAGTATTGGACGTGAGATTCTATCACTTGCGTTGGACATGAGTTTCTATCACTACAGTGTTGGACATGAGCTTCTATCACTACAGTGTTGGACGTGAGCTTCTATCACTACAGTGTTGGACGTGAGCTTCTATCGTTACAGTGTTGGACGTGCGTTTCAATCACTTACGTTGGACGGATGATTCTATTATTTGCGTTGGACGGATGATTCTTATAGTTTTAATATCAATACGAAGATCAATTAAATCATTAACCAATGTTTAGTTTTTATCAAAACTTACAAAAATGCACATCAATATTCTAGAGACTTAACAGATACGACGAGGTTGTTTTTAAAAGTGAAGATGATTGTAAACATGCCATTTTCGAAGGACCTTGGAAGGTTGCTGACCACTATTTGATTGTTCAAAGGTGGCGTCCGCTCTTCTTGATGAGTGCATAAAGGACTTGTAAAGTGGCTATTTGGCCGAGAATTCAAAAACTTCCTATTGAACTGTCCAATGAAATCTTTCTAAAAAGAATTGGCTCCAGACTCGGAACATTACTCAAAGTGGATAAGTTGACATCCATCCATTCTAGAGCAAAGTTTGCGCGAATCTGTGTCGAGATAGACCTGGACAGACCCCTAGCTACTCACATCGTGGTTCGAGAATTTCTTATTTATCTTGAATATGAGGGGCTACGTTCAATATGTTTCAGGTGACCCGGATGGCTCAAAAAAAAGGTAGGGCTGACGTCAGCGAGAGGGAAACTGCTCAGGCGGATTTGGTACAACAGAATCAGGTTGTTAATCAACCTGATGAAGATCCCGGAAATTACGGGCCATGGATGATTGCTAAAACCAATCAGAAGAGGAAGAATAAGGGCAAGGGTGTTCAAAAAGTAAATAATCAGGTGGAGGCTAAAAAGAAGGAGAAAATCTCGGCAGAGAAAAAGAAGGAAGGATCACGCTTTAATGCCCTAGTTAATGAAGATTTGAAACAGAATCAGGAGGAAAAAGATTTGAAGCGTAAGGATCGTGAGCCATTAATATTGGATACGGCTGGAAATATGGCACTAAAAAATGTGGAGGTTGTTGCTGAGACTCAGTTGAGTAGCCCAACCCAAATCAACCGAAACAAGTGGGCCCGACCAAAATTGTTCCCATGCAGAATGGTACGTACCCTCAAACGAGTAGGGTAAGAAACCCTTTAGCATGTAAAAATTCCCAGGCAGCTCGACATAAGGAGGTTACAGCTATCAAGAAAAACTCTTTCAAACTATCCACGGCAGTTGCTTCTAAACCTGTGGAAAAGTTTGAGGAGATTTTGAACAAAGAACGCTCAAATCCAAGAAGAAGGAGGAGAAATTTATTCTGGAATGAATGAAGCAGACCCAACTCCAGCAAAATGACACAATGCAAGCGTGTGAGGGCTGGAGTCCTATGTTGAATGCCACTACAGTCCATGTTGATATGGATGCAGTCAAATTCGTCCAAGACTTGAAAAGCGCTAGGGCTGTGGAAGTTGGAAGTCAGGATTCCTCCCTTATGGAAGTCCATGACAATACTGAAGCTCAAACTCATGAGCGACAGTCTAGGGGAGGGCAGTGAGTTGCCAATTGATCTAAACCAGTGCCAATGAATGTGCTCAACTGGAATTGTAGAGGGACGGCGGCCAAAGGTTTTGGTTCTCTAATGAGAGACCTGTAGAGGAAATTTGATACTAAGTTTTGTATCTTGATGGAGACTCATACAAGTGGTGATAAGGCGAGAAGTATTATCAGAAGGATTGGTTTGGATAGGGTTTTTGTTCAAGAAGCCCAAGGTCAATCTGGTGGAATTTGGTGCTTATGGGATCAAAGTGTTTGGAAGGTCAAAGTTCTAAGATATTCCACGCAGTTTGTTCATGTGCAGGTTCAGCACAGAAATGGCAACCCGTGGTTCCTCACTGCAGTCTACGCCTCTCCCCATATGGCACGGAGACAGCAGATTTGGAATGATATCATGAGCATCTCGAGCTCTATTTCTGGTCCTTGCCTCCTTGGGCGTTGATAGGTAATTTCAATTGCACCCTATCCACTCAGGATCGAAATGGAGTTAATCACTCTCAAAGTCACAGGGATGCTAGTTCTTTCAGACAAGTGATTAATGATTGCGAGCTTCTGGATGCAGGGTTCAAGGGAGATCCATTTTCTTGGAAAAGAGGGAACAAAGAAGTTAGGCTAGATCGTTGCTTCATTAACCTTGCCTGGAGGCTTCGATTTAGGCAGGCGTTTGTTCACCATGTGCCTTACCTTAAGTCTGATCACAGGCCTTTAGTACTGTTGTATAGTAGTAGACAGAAAATAAAGAATTTGGGGAGAAGACCCTTCCGTTTTGAAGTAGCTTGGTTACTCCATGATTCTTTTCCTAGCTTTTTGCATGATCATTGGAGGAGGAGTGATCAGGAGCAATCCTGGACTGGCAGGGTTATTAATCTCCAACACGAGCTGAGGACTTGGAACAAGGAGATTTTTGGTTGTATTTTTACAAGGAAAAAACTCTTACTGGAGAAACTGGAAGTTCTTGACCAACAACGTAATTATGGCAGAATGGTTGATGATGAGTACAAAGAGGTCTGGAAAGAATATGAATCAGTTTTGGCCCAAGAGGAAATGCACTGGTTTCAAATATCTAGAGTTAGATGGCTTCAACATGGGGATAGAAATACAAGGTATTTCCATGGGGTTACAGCTGTCAGGTGAAACAGAAATAAATATGAGATGCTTCTGGATGGTGATGGAAATTGGATCAGGGACATCAAGCAACTTGAGAAACTGGTGACAAATATTTACAAATAATTATTCCATGATGAAGATGAAGATAGACAGCAACCTTTTGTTCTATCAGGCGCTTTCCCGACCCTTAATAGAGAAGAGATTGATATGCTGCGGGGTAGAATTTCTAGAAAGGAGATCCACCAAACACTCATGCGCATGGGTAACTATAAAGCTCCTGGGCCAGATGGCTTCCAAGCCATTTTCTTCAAGAGCCAATGGAAGGTTGTGGGAAATGACCTTTGTGATCTTATTTGCAAAGGTTTTGATAATCCTGTGCTAGTGGAGGAAATGAACAAAACTTTGATTACTTTGATCCCAAAGAAGGATGTAGTTACTAATATGAGAGATTTTAGACCAATTAGTTTGTGTAATGTCTCTTATAAAGTGATTACTAAGATTGTTACTCAAAGACTGCATGGTCTTATGGGAAGATTGATAGGTCCTTGCCAAAGTAGTTTTGTCCCTAAGCATCAAAGTGGGGATAATATTATTGCGGCACAGGAAATTTTTCATTCAATGAGGAATAAGAAAGGAAAAAAAGGATGGATGACCATTAAAATTGATCTTTATGACAGATTGAAATGGGAATTCATCAAGGAAACTTTGCATGATATTGGGGTTCCGGAAAAAAATGTGAATCTTGTATGGCATTGTATCGCCTCTCCTAGTATGAGGGTCCTTTGGAATGGTGAAGCCCTTGAAGAGTTCAAACCTGCCAGGGGTATAAGACAAGGGGACTCCCTATCTCCTTACTCATTTGTTATGTACATTGAGCGCTTGTTCCAAGATATTTCACTAGCTGTTCATGGTAATGTTTGGAAACTAATTTGCCTTAGCAAAGGGGGACCTCACATTTCTCATTTGGCCTTTGCGGATGACTTACTTTTCTTCTCTGAAGCTTCTATGGACCAAGTCCAATTAATCCAATCTATTTTGGATTTGTTTTGTAGTAGCTCTGGTCAAAAAGTAAGCAAAGATAAATCAAGAGTATTTTTCTCTAAAAATGTGGGGTGGCATACAAAGCAACAACTGAGTGATGCTTTAGGAATTTCTTGGACTGGTGATTTAGGGAAGTATCTTGGGGTGGCAATTCTTCATAAAAAGGTTACCAAGGCTACCTATAATTTTGTCATGGAGAAAGTTAATCAAAGGTTAAGCACTTGGAAAGCCAAAAATCTTTCCTTTGCGAGGAGGGTTACTTTGACAAAATCAGTTATCCAAGCTCTCCCAACCTATGTGATGCAAACAGTCAAGCTGCCTAGAGCCATTTCTGATGATGAAATAGCTTGTTTATCCTATGTTTTATATAGCAGTAAATATATATTTAAATGTGTTTATTTTAGATTAAACTCAGAGGATGATTTTAATTAAAATAAAATCATTTTCTTGTGTTGTTATATCAAATGAAGTCACGATAAAATTTTCGGTTGAAAATTCAGACGGAAGCCGGTCTGCATTTTCACTGTCGGTACAAGTTTACATCCAGAAAACCTAATTTTGACCCGTGAACGAGACGGTTAGTGTTTTTATTATGTTTCCCTCAACTTTGGTTATTTTGAAAATTTTCGTTCAAAAATAAAATAAAATATTTTATTCGGGCGAAAACGTCGGAAGAATTACGATCAGAAGTGCAACCGGGTACGAAATGGAGAAGATTAGGGAACATAAAAGAAGTGAGGAGACATGATGGAAGAGGCTCTGACACACTCCAAAAGTATAATCATCACATTTTTCAAATTATAATATTATTCTAATCCAAAAGTTATTTCTCTCTCTTCTTCCATCCAATTAAGCATTAAACCACCAAGCCTGCTCAACAAGCCCACCCTCTCTTCTCCCTTGGAGCCGTGGACTCTCCCCTCTCTCTATATATATCCCTTTTATTTTCACTTCATCATCTTCCTTCTTCAAACTCCATTAAACCTTCATCTTCTTCCTTTCTTTTAAAAGTTCAAGCTCTTAAAGTTTTAGTTTTTATTCATCTTTTCTACTTGAGTTCTTCATTAAAATTCTTCCTTATACTAAGGGTAATGCTCTCACATGAATCTTTTTGCAAGTTTCATCTTTTATTTCTTAGTTTACTTTATGTGTTCTTTATATGCTTTAAACTTCTAAAATCTCTCTAAAATGGTAAAAAACTCCTTTTGAGTTGTGATAAGCCTCTGGCTCATCTAGTTTTATAACTAGTAAGACCATGGTTTTTGTACTAATTATTTGAGTTTAATCTCGTTTTCACCCAAATTTGGATATAATTGTCCTCAAGCAATATTTTGAGTCTCTTAAGTAGTCTTAGGATATTTTAGTCAATTTTGAGTCCAATAAAGCATTCACTGCTATTTCATATTTTCAGGTTAATAAGAAGAGCAAAAAGGGAAGGACACTTAAAGCAGAAGCCATCACGTCCAGGCCGTGACACTGGTCACGGCCGTGATGAGCTACCCATGAAAGTCAGAAAGCATTACGGCCTAGCCATGATACCCATCACGGGCGTGATGAGAAGACCCTGAAAGTCAGAAAGCATCACGGCCCACCCATGATACCCATCACAGGCGTGATGAGAAGACCCTAAAAGTAAGAATTAATTACGGCCTAGCCGTGATGGAGGTCACGGTCGTGACAGATCAGCACCCATGGACAGAATTGATCACGGCCTGGCCGTGATGGGCACTAGAATTTAAATGCGCTCCCTTGGCAGAACACGTCACGGCCATCACGGCCGTGACGCGCACCTGATCTATAAAAAGGCACCAGGGCAGACAGAAAGCGGAAATTTTTTTCACTATTTTTACGAATTATTTCAAAAGTTTGTATTGCGTTTGTGATGGAGAACTAATCACCAGGGATTAGTCTGCTGTAATCGGTTTCCGCCGACACTTGAGGTTCCATAATTCCCAATCAATTTGCTTATCCCTTTCAATATTATGCTATATGTCTTGTTTGCTTAATTCAAGTTATATAGAACAAGTATTGATTAATTTCGATGATCGTATGTTCCTTTAACTTGATCGCGTTTGCTTAATTCGCGTGTGTTGATCGTGTTTGCTTAATTCACGAGAGCTTTAATCCGCTTGCTTAATTCGAAATTAGGAACATATATCTCGTGGTGTCAATTGCGCTTGTTCAATTGCTGTTCCAGGCGAAAAGGGATTAGAATCCGCTTAGGGCATGGGAATCATATGAATCAATGATAGTTGGGAAACCGAAACAGTAGATTAATCGTTCTAGCTTATTGATAATCACTTAATTGCACTGTTTTCTTAATCGAATCTTAAACCTCAACCCCCCCCCAATCGATTTATAGGTTAATAATAATCCAAGAGTCCTTGAGATACGATACTCGAGTTGTTGTTCCCTAACTACAGTTTTTTTTCTAATTACTCGTTTTTGACCCGTGTGCGACAAACGATTAAATTGGCGCCGTTGTTTGGGGACTCTTGTTGTTATTAACAAATTTGTTGATGCATTGTTGAAGTAGTTCTGGCTACTAGGTCTGGTTGTTTTGACTTGTTTGATTTTGATCCTGAAATTGAGAGAACCTTGCACACACGCCGTAGAGCAATTTAGGCTAGCACTAGTTCACCAACCAATAGTGATTATGATTCTGAACTTGCTTTTGATAACATGGCTGATCAAAGAACACTAAGACAGCTTGTTGCTCCTGATGTTAATTACAATGGTTTATGTATTGAATATGTTGATGTCGTTGCTCCTTTTGAATTGAAATCTGGTTTAATACATTTGTTGCCAAGGTTTAGTGGTCTTGCAGGTGAGGATCCACATAAGCATCTGAAAGAATTCCAGGTTGTTTGTTCTATACCTCTGAGACCTGAAGGAATAACAGAAGACCATATCAAGCTGAGAGCCTTCCCATTCTCACTTCAAGGTGCTGCGAAGGATTGGTTGTATTATCTTGAGCCGAATTCCGTTTCAACCTGGAATGATTTGAAGAAAGTCTTCCTAGAGAGGTACTTCCCTGCCTCCAGAGCTGCATCAATCAGAAAGGAGATATGTGGTATTAGACAAGGCAATGAATCATTGGCCGAGTACTGGGAGAGATTTAAGAAGTTGGTGTCCAGTTGTCCTCAGCATCAGATTTCCGAGCAACTGCTTATTCAATATTTTTATGAGGGATTGCTACCAATGGATAGAAACATTTTAGATGCTGCTAGCGGGGGAGCACTTGTTGATAAGACTCAGTTTCTTGCCAAGTCATTGATTGAGAACATGTCACTCAACTCCCAACAGTTCACAACTAGAAACAATTCTATCGAAACAAGGGGTGTGAATGAGATCCATGTTTCTTCTTCCAACAAAGCCCTTGAAACCAGACTCGATGAGCTTACTTCTTTAGTGAAACAGTTGGCAGTGGATAAAGCTCAAACAACAAGGTTGTGTGGTATTTGTACTTCTCCTGAACACCTGACCGATACATGTCCCATTCTGAAAGATGAGTCGGTCACTGATTTGCCTCAAGCATATGCAGCCAATCTTTACAATCAAGGCAACAATCGGAATGTGTACAACATTCCCGACCTTTCCACTAATAAGTACCACCCCAATCGGAGAAACCATCCAAACCTTCGATGATGGAAACTCATCCACACAACAACAACAAATGATGTTACCGCCGACACCACCACGTAACTCTCCCCAAGTAACCACCTCTGCACCTTCCGGACCTTCACTAGAGGACCTTGTCAAGCAAATGGTCAGTAAACAATCTCCGCTTCAGCAACGAACGAATTCTAGTATTCATACTTTGCAGAACCACAGATTAGATAGCTTGCCACTTCGATGAATGCCATGCAGCAAGCTCAAGGATCGAACCAACTACCTGCACAAACAGTAGTGAATCCTAATGTCCCGAATCCTAATGTGAGTGCAATTTCTTTGAGATCCGAGAAGGTTACAGAACCAGCCCCTGAAAAAAATAAAAAAATTGTTGAGGTAACACCTGAACCTTCTGTTCTTATTGAGGCTGAAAAAGAGTATGTGCCACCAATTCCCTTCCCACAAAGAGTACTGAAAAATAAAAAGATTGATGAGGAAGACAAAGAGAGAGAGAGATTCTGGATGTATTCAGAAAAGTGGCGGTAAACATTCCGCTTCTTGATGTGATTAAGTAGGTTCCGAAATACGCGAAGTTTCTGAAGGATTTGTGCACACACAAGAGGAGGTTGAAGGGTAATGAGAGAGTCAATTTGGGACGAAATGTTTCAGCCCTCATTCAACCTAAACCTGCACCTGCACCTGCACCTGAAAAGGTTACCATTTCAGCCCTCAATCAGGCAATGCCATAGAAATGCAAGGATCCGGGAATTTTTGCTATTCCATGTACCATTGGGGATAGTAAATTCGATAATTGCATGTTAGATTTATGAGCTTCTATCAATGTTATGCCTACTTCTGTTTTCAACAATCTTGATCTTGGTCCTTTGGAGCATACAGGTCTTACTATTCAGTTGGCAAACAGGACCAATGCTCGCCCCATTGGAGTAGTAGAAGATGTGCTTGTTCAAGTTAATGACTTGATTTTCCCTGCTGATTTTTACATTATGGATATGGCGGGAGAAACGAATTCAAGCAGATCACCAATCATTTTGGGCAGACCGTTCATGAAAACGGCGAAAACAAAGATTGATGTTGACGATGGAACCATGTCCATGGAATTTGGTGACATTGTTGCAAAATTCAACATTTTCGATGCTATGAAGCATCCCTTGGAAGAGCATTCTGTTTTTCAAATAGAGTTGCTCTCTGAAATTGTTGATGACACTTATTATGATTTGGTTGCAGCTGCTGATTTTCCATCTGTTTCTGGTTTTGATGATGTTTACTCATGTGCTAATTGTACTAACACTGACCTTTGTCTTTGTTTGTCTTGAGATTGATCTTTGCCTTGCGGGGTGACAAGTGTAAATGAAGCTGTTTATTCAGCTGAAGTTCTTGACAGCACGGCTGCCCCAAACATACCATCTATTGAGCAGCCACCCTCCTTAGAGCTTAAGCCACTTCCTGAAAATCTGAAATATGCTTATTTAGAGAGGAATGAAAAACTTCCGGTTATAATTTCCTCTAACCTTGATTTTGACCAAGAAACTAACCTCTTGCAGGTTTTGAAGAAGCATAAGAAGGCGATTGGATGGACCTTGGCCGACATACCAGGTATTAGCCCATCCAGGTGTATGCATAGGATTCTGTTGGAGGACGGGGCTAAAACAGTTAGGCAGCCCCAAAGGCGGCTTAACCCCTTGATTCTTGATGTTGTGAAGAAGGAGGTAACAAAACTCTTGCATGCAGGTATCATATATCCTATCTCTCGATGAGAATCGGGTGAGTCCAGTGCAAGTTATACCTAAGAAATCTGGACTCACAGTGGTAAAAAATGAAAACAATGAACTTGTTCCCACTAGAGTTCAGAATAGCTGGAGAGTTTGTATTGATTACAGGAGATTGAACCAGGCTACTAGAAAGGATCACTTCCCTTTGCCGTTAATCGATCAGATGCTTGAACGGCTAGCTAGTAAATCACACTATTGTTTTCTTGATGGTTTTTCGGGTTACTTTCAGATCCACATTGCACCAGAGGATCAAGAAAAAACAACTTTTACGTGCCCTTTCGGCACATTTGCTTACAGGAGGATGCCATTTGGTCTTTGCAATGCTCCTGGCACATTCCAGAGATGCATGATTATTATTTTTACTGAATATATTGAGAATTGCATGGAAGTGTTTATGGATGATTTTACTGTTTATGGCTCTTCATTTGATGCATGCTTGAATAGTTTGAATCTGGTTTTGGAGAGATGCATTGAAACTGACCTTGTTTTGAATTATGAGAAATGTCATTTTATGGTTGAACAGGGAATTGTTTTGGGGCATATTATTTCTGAAAAAGGTATTTCAGTAGATCCTGCTAAGATTGAGGTGATTTCTACACCGCCTTACCCATCTTGCGTTCGCGAGATCCGCTCTTTTCTTGGTCATGCAGGTTTTTACAGGCGCTTCATAAAGAATTTTAGCAAGATAGCTCTTCCTCTGTCAAACTTGTTGAAGAATGATGTCATTTTCAACTTTGATGACAACTTCAAAAAGGCGTTTGATTTCTTGAAGAAAGCATTGACCTCTACTCCCATCATCCAGCCTTTTGACTGGACCGTCCCTTTCGAGATTATGTGTGATGCCTCTAACTATGCCGTGGGGGCGGTCCTTGCACAAAGGGTGGACAAGGCTGCCCATGTTATTTATTATGCTTCTAGAACTTTAGATTCTGCACAGGCTAATTACACTACCACTGAAAAGGAACTTCTAGATATTGTTTTTGCTCTTGATAAATTCAGATCATATTTGTTAGGTTCCAAGGTTGTTGTTTTCACTGACCATGCAGCTTTAAAGTACTTGTTGAAGAAACCAGAAGCAAAACCGAGATTGATTCGGTGGATGTTGTTGCTCCAAGAGTTTAGTGTGGAGATTAAAGATAAAAGTGGAGCTGAGAATTTAGTGGTGATCACTTGAGCGAGAATAGAGAGGGATGAAGATCCTTCTCCCATTCGGATGAATTTCCCGATGAGCTGCTTTACTGATTACATGGGGTAACTCCTTGGTTTCTTTGATGTTGTTAATTATCTTGTTGCTTTGGTGTTTTTCCGACAGGTGCAACTAGGTCACAAATTCACAAACTCAAGAGTGATGCCAAATATTATGTTTGGGATGATCCATATCTTTGGAAATTTGGTAGTGATCGGGTAATTAGGAGATGTGCCCCGACTATGAGATTGAATCTATTTTGCATTTTTCTCATGCTTCTCAAGTAGGGGGGGCATTTTGGGCCACAAAGGACTGCAAGAAAAATCCTAGATTCAGGTTTTTATTGGCCCACTATTTTTAAAGATGCTTATGAGATTTACCGCACTTGTAAAGAGTGTCAAATAGCAGGTACAGCCATCACTCGTAAGAGTGAAATGCCTCAGCAACCTATGCTTTTCTGTGAGGTGTTTGATGTGTGGGGAATTGACTTTATGGGTCCTTTCCCTGCATCTTTTGGTTTTCTCTATATTTTCCTTCTTTGTTGATTATGTTTCAAAGTGGGTGGAAGCTATCCCCACTAGGACTTATGATTCCGAGTTGTTGCAAATTTTGTCAGGTCCAATATCTTTTGCAGGTTCGGAATACCTCGTGCTATCATCAGTGACCAAGGCACTCATTTCTGTAACCACACCATGGAAGCTTTACTCCGAAAGTATGGAGTTGTGCACAGGGTCTCTACTGCATATCATCCCCAAACTAATGGGCAGACTGAGATCTCGAACAGAGAAATCAAATAGATCTTAGAGAAAGTGGTGCAGCCAAATAGGAAGGACTGGAGCCGCCGTCTAGAAGACACACTTTGGGCTCAAAGAACAGCTTTCAAGACACCAATAGGGATGTCTCCCTATAGACTTGTGTTCGGTAAGGCATGTCATCTTCCTGTAGAAATTGAGCACCGTGCTTATTGGGCGGTCAAAAGTTGTAATTTGGAAATGCAAAAAGCAAACATTGAAAGAAAACTCCAATTACAAGAGCTTGAAGAAGAGCTTAGGTTGGAAGCCTATGAAAGCTCTCGAATTTATAAGGAGAAAACTAAGAACTTCCATGATAAGATGATTTCTAGGAAGGAATTCTCTGTGGGCCAACAGGTTTTATTGTTTAACTCCCGCCTAAAAGTGATGGCTGGGAAACTTCGATCCAAGTGGATTGACCCATTTATTGTCACTGATGTTTTCCCTTATGGTGCGGTAGAAATAAAAAGTGTAGGTAGAAACAAGGTTTTGAAGGTTAATGGGCAGCGCTTGAAGCTATTCCATGAGAGCTCAGTGCCTGAAGATGCAACCGTAGAAGAGCTTTCCTTGGAAGCGCCCACCTACACTACAACTTGATCAGGGAGCACCTTCTCCTTTCCCTCACTCTTATTTTATATTTATGTTCTTTCATTGAGGACAATGTATGTCTTAAGTGTGGGGGAGGGAACCAATTGCTTTGTTTTTGTTTTGTTTTCCTTGTTTGTATTGCTTTGTGTCGTATGTGTGTGAGTTTTATGTCGGTAAGCTTGAATGGATTTTATTAAATTTAGCATAGATGTATTGCATGATATATGTTGACTATTGATGATTTCCCCCTAGGTTTTGAAAATCGAAAAATTGATCCCCATATGAAAAATTGAAAATTGAACTTTGAGGAATTTTACTGTGATTGCATAATTTATGATAAGTTTGGGGGTGAAGGGTTGCACACACTAGGGGTTGTATCTCGGTCAAACAATTTGCGAAAAATGTCCAGGTGAGGAATTTGAGCCTCCAACATTGTTTTTAATTGTGCGAATCACTTTTTAAGTTGCACTTTCTCAGATTTGCTTGAATCTCTTCATGGTTTGCATGTTTATGTGTTGCATCAAATGATTTAGGCAATTTTCTTTGAAATAGCTACTTGGCCTAAATCGAACCAATCCCTAATGCATGTTCCCTAGTTAGCCACATCGAGCCTAATAAGCCTATTGTTTCTTGATGACCTTTTGTATAAGCCAAAAAAACAAAATCTGGAAAAACCATGTTAACCCAATCTTAGGATTAGGAGAACATGGATGCTTAGCAAGACAAGGGCTGAAAGAAACTAAGTTTGGGGTGGCTACAAGGATATGATGTGCTGTTTTGGATTGAGAAAAAGAAAAAAAAATAGAGGTTGGAGCCAAAGGCAAAAAGAAAAAGAAGAAAAGTACAAAAATGTCAAAAAGGGTATTAAAAAAAAGAGGCTGTAGTCACCCAAAGCATCAAAAAGAAAAATGGAAAAAAGGAATTAGAGTGAAAATCAAAGTGTAAACAGTTTCATGCTCTCTTAATTCCAAGGGATGTAAAGCCTAGTACCTTTGAATATCCTACCTTTAGCCAGGCCCCATTACAACCTTTAAAAGACCTTTTGATGTTGCATGCATGTTTTCGTGGGAACTATTTTGAGATGAAAATCAAATTCATGGGAAGTGCTCTTGAAATGTGAAATTGAGTGAAAAGTTGATAGCCTAGACAAATTGAGCGAATGAGTGAAATATTAAATGCCCTTGTGAGGAAGGCGATTGTTTGAAATTGGTGATCTCCCTTTTATGTGTAACTTGGATCCTCAGCTCAGATTATTGATTGCATGAATGATGGAATTCTCAATTGTTTAAAGTAAATGAATGTGGGGGTTACATTGTTTCAAAGGGGGAAAACATTGAAAAAAAATTGTTTTGTTAAAATTGCATGAAATTTGTGCGAAATTGATTGAATCCTTTGAGCTTGCCAAGTTTGAGTCTTTTTGAGTTGTAGTTTGCTTGGGGACAAGCAAAGTTTAAGTAGTCTCTTAAGCAGCATTTTGAGTCTCTTAAGTAGTCTTAGGATATTTTAGTCAATTTTGAGTCCAATAAAGCATTCACTGCTATTTCATATTTTCAGGTTAATAAGAAGAGCAAAAAGGGAATGACACTTAAAGCAGAAGCCATCACGCCCAGGCCGTGACACTGGTCACGGCCGTGATGAGCTACCCATGAAAGTCAGAAAGCATCACGGCCCAGCCGTAATACCCATCACGGGCGTGATGAGCAGACCCTGAAAGTCAGAAAGCATCACGGCCCACCCGTGATACCCATCACGGGCGTGATGAGAAGACCCTGAAAGTCAGAATTAATCACGGCCTAGCCGTGATGGAGGTCACGACCGTGACAGATCAGCACCCATAGACAGAATTGATCACTGCCTGGCCGTGATGGGCATCACGACCGTGACAGACTAGAATTTGAATGCACGCCCTTGGCAGAACACGTCACGGCCTGGCCGTGATGGCCATCACGGCCGTGATGCGCACCTGATCTATAAAAAGGCACCAGGGCAGACAGAAAGCGGAACAGTTTTTCACTATTTTTACGAATTATTTCAAAAGTTTGTATTACGTTTGTGATGGAGAACTAATCACCAGGGATTAGTCTGCTGTAATCGGTTTCCGCCGACACTTGAGGTTCCATAATTCCCAATCAATTTGCTTATCCCTTTCAATATTATGCTATATGTCTTGTTTGCTTAATTCAAGTTATATAGAACAAGTATTGATTAATTTCGATGATCGTATGTTCCTTTACCTTGATCGCGTTTGCTTAATTCGCGTGTGTTGATCGTGTTTGCTTAATTCACGAGAACTTTAATCCGTTTGCTTAATTCGGAAATTAGGAACATATATCTCGTAGTGTCAATTGCGCTTGTTCAATTGCTGCTACAGTCGAAAAGGGATTAGAATCCGCTTAGGGCATGGGAATCATATGAATCAAAGATAGTTGGGAAACCGAAACAGTAGATTAATCGTTCTAGCTTATTGATAATCACTTAATTGCACTGTTTTCTTAATCGAATCTTAAACCTCAACCCCCCCCTCCCCAATCGATTTATAGGTTAATAATAATCCAAGAGTCCTTAAGATACGATACTCGAGTTGTCGTTCCCTAACTATAGTTTTTTTTTCTAATTACTCGTTTTTGACCCGTGTGCGACAGCGGATTAAGTTGAAACCACTTTCTATAGTCTTGTATTAACTTATATTTTCACATACTACGAGTTTGTGTAAAACAAAAATCTCTACCCATCTCTTCCAATGAAGGCCGAATGCTTGCATTTGTGACCTAGAAGGTTTTGTTTCAACTTTTTGAATATGATCATGTGTTTGAGTTTCTAACTATCCATTGATCTTAAATCTATAAATCTTGGAAGGTTTGATAGCCGGTTCCTATGATGGCTGAAAATATGAATAAGTAGGCCTAGGATACTATGTTTCAACTTTCCAACTATGATCATGGATTTAGAACTCTTAATACATTGTGATTCTAAACCTAAGAGTTACTGTCAAAACAAAGAATATTTTCCTCATCATCCTATGATGACCGAAACTTAGAGTTTAGGTGCTAGGATGTTTGAGTTTTTAATTTTTCCAAAATGATCATGGACTTGAGCTCCATAAAATATTTGGATGCTAAGTCTAAGATATTGGAAGGTTTAAAGATTTCTAACCTATAAATCCTATGAAGGCCGAACCTAGAAGGTTATGGACCTAGGATACTTTGTTTTCATTTTCCAAAATGATCATGGGTTTTGAGCCCTTTAATACATATGGATGCTAAACCTAAGATATTGGAAAGTTTAGTGAATGATAGCCTATTTTACTAGCCTTGACCGAATACGCTAAGTTTATAACTCAGTGGAATTTTAATTCAACTTTATTAAATGATCATCGTTTATGAACTCCTAACACTTAAGGATCATAAATCCATGAGTTTTATAATTTTCGGGAATCTCTAACCCTAAGAACTAGTCTTGGCGAACCCTTGTGGTTTAGTGTTCTTGTTTGATTTTAACTTGTGATTTTGTGGTCATAACCATAGACTTCCATCGCGGAGGAATCAAGGACATTCGTGGTATACCTCTCAGAGCATCTAATCTCCTTACCTTAACAGAAGGTAAGAGGGGATTGCCTAGGGATATTCAATGACTATATGCAAGTGTGTATGTGTTTACTTGAGTGAGTTGAATATTATTATGATGTGGAGCAAATACTTGAATGACTTGTTTACTTGAACTATTGTGATTGTGACTTGAAGTTGATTATTACTTGCCTTAAAGTATTGTTAGTTGTATATATGTGATGAACTGTCGTTAAGTGTGATATTATTGTTGATTGAAGTTTGAGAAGCCGTATTTGAGTATGTGCTCAATGATTATAAGGATTAAAAGCCTTAATAAGCCTTGAATATAACTTTGATAGTATTGGTTTCATTTATAAGAGTTCCTTGTTTAAAACGCTTACTTCAAGAGAATGAGATTCTAGTTTTGAAAAGAAACGTTGAAGTGTTTTTAAGTCAATAGAAACTACCTTTTTACGATCCAAAGTTTGTACGAGAGAAAACCTCTTTCGAACGATGTGTTTTATGAAGGAAAAACCCCTTTGAAAATATTTGACTTTATTCCATCAAGGATTTCAAAAGCAAACGAATTTCCAAATTGTTTTATAAAAGAATTTGTAAAGGAAAAGATTTTATCCTAAATGATTTAGAAACGTTCCGGTTACTTGGATAAGTGACCGAGGTTTTATTTTGGTTTTGATTTTCACTGAGCGAAAAGTAAGCGCATGTGAAAAAGAATCTAGTTCACGAGACGTTGTCTCTAGTATTCAGTTATAAGCACACGATCTGGGATCCGTGTCAAGAATTGTGGACCAAGGATCCTAATCGTGATATTATGGGCTAGGAGTCCTAATATTGGAATTAAGGACTGTGTGTCCTAATTTCGTTGTTATGGGCTAGGAGTCCTTATCATGTTGAAATAAAACATGGATAAAATTATAATTATTTCTACGACCACAACCTTAGACTGCGGCATCGGTCTAAGGTGTTGTGATTGAGCACTCGGACTGCGCGTCTAGTGTTATTGATTTTTCAAGTGATGGAATTGTGAATAGTCGTTAGCTTTGGGCTTCGACAACGGAAAAGAGTGAACACAAAGAAAAGTCTCGATAATGAAAAGTCTTTTATTCATATGCATTTCCCCTTAGCAGACATGCTTGAGTTACCGAATACCCGATTAAGATGTGGTATTCGATGATGTATACATACGAATGGTCGTTATAAGGGATTCATGATGATGTTGATCTGGGTGCATGAGGTGATAGAGACAACTTGCCAATGCGGCATACGAGCCTGATCAACTCTTTCTTTCTTAATGATAAAACGGTGATGGTATCTCATGAGATTAAGTTTAGAGCCTGATGATTTAAGTGTCATGCATTTTCTTTATAAAATTGATTGATTCAGGTATGAGTCCCACTGAAATAATACTTGTTGTTTTATCTATGAATAATGCTTAAATGCTAATATGCCAATGTGTTGTATTTATCATGTATATGGTTATTGTATGATATATCCATTTGCCGGTATCTCACTCTTACAGTTATATCAGGTCTCTTCGGGTTTTGCTGTAGCAATTTGGTACTCTAGTACCGATGTTGCAGAGGAGTCTTTCTAAGTCACTTGAAGACCTAGTGTTAGAGGTTGGGAAAGTATTCTGATTGAGGGTCTCTCCAATGAATATTTGATAGAATGACTAGTCGAGTCTGAATTGGGTTGTATATCTAAAGAGGTCGGTAAATGTAGTGTTATATACATCCATCTATAGTTTAAACTTTTCTTTCGAAAATGGAAACTTAGAGAAATGTTGTATGTCATGGTAACTTTGTTACAAATGTGACTTTACGTTTTAAATGTATGTATTATGGATTTCAGAGTTATCCTTAAAGAAAAATTTTATACCTCAGTTTTCTGACTTTAAAGAAAACAATTTTCCGAAAGCAACCAACAAATTATCTTTTTAATTTACTTCCACATGTGTTACGTAGTAATACACAAATGGGGTGTTACAGATGACATTGATAAAGCTTGTAGAAGTTTCATTTGGGGGGATTCAGCGGATCTGAAAAAACTCGTTTGATTGCGTGAGATTCCATTTGTCGACATAAAAGATGTGGTGGACTGGGTTTAAGGAAGGCCAGGGAGATGAATAAGGCCTACAAGATGCGTGCTGGATGGAGATTGTGTATGAATGACGACTTGTTTGTGGACATCAGTTATTAGGAAAAAAGTGGATGTGGCCCTCATACTCCTCCTAAAATAAATGCGTCTAGACCAGGAAGCAATTTTTGGAAGGGCCTTTGTAGTAAGGGTGAATTTCTGGCTTGATAATTGGGTGACAAACACAGGGCCTTTATTGGATCATGCAACAAATAATATTGGCCTCATTGACACGTCCAAAAGTGTTCAAGATTTTGTGACAAATAACTGTTGGGTACGTGAGAGTTTCTTCAATCTACTGCCCCAAAATATTTCGAACAAAATTATGGCTATGGTGGCTCCTTTTAGAGAAAATGTTGAAGACTGCATTGCTTGGAAACATGCAAATGATGGCATGTTTACTCTTGGTTCGGCTTATGGTTGCTGGTCAAGCTCATCATACAAGGAAGAAGTTGTTCCTGATGATATGGAGCTGGAAAGGGCCAGAAAGGATTTGAATTCTCCTTTGAATGCTTGCTAACTAATGACAGAAGGTGCAGACGTGGTATGGCGACGATTGGAACATGTTCCATCTGCAATAGCTACGTTGAATATCACAATGGAGATGTTTCTTGGAAGCACAATTACAGAGAAGCAAATCAAGTTGCTAATGCTTTTGCAAAATTTGGTCTTTTAATTGATGGCCCTATGAGGATCATTGATTGTCCTCCTCCTTTTATTTCTAATGCTCTTAGAGCAGATTTTTCCTCTACTAGCTTTCCTAGAGGTTTCTCGCTTGTTGTTCTTTGGGGTTTAATCCCCTTTTATGTCATAAAAAAAAAAAAAAGGATGTGGAAAGGAATCAACGAAGGAGGCATCAACATATTATTATTGTACCAAAATTGCGATGGCATGGGGTTAATTACTGTATGTTAAGTACATAAGCTTAACAGGGAGTAGTAACTTGTAGACTTTATGGTCTCATATTGTCCCTATTAATAATGCTCATTAGTCCTAGGTTTAATTGTACTTTTGGTCTCTCAATTTTTTCAATTGTGCGATTTTGGTCCCTCAAAAATTTTATTTGCACATTTGGCCCTTCAACTTTTTCAATTGTACGATTTTGGTCCTGTGCGATTTTGGTCCCTCAAAAATTTTATTTTCACATTTGGCCCCTCAACTTTTTCAATTGTACGATTTTGGTCCCTCAAAAATTTAAGTGCATATTTAGTCCTCTAATTTGTCGAATTGTGCAAAATTAGTCATTCCGTCCATGACTAGTCAATGTGCAATTAAATTTTTGAGGGACCAAAATCGCACAATTTTAAAAGTTGAGGGATGGAATGTGCAATTAAAATTTTTGAGGGACCAAAATCGCACAATTGAAAATGTTGAGGGATCAAAAGTGCAATTAAGTCTTAGTCCTAACCATACAAAAGTGTAAGATCTCGTAAATCACGACATCGGCTCTTAGAAGTCAGTGTCAACCTAATATATATTGAGGTCTAAAACGAATTTTGATAGAGGTCTTTTCAAAATTCATAAAAATAATTTTATGAAAATAATATTATATTTGAAATTTACTTTTATTATAACTTTTAATATTTTTAAAACAAAATTATTATGATTGATATAAATATTTGTTGTATCGATGTATAACAACCACACATGTGGTTAATAAAATAAATACAAATAAAATATGCATTGAATTTGAGATTTTTTTTCGATGCATGATGCCCTAATAAAATTAGAAATTTTTTTGGGGCATGTAGAGGCTGCTTTAGCAGCTTTATCCAATGGTCGGCCCTGTCGGAGGCTATATACAGGGGACCTTAATTGAATTTACTCACGTACACTAATTTCTATAGTATCTAAAATTACAATCTCTAAATTAAGAAACAAAAGTCAAAACGGGCAACTACAAGAGTGTGGAATGTGGAATGTGGAATGTGGAATGAGGCCTTATAGGGAATAACTATTTGAAGCCGTTGCTAGTGAATACTCCAGGGGGCGTTTGGTGATGTGGGAAAATGTAGTGATATGAAAGGATGATGTGGGGAAATGTGTGAAAATGGTGTTTGAAATGTTAAGGAGCCATAGCTAGAAATTTTGCATTAGAAAATAATATATTTAATATTTTAAAAATTAAAAAAATTATATTTTTTAATAGAAAACATTTATCTTTGGATTATTTAACCAATGCTTTTGGCATTGATTGTCAAGAGTCATTAGTGCTTCACTTATTATAATACTCTAATGTTTCCTTATTAAAAAAAAAATGCTAACGAGTATCGTATCCTTAGGATACTCGTTAAGGAACCAAAAAAAAATTTATATTAAAAATTGATATATTTAATATTTTAAAAAATAAAATATTAATTATTAACATCATTTACTGCTTTTTTAAACCACACTGTTTTCCTTGTCTTTATTCGACTGTGCTTCTTTTTTGCGATCTCCTGAATCTTTGTTTATAGTTTATACTTTATACTGTCCACTACCTCCCGCTAGCATAATGCGCATTTTAAAGTGAGGTAAGATAATGGCGGATATATAATTATAATAATATTCAATTTTGACCAGATCACAGCTGATTTGATTTTATATTTCTGGAAAACAATTATGTGTTGAAAATTCCAAATTATTCATCAGAGTTTAATTTTGACAAACTTTGATTTCTTTTATAATGTCAATCAATTACAAATTATAATGTGTAACTTCTAAAATAGTCATATTAAGAATGAAATATTTTTAATAATATGATAATTTATAATATATATATATATATATATATATATAATATACAAATCGGAATAATTCATGATTTTATATAGAACAAGTTTTTACACATGATAGTCAATCACTGAAACAGTACATGTGTTGCTTTCACAATGCACAGAATTTCGGCTCATTAATTATCTTCTATATGGATCATATCTTGATTTTGATTATGATATTTATTACCTCTATTAATATTAATTTTATTTACTGGACATATTAGGCATTAATTCAAATGGATTTTTTTTTATCAAATCACAAATGAATCAAATCAGATTTTTTTTTTTGAAATCATAACTTCTATAAATATATTTGATTCAAATCACAAACAACATACTTTTTTCATGTGTCATAACCTA
Source organism: Sophora flavescens (assembly GCA_030762895.1). Taxonomy (NCBI): domain Eukaryota; kingdom Viridiplantae; phylum Streptophyta; class Magnoliopsida; order Fabales; family Fabaceae; genus Sophora; species Sophora flavescens. The sequence goes on along the minus strand of CM061065.1, from coordinate 205,133,636 downwards.
ATTCGTTTTTCCACACATATGCTTTGTTTTCTCTATCTATTTTCCATCTCATGCTGCTTCTCTCTATTTATTTATTTATTTTTGAAGAGGTCTTCTCTCTCTTATTTCTTAATCCATTTTTTTTTGTTAGTACTAATGATTTGTGTTTCTTCAAAAATGAATGATTATGGTCAAATTCCTTTATTTTTTTTATGATAACAAAATTTTCTATCCCTTTTGAGCAGATGACCAAGGCTATGAAAATCTTATTCCACTTTCAGCACAGCGGCTCTGCCAAAGCCAGGGAGTATAAATCTTGTACATGAACTATGGTATGTTCTAATTGCTCTTGATTTTTTTTTTGTCTATATATCATTTTGAATTAATGCTTTTCTGGCAGGTGCATCTATAACATTGCAAAAATAGTTTATAATTGTTTCAAAGTTCTTAGCTTTTCCCTTTCTTTATCTATCATGACTCAGGAAACTATGTCCTCTCAAATCCACTACATGGAATAGCTCAAAAACTATCAAGACATCAGGTAATGGAAGATGTGATGCACATGATGGCCATAAGAGGAAGGACGTTTTTACACCATCCATGTTTTACGCCCATCTGCACCATGAGATTAATAGGAAATTAAGGGAGATTGACCATTAAAGGAAAATATTATTCATCCCAATCATGTTATTCTCTTAGAAAGGTGGTGATTGGTATGCATTAGTTATTATTTTGGTAAAAGTGCTTATTAGATAAATATAATTAAATATCATATATTTAATTCAATCGAATCTATAATTTATACAAACCGGAATAAGTCATGATTCTACATAGAGTAAGTTTTTACTCATGACAGTCAATCATAGAGTCTCAAGTGAAACAATACACATGTCGCTCTCACAATGCACATAATTCCATCTCATTAATTACCTTCTATATGGATCATATTTTGATTTTGATTTTGATACTTATTACATCTATCAACATTAATTTGGTTTGATGGACATATTAGACATTAATTCAAATGGATTTTTTTGGATCAAATCACAAATGAATCAAATATGATATATATATATTTTTGAAATCATGACTTCTATAAATATATTTGAATCAAATCACAAGCAGCATACTATTTTGCATTTGCCATAACCTAATTCATTTTTTCACACATGTTCTTTTTTTCTCTATCTATTTTCTTTCTTGCGACACCCTTTCTGGGGGCCGTCACATAGTTACCCAAAATGCGGAAATAAAACTAAGATGCTGGTTACTTTCGGAAAATGTCACTTTCAATGTTTTACCTTTACGGAAATTGTGATAAAATTTGAAAATTTTCCTTCTTCATAATATCAGCTCAAGACAACGCAACCAACTCGGAGATGTACGTCATAAGCATAAACAAGCGTCATAAGTTTTATACAAAACATAAAACTATAACTATAGGAGATCACAAAAGAGCCTCCATCACGATAGGCTTTTCTCCATCACACTAGATAAGAAAAAGTAAGGACATATACATAAATAGTAGCGACACAACTAGAACCATAATCAAAATAAATGGCTCTTAGTAGCCTGATCAAAAACTGATGAAAGACTCGCTACTCTAAAAATGACTATACCTAAGGTGGTCAAAGCTAATAAGAACTACTGGGGGAATCAGAACACTCACTGAAGGTGTATCCGGTGAAGATACATCTACTACCTCACCCATTGGGTCATCCCCAAAGGTCGATGAGTGAACCTCAAGCTCCTCCTCAAAATGCTCCTCGGGATCTTCCTGTCTCATCCAGCTCCACCTCAACTGGTGGTGCTGCTGCTACAGGTGTCACCTGAAGCGGCTCAACAGGCTGGTGCGAATCAAGCAATCCATGATCCCTCTAAAACTGTAGTCCCTCAAAAACTGTAGGTATTTCCATACAGGAGGTAACGATATCTCACAAGTCTCCACCATATGTAGTCTCGAAATAGGTCCCCCAGCTGTCGTGCCAGCTGTCTCTGTAGATGGGCCATAGTATGCGACGCTCAAAGCCCCGGGATTTATCTCCCATGCGCCAGCACAGTGGACACGATCAAACATGATCGTCCTCAACCGCTGATGGGCTAAGGGGATCTTTGGATCCATCTAATCGCAGATAAAATATAACACGAGTAGAGAACGAAAATAAAACATACAAGAGTGAGAAACCGACATTTGAGTCATAACGCGAGAACCACATGCACGACACAACAAAACATATGTATACGTATATATATCCATATCAGTTAAACTCTCACAAGTAAGGTATCACACATCATAGCATCTCAAAGGGATTCACACCCAAACGTCGTCGTTTTAAAATATGCATGATACACTTCAATAATCGTTCTCTAACATTTTACCTAATCTCCCGGAGATATCAACAACACGCAGAGTTGACCAAACTCAGTTGCCATAAAGGCACTCGCAAGACCATGGATTACTGTCCACACAAGGTACAATGGCTGTTAACACAATTGTGTTGGGAAACACCAGCATAATTTCCCTCCTCTGTGAACTCAAAAATAGGCACTAAGCGGAAGCGTAAAAATAAGTGTAATAACACTGGACAATTTTTAGTGTGGAAAAACCTCTTCAATGTGAGCAAGGAAAAAATCACGGGACCCGTAGGCCGCTTAAACTTCCACTATAATAATAATGGGAATACAAAAATACAAGAATATTGTATCCTCAATTTGTGGATAACACTCTCACAAATTGGCTCACTATTTTTCTCTCTGAGAAAACTCTCTCTAAGGATCTCTCCATTTTTCTCTCACTCTCTCTTGTGAGGATTGGTGTGTTTAGTTAGCACCCCTTAAGCTTCTTTATATAGGCTTAAGGAGGCTCTCCAAGTTAGCTCCCATACAATGTGGGACTTGCTTTGGCTGAAATTTCCAACAAATCTCCCCCTTCAGCCAAAGGGAAAATATCCTTGAATCAGTTTGGGGTTGATGCTAAGCCTGCAACTTCTTTACAGACTTCTATCTTCTCTTTCTGTAGAGCTTTTGTCATCATATCCGCCCCGTTATATTTTGTGTGTATTTTCTCAATCTGCAGCAGTTTACTTTCCAACACATCATGGATCCAGTGATACCTTACGTCGATGTGTTTCGACCTTGAATGAAATGTCGAGTTCTTGCTGAGATGGATTGCGCTGACTGTCGCAATAGAGAATATAACTTTCCTGATCCTGTCCTAACTTTTGTAGGAACTTCTTCATCCACAAGATCTCTTTGCAACCTTCGGTGATTGCGATGAATTATGCTTCTGTAGTGCTTAAAGCAATGCACTTTGCAGTCTTGACTGCCATGAGATAGCTCCCCCTGCAAAAGTAATTAGATATCCTGATGTAGAATTTCTTGTATCCACATCTCCTTCCATATTTGCATCTGAATACCTAAGAAGCTTTAAATTTCCATTGCCAAAACACAAGCAGCTTTTGACAGTTCCTCTCAGATATCGTAGTATCCATTTCACTGCATTCCAGTGTTCCTTTCCCGGATTTGATAGGAATCTACTCACAACTCCAACAGCATAAGCAATGTCTGGTCTTGTACAGGCCATTGCATACATAAGACTACCCACTGCAGAAGAATAGAGCACCTTGTTCATTTCTTCTTTTTCTTCTTCATTCCCTGGACATTGCGTCTTACTCAGTTTGAGATGACCAGGTAATGGAACATGCATAGGTTTGGCATTATGCATGTTGAACCTTTCAAGAACTTTCTGGATACAGTCTTCTTGTGACATCCACAGCATCCTTCTAGAACGATCTCTAGTTATCTTCATTCCAAGAATCTTCTTCACTGCACCCAGATCTTTCATGGCAAAAGACTTGCTCAATGCCTTCTTGAGAGCAGCTATTTTCGCCTTATCTTTCCCAATAATTAGCATATCATCAACATACAACAGAAGTATGATGGATTCACCATTCTCATAGTTCTTCACAAACACACAATGGTCTGCGGAGGTCTTCTTGAAATTGTGTTGGGTCATGAAGAGATCAAACTTCTTGTACCATTGCCTTGGAGCTTGCTTCAGACCGTAGAGGCTTTTCTTCAGACGACACACTAGGTGTTCCTTGCCTGGTTCTGCAAAACCTTCTGGTTGCTCCATATAGATTTCCTCCTCTAGGTCTCCATGTAGGAATGTTGTTTTTACATCAAGTTGTTCAATCTCCAAGTCTAGTTTTACAGCTAGATCGAGAATTGCTCTAATAGATGTCATCTTCACCACTGGTGAGAAGATTTCTTCGAAATCTATGCCTTTCTTCTGGTTGCACCCCTTTACAACAATTCTTGCTTTGTACCTGAGGTTTGGGTTGTTCTCTTCCGTCTTGAGCTTGAACACCCATTTTTTTTCAACGCCTTTTGTCCATCTGGTAATCTCACCAAGTCATACGTCTGATTCTCTTTCAGGGACTGCATTTCTTCTTCCATGGCTTGCAACCATTTCTCCTTATCATTCGTCTCAATTGCTTCTATGAAGCTTTGAGGTTCTCCTTCATCAGTGAGATTGACATATTCATCTGAATAATATCTTCTTGATGGTTGTCTGACTCTTCTGGATCGTCTTACTTGAGATTCTTCTTCTGTCTCATCAGTCTCCATCATCTAATCCTGACTTTGTTCTATCTGGTCAGTTTGTTCTGTCTGATCAGATTGTTCCTCCTGATCATGTTCATCATTCCTTTGAGGATTCTCTCCCCCTGAATTGTTTATCACAACAGGACTTGAATTAGAAATCACTTTGTGCTTTGGCTTCTCAGATTGCTTAATGTCTTGGATCGTTTGATCTTCAAAGAACACCACATCCCTGCTTCGAACAATCTTCTTGTGTGCAGGATCCCATAATCTGAAACCAAGTTCATCTCTTGGTGAACCAAGGTATATGCATTCCTTCGTCTTTGCATCTAGCTTTGCTCTTTCATCTTTAGGAATGTGGACAAATGACCTACACCTAAAGACTCTCAAGTGACCATAAGAGGCTTTCTTTCCAGTCCATATTTCATCTGGAATCTCTCCATTTAAAGGTCTTGAAGGAGACAGATTTATCAGATCAACTGCAGTTTTCACTGCTTCGCCCCAAAATGATTTGGGAATTTTTGCTTGAGAAAGCATGCTTATGACTTTCTCTGCGATCGTTCTATTCATCCTTTCAGCTACTCCATTCATCTGAGGTGTCTTGGGAGGAACTTTCTCATGTCTTATCCCATGAGTTTTGAAATATGTCTCAAACAGACCTATGTATTCTCCACCACTATCACTTCTCAAGCATTTCAGTTTTCTTTCAGATGCTCGTTCTACAGAAGCATGAAACTCCTTGAAAGCTTGAAGAACTTGATCTTTCATCTTCAATGGATACACCCATACCTTCCTAGAGTGATCATCAATGAAGGTAACAAAGTATTGAGTACCACCAACAGACCTTTCAGACGTTGAGCAAACATCTGAATGAACAAGATCCAGAATTTGCTTTCTTCTTCTTGCATCATCTGATCTTTTAAAAGATACTCTGTGTTGTTTGCCTGCTAGACAGTCTTCACAGGATTCAAGTGGCTGCCCTTTTATGTTTGGGAGATGATCTTTTGCAAGGATCTCCAGACCCTTCTCACTCATGTGACCCAGTCATCTATGCCACAGTTCTTTGGTTGCGTCTTGAGCAACATTCGTATCCCCCTTGCATATCTTTCCCTGCATAATGTACAGAGAGCCTTCCTTTCTGCCGCGAGCAATAATCATGCTTCCTCGACTGAGTTTCCATCTGCCGCTACCAAATTGGTTTATCATCCCGGGTTCATCTAGCTTTCCCACTGAGATAAGGTTCAGACGCATCTCGGGTACATGTCTGACCTCCTTCAGCACAAGCTTATTTCCATTCTCAGTCATCAAAGTTACTTCGCCAATACCGACGATTTTACTTGTGACATGGTTTCCCATCTTCACCGTACCAAAATCTCCTTTTTGGTATGATGAGAAGAATTCTTCATGAGATGTGACGTGGAAGGATGCTCCTGAGTCAATTTTCCATATGCAATCATCTGATGCAACATTTAGATAATTTTCTTCTCCGACAAGAAATATATTCTCATCATTCGAGGCCACTGCAGTAGTTGTTCCATCTTCTTTCTTCTTCTTCGGGTCAATCTGGTCAGGGTGGACTGTTCCAGTTTGTTGGTCTCTTTTCAAGAATCTACACTCTGGCTTTACGTGTCCTGCTTTGCCACAGTAATAACAATTTAGTCTGGTTTGAGATTTGGACCTACCTTGTGATTTTCCATGACATCCTTTTCCACGATTCTTACTCCTTCCTCTATTTTCAACAACATTGGCTTCAAACTAATTGTTCAAACCTCTTTCCCTCTGTCTTGACTCTTCATTTATCAAACAGTCTGTAACAGAATCCATGCTAAGCTTTCCGTCTGGAGCAGAGTTGCTGAGAGTGACAACTTGAGTGTCCCAACTCTCAGGTAGAGAACTGAGGAGTAGAAGAGTTTGCAACTCATCATCAACACTCATGCCTGCCTTTGTTAATTGATTAACAATGCCTTTGAAAGTGTTCAGATGTTTGATCATATTTTGACCGTTCATGTACTCCAACTTTACCAATCGTCTAACAAGGTGGGCGTTGTTCCTGGTCGTCTTCTTTTGAATCAAGGATTCAAGTTTTGTCCACAACTCATATGCCTTGGTATAAGTTGAGACATGCTCGAACAAGCTTCGATCAATATATTTCCGGATCATAGCCACTGCTTTCCGATTCTGAAGCTCCCAATCTTTTTCAGTCTTCACATCCGGCATATCCATCGGCATATCCTTCTAGGTAATTGGCAAATACAAATCTTTGCAGTATAGATGATCTTCCATCATCGGCTTCCAATAGGAGTAGTTATCTGCAGTTAGCTTGAACATGTCTCCATCATGAGTGATAGCTCCCTCCATCTTGAGTTACACATGTCAATAGCTCCTCCAACCAGGTGGGTTTCGATAAAAATAACACTATACATGAATAGTGTCGTATAGGTGACTTGTACCGAATGCTGAAAATTACTGTAGTTTGTGAGCAAGATGCGTCTGAGGGAAGTTCCCAGGAAAGAGAGGTGGGTCAATAGACACACTTAAATACCAAGTCTTTCCTAGCCAGAACTTTTCTAGGCATGCACTTTCACACTACTACACTTTATTTCCAGCAACAAAAATAAATTTTTTCTGATGTGGAAGATCAGACAATGCTGCAGCCACAGAGCATACTAAGAATTTTCTTATAAATCCGGCACCTAGTATTCCAGAGCTCTGAGAACTCTGATACCACTGTTGGGAAACACCAGCATAATTGCCCTCCTCTGTGAACTCAAAAATAGGCACTAAGCGGAAGCGTAAAAATAAGTGTAATAACACCGGACAATTTTTAGCGTGGAAAAACCTCCTCAATGTGAGCAAGGAAAAAACCACGGGACCCGTAGGCCGCTTAAACTTCCACTATAACAATAATGGGAATACAAAAATACAAGAATATTGTATCATCTATTTGTGGATAACACTCTCACAAATTGGCTCACTATTTTTCTCTATGAGAAAACTCTCTCTAAGGATCTCTCTATTTTTCTCTCACTCTCTCTTGTGAGGATTGGTGTGTTTAGTTACCACCCCCTAAGCTTCTTTATATAGGCTTAAGGGGGCTCTCCAAGTTAGCTCGCATACAATGTGTGACTTGCTTTGGCTGAAATTTCCAACAAATTGGTCCTCATTGTTCACACAAGGTACAATGACATGAGTATCCTCTCGATATCATGATTAACTACATGTATACCATTAAGATGCCATGCTCAACTGAATTCGAAAGCACGCCTGCTTAAATGCATGTAAAACATTTTATTCTCGTCTTTTCTCTTTGTGAATAATGTTCTTTTGTCGAAGTACACAAAACATTCGACCATCTTTAACTCAAAACATCTTTAAAACATTATTAACAACACAGGATTTCACAATCCGAGTGTTCAATCACGAAACCTTTAGACATTAAACTACTATTTAACGCACAATATACCTTTTGTATACAGTAGACATTAAGTCCACAACGCACAGAACTTTAACATCCTGACGTCTCGGCTATTAAGTTCTAAAATCTTTAAAACATGTTCAACTCAAAACTTGATTTCTGGAAAACTTATTATATGGGCAAATTCCGTCATAAAACACCGGTTACCGAAAATAACATTTTCAGAAAAGAGGGTCACGGAGATTTGAAGTACACCAAAAATACGCGTTGCTGTCTCTAAAATACTTGCCATCGTCGGTTTTCCAAATTGCTGTCGTTACATCATTTTAAACCAATTTAAAGCCAAAACTTAGCTTTTTCCACTTAAACAAATTTTTTTTTCAAAATCACAGTTAACTTATTTTCGCAGATAAATTTCACAGAATAACATTTTATAATATTGTGGAATATATTATAAAGCTACTAGCAGTAGTAAAATATTTTCACGATTATGCCCTCTCTGTGACTCATAAATCAATTTTTTATTAATAAATCATTAAAATAATAATATTTCTCAAATACTTATTATTTTTCCCAAATAGTATTTTCCATAAATATTATATTCAACATTTTCCCATAAAAACATTGAATATAATTTATACCACTTATTAACGCTTTTATCTGATTAATCGGTTGGAGTCGCCACCAGTCGGGCTTCACAAACAACATCCAACATCATCATCATCAATATATTATAGGCAGATTATGCATCACAGTAATATAATAAATAACTGCAGATAATTAAATAAATTAAAAGCAGATAAATAAATTACAGCTATAAACACACATAGCCGAATAAAATAAACTGAAAACACCCCAAACACATAAACAAAAATTTACAGACCACAAACAAGAACATGTGGCCATCTGAATAACCCGTCAGGTAACCCCTCTTACCTGTCGAAGTTCCTCGGTGAAAAAGTAATAACTCGTCGGATGTCAGAAATCCTCGTACGTCGTAAACACAGTTAACCTTCAACACACAACCAATCAATCCCTTAATCAAACAACTAAAACATCACTAAATAAACCTATATAGGTCATGGCCTACTAGGGTTTAGTGGCTTAACCAATTCCGAAAATCTCCTAAGACATGGATTAAGGTTTCTAACATACTTAAGACAATGGATTAAGACTAAACAACAAGATTAGGAAATCAAAATCATCCTAATCCTCCAAGTATCAAGGTCGGCCATCAATAAATACTAGGGTTAGGGTTTGTAGTTTCATGAACCAATGAGGATTTAACAAGTGCACATGTATGTATGTTGAAAGGCATGATCATACATCAAAACAATGAACAAAACTCCATCAAAACTCTTCCTCTATGATTCGGCCATCACATGAACTTAGGGTTAGAGATTTCATTTTGATTGGCTAACATGGATTTAGGCATGGTATCATACATGTCATATTGAATACATGATCATACATGAAAGAAAACAAAAACAAAACTCCATGGATCCTTTCTTCATAGGTTCGGCCAACTCAAGTTAAATAGAAAGAAAAATTTTTGATCATCACATATTCTTAGATATAGACAATACACATGATTACAAGAACATAGCAAGTGGTTTCAACATTATGGGAGTTTTTTTCTAGAATTTGTTATGGATTTTCAAAGTTCTAGATCTAGAAACTTAAAAGTGAAAAACCTAGATGAATAAAGCTTTAAATCTTGAAACTTATTCAAGAACATAAACATGATTAGGAAAGGAGAAGATGATTTACCTCTTGAAGATCCAAAAACAAGTTAAGATCCAATGACTTGCTTCACACAATGATTCTAAGACTTATGAACTTTGGTGTTTTTGTGTTAAACTTGTAATAGGAAGAAAATAAAGTGTGATGGTCTATATATAGAGAGAGGGCTGCGTCCAAGGGAGGGATTAAGTGGAAAGGAGGTGGCTTCTTCAAGGACTTAGGTGCAAATAACTCCTAGGGACCATTTTGCAAAATTCCAAAAGTATAAGGACTAGTTTGCAAATTCCTAATAGTTTGTAATGATGACCATGTGCAACATATAATGTGTTCACATTGTGACTCACCATCATGAATCATCCAAAATTCTAAGATAACTCCTTTATCTGCTCTTGGAAACTCCGTCGTTCGCCCCGCTGTTTACCTGATTACATATTTCACCCGTAAAAGATAAATTATTTCACTTTTAATGAAATAGTTCTAAAAATACACAATCGTAGGAAATAAAATAAAAATCTTAAGTTTTTCGTTCACGAGTTAAAATTAGGTCTCCTGGTCAGTATAAATATCTTGTCAAGAGAAATAATGCGTAGGGATTCGTCCGTCGTTTCAACCTAAAATTTAATCGTAGCTTTCTACGTTTAAGTAGAATTAAATGACCAACTCCGTTTATTTAAAATAATTTTCTAACACTCGAATAAATATATAAACATATTCTTCCACATTTCTGTTATTTAAAACAGTAAAGAAAACAGGGTGTTACAATTCTCATGCTCCTTCTCACTCTTTTTTTTTTTTTGAAGAGGCCTTCTCTCCCTTATTTCTTAATCGATTTTTTTTCATGTTAGTACCAATGATTTGTTTTTCTTCAATAATGAATCATTATGGTCAAATTGCTAAAAAAAATTTATGATAAAAAAATTTGCAGATGACCAAGGCTTTGAAAATCCTATTCCACTTTCAGCATAGTGGCTCTGCCAAAGCCTTGGAGCATAAATCTTGTACATGAACTATGGTGTGTTCTAATTTCTCTTGATTTTTTTTGTCTCTCTATCATTTTGACTTAATGCTTTTCTGTAGGTGCTTCTATAACATTGCAAAAATAGTTTATAATTGTTTCAAAGTTCTTAGCTTTTCCCTTTGTTTATCTATCATGACTTGGGAAAGTATGTCCTCTCAAATCCACTATATGGAATAGCTCAAAACTATCAAGACATCAGTAGAAGATGCGCATGATGGCCATAAGTGTAACGCCCCGATTTCTGTGTCTTTTTGTAGCAGTAAATACATGTGTTTATATATTTATTTTTGGTAAAATCCAGAGAGTGACTTTAAATAAACTAAAATCATTTTCTTGTGTTCTATTACGGTAGGAAGTCACGGTTAAATTTTCGGTTGAAAATTTAGACGAAAGTTGGTCTGCATTTTCACTGACGGTACAAGTTTACTGAGCAGAAAACTTAATTCTGACCCGTGAACGAAACGGTTGGTGGTTTTGTTGTGTTTTGTATAATACTGGGAATTTTCGAAAATCCTTGTTCTGGGTCAAAATATAATATTTATTCCGGGCGAAATACGATCAGGAACTTGAACCGGATACACAATGGAGCAGAATAGGAGGCATGAAAGGATTGAAGTGACCCTTTGGAAAAGTAGGCATGTGTTAGAAGCCTTTTGTCACATCCATAAAAAGTGTCATCATTACACTTTTTCAAATTTTACTATTTTATAATCAAATAAGCCATTTTTCTCCATTTTGCCAACCAAACATGGCATAACCCAAAACTTGGTCATCAAGTTCTCTCTCTATCTCTCTTTCACGTCTACTCCCTCTTTCCCTCTATATACTCATACTCCATTTCACCTCACTCATTTTCTTCTTCATCATCCTACTATTTCAAGTTTCTATCACTTAAAGTTTTCATTTTTACTCATTGTCAAGCTTCAAGTTCTTCATACTTTTTCATCCTAGCTTCAAGGGTAACACTCTCGTACTCTTCTCTTTCAAGCTCTACATTTATTTCATGAGTTTACTCTATGTTTTCCATTGATGTTCTTAAAGCTCTTTTTAACTTCTAAAATCTCTAGAAAATTGTAAAAAAATCCGTTTGAGTTGAAACCAATTTCTATAAACTCATAATCATCTCTATATTCACTATCTATGAGCTTGCATCAAACAAAAATTTCTAGCCTATTTATCCAAGGATGGCCGAATCTATGTGGTTTTGGACCTAGGGAGTTTTGTTTCAACTTTTGTAATATGATCATAAATTTAAACCTCTTAGTACCTTTTGATGCCAAATCTAAGAGCTTTCATCAAACAAAAATTTCTCTCCCCATTTTCCTAGCCAGGTCGAAACCCTAAGCTAGTGGCTTAGTGAGATTTTTGTTCAATCTTTGTAAAGTGATCATTGTTTATGAACTCCTAACACTTTAGGATCATTAATCCATGAGTTGTATAAATTTTGAAAATCTCTAACCCTATGTTTATGTCATGGCCAAATCTAGGACTAAGGTAGATGATGATGTTTTAGTTGTTTTTGACTCATGTTATATGTTTTAAATTCTTAGACTTCCGTCGTGAAGCGAGTACGGAGGATCGTAGTAACCTACACCAAGCTAGAAGCACTAATACCTCGATATCAGGTAAGAGGGGAAAGCCCGAGGGATGTTTCCAATAACTGTATGCATGATTGTTGTGATGAACTGAGTTATTTTATATGATTGGTGATGTACTGAGTTGTCTAATATGATTGAACTGCTTTGTCTAAATGTCTAAGCTTGATGATTTACTTGATCATGATTTATGATTTGGCTATATGGCATGAACTGTTTTATTTGTTATGCTGTTGATGAGAATATTATTCTGCTGTTGATTAATGTCTGAGAAGCCTGGCCTTTGTCAGTGCACAATTAATTATAGAGATAAAAGTCTTAAAAGACTCATGAGGAAACCTTGAATATAATTGTGTTTATCAGAGCGCTTCTTTGTTAAAAGAAATGAAGTTGAGATTTTAAATAGAAAAGAAAATATATTTTAGTATATTACCAATTTCGGGAAAAAAAAATGAAATGGAAAGTATTCTGAGAACTAAGTGGAAAAGATTTTAAAGCTTGAGAACAACCTTTCTTCCATTCAAATAATTTTAGTATAAGTGAAAATAATTTTAAGAAGTATGTTTTATGAAGGAAAACCTTTGAAAATCATTGGTACTATTTTAGAAAAGCATTTGAAAGGATTTGACAACATTCTAAAGTTAGTTTGGAAGAGAAGAGGAATTTTAAAGGGGAAAACAGATTTCTTTATGACTTAACGTTTATAAATGCATTTCTAATGAAAATATTTTGGTAAAATACTTTTGAAAATATTCTGGCAAGCTTGGACAAGTCGCTGAGGTTTCATTTTTTATTTGTATTCCACTGAATGAAAAGGAATAAATATGTTGAAAGATGAATCTGGTATGCGAGACGTCGAATACTAGAGTTCTATAACTTACACGTAGATCTTGGATCCGTGTCACGTTGTTATGGATTGTGCGTCCTATTCACGTTGTGATAAAACGTGGAAAAGTTGAAAGTTGTTTTAATGACCACAAGTCTTGACTGGTGCATCGGTCTAAGGTGTTGTGTTTGAGCACTCGGACTGCGTGTCCCGTGTTGATGTTGATAATTTCAAAATGTTAAAATTTATGAAAAGTCGTTAGCTTTTGAGCTTTGACAACGAAAGAGAATGAACACAAAACGTTGAGAACAATTGTTTTAAATGCATTTTAGGCAAACGTGCCTTACGTTGATAGGAGTGATGCCTTGATGATCAGGTATTCACAATACGATGTATCACTACATCCTGGGATGGGACAGTGTGTTATTAAATCCATGAGCATGGAATACTGCATCCTGGGATGGGACGCTATGATATGGATGTTTAGTCACTTAACGTGATGCCAAAATGGTGGTGATTTGAGTTTGATCAACTCTTAGAATGACGAAGGGATCTCATGAGATTAAGTTTAGAGCTTGAATATTGAAGTGTCATGGATATTTTCATCGAAACTGACCGTGGGGGCATGAGACCCTTTGACATTATGCATGTTTAATTTTGATAAATTATTTGGAAATATCTGATATATGCTTATGTGATGTATGCATCGTGAATATGGTTATTGTGTCCAATCCATATATTGGTATCTCACTCTTGCATGTTTTCTTGTTGTTCCTTCTCCCTATGGAATTGTGTGTGTGTGTGTGTGTGTGTGTGTGTGTATTCAGGTTTTGATGGATCCCGATGCGCCACTGGCACCGACGGGAATGAGGACACTAACTTTTGATAATGCGGGAGATCCGGGGGCATGGAACATACTCCCCGGATCCCATGCGGCCATCTATCGCGGGCCGGTTAGTGAACTGAAAGGAAACGGGAAAGAGGGACCACAGCAGCGAGTACAGACAGTAGGAATGGTTCGGGTGTCACTACCACCTCCTTGGTACTATCTACAAGTGTTGGCGCAGAGGGTACAGCTTCATGAGCACCCATCCTTAGGATTGCCACTTCCGGGAGTTGAGCCAGTTTCTCCTATTGAAGAGGATCTGGAGGAAGATCATGAGGAGTACCCTGAAGACGAGCCGGAAGATCACGTCCTTTACGACGATGACATTGACGATGTACCGGAGTATGTGCTTGATGACGCTCCTGACTCCCCCGATGAAGGCGGAGAAGTGGTGGATGCGTCGCCGGGGAACTCCTCGGTGAGCGAGAGTGTTCAGACTGGCCCTTTTTACGGCTATTAGTTGGACCAGCTTAGGGGTGTCCTTTTTGGGAATAGTGTATCCTGGTCTGACTGTATTTGGCTTCATAGAGCCACGGTATTTTGATATGTGGTTCCGGACCTTCCCCCGTTTTGCTTTATCTTGCTTACAGCTTTTCCCTTTTATGTTTAGTGTTATCAATGACCGGTACTATAAGGCCCTGACCTTTTGTAATATATATATCAAGTTGTAACTGCCACTGCTTAGATATTTATGTTGTTCATGTATCATGTTCTGAGTGTTCATCTACTCATTATATATATATATATATATATATATATATATATATATATACATACATACATACATACATACATACATACATACATACATACATATAATCACCATTTTGAGAATGTTATTTTTTGAAAGGAACCAGCATTTTAGTTTGTTTTATTTTTTCCGCAACGGATAACCATGTGACTCCCAAGTTGGGGTGTTACAATAAGAGGAAGGATGTCTTTACACCATCCATGTTTTATGCCACAAGGGAGATTGTCCATTAAAGGAAAATATTATTCATTCCAATCATGTTATTCTCTTAGAAAGGTGGCGATTGGTATACATTAGTTATTATTTTGGTAAAAGTGCTTATTAGATAAATATAATTAAATATCATATATTTACTTCAATCGAATCATATTTTATTATAAAAATATTGATTTTAATAGTTAAAATTGAAAAAAAAAATCAATCAGAAATTGATTACTTGACACGTAATTTTATATGAATTAATTCTAACATGATTTTAATTTTAATATTTTAAAATATAATTAGATATATAATATTAATTGAAATGGTTAACTTACACGGGAAAAATAGGAGAGATAAATCAAATATATTTTCAAGAGAGAAGAAGAAAAATAATATGATAGACAGATATAATTTCTAAAAATGGTTAACTTGCACGGAAAGATTGGAAAAATAAATCAAATATATTTTCAAGAGAGAAGAGAAAAATAACATGATAGATAAATATATTTTTCAAAAATGGTTAAATTATATGAGAAAAGAGGTGAAATAAATCAAATAGATTTTTAAGATAGAAGAAAAATTACAATATAGTAGATAGATATATTTTCTTAAACTGGTTCAGTTGCACAGGAAAAAGAAGTGAATTAACCCAAATAAATTTTTAAGAAAGAAGAAAAAAATAATATGATAGATAAATATATTTTTTACATATTGTTAGCTTGTGAGAATGTATTCTCTCATGTGACATGAGAGTCCAGTTAAATTTGAGTCATCAATTATAAAGAAGAGACACGAACTTCAAAATATAAAAAGGGAGAGATAGATGTTTTAAGGGTGGAGATTTCAACATGAGAAAATCCAAGTGAAAATCCAACATGAGAAAATCCATTCCCTTAGCTTGCACGGGAAAAGAGAGGAAATAAATCAAAATGGTTTTTAAGAGAGAAAAAATATGATAGATAAGTGTGTTTTCTAAAAATAGTTAGCTTGCACCGAGCAAATAGAAGAAATAAATCAAATAAATTTTCAAGATAGAAGAAGAAAAATAATATGGTAGATAAATATATTTTTTGAGAGAGAAGAAGACGACTAATATGATTGATAATAATTATACTTTCTAGAAATGGTTAATTTGCGTGTGAAAAAATGAGAAACAAATCTAATAGATTTTCAAGAAAGAATAAAAAATTAATGAGGGATAAGTATATTTTATAAAAATGATTGACTTACAAGGGAAAAGAGGACAACAAAATCAAATAGTTTTTTTAGATAGAAGAAATTTTTTTTTCTAAAAATTCATATCATTACGAAGATCTTCCGGACGTATTTAGTATTAATGTTTAAATAAATTACACTAAGAAATGTTTAATCATCTTAAAATGCAGTTGTTGCTTTGAAATGTTTAATCAGAGAAATGCGATATTAAGGTAGTGAGAGAATAAATTGTTAGTGTTAATTTATAATTTGTTTTGAAAAAACACAAATTCACAATAAAACTTTAATGTCTATTTTCAAATATTATGCATCTTTATATATTCTTTATACATTGGTTATTTTTTAATATATATTTTTACTAAGATTATGTAGTAGACAATATGTACTTACTATTTACACTTATGAGCCATTATCTGTATTGTAATATTAATAATAATTATTATGTTAATATCTGTAAAACTTTGTGATTGTCGATTAAGACAAAATAATCTTTTAACAATTTTTGGTATATAATTTCCCATAGAAAAAAAATTTAAACCATAAAACGTGAAATCAATAATTGCATATTTGAAAATGAAATCCTAAAAAATTAGCATATTTCCGTACATGGCACGAGTCCATACACTAGTTTATTAACATATAAAATGTATTTATACTAACAACGCTTACCAATTAAATTCAATTTATAAATATAATTATATGATCAGTAGACATAAATAACGATGAAAATTTAGGGTTTTGCATGCTTTGCACGATGGACGTGCTTCTATGGCAATGCCTCTTCCCTGAATCCTTTGCACCTCCGATCCCCCCTCCTTCTTCTCCCCCCTCTCATCTGCCTTCTTCATCCAATCACTCTTCTGGACCAGGAGCGATCCAACCGCAAAATAATCAGAAGAAGTCTTTCACACAGACTCTTCAGAATGTTTGTGACATCCCAATCAGTCAATTACCAGTTCCTCGCCTAAAGGGAGATGACCTATTGATCCAAATCCCTGAGGAATAGTATATTTCTAGGCTTGAATCCTAGAAAAACAACCTGCATGGTAGAATCCTTCTGTCCAAAGGAGATAAACCTCTTAAACTTGATGACTTGAGAGCCAAGTTATCCTTGCTTTGGAAGCTGATCGCACAATGGAAACTGACTCCAATTGGTAGAGGATTCTTTGAGTTTTCTTTCTCCTCTTTTGAAGATATGAGAAGGGTTTTGGCTACAGGATCTTGGAGTCTTGATCCAGGAGTCTTGATACTTTTTGCATGGACTTCCGATTTTAATCCATCTCTTGTTAAACAAACTAGTGTGCAATGTCGGATTAAGATCTTTAAGCTTCCTCTTGAATATTGGAGGCCAAGGATTCTATATTCAATTGCAAGAGGAGTTGGTACTCCTTTATCCATAGATGATGCTACAATGAATAGGACTTTGGGTCATTATGCTAGGATTTTGGTGGATATGACCTGACTGGACAGCTTCTGGACAAGATCATGGTAGTTAGATCAGGATTTGCTTTTCATGTGAAAGTGGAATATGAGTTTCTCCCATCTTTATGCTCTCATTTCAAGATTATTGGCCACTCCTTATCAAATTGCAAAAAGAACCCATCAAAACAAGGCCATATCAAGGATACTCGAGTTACACTTCAAAAAGCTAATGAAAATAGAAGAATGGTATCTAAATATGTTGAAAATAAAAAGGAAGCCTTGCAGTCTGTTGTGAAGGTTCCTAGTGCCATTGATAAAGGTAAAGTTGTGGTTATTGTTGACCTGGTTGATGGTTAAATGACTCATGCTGGCCCTAATGATTGTAATGCAATCAAGAATCTCCAAGATTCCACTTTGCAGACTGCTCCAATCCAGAATGAGGATTTAGCTCAGAACCGAGTTGAAGTGGAAGCTGTTGTACTTCCAAATGAACAAAATCAGAATTATTTACCTCAAAATGTTCCATATGTGATAGAAGAGATTTCTAGCCCTGATAGACTGATCTGTGCTGCTGCAATTGTTCAAGGGAGTTAGGCTCATGATGGAAATATTGTGGAAAATGATATTACTCCTCATGTTGATAATCACCTTGATGATGTGGCTCAATATAATGGTTCTCAGTTCCTTGCTGATATTCAAAACTCAGCTCTGAATTCTTTGGATCATGTATTTGACTCTATCCAGGATTATGTATCTGATTCTATTTCAAGTATGCCTTTTCAAACTGTAATAGATGGTTCAGTAGATGGTATTCATCAAACTCCTGTAAATTGGATTTCTAATCCCAGTGTAACTCACGATATGGGAATTGTGGGAAGGCTTTGGGCTGGTGAGACTGATGATGAGATAGAAGTTGGATCTGCTAATCCCCAGGATCTTTCTGCATCTAATGATGGCATAAATGCTATTAATAATGGTCCGAACTCTGGCTTTACAAAAGTTCTCTCTAAATCTCAAAAGAAGAAATTGAGAAAGAAGAACAAACAGAGCCTACAGAAACCAGGATTTAGAGCCCAAGCAAGGGCTGGACCTAGAAATTTTGCCTAATGAAGGTTATTTTCTGGAATGCCAGAGGGGTTGCTAACCCTGAAACTAGGCTTGTTATAAAAAGGATGATTAATGTCAACAATCCTGATTTGTTTTTTAATCCTGATTTGTTTTTTGTTTCTAAGCCTTGGATAAAGCCTGATCAGTTTCATGCAAGGTTTTGGCAGAATTTGAATCTTAAACTATTTGCAGTTAATGACAGAGGTAACTTGAGTCCTAATATTTGGTGCATTTGTAAGGATTCCTTGAGTCCAAATATCATAGCAGTTTCTTCTCATCATGTCTCATTCTCTATCCTCTGGGAGAATCAGCTTTTATACATTTCTGCCATTTATGCTTCTACTAGCTACATTACTAGAAGGCAGCTTTGGAGTGATTTGAAAACTTTGCAGCAAAATTATGTTGGAGCTTGGTGTTGCATTGGAGACTATAATGCAATTTTAGGATCTCATGAGCACAGAGGCAGAGGTAATCCTAACCATATCTCTTGCAATGATTTTAAGGACTGGACTGATGCTTGCAATATGATCCATTTGCAAACCAAAGGTGCTTTTTTTACTTAGGGTAATGGTAGAAGAGGAGCAGCAATGTCAGAAAGAAGACTTGATAGAATTTGCTGCAATGATTCCTGGTTTTCCTCTTGGACAAAGATTACATCCGGCACTCTAGCTAGGAATCACTCAGATCACTATCCTTTAATGATGTCTCTTAAGAAGTTTGATGTTCCTCATGCCTCTTCCTTTAAATTTCTGAAGATGTGGTCTGTGCATAAGGACTGTTTTGATGTTATTGCTAATGCCTGGAAAATCTCAGTGGTTGGTTGTCCAATGCATATCTTGAATCAGAAACTAAAACATTTGAAAGGTCTCCTAAAATGCTGGAATAAAGAGCATTTTGGAGATGTTCATGATAAAGTTAAATTGGCTGAAGAGGTTGTCAGTGCTATCCAAGATCAGATTGCTTATATAGGCTAGTCTTATGAGCTTTTTGATAAGGAAAAGAATGCTCAAAGTAACCTTAGCCATGCTTTGCTTCTTCAAGAGATGTTTTGGCAGGAAAAGACTCGAGTCAATTGGCAAATTACAGGAGATAGAAATACATCCTTCTTCCATAAAGTTACAAAAATAATACATTCTTCAAAAAGAATGTCTATGCCAAGGAAGGATGGTATCATTTTATACAAGCCTGATGACATTGAATCTCATGTGTTAGACTTTTATTCCAGTCTTTTTGCATCTGAAAATTCCTGCCAATATAATGGTTTAATTGAACAGGTTATTCCTTACAGTGTTAGCAGGGAAGACAACTTGATGTTTGATAGTGTGATTTTACATCATGTTTCCTGTACACTTTTGCATGCATTTTTCATATAGATTAGGCATTCTTTATTTGATTTTAGTTAGTTTTTCCCTTCGAACGGGTGAAGTGGTTTCTTGGTGTTGTTTTTGCAGGAATTATTGAAAAAATACTCAGAATTAGTGTTGAGTCACCGGCAAGTGTACCGGGTCGTCGTAAGTAATAAAAACTCAGCAAGCGATTACCGAGGTCGAACTCAGGGGTTGGGCTACCAATTATACCAATTCGCGAGAAATTCGATGCGTTTGGTCAAGCGAGTCGAGTGGTTGAGAGAGAGAGAGAGTATAGGATCACAATCTAAATCAACTAATGAAATAAGAATAATTAACTAAAATCTGATATTAAAATGTCTAAGGTCACAAATCCACCTACCCAATCATGCATAGTACCCAAGTGATGATGATTTCCTCCCTAAGTTCAATTACAATGTCAACCAGGACCCCCAAATTCTCCTAAATCCACTGTATTGCTCAATACGACGTATTCAATGATTGAGTTAATTACTTACTAGGTCTCATAACCCTAATCATTAAACTCTATTAAATCTGGTTCCTATAAGGTTGCACCGATCTCCTACTCACTCTCGTGCAATATTCGATCGATGATCCCAATTCAAGTTCTAAAACACGAATTGCCTACTAAGCCTCAACACGTTTAACTAGTCGATCACGCATGCATATGATCAACGCAATAAAATCAGAATTGGAAAACATTAATTGAGACAAGGGAGAAAAACATACATCACATCGAATTCTACACCGCCATGGGTGGTTTCATTGATCCCTCAGACGAGGGTATTAGTTCCTCATGCCCGTGACAACGCACAAACAATCGGCCATAATCACCATTGTACAAAAGAAAAAGAAACTGGGAGACGCGGCTCCAGAAACACAGGGATTCGTCACAAAACGCTCCTAAACAGTGGAGTAACCAAAAGCTCCCCAATTCTGCCCTAAAACAGCAATATATAGGATTCAGGATCTGCGTGCGCTCGCGAGGCGAATATTAAAAATGGTGCGCTTTCAAATTGGACTCTCGCGAGGCGAGAGTATGTTTCGCGTGGCGAGGCTTCAAATCCTAGTCTGTCACAGCCGTTACCTTCATCACGACTAGGCCGTGATGGTCTCTGTCCTCCAGAGTCTTCAAGATTCGCGAGGCGAGTGGC
This sequence comes from Sophora flavescens, assembly GCA_030762895.1. Lineage (NCBI taxonomy): Eukaryota > Viridiplantae > Streptophyta > Magnoliopsida > Fabales > Fabaceae > Sophora > Sophora flavescens. The sequence continues at coordinate 205,112,355 of CM061065.1, read as the reverse complement.
CTCTCGCGAGGCGAGACAGAAAGGATGACTGTTGCTGCTCAGGTGGTCTTCAGGCTCGCGAGGCAAGCTCCCTCTCGCGGGGCGAGTATCTCCAGAATGGCAATTTCCACTGTTTTCTTCATTCCCTTGACTCGAAGTGCTTCCCTTTTAACCTGAAACTAGGAAATAGCAAGAAATGCTTTATTTGACTCAAAATTAGCTAAAATATCCTAAAACTACTCAAAAGACTCAAAATGTTGCTTGAGGACAATTAGATCCAAATTTGGGCGAAAACGAGATTGAACTCGAATAATTAGCACATAAACCACAGTCTATCTAGTTATAAAACTAGATAAGCCAGAGGCTTATCAAAACACCCCAAACTTAAACCTTGCTTGTCCCCAAGCAAGCTAAAACTCAAAAAAGACTCAAGACTTGGCAAGCTTAAGGGATTCAATCGATTTCGCACAACTTTCATGCAATCTTAACAAAACAGTTTTTCTTCAGTGATTCCCCCCTTTGCATCAATGTAATCCCCACATTCATTTACTTTAAACAATTGAGAACTTCATCATTCATGCAATCATTAATCTAAGTTGAGGATCCAAGTTACACACAAAAGGGAGATCACCAATCTCAAACAATTGCCTTCCTCACAAGGGCATGAAATGTTTCACTCATTCGCTCACTTTGTCTAGGCTATCAACTTTTCACTCAATTTCACATTCCAAGAGCACTTCCCATGAACTTGATTTTCATCTCAAAAATAGTTCCCACGAAAACATGCATGCAACATCAAAAGGTCTTTTAACGGTTATAGTGGGGCCTGGCTAAGGGTAGGATAGTCAAGGATACTAGGCTTAAGTCCCTAGGAACTAAGAGAGCATGAGCATTTGACACATATTCCACTCAAATTCCTTTTTCCATTTTTCTTTTTGCCTCGGGTGACTATAGCCTTTTCCTTGCTAATCTTTTTGTTTTGCCCCTTTTCTTTTGGCAAATTTTTTTTTTTTTTGCCTTGGGTTTCAACCTTTATTTTTCTTTTTCTCAACCCAAAATGACATATCACCTTGTAGCCACCCCAAACTTAGTTTCTCACAACCCTTCTCTTGCTAAGCTTACATGCTCTCCTAATCCTAAGATTGGGTTAACATGGTTTTTTCCAGATTTTGGCTTATAGTATAGGGTCATCAATAAACAATAGGCTAATTAGGCTCAATGTGGCTAACTAGGGAACATGCATTAGGGATGGTTCTTTTTAGGCCAAGTAGCTATTTCAAAGAAAATTGCCTAAATCATTTGATGCAACACATAAACATGCAAACCATGAAGAGATTCAAGCAAATCCGGGGAAGTGCAACTTAAAAGTGATTCACACAATCAAAAACAAAGTTGGAGGCTCAAATCCTCACCTGGACATTTTGAAAATTGTTTGACCGAGATACAATTCCTAGTGTGTGCACCCCCTCACCCCAAACTTGTCATAAATCAAGCAATCACAATAAAATTCTCAAAGTTCAGTTTTCAATTTTTCACATGGGGATCAATTTTTCTATTTTCAGAACCTAGGGGGAAATCATCAATGGTCAAAATAATTCATGCAATCAATCTATGCTAAATTTTATTAAAATCCAACAAGCTTGCCGACACACATTCATACACATACTCTTGATCTTCTCAAATTATTCAAGAGCGACAAACAAAAACAAAAACACAAACAAAAACAAAGAACAAGGCAATTGGTTCCCTCCCCCACACTTAAAGCATACATTGTCCTCAATGAAAGAACACATATATAAAATAAGAGTGAGGAAAGGAGAGGGTGCTCCCTGATCAAGTTGTAGTGGCCGCTTCCACGCAAAGCTCTTCTATGGTTGCATCCTCATCCAATTGGTCTCTCGGGCACCCCTCTGCTGGGCCAAAGGCCTCTCCTGGAAGAAATCCTGCAAATCAAAAACTTAATTGCAGATTCGCGAGGCGAATCTGGAAAATTGTTATTCATACTTTCCATAATCGCGAGGCGAGTAGTATCTCGCGAGGCGAATCTGGAATTCCAACAGATGATGATGCCCATAATCACGAGGCGAAAGTAGCCCTCGCGACGCGAGACAGAAGCGTGAGCAAGCCTCTGAGATTCAGGGCTTCTGTCTCGCGTGACCACTGTGGATTCGCGTGGCGAATCAAGCTTCTCTCTTTTTATATATATATATATATATATATATATATATAAATTAAAATGACAGAAAAATAAAGAATACCTAGTTTGGGTTGCCTCCCAATAAGCGCTTCTTTAACGTCACTAGCTTGACTTATTAAGAAGCATCCACCTGGATCCCATAGCCTGTGGCATAAGGGCCAAGAGATGCTCATCATGTGAGATCCTCCACCCGGATCCCATAGTTTGTGAAGTGGCAATTGCAGAAGCAATACGACTCTTTCCACAATTCCACCTAGCACGTGTGTGAAAACTCCATTGACCTCTGCAATTATGAACTCACTTCCTCTCGGGTCAAATGGTGTTTTCTCGAGGAAGTGTGCCAGACAAGTGGGAGGGACTAACTTACCAGTGTCCACACATGCATGCAAGCCAACATATTTATTTAATGCAGCAAAATCAGATTGCTCAGCAAGCATGGTGGAGTCCACTACCACTTTATCTTCATTTTGAACTATCCCCCAAACCAGATTTTGCTCGAATTGTGCTTCATCTGACTCTTGTACTAACTGTTTGCAAATCTCCTCCACTTGTGTTTTGAAGTTCTGCTTCATAGTTTCGATACTGTCATAATTGGCTCTTGCCTTGGCCTCAGAGGTGGATAGTTCTTGGGAATACTGTTCTAGAGCAACTTTCAAAGGTGTTTGCTCATTCCATTCCCATTCCTCCTCATGCTTCATGATTACACTATATGCTTGTGCATGAGGGCAATTACGTCCCCAAAGCCAGTGATCTCCCAGGACTACATCAGGCCCAAAGTGATATTTTGTAACACCGTCCAAGGCTGGAAAATAATAAGTCTCCATGATTTGCAATCCACCTTGAAAGGGTACCTCGCATACAAAACAGGTCCAAGACCAAGTGGAATCAAAGAAGTAGAGAGAAAATAACAGAAAATAAAAATAATAAAAAAAATAAAAATAAAAATAACTTAACCAAATAATCAACTTCCCAAAAATTAGGAAAATTGGTTGTGCCAATCCCCGGCAACGGCGCCAAAAACTTGTCGAGTCACCGGCAAGTGTATCGGGTCGTCGTAAGTAATAAAAACTCAGTAAGCGATTACCGAGGTCGAACTCAGGGATTGGGCTACCAATTTGTGAGAAATTCGATACGTTTGGTCAAGCGAGTCGAGTGTGAGACACCCCGATGTGCCCCATTGTATTGTTACATTAAATCCTTAATTATTTATTTACTTAATCGCGCGCTTATCGTTGAAAATACGTAAAAATTAAAACTTAAATAATAATCATATAACTTCTACAAATACAAAACACACCAAAACTATATTTCATAAATACACACATAAGTATCCTTTATTTTACACAACATTGTTTAGGGTATCCTCTCAGTAGGACCCCACACAGGTACTTATTTATACAACTTGCTTATAACTAACGGAAAACAAAACATCTTAGGTGACTCACTGGCCCTAAACTTACTACGCTGCATTATTAAGATCAGTAGGTTGTTCTTCATTGTCAACTTCGTATGGAATGTCGTTCAACTCTTCAACAATCTCCGTCTCTCGTATGGGGTTCCATCCATCTCCTCGTTAACATAGTCGTCCATCTGGTCTTCTAACGTAACGAAGTATACATACACAAAAATACAGAAATAGGGAGATGAGAAACAGTTCTATCATCATAAGTGGAAAAGATTCATAGCATATAATACAATAACAGTCACAGACATGCATCACTCACAATTTACAATCATCCATACTTTATAACATCATCCTCTACCCTTCAACTCATGCAACTAGACCTTTATGCCGACGTGGCCACTACTACTCCTGTCACACATCCTTCGTTAGGGATGCCAGTCAGTCGTCCAAGTGACACGTTCCCCACGCCGGTGCACATTCACATCCATGGTGTACATCCATGGTGAGAATGCTCATGCAAAGCAATGACACTATAGCTGCACAGTACCGTCGGTGCACACCCTGGTTCTCTCTCTCAACTCTATCAAGGGTGCTCATGCAAAGCAATGACACTATAGCTGCACAACTTAAATTCTAATTTGGAACGGTCTACAAGAACTTCGGACCTCGTGTATCTCAAATACACGGTTATGAACAACAATGCAACACATGATTCTCACTGACTTTTATCAATAACAACCTAGTACCTCAAGCTTTTCCTCATAACCTCCACTTACACTCTATATCACATCACTTCTATAAAATAATAGTGAGGCACTTCTAATTCATATTCAAAACTCTCACCCAAACAAAATACCTCCGAGCAATATATATCTTTCCTTAAAATCAACTAAGCAATTTATCAAACCAGGCAGATCATCTCTAACCATATATCAGAATATTGTTGAACCAAGCAATTCAATTATCATCAAGCTATAATACATTCTCACATAAACATATTAATCATCATAAAATATCATTCAACAGAATAAAAATCACCAAATTTAAGAACTACGAATAGTATACCGGATAACTTCCCAGGAAAAAGAGGTGGTGATAAACATGCTTAAATACCAAGTTTTTCCTTAGCCAGAAATTACCCAAACATATACCATTCCAACCTCAAAACAGCATATTAACATCCATATCATAATGTATCAATTCGATATAAATAATAAAAGCAAATAATCCATCAACGGTTAATAAATATCAACATAATATCAATAAAATAATCAAATACCATAAAATATCACTTAAAACAAATTATCACAGCCAGCATATCACAATCAGATCAAATAATAAATAAAGCCAAACATCCTCAACATCATAAAATCAACCTTAATGTCGATAAACCTACAATCCCTGAATCACCATTGGTTTTATGGAAAAGGTTTCCAATGTGATTTTGGTCTTGTCGATTACTCGACTTCTAGTAGGGTTTAGGTCGCCCTACACCATTATTATAAATTATATGCTACTTATCGGTTCCGACGATGGAATGGTTCTTTCTCCCACCTGAGTTTGCACCGGAAACACGTACACGACGATCCTCGTTATTCCGCCACGAGTTAACACAACCACCTTCAACCAAACAACATAATTATAATTTATCAACTAACAACCATCTATGACACTTTAGGGCTAGGTTCGGCCACTTAAAGAAAGTAGGGAAGGAAAATGTTTTTGATTACATGCTCTTGGATAATGAAAGTGGAAGACATCACAAGATCATAGAAATTGGTTTCACATTAAAAGGATTTTTCTACAATTTTATAGAATTATTTGAAGTTCTAGATCTAGGAATGGAAAAATATGATTCATGGCATAAACATGAGAAATACATGAATATGAAAGCTTATATGATCAAGGAGATGAGCTTTTACCTCTTGAAGATTGAAGAAATGAAGAAATGATCAACCTTCACTATGTTGAAAACTGGACAGCTTGAGGGTGTGATGGTATTGTGAGTGTATCTCACAATATACTCATCCAAAAATCACGAACTTTGGCTTGAAAGAAATATAAGAAGAAAAGGAACAACTTTGGTGTTTAAGGTTTCATTTGGTTCGGATCATAACAGGGGTGAAAAGGGCCTTCTTTATGCTGTTTCGTGGGTTGCTGGGAATTCTGGGCAGTTTCTGTATTTTGAGCCTTTCTCCCAATCCACTTATCCGTTTTTGATGATCTTTAGCTTGTTGGAAAGAAGAGAGAAAGAGGAACAACCTTTGTGTTGAGTGTTTGCCGAGTTTCAGAAAAGAAGAGGGTCATATGTTTTGTGGAAATTCGGTGTTCTTAGGGTTTTGTAACTTAGTTGGTGGGGAAGATGAAGAGAATGAAGAAGATGAGTGAAATGGTGAGGGAGGCCACGGTTTTGGGGTATTTATAGGAGTAATCTTATGCCTTGTTTGGTACGTTAAAAGGAATTGGTTTAAAGGGTTTTGTGATTATTAAATTAATATAAGCTTAACTAAGGTTATAATTAACTTAACTAAGGTTATAATTAACTTAACTAAGGTTATTTTGGCTAACCATGGTTAATAATATGTGGCTCACATTTGATGGAGGTGTGGCTGATTTTGGGCCACACAAAATGACTCACCAATGAGTCATCGATCTTATCCATTAGCGGTTCCCTAAATTCCGTGACTCAATTCGTTTACCCGATTTCGGTTTTTGAGAGGAAAATAATGAAACGAAAGCAAAATGAAATAGGTAAGATTTATTGGAGGTGGAGGCACGAAATTGGAGAGATGTGGGAGGTTTTCAACCATGTAAAATGAGTGGATAAGAGTGCGTAGATGCGTCTTGTTAATACTGCAAGCTTGGGGGTATTTTGGTCTTTTTACCTAAATGTCATGATTACTTGCATTTAATGCTCATAAATGCTTGGTGACTCATACTCCATGATTCATCATGTATGACTCGCTGTCCCTATCCCTTGACGGGTCTCTGCAGTTCCATTTTCGACTATGTTGGCTCCCCGATTAGGGTTTTACGCTCGTAAAAAGCGTAATATTTCGTTTTGGACTGAAAATTTTCAAACTAACCAAACTCGTTGGAAATATGATTTAAATATAAACCATTTAGTTCACGAGTCAAAATTAGGTTTTCTGCTCAGTAAAATTATACTGTCAGTGAAAACGCAGACCGGGTTCCGTCTGAATTTTCAACCCAAATTTTTATCGTAAGCTTCTACCCTAAGATAGAGTATGAATATGATTTTTATTTCATAAAAATCAATCTCCGTGAACTCGGATAAAAATATAAATAAATACATTTATACCGGTTAATACAGCGAAAATATTTTTACTGAAAAAAATAAAAATCGGAAAATAAAAAAAAGAGTGTTACATTACTACCCCTCTTAGAAAAAAAATTCCGTCCTCGGAATTTACATACTTCAGAAAAGATGTGGATATCGTTGTTGCATATCTGCTTCACGTTCCCAAGTAGCATCTCCAGTAGTTTCATCCCATATGACCTTAACCAAAGGAATTTGTCTACCACGAAGCTCCTTAATCTCTTTATATGCTATCCTTACAGGTAGAGCCTCATACTCTAGATTCTCTCGCAGTTGTATAGACTCAGACTCAATAACATGTGAAGGATCAGGATAATATTTTCTTAACTGAGAAACGTGAAAGACGTCATGAAGGTTAGCAAGGTTAGGTGGTAAAGCAATATGATAAGCTACTGGACCAATCCTTCGAAGAATCTGGAAAGGTCCGAGGAATCGAGGAGTAAGTTTTCTAGTTTTGATAGCCCTGCCAATTCCGGTCTTCGGAGTGACTCTCAAAAACACGTGATCGCCCTCCTGGAATTCTAAAGGTCTCCTTCTCTTGTTACTGTAGCTCATTTGCCTACCCTGTGCTTCCTTCATCTTTTCCCTTATCTTCCTAACTTGTTCCGTAGTCTGTTGCACCACATCTGGATCCAAGACTTGATTTTCACCAATCTCATACCAACATAATGGTGTCCTACACTTCCTACCATACAAAGCCTCATATGGTGCCATCCCTATACTACTGTAAAAACTATTGTTGTAAGTAAATTCAATTAATGGCAAGAACTCATCCCAACTTCCTGTGTGTTCCAAAACACAAGCTCTTAAAAGGTCCTCCAATGATTGAATCGTCCTTTCTGACTGTCCATCCGTTTGGGGATGATAAGCAGAACTCATCCTCAACTTGGTTCCCAAAGCATGGTGCAACTGTTTCCAAAATCTAGATGTAAATCTAGGATCTCGGTCTGAGACAATGCTCGATGGCACACCATGCAACCTAACAACTTCTTTGATGTAGATTTGGGTCAACTTCTCCAAACTATAGCTTTCACCCATAGGTAAGAAGTGAGCACACTTCGTCAACCTATCAATGATAACCCAAATCGCATCATGTCTCTTAGGAGTTCGTGGTAGTCCAACCACAAAATCCATAGCTATGCTATCCCATTTCCATTCTGGGATATCTAATGATTGTAATAGACCAGCTGGCTTTTGATGCTCTATCTTACCCTTCTGACACACCGGGCAAGATAAAACATACTCTGCTACCTCTTTCTTCATCCTTGTCCACCAAAACAATTTCTTTAGATCCTGATACATTTTAGTGGATCCAGGATGAATACTCAACTTACTCTTATGTGTTTCTTCTAATATCAACTTCCTAAGTTCTAAATCCTCGGGCACACATATTCTATCCCTAAACCTCAGTACGCCATTTGTTCCTCTACTAAACTCAGAATTTTTACCTTCATCTATACCTCTACTTATCTCCTGTAAATATGGATCCTGAGCCTGTTTATCCTTAAGATCTCTCATAAAATCACTACTAATAGTGATCATACCTAAGCAAATTTTATCCTCAACCAACTCCATTCCTAAGTTCAAATCTCTGAACTGTTCCAGTAATTCCAACTCTTTAACCATCATTGCGGACACATGCAATGATTTCCTACTCAAGGCATCCGCTACTACATTCGCCTTCCCAGGATGGTATAGTAAATCAAACTCATAGTCTTTGATAAACTCCATCCATCTTCGTTGTCTCATATTCAACTCCTTTTGGTCGAACAGATACTTCAGACTTTTATGGTCACTGTAAACATTAAATTTTGCTCCATATAGAAAGTGTCGCCATATTTTTAATGCGAACACTATGGCTGCTAATTCCAAATCATGAGTCGGATAGTTCCTCTCATGAATTCTCAATTGTCGGGAAGCATAAGCCACCACTCTTCCATCTTGCATTAGAACACAACCTAAACCTTGGTATGACGCATCACAATATACGTCAAACTGTCCTAATGGATCCGGTAAAGTCAACACAGGTGATGTAGTCAACCTTTCCTTCAGCTTTTGGAAACTCTGCTCACATTTATCTGTCCATACAAAAGCTGTATTTTTCCTCGTCAACTGCGTCATAGACAACGCAATCTTCGAGAAACCCTCTATAAACCTCCGATAATATCCAGCTAACCCTAGAAAACTTCGTACTTCACTCACTGACTTAGGCCGTTCCCATTTAAGAACTGCCTCAACCTTTGCTGGATCTACTGCTATACCTTCCTTGTTGATCACATGTCCAAGAAATTGGACTTCTTCTATCCAAAACTCACACTTGGAAAGTTTAGCATAAAGCTGCCTATCCTTCAGAACTTGCAGCACTATTCTTAAATGTTTCTCATGATCTTCCCATGTACGAGAATAGATAAGGATGTCGTCGATGAATACAACAACAAACTTATCAAGGAACAGTCTAAATATTCGGTTCATATAATCCATGAACACTGCTGGCGCATTAGTCACACCAAATGGCATAACTAAATACTCGTAATGTCCATACCTTGTCCTAAAAGCCGTTTTTAGTATATCTTCCTTCTTCACTCTAATCTGATGGTATCCAGATCTTAAATCAATCTTGGAAAATACTCCTGCTCCTTTCAATTGATCCATCAGATCATCTATCCTAGGCAACGGATACTTATTCTTAATTGTTACCTTGTTTAACTGTCTATAATCCGTGCACAACCTAGAACTTCCATCTTTCTTCTTAACAAACAACACCGGAGCTCCCCATGGTGAAACACTCGGCCTTATGAGCTCCTTTCCCAACATGTCATCCAACTGTTTCTTCAACTCCGCCAATTCTATAGGTGACATCCGATAAGGCGCCATAGATATAGGTCCTGTCCCTGGTACAAGATCTAGGGTGAATTCCACTTCTCGTTCTGGTGGTAAACCTGGAACGTCGGGAGGGAAAACATCAGGAAACTCTCTCACGATAGGCATAGAATCTATACTAGGAGTCTCAGTAGTTTCCACCGCGAACAGCATCACGTACTGCCGAGAATCGTCACTCCTCATGGATACTCCTTCATTGGCAGAGACTATACTAGAAGACTCAAGAAATGATAAGGTCTTACTAGAACAGTCTAGCATTACATGGTTAGCCAAAAGCCAATCCATGCCAAGAATAACATCTATCTGTTGCATAGGCAAACATACAAGGTCTACAATAAATGTCCTATTCTCAACCACTATAGGACACTGTAAACAAATAGACATAGTAGTCAAAGGATTACTAGTTGGAGTAGATATTGTAAGGGTATAAGGTAATTGAGAAACAGTTAATTTTAATTGATCCACACACTCATACAAAATAAATGAATGTGTCGCGCCTGAGTCAAATAACACATACGAGAGTCTACCAGCTATCAAACACATACCTTGTATAAGATCAGCAGATTGAGAGGATTCAGCTCCCCTCACGGTAAACACTCTTCCAAGTGGCACGAGGTCTTGCTCCTGTTGTCCTGCTGTTGTGACTCCTCTTCCAGCTCCACTCCTATTGCCTCCATTTCCTCTACTGCGCAGCTATCGGTACATTTGCCTAGCCTCTTGTCTCGCAATCTCGGGCCATATGACCTTTTTTTCCACAGTGAAAACAGTTAGGTTGCTCCATGCAGTCTCTAAGATAATGCAGTCCTCCACATCTGAAACAAGATAAGGTCACAAATCCACCTACCCAATCATGCATAGTACCCAAGTGATGATGATTTCCTCCCTAAGTTCAATTACAATGTCAACCAGGACCCCCAAATTCTCCTAAATCCACTGTCGTGCTCAATAGGACGTATTCAATGATTGAGTTAATTACTTACTAGGTCTCATAACCCTAATCATTAAACTCTATTAAATCTGGTTCCTATAAGGTTGCACCGATCTCCTACTCACTCTCGTGCAATATTCGATCGATGATCCCAATTCAAGTTCTAAAACGCGAATTGCCTACTAAGCCTCAACACGTTTAACTAGTCGATCACACATGCATATGATCAACGCAATAAAATCAGAATTGGAAAACATTAATTGAGACAAGGGAGAAAAACATACATCACATCGAATTCTACACCGCCATGGGTGGTTTCATTGATCCCTCAGACGAGGGGATTAGTTCCTCATGCCCGTGACAACGCACAAACAATCGGCCATAATCACCATTGTACAAAAGAAAAAGAAACTAGGAGACGCGGCTCCAGAAACACAGGGATTCGTCACAAAATGCTCCTAAACAGTGGAGTAACCAAAAGCTCCCCAATTCTGCCCTAAAACAGCAATATATAGGATTCAGGATCTGCGTGTGCTCGCGAGGCGAATATTAAAAATGGCGCGCTTTCAAATTGGACTCTTGCGAGGCGAGAGTATGTTTCGCGTGGCGAGGCTTCAAATCCTAGTCTGTCACAGCCGTTACCTTCATCACGACTAGGCCGTGATGGTCTCTGTCCTCCAGAGTCTTCAAGATTCACGAGGCGAGACAGAAAGGATGACTGTTGCTGCTCAGCTGGTCTTCAGGCTCGCGAGGCGAGCTCCCTCTAGCGGGGCGAGTATCTCCAGAATGGCAATTTCCATTGTTTTCTTCATTCCCTTGACTCAAAGTGCTTCCCCTTTAACCTGAAACTAGGAAATAGCAAGAAATGATTTATTTGACTCAAAATTAGTTAAAATATCCTAAAATTACTCAAAAGACTCAAAATGTTGCTTGAGGACAATTAGATCCAAATTTGGGTGAAAACGAGATTGAACTCGAATAATTAGCACATAAACCACAGTCTATCTAGTTATAAAACTAGATAACCCAGAGGCTTATCAATTAGCCATGATGGAGCTTGGATGAAATAGAGCTTGAAAGGTGAAGAATATGAGCCAAACAGAGCCCATCACGGCCTGGCCGTGATGACCATCACGGCCTGGCCGTGATGACCATCACGGCCATGATCAAGCAGAGCAGAAGGCAAAAGTCAGAAGCTGTCACGGCCTAGCCGTGATGCCCATCACGGTCGTGACAGGCCAGGTAGAAGCGATCACGGCCTAGCCGTGATGAGGCTCACGGCCGTGATGCTCCAAATTTGAAAGCGCGCCCACTCCAGAACACGTCACGGCCTGGCCGTGATGGCCATCACTGCCGTGACGCGTGGCCTCTCTATAAATAGAGCGCAGAACAGACAGAAAAAGTGGATTCTGGGGGTCTTTGACACAGACTTTCAGACATAAAAATAAAGAGACCTTGGAGGCTGTGGCTAGGGGAAGGATTGTAACCCTAGAAGGGAGCCGCTGAGAGGGGCTGCTGTGGCGACGGTGGAAAGCTCCCATGGAGTTTCTTCTCTCCTCTTCTCCTATTTCTCTGGATTTGGCTTTCTCTGTAATTATGAGTAGCTAATCCCCGTTTGTTGGGATTAAATGTAACTAAACTAAACTTCATGTATTTATCTTGACTGATTAATCTATGTTTATGTTTCTCTATTAGTGATTGATTTCCCTCGCTTAATGCCTGTTGTGGCGAGCACCCCCATGACTTGATGAGTGTTTTGGTATGCAATTGGAAAATTCGTATTAGAACCAGAACTGGAATTAATCACCTAGTAACCCTTACGTCTAGGAATGGAGTTTGGTTTACTAGTAATCACGTAATCCCTAATCTTAATGCAATTTCATTAATCTAGGTCACCTAAGGAATTAGGGTCTATTAGTGGATTTAGGCTCTTGTCATCTGAGGAATCAGGGCTTGAGTAGTCTAGTGGGTTGATTTTAATATTTGAAGCATGAATGGGAGGTATCTAGTCCTGGTAGTGCATGAGGCAAAGGTTTGGTGAAGTCTAGTCCCAACATATGCTTTTCGCACTCCAAGCGCTCAACAAAAATACAAAAAGATTTTGATTGTTTTCTTTTATTTATTTTGAATTCTCATCATAGTCTAGATAGTTGCTGAATTTGTGAATTGGTAATTGACATCCAATCCTCGTGGGAACGATATCGGTCTCACCACCGTATTACTTGTACGACTAGGTATACTTGCCTAGACCCGTCAACAAGTTTTTGGCGCTGTTGCCGGGGATTGGTTTTGCCAATATCATTAGTAACAAAGGAGGCAACTAATTTAGACATTTATATTTTTTTTATATTTTCTGTATATATTTGACATTTTATCTGTACAGATTTGATTTTTTTTCTTTTGAGTGTTTGTTTGTGCAAGGTTGAGACAACACATGGACGATCATTAATATCCAACTTGGGGATCTCAACTTGGTTGGATCGTGTTTGATGTTATCACCAATAAGCACGTGAAGATTTACTCCAAAGAGGAATGGGAATCCTATGTGTCATCCTTGCAACCACCACCACACTTCGAGCTGGACCCCGATTTGCTAGAGATTCTTTGGGATATAAATGCTCATCTTTTGAGCTTGAGCATAGAACGTAGCAAGGAGGAAGTTAGTTCCATGATTCAGAGGGCTGAAATGCGAGAAGGGAAAAATACTAGTAAGATAGCGGCATCGCTAAGTGACAACTTACAGAAATTAGAAGAACAAGCTAGTGAATTCTCTAAATTGCTAGCAGAAAAGCCACATGGAATTCAAAGTGAAGAGAATCTACTTGCTAGCACGGACTTGAATGAAGATGAAGTGGTGGTGGTAGAAGAGCCACAAGAATAGGAGTGGGAATGGAATGAGCAACCACCTCTGAAGGTAGCTCTAGAACAATATTCTTAAGAGATATCCATCTCTGAGACCAAAATCAGAACCAACTGTGACAGTATCGAAACTGTGAAGCAGAACTTCAAAACGCAAGTTGAGGAGATTTGCAAACAGTTAGTACAAGAGTCAGATGAAGCACAATTTGAGCAAAATTTGGTTTGGGGGATAGTTCAAAATGAAGATGAAGTGGTAGTGGAGTCCACCATGCTTGCTGAGCAATCTGATTTTGCTGCATTAAATAAATATGTTGGCTTGCATGCATGTGTGGACACTGGTAAGTTAGCCCCTTCCACTTTTTTGTCACACTTCCTCGTGAAAACACCATTTGACCCGAGAGGAAGTGAGTTCATAATTGCAGAGTTCAATGGAGTTTTCACACACTGGCTAGGAGGAATTAAGGTTGGAGTCATATTGCTTTTGCAATTGCCACTCCATAAACCATGGGATCCGGGTGGAGGATCTCACATCTTGAGCACCCCTTGGTCCTTATACCACAGGCTATGGGATCCAGGTGGATGCTTCTTAATAAGTCAAGCTAGTGACGTTAAAGAAGCGCTTATTGGGAGGCAACCCAAATTTTCCTTTCCCTTTTTCATATGTTTTTTTATTTTTAACTCTTGAATAATTTGAGAAGATCAAGAGGGAAAAAATAAATTAATAGATTTGTTAGGTGTTTTCAGGGAAAGAAGGAAGGAGAAGCAAAAGGGCAGGGAGAGACAAAGTCAGCAACCATCACGCCCAGGCCGTGACACTGGTCACGTCCGTGATGAGCCATAATGGAAGATCAGAAAGGATCACGGCCCAACCGTGATACAGATCACGGGCGTGATGGGAAGGACCCTGAAGACCAGAGAGCATCACGGCCTAGCCGTGATGGGGGTCACTGTCGTGACAGGCCAACACCCTTGGACCAGAATTGATCACGGCCTTCCCGTGATGAGGCTCACGACCGTGATGCATTTCCCAACAAGTTTCTGACTGGAATGTGAGCCAACACCCTCTACCGCCTCGGTGAGTCGTCCCAATTTTCTTCCCTCTCCAACTTGATTAGTTACATTGGGAACAATGTAAATTTTTAAGCTTGGGGTAGGGGTATTTTTGCATTTTTAATTTTGAATTTTTCATGTTGCATTCATATAGTTTTGCATGATAGCTTTGCATGATCACATGATTCGATTGCCCTTGCTTAGATTATGCATCCAATTGTGAGAACTAAGTGCCAAATAAATTGAGATAGTGAATTCTTGAACCCAATTTTTTTTATTCTTGTGATAAGGCTACAAATGAAAATTATTGAGACGATCTGTGATAGTTGATAATTAGCATGTGGTTCCGTAGATTTGTGTTTCTCATTGATTTTTCAACCACTAAAATGTAAGATTTTGAGCCATAAAGGGGTACTCACTAAATCCATCCCATTCCTTGTGTTAGAGTGTTATTCCTCTTGGATTGTACTTCTCTAGCTCGACTTGAAACCGTTTTGAAGCTTAAACATTTTTGAAAATGATTGAGGCATTATGTATTTTTCCGGCCTTCTGAGCTTTGAATGACTAAATGCTACCCCTTAGTTGCCCAATTTTGAGCCTGAAAGAATAAAATGCTTTTCTTGGTACCCTGGAATATTTTGATGAATGACTTGATAAGGGACCTTCTAAAGTATTGCACAAAAGGGTGAAAAGATAGTTGAAAAAGTATGGGGGTGAGAAAATCAGAAAAATATTTCTCTTGAATTGAAAATCTCTCCTTCTCCCAAAAAAAAAAAGAGAAAAAGAAATATATATGGAGAAGGGGATGACAAAAAAAGAAATGAGAAATAAAACAAAAATAAAGGAAGAAAGGTGGAAAAAATGAATCGAAACCCAAAAAGGTATTTTAGAAGGTGTCATGGTTTGCAATGCTTAATGTTTTGTGTAGCCTTTTGAAATGTCCTTTTCTTGATTTCCCCAACTAACGATTAATCCCATGGCCCCGTTACAACCAAAGCGAAAGACCTCTTGATTCTTAATTGTTTTCATTAATAAAGTAGAGATTTGGTTGATAGTGAAGCCTATGGTAGAATTCATTCCTTGAGGAAAATGGAGCGAATTATCATATATCCCTAAACACTTGAGTGAGATGAGAAAGAGTGCCAAGAAAATGAACAAGCTTGGGGTGATCTTCAGGTGAGAAGGAGTGCCCGAATCAGTGAGAATATGAATTTAGAAAACCTAAGCTCTACATGGACTTGATATTGATTGTCTCTCGTTGAATTATTTGAAAATGCATGTCACTTGGATTAGTTACTACTCGGGTTCTTGGTTCACTATCCATGTTTTGATTACTATACCTTCTGGCCTTAGTGATTGCTTGAGGACAAGCAATTGAATAAGCTTGGGGTGATTTGATAGTGTGATTTTACATCATGTTTCCTGTACACTTTTGCATGCATTTTTCATATACATTAGGCATTCTTTATTTGATTTTAGTTAGTTTTTCCCTTGGAATGGGTGAAGCGGTTTCTTGGTGTTGTTTTGCAGGAATTAATGAAAAAATGCTCAGAATTAGCCATGATGGAGCTTGGATGAAATAGCGCTTCAAAGGTGAAGAATATGAGCTAAACAGAGCCCATCACGGCCATGATCAAGCAGAGCAGAAGGCAAAAGTCAGAAGTTGTCACGGTCTAGCCGTGATGCCCATCACGGCCGTGACAGGCCAGACAGAAGCGATCACGGCCTAGCCGTGATGAGGCTCACGGCCGTGATGCTCCAAATTTGAAAGCACGCCCACTCCAGAACACGTCACGGCCTGGCCGTGATGGCCATCACGGCCGTGATGGCCATCACGGCCGTGATGCGTGGCCTCTCTATAAATAGAGCGCAGAACGGACAGAAAAAGTGGATTCTGGGGGTCTCTGACACAGACTTTCAGACCTAAAAATAAAGAGACCTTGGAGGTTGCGGCTAGGGGAAAGATTGTAACCCTAGAAGGGAGCCGCTGAGAGGGGCTGCTGTGACGACGGTGGAAAGCTCCCATGGAGTTTCTTCTCTCCTCTTCTCCTATTTCTCTGGTTTTGGCTTTCTCTGTAATTATGAGTAGCTAATTCCCGTTTGTTGGGATTAGATGTAACTAAACTAAACTTCATGTATTTTATCTTGACTGATTAATCTATGTTTATGTTTCTCTATTAGTGATTGATTTCCTTCGCTTAATGCCTGTTGTGGCTAGCACCCCCATGACTTGATTAGTGTTTTGGTATGCAATTGGAAAATTCATATTAGAACCAGAACTGGAATTAATCACCTAGTAACCCTTGCGTCTAGGAATGGAGTTTGGTTTACTAGTAATCGCGTAATTCCTAATCTTAATGCAATTTCATTAATCTAGGCCACCTAAGGAATTAGGGTCTATTAGTGGATTTAGGCTCTTGTCATCTGAGGAATCAGGGCTTGAGTAGTCTAGTGGGTTGATTTTAATATTTGAAGCATGAATGGGATGTATCTAGTCCTGGTAGTGCATGAGGCAGAGGTTTGGTGAAGTCTAGTCCCAACATATCCTTTTCGCACTCCAAGCGCTCAACAAAAATACAAAAAGATTTTGATTTTTTTCTTTTATTTATTTTGAATTCTCATCATAGTCTAGATAGTTACTAAATTTGTGAATTGGTAATTGACATCCAATCCTCATGGGAATGATACCGGTCTCACCACCGTATTACTTGTACGACTGGGTATACTTGCCTAGACCCGTCAATAATGTTGACCAACCTTCCTTCAGTAGAAGAGATAAAGAATGTTGTCTTCTCCATGAATGCCAATGGTGCTCCTGGTCCAGATGGCTTCAATGGTTTTTTTTCCCAATCTTATTGGGAAATTATAGGTAAGGATGTGTGCAATGTAGTTTTACAGTTTTTCAAACAAGGATGGCTCTTGCCTAACTTCAACTCCAATCTAGTGGTTCTGGTTCCTAAGTGTCCTGAAGCTGACTCCATTGGAATGTACAGGCCAATTGCTCTACCAAACTACAAATTTAAGATCAATACAAAGATTTTGGCTAATAGGCTAGCTAACATTGCTCCAAACATTGTCTCCAAACAGCAAAGAGGCTTCATTAAAGGGAGACAAATTTCAGATTGCATTGGTGTGGCCTCTGAAGCCATCAACCAGCTTGATAAGAGATCCTTTGGTGGTATTATTGCTCTTAAAATCGACATTAAGAAGGCTTTTGACACAATGGACTGGAATTTTCTCATAAAGGTGTTGCATCAATTTGGTTTTGATCCAGTCTTTTGCAATTGGGTGAAAGTAGTGCTGGAATCTGCAAAGTTATCTATTGGTGTTAATGGGAAAGCTGTGGGGTTCTTCTCTTGCAAGAGAGGGGTTAGACAAAGGGATCCATTGTCCCCTCTCTTGTTCTGTATTGTTGAGGATGTTCTCAGTAGGGGATTATCCCTTCTGGTTCAAGAAAAGAAGTTGCTCCTTATGGCTAGTCCTAGAGGCTTCCAAGTTCCAAGCCATGTTCTGTATGCAGATGATGTACTAATATTTTGTAGAGGAACAAAGAAGAATCTAGATAATTTAATGTCCTTGTTCAATTTATATGTTGAAGCATCGGGGCAGGTAATTAGCATTGACAAATCAACCTATTTTGTTGGGTCTATTAATCTGTCCAGATTGTCTATTTTGACCAGAAATTTGGGTTTCAAAGCCGGTCAGCTTCCTTTTGTTTATTTAGGGGTCCCTATCTTCAAGGGGAAACCTAGAAAATCATACTTCGTGCTTATTGTTGACAGATTTAAGGCAAAGTTATCATCTTGGAAAGGTAGTTTGCTATCAGTCATGGGAAGAGTAGAGTTAGTTAAATTTGTCATTCAGGGTTTACTAATCTATTCATTTCAGATTTACTCTTGGCCTTTGGCCCTTGTCAAGCTCCTGGATTAATGGATAAGGAACTTTATTTGGGCTGGTAGGATTGATACAAGAAAGATATGCACAGTTGCTTGGAGTAAGCTTTGTTCCCCTATTCAAGAAGGTGGTCTTGGTCTAAGGTCCATTAGATCTATTAATGAATCTCTTATATTGAAAAGATGTTGGGAATTGATTTCCTCAGATTGTGATTGGGCCATTCTGTTAAGATCTAGAGTTTGCAAACATAAGTCTTTCATCAGTTACAACATTTTCTCCTCTATCTGTTCTGGCCTTAAAGGCTTTATCTCCATTGTTTTGGATAATGTTTCATGGCTTCTAGGGGACGGTAGCAGCATCCATTTCTGGTGTGATCCTTGGCTCTCCAAGCCAATTGTTGAGATGCTTAATATCCCTTCTTCCTTACACAAATCCTTTACTGCTTCTGTCAAAGACTTTATCAGGGAAGGGCAATGGCACATTCCTTATGAATTTGTCCAAAGGTATCCTGAAGTTGCAGCAGCAATTGGTCAAACAATTATCCCAAAGACTATGATGGATGATCAACTAGTTTGGAAAGCTTCAGACTCGGGTAGCCTTTCAGCAAAGGAGGCTTACTGCTTCCTTAAGCCGAGTGGTGCTGCTTGCTACTGGGGTGAGTTAATCTGGTCTAGATCTATTCCTCCCTCTAAATATTTTCTGTTGTGAAGGCTGCTGCATTATAAAGTCCCCACAGATGATCAACTTTGGGCTAGAGGCTGTTACGTGGTATCTATATGTTCTCTTTGTGGCATAAGTTATGAAAGAACAGATCATGTCTTCTTCTCTTGTGCTTATGCTAGTCGGATTTGGTCAATGCTTAGCAGTTGTTTGGGAATTACGGTTGATAACTCATTTGTTCATTATGTTCTATCAATTTTAAACAGAAGTTGGTGTCCCCAAGTTAAGGAAGTGATTCTATCTGCCATATGTCATTCTGTCCGGGGGATATGGTATAGTAGAAATAGTTTAAGTTTTGATTCGAAAGGGATTTCAGTGGAATCAACTTATATTTCTATTGCTGCCAACGTCTCCTCTGCTGGATTGTTTTGTAAGGGTTATTTTTCCTCTGATGTTACTCAGTTAATGATTTTGAAGAAATTCAACATCCCTATTAATCCCAAGAAAGCTCCAAATATTAAAGAAGTGCTCTGGCTTCCCCCCTGTTACAACTGGATCAAGGTCAATATGGATGGTGCTGCCAAGGGGGCTCCGGCATAGCAGTCGTGGTGGCATTTTTAGAGGTGGCGATGCTGCTATTTTAGGGTGTTTTGCTTTTAATGTGGGTGTCTCCTTTGCTCTTTGTAACATCCTATCTTTGGTGAATAAAAAATTAGATATCTTAATTAGATGGGAATGAGGGTTGGATAAATTAAAATTATTTAAGAATCTAAACACATATGCAAGTTTAAAATAAAATTCAAGCACTTCAAAATTTTCAGTAGGCAAGCACCTCAAGCAAGTACGTCAAAAACCCCCTACCGGAAGCACCTCAATTTAAATCTGTAATTAAGGTGGTTTATCATTAACCAATTTACAAGATAATTAGTCATGGATATAGGTCTTAATTATAGTTAACTAATTATGATCAATTTCACTCAAGTTTTACTAATCATGATTAATTAACACTAATATCAGTTTATTAGCTAGTTAAGGCTATTTGAATTTAACTAATCACTAACTTGGAATGTTTTTCTATGATTCATGAATAGATATAAATATAATGAATTAAATTAGATTAGTTAAATTATAAGTCGGAAGGTTACTTAAGCTAATTGAATCTAGTTAAATCAAATACCTTAATTTACATAACTAAGTCATGATTAGCTTATCATTCTTATCCTAATTAAACTAGCTAAAAGAAATCCTAATCCTATAAATCATGTACGCACATGGCATAGTAAAAGGATGACCAACTTATATCAAAAGGATGGATAACTCTTGCACAAAAAAAAATATATATTAGAATTTAACTCTAGAATGACACCTCCTACTTGACACCTCCTACTTAAGCAAAGTAATGACAACTCTAGAACCATGACACCTCCTACTTGATGAAAATGGATGAGTTTCCACATGATACAACTATTTGGACGTGTATGAGTTTCCAATAAAAGGATTTAGTTGTGCAAAACAAAGCGTACATAAGGAGAAGCATGGTACACGGCCAAAGGAAGCAAATAAATAAAGTTATGATTAAACTATGTAAAAATAAATCAAGATAAGTCCGACAATGTCAAAAATGTTGGCTACCATGCTGCATACCTTTACTTGGCCACCTCCTGCTTATTTACTTTCCTTATCTCAAGCCAATTTTTAAGTCTAGTGAGTAGCCTTGGCAAGTCACCATTTTCCACCGTGAAGGACTTGTGATTTTGGCTCCTTTATTTCACTAAGTTAATGCCACCTCCTACTTCTTTTAGGCTGACCTTGTTTTCTTGCTTGTTTTTCTTTCATAATTTATGCAAAGTTAAGTTCAGTCCATGACCACCAAAAAGCCACGCCTCTTGTTGCCCTTCCTTTCTTTGATTCACGCCAATGATCAGTTTATTTCATTAACATCCATGCGCCACATCTCTTGCTTCCTTTCTTTTTTACTTTGTTTTATTTTCTTTCTCACAAAGTTAACGCCAAAGGCAAGAAAAACCAAGAGGTAGCGTAGAGAAAGAGAGAGAGAGGGAGGCCGTGAGAGAGAGAAAAATTCCGGAGTAATTTCCGAGCAATCTGTTCGTCCTATAGAGAAACCGATTATACCGTTGTGATCCTCGCGACGTCTACTTCATTACCTTATCTTTCCTTTCTTATCTAGGCTACGGTAAGCCCATGTCCTTTTTATGCCGAAATGTCGTCGGTGACAGTATTGAGGTTATCTTCCAATTCATTTAGCGGTTTCCAATTCCGTCTTCAGATTTGGATTACACGTGATGTCTGCTTCACAATGATGTGCTCAGGTGAATTTTAGGAGCCCCAAAGGGTGGTGAACCAAGCATGGCAGATTTGACGAGTATATGAGTGAGCTAGTTTCATTGCGTTAAAGCTAGCCTACGACACCTCAGGTGGGGGAAAGAAACTATTTAACGTCGGAAACGGCGCGGTTACATTTAATTAGATAATGGCGTAGGGCGACCCAAACCCTACACGAGAGCAAGTAACGGACAATGTCTATACCACATTAAGGACTACTCAGTGGTACCGATGATGATGTAAAAATTGTGCGTTTATCGTCGTTACGCTACATATATATATTATTTTATTACGTGATGATTGCCTATTTGACTGGTTGATTTAAACTTGGTACTTGATGTATGATATCACGAGTGTTGTAATTATTTTTGAAAGGGTTTATACTTATTATTATTACTATTATTATTATTATTATTATTATTATTATTATTATTATTATTATTATCATTATTATTATTATTATTATTATGAGTATTATTATTATTATTATTATTATTTTGATTATTATTATTATTATATTTTGGTATTTATTATTTGGAAATGATATTATGACATGATGATATATGATGATGATTTTTTATAACATGATGACGATTATGATGATAGGATGAGTGTTATGATTGTGCTTAGAGGATTGAGTAAATCATAAGTTATGTTGAGACACAAGGATGTATTTGGGGATTGCATACGATATGTGATAGCCGTGCCTAACCGAGATGATTATCGTGAGATGAGGTTGAGATTGATGAGATGAGATTATTTTGAGATTATCTATGAGATTATGATGACCGGTTAGGGCACTAGGGGGTGACCTGAAACATGGTCTGTGATATGAGGGACCTGAAACATGGTCGAGTGGACCTGAAACATGGTCGAGTGGGGTCTATGCCTCAAAGGGAAAATTCCCGGGGATAGGCTAACGGCGGACCGTCCAGAGATGATTTCATTTTAGTCGCAGCTATAGTTCATGCATTGTATGAGCATCCTGGATTGTGGTCCAGAGGTGTGCACCGGGTTGTGTAGCTATAGTGCCATTGCTTTGCGTGGGCACCCTCCATCTGCGGACGAGGGTGTGCGTCGGGGACTCTGGGACGTGTCGATTATATTGTTGTGATATCCAGATATGGCCGATACCTGAGGAGATTATTCATACAACATTTGCATTGCATCATGATGGAGGGTAGAGGAAAGATCCTAGATGTGGATTGAGGGTGATTGTGTTACATATATTTATACTTGGGAGACAGATGTTTAGTGTGCCGTTATTTAATTAAATGATGCTAAACCCTTTCCACGTTTGATGTTATATGGTTTCTTATCCCTGTCTTCTCTATATTGGATGTTTCTTTTTGTGATCCTGATGAGAAGATCCTACGGGGGAGCCAGTTATGGAGGAGCTTGATGGGACCTCATATGAGTCAGACGTTGGAGGACGAGCAGTAGATCCTCATAGTTGAGTACAGATTCTATGGCCAGTGCGTCTTGTCTCTTTAGGATGTTGTTTTTATTTTCTGTTTGATTATCAGTTTGTACATTTTTGGGATCCGACTGATGGGATTCCCTCTGCTGTACTGTATCCGGACTTGAGGTGTTTATGTTATGTATGTATGTATGTATGTATGTTGTGTATATTAAGTTTTAAATTTTCCGCTGTTTTAATATGCTCGCTTAACGACAATAACGAAATTAGGTCTTAATAGTTTGGGTTTTCTTTAATGGGACGTCGGGCCGTCTCACTCTTCATGCTGAATTTCTTGGAGCAATTATTGCTATTGAGTTGGCTCACAAGAAGGGATGGTATAAACTATGGCTGGAATGTGGCTCAAAGTTAGTAATTGATGCATTTAATTCAATGAATTTGGTTCCATGGCAGCTTAGAAATAGGTGGCTAAATTGCACTGCTCTTATAAAGGATATGTCTTTTATCTTTTCTCATGTTTATAGGGTGGCCAATACCTGTGCAGATAAATTAGCAAATTTTGGTTTTAGGATCAATGGTTTGTATTGGTGGGACTTAGCTCCTTCTTTTATTAAGGATGACTTTTTCCGGAATAGGATGGGTCTTCCTAGTTATTGATATTCTTAATTTCATGGGTCAGGTAAATATCCCCATGCTTTTTTATTATTTTTTTCATTTTTCATTTTTCAATAAATTAGGTGTGCTGCAGACGATTGACATTGCTCAAGGTGCCAACCTAGTTGGGATGTCTTGTAATGTAGTGATACTTTTGCATGCCTTTTGTTTAAAAAAAAAAGAGTCAATTTTATCTAAACTTAAATACATATCTTGAATTTTAGGGTATGTTTGGGAGTTTTGAAGGAGATGAAGTGGAATGACTAGTAATTGAGTGGTTTAGAGTGGATTGGAGTGGAGGGGTAAAAGTACGCCACTCCATTATTTAGAAGTTTAGACCAATTTGGAAGGTATGAAAATGAGGGATTTTGGATGGAGTGGAGTGGTTTGGGTTACCATCATAAATCATCCCATTCTATTAATGAAAGAATTCTCAAACAATGAGTTAATGCATTTTCCCCACTCCGCTCAATTATTAACCATCCCACTGCATCCACCCAAACATAGTGTTAGATCTCACAACAAGCAAAGGAAGAATTTCTTTAACATATAGAGAACTAGATGCACGCCTGGCACAGGATAGGATATTGTCTAACATAAAAAGCAATGTATTATAAATGAAATTTTAAAAATCTAATATGTAACGAAATATTTTTTAACTAATAGAGAAAACTGTTTGATAAACATAATTAACAAAATAGTTTAGTTGGTAACTTACATACCCAAAAAGTTCAAGATCATTTGAAACAACATTAGTCTTGACTTTCATAAATTGACAATCATTTATTTGACAATCATTTTTATTTGGTCCTCACAAATATAGTTATCTACCATTTTTTATTTGATTATTTCACCTCTTTTCCCATGCAAATGAATCAATTTTAGTAAATATATTTATCTATCATATTAATTTTGTTTCTCCCTTGAAAATCTATTTCATTTCCTTCACTCTTTTCCCCGTGAAAGTTAATCATTTAAAAAAAATATATTTATCTATTATATTATTATTTATTCTATTTTGAATTTTTTATTTGTTTCTTCTTTTTCTTTGTGCAAGTTAATCATTTTTAGAAAATATAATTATCCTTCACATTGTTTTTGTCTTCTCTCCTTAAAATATATTATATTTTCTTTTTATTTTTCCTATAAAAATTAACCAATTTTAGAAAATATATTATCAATCATGCCTTTTTTTTTTGTTTTTACTTCAAAATCTATTTGATTTGTTTCTCCTCTTTTCACATGCAAGTTAATTACAATGAGATGAAATAAAAGACGGACTACATACATCAATATTTAATTCAAGGATAAAAATATCATCTAAAGAATAATTTAGACATCCATAAATGAAATAGTAGCATGGGATAATCATTTTTATTAGGTCCTCACAAATATATTATCTACTATTTATATTTGATTTATTTCACCTATTTTCCAATGCAAATTAATTATTTTTAGTAAATATATTTATGTATTATATTATTATTTTTATTCTCTGTTGAAAATCTATTCAATTTACTTCACATCTTTTCCTCATGAAAGTTAACCATTCTTAAAATATATATTTATCTACGATATTACTATTTATTCTATTTTGAATATTTTTATTTGTTTCTTCTTTTTTCTCCGTGCAAGTTAATCATTTTGAGAAAATATAATTATCTTTCATATTGTTTTTGTCTCGTCTCCTTAAAATACATTAGATTTTATTTTTCCTTTTCCTTTAAAAATTAACCAATTTTAGAAAATATATTATCAATCATATCATTTTGTTGTAATATGTTTAACATAATAATAATAATAATAATAATAATAATAATAATAATATTATTATTATTATTATTATTATTATTATTTTATCATAAAAATCAAATTGAACGAAACGTGAATTACCATAAGGATCAACAAAAATAAAAAATTCACTGGGTTGTGTAGCTAGATGCTCAGCAGGTTTTGCTTTAAATTCTGCATGCCTCTGATAATTATTTAAATATGATAATTAAAAAATTAGGTTAGTTGTTTGAGTCATATTTATAAAAAAAATATACAGATGACGTGTGAAAAAAAGCAAAAATAGAAGAATACCTGATCAACCTTCAAAGGGATTTCGAATTTCCCAGTTGGGGATTTAAAGAACCTTTGATATTGTCTTCCACCGATCACCTTAAAAATTTGTTGTTTAATGGCAAGAAAAGGTTGGAAGAACAATCTTTGTTGAATGTGTTAACTAATATATATATATATATATATATATACTTTATTGATTGTACAATTATCTAAAAAATATTCAAATATCAGTCAATATTTGTTTTTAACAATGATAACATGAATTCCAATGATATTAAATTAACAGTAATAATATATTTGAAAATTAGGATGCTTATTTAATAAAATGATTAATTCCAAGAACAGGAATATATCTTTATTAGGGACCACGATTTTTTTTGTTTTGACAATAGAAAGTTACTACATTTCATTTGGAACCATAATTTAAAAATTATGTGGATGATAATTATATTTGGATATATATTTTTTGGATATATTTTGGATATATATATATATATATATATATATATATATATATATATATATATATATATATATATGTTAGATATTAAAATAAAGGAAGGAATTTGGAATCCCAATTCCTATCCAATGGCTGTAATATATAAAATATATTATAAAGCCATGAAAACGAATATTTCGCCAAAAGCATTAAGAATTTCTTCCAAAGAAGATACTTTGCTTTTGCAAGTAAATTTGAATAAATCAAATGCTGTTACACCTAGGAGACTGAACCACAATGAAGTCTCTAGAAATTTAGAATGGAATTTACAAAGCGTTCTGCCTCCGGAGGAGCCAGAATCCTCTGTAATGTCTGTACCCATTGAACAAGCTTCTGGAAATGTTTCTATTAGTTTTGCTCCCTTAAACAGGAGTAATTCAACTAGATCTTTTAGGACATGTCCTGAGGGATCTAGAACTAATACAAACAATTCTCGAAGATCAATGGATTCTTTCCATTCTTTGAGACTAGTAGGTATGAATGCTCATCCTACTATTCCTCAACCGGATTATAGGGTTGAAACCCCTGTTACGGTGCCGGTGCAACAGGAAGCACAGAGAGAGTCTCCGACTCTATCTGAAATAAATCAAGCTTTCGAAAATACGAATCAAATTTTTGTTTTAACAAAATTCATAGCAGATAGAACCAAAGTTCAATCTGAATTTATGAAATCTGAATATATAGAAAAACGAAAATGGTTTTTTTTCGTCTTTTCCTCAACATATTTTAGCTAAATATAAAGAAAAATTTTATTCTTATTTGGAGGAGGTAGAGGATGATACTATTCCCTTTGTGGCATCAGGCAAGCGACCTTGATGGCTAAGCCCCATACCCTTGCCAAACACATCTCTCAGATGGTCAGAACCCTTTGTGGCTGGTCGGCAAACGGGCGACGGGCGCACGCATCGCTTCTAGCCCGGATTCTCTGATAAGTGCTATTTTCATCAATAATTTCAATATGTCTCTAACATCTTTTTGTGAAATGATCCGCAGTGGCCCTCCTGGTATCAAAGCCTAAGGGTTTCTGGTACTTAAAACAGTTCTTTGAGTTGTCCTTTCTTGCAGCGTTGGTAAGCCTGAAGGGTGTTCCCGGTCGTAAAACCTAAGGTAGGTAGTAAAGCCGTTGGTAAGCCTGGTGTTCCCGGTGTTGGTAAGGATAATTATGAGTGTCTGTCTTAAGTATTAGAGCTTCTAGGCTAGGCTATCATGTCGAGTCTTCTAAAGATGATTTCCCGAAAGGGTAAAGAGAAAATTGAAGAAATTGGTGAAACAAGTTCTTCATCTGATTTTGAAAATAGTTCTTCTTTTCAAAATTCTTCTTTAATAAATGAACTTCAAATAGTTTTTCCAGAAATTGAACAAAAACTAAATAATTGGAGTATCCCTCCTTTGAGTGTTTCTGAAATATATCAAACAAAGCTGCTTGACAAGTTCAAGTCAGATTTTATTATAAAAACTGCTGAATATACGATAAAGGTTGATAAGACTCAAGAGTCTTTAAACCTTTTGAATCTTTCGATGTTAAAAGATCATAAGTTAAAATATAAATTTTTACATATTGGATTAATACAGGTCGCTATCAAACCACTTCATAGGCTTGGTATAGACACCCCAGTGTGTGTATGCCTACGAGATACTCGTCCTGCCAGGTTCGAGGATCAAATACTTTCAATAATTGAGACCAATCTTCATGATGGTCCCACTTTCTTTAATAATTTTCCAAATTATACTTTATCTTTGGATAGCTTGGGTAAAAACAAGCATAATATAAAGTTAGATATTAAAATAAAGGAAGGAATTTGGAATCCCAATTCCTATCCAATGGCTGTAATATATAAAATATATTATAAAGCCATGAAAACGAATATTTCGCCAAAAGCATTAAGAATTTCTTCCAAAGAAGATACTTTGCTTTTGCAAGTAAATTTGAATAAATCAAATGCTGTTACACCTAGGAGACTGAACCACAATGAAGTCTCTAGAAATTTTGAATGGAATTTACAAAGCGTTCTGCCTCCGGAGGAGTCAGAATCCTCTGTAATGTCTGTACCCATTGAACATGCTTCTGGAAATGTTTCTATTAGTTTTGCTCCCTTAAACAGGAGTAATTCAACTAGATCTTTTAGGACATGTCCTGAGGGATCTAGAACTAATACAAACAATTCTCAAAGATCAATGGATTCTTTCCATTCTTTGAGACTAGTAGGTATGAATGCTCATCCTACTATTCCTCAACCGGATTATAGGGTTGAAACCCCTGTTACGGTGCCGGTGCAACAGGAAGCACAGAGAGAGTCTCCGACTCTATCTGAAATAAATCAAGCTTTCGAAAATACGAATCAAATTTTTGTTTTAACAAAATTCATAGCAGATAGAACCAAAGTTCAATCTGAATTTATGAAATCTGAATATATAGAAAAACGAAAATGGTTTTTTTCGTCTTTTCCTCAACATATTTTAGCTAAATATAAAGAAAAATTTTATTCTTATTTGGAGGAGGTAGAGGATGATACTATTCCCTTCTTCGAATGGTTTGAAAATCACTTTTTTTCCTCACTTGGAGTTAAAAGTTCTTAACTCTGCGAAAAAGATTTGGAAAACTGCAAAGGGTAAAGAAGTAATTTCGGTTATTCCACCTTTGGAAGAAATCACTTTTCCAAATGTTGATAACAATGAAATTATTGCATCACCTTTCAAATCAATGAAATTTGATGACAAAACCCTTTCTGCTCAACAGTCGACACGCTATGATATTAAAAACATTCAACAACA